>OX123183.2:97237458-98466889 GCA_944739405.2 Euclidia mi | reverse complement strand
CAATAAAGTGCCCAAGCAATATACAAAATTTAAGTTTTAATAAAATCAAATAGGTTATAAAACGCAAACTTTGTCAAAGAGGGTACTCTTCGGTCCTAGATTATATTGAAGATAAAAAATGCTTGGGGTTAATTTGCTCAGTCACACAGGCTACTTATGTCTGATTATTGTTAAGTTTCATGAGAGTGTGAGTTATTGTGTCTATATTATGCTAGTTTAGTACCTTTATATTATTATTTAAACCTTATTTATTGACAATAAATAAGAAGCAGCGATAGTCGAGTGGAGAGACCGACAGATTGCTACGCAGAGGGTCTCAGGTTCGAATCCACGGCTCGCACCAATGACTTTTCGAAATTAAGTGCATACGCACTTAACTTCATAAATTGTTAATTATCGCTTGCTAAATGGTGAAAGAAAACATCGTGAGGTAACCTGCATGTCTGAGAGTTCTCCATAATGTTCTCGAAAGACATGTGAAGTCTGCCAACCCACACTTAGCCAGCGTGATAGACTATGGCCTTATCCTTCTCATAGTGAGAAGAGAGCCATGCCCAGCAGTGGGGCAGTTTAAAGGGCTGATGACGATGAATTGATAACAACATTATGGACACACCAGCTCATATACCTACGAAAAATTCAATGTAGTTACTAAGTTTTTAAATTGTATAGAATCAAGACGAAGAAAAGAGTGGCCCGGAGTTGCTTGCCTGATTCTTCTCACGAGGCTCTACTTTCTGAACAGGCATTTTTTTTCAATGCTCAATTATGTAAATATGCATTTAAAGTTACCTTTTATTTTAATTTGCATGACTTTCTGACGTGTCCAAAAATGTAATTTTTTTTATGGAAATAAACATATTTGAGTTTGAGTTTGAGTAGAAACAATTGTAAAAGAATCTAATTCTACAACAAAAACCCTAGAGACAAACCAAAGATTGCAAGATACTTTTATATAAAATGTTCTCATCAATTTTAAAACCGAACCTATTTGAACAAAGAAATAAATTGCGACTCAGCAACCAATTTTTTCGATTCACAAACATTGAAATAAATGCAACAACAGGTGCATTTTTTAGAGAATTGGCGCTGGTGATTTTTAAGATTGAGGCAATTAAAATTTAAATAATTTTTGGTTGACTTAAATCAATATCTCTACTTGTCTCTCTACTACTAAATATAATTAAATTAATATACAGGTACCTATATGCGAACTATCTTTCATCATCATCAGCCTTTAAAAGTCCACTGCTGGACTAGGCCTCTCCATTGAAATGAGGAATTGGCCTACTTTACCAAGCTGGCCAAACGGGTTGGTATTGTTCTCTGCATAATATGCTTCCTCTGTCGGCTCTTACGACACCCATGGGATGATAAGGGATGGTGACATGCCGTATTCTTAATCCGTCACCACAAGGATAGAACTATCTTTAGAAACAAAAAAATATAAGACAGCAGTAAGAAGGTTATAAAAGTAGTAGGCAGATGATATGTACTTACATATTATATCATTGCTTATACTACACCACATGTACCGGACACCCATCCTTCGCTCTCACGTTGTCCAGCGGGGGTGATATCACCACGTATGTATCTCGGCTAGTAGTAGGAACCTCTTCATCATCGCCTGCGAACAGCGGAGGCGGAGGAATGACGTCATCATCCACCTCATCCTCCGTCGCCTCCTGCCGTTTACGGCCCGGCATGTAGTTCATAATGCACGTCACAGCGATCAGAAACAAGAAGAATATGAACACCACGTCGAACATGATTAGAAAGTTCAGCATTACAAGTTGCATCACGTCACTAGATAACTCTCCCCTCACATTCTGCGCCAGCTCAGACAGAGGTACTATTTTCATCTTATAGCAGTGCTTGAAATTACTTCTAAATATCTGGAACAAAAGAAAAAGTACCCTTAGCTGATATTTTGCCAAAGTTGTTTCGAAATGGAAATCGATGATGAGACAATACAAGGAATGTTTAATTACGATTTTGGGGCTCACATTTAGGTCGGCAATATATCCGGCTGAATTTATATTATTATTAAAACCTTATTAGGTTTTAATAATAATATAAAGGTACTAAACTAGCATAATATAGACACAATAACTCACACTCTCATGAAACTTAACAATAATCAGACATAAGTTGCCTGTGTGACTGAGCAAATTAATCCCAAGCATTTTTATCTTCAATATAATCTAGGACCGAAGAGTACCCTCTTTGACAAAGTTTGCGTTTTATAACCTATTTGATTTTATTAAAACTTAAATGTTGTATATTGCTTGGCACTTTATTGTAAAAGCGCACACATTGGCCTTGTAAACATTTTTTAATTTTCTCTAGGCGGATGGCCGGCACTACTAGTTTGCTCTTATTTCTAGTAATCAAATTGTGGATATTACTTTTCTTTGAGTATGAGGCCTTATTTTTGAATATATACAGGGTATCACAAGACCCATCACCAAGCCGAAGTCTACTCGTTGTGGACATCATGCCAAGTCATACTAACTAAAAATAATACCTGGGAAACCCCTTTTTTTAAGTTTTCTCTTTTTTGAAACCGCAATTAAAAGCGCGCGCGTGCAATGATCGAAATACCTTCTTATCCGTGGGGTCATAGGGCATCTAAAGATCATATTGGCGGGGTAAATACATCTATTTTGTACCTAATTAGAATATCTCCATACTAACTTTGAGCCTAAATATCTCCTGAACCAATAATTTCCCAGGTATGGTGCCGAAGTAAAAAATGTTCGTAGTGATTGGTAAAACATGGGATTTCAGTTTTCGTTAAGGGTCTTTTTACACCCTGTATATTAGGTTGGAATAAATGTACTGGCTTGCAACTGTTAAAATGTTTATTTCCTTGAATTTATTCCTTAACGAAGCCCCTATGGTGTATGTAAGACAAAGAAGAATTAATAGTCATGTGATGATGATGTCAGTTAGCCTAGATTAAGACTCATGTGATGATGATGTCAGTTATCCTAGATTAAGACTATATATTCAATGTACTAATTATAATTAAAAGAGTATTAAATCATACTTGAAACGATTACGTTGTTTCTCTTGACTCACCGGAATCGAACCCTTATATGGCGACCCTGCCAGCGCGACGCGATGTGCCGTTAAAGGAATCGTTAATGTAAACATTGAGTGGTTTGTGAAGTTTTAAGACTAATAATGATTTCATTACGTTGGAACGATTTCTTACTACTTGGCGTAACTTTCGTTCGTTTGAACTGTTTTTTGCGAGTTTTTCGTCTTACAAAGAGACAGTATGGGCAAGCAACAGTCTAAAGAGCAAGATGTGATAATAGCGCAAAACGGGGCTGGAAATTCCGCTGCTACGGAACAGTTGTTGCAGCATGCAAATAGCACAAACTATATTCTGATAACAATTTGTGTTGTTTTGGCTGTTGGAGGAGCGGTATTGTTGTTGCGGCAAATGGATCGAGAGAGGCATAAATGAGTACGAGTTGCGAAGATCGCTGAGCTTGTTCTGTAGACAGGCCACTGGTGTCCCGGCTGCTGGGACTTCTCCGGCGTGAGAACAACGTGGGTGATTTGTGCCAAAATAAGTGCGTACGGTAATAAGTGCGTGAGGTAACAAGTGCGGCTAGTGTAGTCAAAAATCAATTATTCATAAAATGTGTATCATAAAAACTTTTTACACCTATTTTACTCATATATCTTAGATATTATTTTCTTTTAATTTGACCTTGTATGTGGTCTATATTTTATTTTATTTTTCTTATTAACGCCTAATGTCATGATATCGTGACAATTATATAATTAATATCTAGACTTAAGTAATATGTTATGGCAAATGAGGCTAAGGAGGTATTTGATAAATTAAAGTATATTAAAGATTTCCTCACCAAACTAGGCCCGAGTCGAAGGTCATCTACTATATATAAGATAAATTAAGTTACATGAGACAAACGATATATAAACACAGTTTTGTTCTTTACAAAAAAAAATTAGTTTAAAGATAAAGAGTAAGGAAATCGAGAGTGATGAAATCAATATTGTGACAGACTTATGTACAAAAATAATTAAATTATATTCAAAAATTGTTCAGCTTTGTTCAGATAGTACAGAGGTTACGATAAACACCATGGAGAAATTTTATCTGAAAACTGCCAATGCATTGTTACCCGTAATGACAGGGCAATTGATACAACCAAACGTTTAATCTCAAGTATCGAAATGTATGACTCTATGATTGATGATAGTGGCTAAAAGCGACTGATCCAATTTGTTTTAATGTCCCGTATATCAGAAAGCGCCAAGCTGCGCATGCGTAATGATTATTCATCTGTTACAGATTTAATTACTGACATGTGTAACATATTGTTGCCCAAAAAATCAGACACAGCGATCCAGAATAAGCTGCACCATGCGGGACAAAATAACAGGAGTATTGAGGAGTACGGTAAGGAGCTGGAGCAGTTATTCGTGGATTTGACTATTACACAGGCTAACGGCGATTCCGGAGCATATAAAACATTGAGGCCAATAAATGAGCGTATTGCGATTAAAAGATTTGCCGACGGCCTGCGTAACAGTCGAGTTAGTACGATTATTGCAGCACGAAATTATAGCACTTTAAAGGATGCCATCCAAGGTGCATTGGACGAGATGGCGCCGAATGCAGAAAGCGAACGAGTGATGAGCTTCCATCAAAACCGAGGTAGGTCAAACCGTTATCAACGTGGTAATTTTCAGAATAGTTTTAATAGGGGTACGTTTAGAGTATTTTCAAATTCACAGAATTATAATAATCGTGGTCGTGGTAATAAATGTGGTCCAAGTGGAATTCGTAACTTTGATAATTCATCTAACTATCGCGGTCGTAGTGGTTTTCGTGGCCACACAACATTTCGTCGCCCGGCCCGACAACATCAGATTAATTTAGCTGATTCGAGTAACAGCAGTAATAGTTCTCAGTCCATACAAAATTCTGAAGTAAAGACTGAAACTGAGAATAAAAATTTGTTTTTTCGTGCATGAACATTTTTATTGTCAAAATAATGATTTAATAAATTTAAGTGTTTTTCAAGTGTCCCGTAGTTGGTTACTTGACACCGGCGCGTCACTGTCCATAGTTAGGCAAGATGCATTAGAAAACTGTAATGTTCCATTCCATATAGAGCGGATTAAAATAAATGGTATAGGAGGTCACGTATATTGCAATGGCTTTGTTTATCTTACATTAAGTTATGGTAATGTTGACTATGAGCATAAGTTTTATGTATTTAAAAACTTTTCTTGTAGAACCGATGGCATTTTGGGACAAGACTTTTTGAGTAAATTTAATTGTATTTTAGATTTTGAACAAAATGTTCTGACTATTAACCATAAGGTACCCGTTAGTATTCCTTTACAAATGGGACAACTAGGCAAAAATAGTTACATGACAATACCGGCCAGGTGTGAAGTTACATATTTAGTGCAGACACACTTACAAGATGAATGTGTTATTATGCCTAAGCAATTATGCGAAGGTTTATTTTTAGCTTCAATCTTAGTGAAGCCTAAGGACGGTAAAATACCTCTTAAGTTTTTGAATACTAGAGAGACAGATGTTTGTTTAAGTTATTTTACACCGGACGTTGTAAGTTTAAATGATTATTATTTGTGTTCTTTTAGTGGTAATAATTTAAATGCTGACCGTGTCAAGCGTTTGTTTTCTATTTTGAATTTTAAACATTTAAATCGAGATGAACAAATTTCAATTGAAAACATTTGCGCAAAGTACTCTGATGTGTTTTTACTGCCAGGTAATAAGTTAGGTGTTACCAACTTGTACCAGCAGTCCATACATTTAAAAGATAATACTTGCCCGGTATATACCAAACCATACAGACTTCCTAAAAGTCAAAAAGCTGAAATTGATAGACAAATTGGCGAAATGTTGCGTAATGACATTATAGAAGAAAGTATTAGTGAGTGATCCAGCCCTGTGTTACTGGTTCCTAAGAAAACTGATAGCAGTGTGATAGTGGCAAAAAGAAATTTTAAACATAAAGAAAACTGATAGCAGTGGTAATAAAAAATGGCGTGTTGTTATTGATTATAGAAAATTAAACGACAGCCTTCAAGATGCTAAATTTCCTTTGCCTAACATCTCTGATATCCTCGATTCTTTATCAGGGGCATTATATTTTAGCCATTTAGATCTTAGCCAAGGTTATTTTCAATTAGAATTAAGCCCTAAAAGCATAAAGTACACAGCATTTACTACAAGTAAACAATATCAGATGAAACGACTGCCAATGTGTTTAAAAATCAGCCCTAGTGCTTTCAGTCGCCTAATGACAGTAGCAATGTCTGGTTTGAACCATGAAAAGTGCCTTATTTATTTAGACGATTTAATCTTAATAATAAACATTTAATTGACATTTTTGAAAGACTTAGGAGCGTAAATTTAAAAATTAACCCCGTGAAAAATGCCAATTTCTAAAGAAAGAATTGCTGTATTTAGGGCATGTTATTCTGCTATTGGAGTGTCACCTGACCCTGAAAAGACGCGAGTAATACAGAGCTATCCTATTCCAAAAAATAGTGACAAAGTCAGACGTTTTGTCGCTTTTGTCAATTACTACCGTAAATTTATACCACATTTCGCTGAAATAACAATTCCGTTAAATAAACTTTGTAGAAAAGGTGTTAAATTGTTAAATGTATTTGGAATACAGAGTGTGAAAATTCTTTTCAGTTATTAAAGCAGTCTTTGACCAATCCCCAATATTACAATATCCAAATTTTGACAAGGAAAATGAGTTTATATTGCATACAGATGCTTCTGGATTAGCCATAGGTTCCGTTTTATGTAATAAAAATGACTTACCAATTGCATATGCAAGCCGACCTTTAAATAAATCAGAATTAAATTATCCAACGATAGAAAAGGAACTCCTTGCTATTGTTTGGTCAGTTAAATATTTCAGACCCTATTTGTTTGGTAAAAAGTTTATAATAAAAACTGATCATAAACCATTACTTTACCTGTTTAGTTTCAATAATCCTTCTAGTAGATTGCTAAAATTTCGGCTAATATTAGATGAATACTATTATGTGGTTGAATACGTTAAGGGTGTGAATAACGTGGCTGCAGACGCGTTATCTCGCATCGTTATTACTTCTGATGAATTAAAAAGTAATAATCAAAATGTTGTGAACATCATGACTAGGAGTATGACGAAAAATCAATTAAGTAGCAATTCATCGGTCGATAAGAACAAAACAGATGATCGGTCTGATCAACCGAGAGTCGTTGAAATTCTTAGAAAACCGAAAAATTGTACCGAGTTAATAATTTCTACTTGTGTAGTAGCATCCAATGCTAAATACGTTAAAGTAAATGACTTTATTTATATACCATTATATACCATCTAAGATGTCAATTTATATAGACCCACGTTCTCGAGCATGCTCAGCGCGAGACGCTTTCGTGAGAGATTTGGAATCTATCTGTAAGAAACTATCAATGAATGAAATTTATATTATGAAGAATAATAATAATGAGAAGTATATTAAATGGTTAAATAAATGTTGTGGAAATAATAATTGGACCGGTCCACGAATTTATATTATAAAAGGATAAATAAGAATAGTAAATGATGATGACAAACGAGTAGTACTTAATGACTTTCACTTGCTTCCCACGAGTGGGCACGCAGGCACTAGACGTATGATAAATAATATAAAAAAAAACTACTTTTGGCCAAAAATGTCTGAGGACGTGGCAAAATTTGTTAAGAAATGTGACAAATGCCAAAAACAAAAGCATTCGTTACAAACTAAGCAACCAATGGTAATTACTATGACTGCGCGTCGGCTTTTGATAAAATATTTTTAGATATAGTTGGGCCCTTAGATAAGGATTATTATGGTAACTCTTATATACTCACATTACAATGTGAATTAAGTAAGTATGTAGAAGCATATCCATTAGTTAGGAAAGATAGTGTAAGCGTGGCTCGAGCGTTCGTCGACAACTTTATATTAAGGTATGGTATCCCACCTGAAATTGCTACGGACAGGGGAACTGAATTTATTTCCAGCACAATGACCGAGGTATGTAAACTATCAAATATTAAACAAACAGTTACTTGTGCCTATCACCATGAATCGATTGGATCTTTAGAAAATTCCCATAAATCATTAAATGCATTTTTGAGAATTCAGACAGATAATAATAGTAGATATTGGAGTGACTGGGTCCCGTATTGGTGTTTTTCCTATAATACCTCTGTACATTCGTCAACAAACTATACACCTTATGAACTTGTATTTGGTAAATTATGTAACATTCCTAGAAGTTTACAAAATTGTAATGTTGAACCTTTATATAATTTCGAAAGTTATCCCTTACAATTAAAATTTAGATTACAAAAAGCACAATACGAAGCACGACAAAATTTGTTAAACTCTAAATTGTTAAGGAAATGTAAATTTGATGAATATTTGAAACCTGTAATGTATAAGAAAGATGATTTATTGTTAGTTAAGAATGAAACTGGAAATAAGTCTGATAATGTGTATGGCCTTTTAAGGTATTAGATGATATTGATCCTAATGTTAAAATCTTACGTAACAATAAAGAAGAAATTATACATAAAAATAGGACAAAATTATTTAATGTTTAATAAAAAATAAAAAAAAGCTGTTAGTTTATTTATTTTCTGTTTTGGTATATTATATATATTTGGTATGGTGTATGTAAGACAAAGAAGAATTAATCGTCATGTGCTGATGATGTCAGTTAGCCTAGATTAAGACTCATGTGATGATGATGTCAGTTATCCTAGATTAAGACTATATATTCAATGTACTAATTATAATTAAAAGAGTATTAAATCATACTTGAAACGATTACGTTGTTTCTCTTGACTCACCGGAATCGAACCCTTATACCCCATAATCCAAATTTTAAATTGCTCGAATAGTTATTTTCTGCAGAACAAAGATGGTCTGAATAACGGCAGCATTTCCCCACAAAAGAATACCGTATGACATTACACTATGAAAATAGCTATGATACACAAGCCTGGCTGTGTCAATGTCAGTTAGCTGGCGAATTTTTCTGACTGCTTATGCTGCAGAGCTGAGTCTATTCGACAATTTACTAATATGTGGTCCCCATTGCAGCTTAAAATCCAACGTAATGCCTAAAAACTGGGTGTTATCCACAAGATCCAACACATCATCTTTAACCTTTACTGAGGTGTTCACTTGTTTGACGTTGGGCATCAAAGATTGAATACATTTAGTTTTAAGTCTATTTACAAGCAGGTTGTTAACCTCAAACCAGCGAACTACCTTTGAGATAGCAATGTTTACATCGTCCATATCAATTTGTTGGCGTTTTAATTTAAATAAAAGTGAGGTATCATCAGCAAACAGTACTATCCCGTGCTTGTCATTAACGAGGTGTGGTAAGTCATTAATATATACTAAAAATAAAA
This sequence comes from Euclidia mi, assembly GCA_944739405.2. Classification (NCBI taxonomy): domain Eukaryota; kingdom Metazoa; phylum Arthropoda; class Insecta; order Lepidoptera; family Erebidae; genus Euclidia; species Euclidia mi. The sequence continues at coordinate 98,457,407 of OX123183.2, read as the reverse complement.
AAGGACCGAGGATTGAATCCTGTGGGACGCCCATTTTGACTACAGACCCATGTGAACGCGTCCCGTTGACATTAACTCTCTGAATCCTATTACTCAAATATGAAGTAAGAAGATGCAGAGCAGAACTATTTAAACCATAGTGATGTAATTTCCTTATCAATGTATCATGTTCTACACAATCAAAGGCCTTGAAAAAATCACAGAAGACACTTAAAGCATCATGTGAATCCTCTCAGGCGTCAAAGATATGTTTTATAAGCTCAACACCAGCATCGGTCGTGGAGCGCCCCTTTGTAAAACCAAATTGTTTAGAGTGTAAAAGCTTGTCGTTATTAAAATAACTTTGCAGTTGGTCTAGAATCAATTTCTCGAAAATTTTGCTGGAGGTGGGCAGCACAGAAATTGGCCTGTAGTTGGTGGGGTCTGATGTGCTACCTGCTTTGTACAAAGGTATTACCTTGCTATCTTTCATAAGATCAGGAAGCTAATCTGTTAGCAGCTAAAGCAATAATGGACTTGGTAATAGTAACGGAATTTCCCCACAAGTCTGCAGTCTTCTTTATATTTATAGTATTAAAAGCTTTTATAACATCATTTGAATGTATATACTGAAATGAGAAATTACTATAAATTGTACTCATGTTTTCTTTCAAAAGAGATTCTGCTGCATTGGTGGATGAGTCCAAAAATCTAGTAGTAATAACGGGGATATCAGTTAAAAAAAGTTTCAAAAGCCGATGCAACTTTTGAGTCTGATGTTATAGTGTCGTTATCAATGTTCAAACTAAATTTAGAACTTTTACTTTTATTTTTCCCAGTCTCGCTGTTTATAATATTCCATGTCATTTTCATTTTATCGCCACTACTCCGAATACTTGAACTCAGGTAAAGAGACTTAGCTTTCTTGCAAAGTTTTCGAAATATCCTAGCATAGTTTCAAACATAATTCGGAAATCGTTCACATAAATTAAAATTTCTCACGTCATATAGCTCATACAATCTCTTTCTACTTTTGTGAATCCCAGTTGTTGCCCATTCACAGAAGGTTGCATTGCCTCCAACCGTAATCGTTCTAGGTGTGAAAACCGAATTAAATTCAGTACAAAATGCTTGGAAAAAACTATTATATAACAAATTAGGATCACCTTCATCATCTATCTGTGACCGACTAGTCATAAGTTTACTTTGAAACCTAGCAATACGAGTTGCAGTTTTAGGTATTACAACTATATTTTGCCTAGAAACATTCTTACTGTTATCATTAAAGGAGATCTGTTGTCCGCAATGATCTGAGTCTAACTGTCTAATAATTTGCTTGTCTTTTACTATGATATCTGTAAATATGTTATCTAGGCAAGTAGCTGTAGAGAAAGTAACTCTTGTGGGCTCTAAGAATAAGTTCTTCAGATTATGTGATAGAAATAGCGCTTTCAATTTTGTACTAAGACTACTATTCTCCAATAATTTACATTAAAGCCACCGCACACAACAGCATTTTTATTTAATTTTGAAACTTTATTTTATATCTCATCCATAATACGCTCGAAGCTATCATACAATGCTGAAGGAGGCCTGTATACACATATTACAATAAATCTCCTCAGTTCCACACAGGCTACCTCAATAGTTCGCTCAACAGACAGACTTACAATATCATGACGCTCTTTAAATTTAAGTTGCTTATTGATTAAAATCATCGAGCCACCATGTACTGCTTGCTGCCGGCTAAACGAGCTTCCTACTATATGATTATTGAAATTGAACATGAACTGGTAGCTTTTTAGCCAATGTTCAGTGATGCAAAATATATCAACAGCATTACAGTTCATAAACAATTCCATTTCTAAATCTTTATTAATCATACTTCTAATATTCTGATGTACCAATTTAATCAATTTTTTGTTATTATGTTTAATTGTATTAGTCAATGAGTTAGAAGCAATCTTATTATAGTTAGAGGTGTTCTCTATTGTCTCAGAATTTAATTTAAATTATTTTATTGAATGTCAACAATGGAATTGTTATATATTATGTCAGGTTCAATAAAATGTACTCTAACAGTACTTGGGTCACTGTATAAATTAAATGCTAATAATTTAGTAAGTTGTCGTTTAAAAGAGCGAGAAAGATACATAGCATCTTTTGTTAAAATAAAATTACTTTTAATAAAAGTATTGTGTCAAAGAATAAAATTTTGTCAATATGACGTTATGTACTAATATATAATAATAGATTTAATTTACTTATCTGGTTGTTTTCTTTATCAGATAAGGTCTTTGAATAAGGAAATGCACATACTATAAAATTGCACCCCACTTAAGAACTTCTATCAGTCATTATATCCGATAAAGCTAGTATATCTTTCTTTGTAACTAGTAAGCTATCACCATACATAATAATAACTGTAGATTGTTTATTTAATTCTGCATGTTTTAACTTATTAACTAATGAAGACATTCTTTCTCCTGGATAACAAAAGTTTTGAAATGGACTTTCAGTGTAACTATCTATTAAGCTACCCAAACCCACTCCCAATTGGTCAGAAAACATCAATACAGTGCTATTACTATGAGTATCAAGTGAACATATATGATTCGTTTGTAACAAAGCATCAGAACCGGAGTCATTGTATATTTTGCAAGTTTGTTCTACTACTACTAGTACTAGACTACTTTCTAAATCATTATTTAATTTTGAACAATTTAAGCAACATTTTTTGTTGGTTATAGAGAGTAGTTGTTCTAAATTCTCTCTACCAACTCTAGAAATCTCTTCATATTTTAATATGTATTCTTGAGTTTCTTTCTGGTATGTTATTACCATTTTGTCGAGCTGTGCAGTCAGTTTTGTGATGTGTATTTGTAGCTCCTATGTGTGCTGATCATATAATAATCTACATACTAGAGAGTAATTGTTCATTACTAGCCTCAAGCTTCGAAATCAATGACTCCTGCTCCTTAACCAAGTCATGGTTGATTTGTGATAATTTACTTATTTTATTTGACCTCTTGTGACTGGATTCAAGTCGCTTTATCAATTAATTAATTTTGATAATTGCCTAAACTTTCTTTTGGTTAATAATTTAGATTTACAATTGCACTTACATTTTACAGTCTTAATAAAACTAGCCTTACCGCTGAATACCTCTGAAAACAGGTTCTTGTTTGCTGTGTTGTTGAGAGTCTGGATTGATTCCTCTTGTGATAAAATTGTCGTTTGTACTAGTTACACTTACGTAGTTGTCGATGTCAGAATTATTTACGTAGGTTGGCTAACACATAGATATTATGTATGAAACCTATCATAGTTGTTTAAGACGTCGCCAACAAAAAGCTATTGTTCCGATAGGTTTTCGTTAGTGGCATACTTTTATGTAAAAAGTACGTCGCTTATAAGTTTCTGTTGATACCGAGGCTGATGAGGATTAGTAACAGACAATTACCTCGAAGGCCTTATCAACGCAGTCAAATATTGTTATCATTTTTATAGTACGAGATCCCGCGACATATTAGTGCACTCATCGAGTTTTTGCTAAAAACCAATTATTTTATGTATATTTATGATTAGGAGAATAATATATATTTACTAGGTTGCCTATTGAAATGTAGCCGCAAGTATTTTTAAAAAAATTTTTTGGTTATGAATTTTTGGAAAAAGGTTTCGTTCACATGTTTTTTAAATAAAATATCGTCTACATCACGGCAATGTATATAAAGATTCTTAAAAATCACGGTTGCCTATCATACGTATATATCAAAATCATACCTGTTTATACCTGGCTGCGAAGAGGTGCGGCCAAGTGACAAACGGCAACCGTGCTTTTCCAGAATCTATATAATTATATAAAAGAAAGTCGTGCTAGTTACACTATGTATAACTCAAACACGGCTGAACCGATTTGGCTGAAAATTGGTGGGGAGGTGGCTCAGAACCAGGAAAAACATATAGAATACAATTAATTGCAAAAAATATTTTGGGAGGGATTTAAGAGAGGGTCGACGTTTGTAGGGACAAACCTACTGCCTATTGACAGTAAGAACGCATGCGTTGCAATAATTGAGTGCTGCGCATGTGCTATCGTATATCTGTCAGTACTGTCACATTATACATTGTCATATGGTGAACTGTCATTGCTTCGTTCGCTTATATAAACTAATAATTATTGTAACAACCTTGGCTAATCCCTACTAATATTAGTTATAAATGCGAAAATGTGTATGTATGTGCCGATTTCACGCTAAACCGGCTGAACCAATATTCTCTACACATAAATGAGAAAGTGTGTATAGATATATATCGGACCATGGCTTTGACATTTGACTGTATGCAAAGTGACGTTTTTGAGCACCTTTCGGTAGATAATGTCATGAATACTGACCAAGTTACTTCGTACCCTATAGAGTTTCTGAACTCCTTACAATTATCAGGAGTACCTACACGCAACTTGAGACTGAACGTTGGTGTTCCAGTCCTGTAAATGTGGAATCTTAATGTACCAAAGCTTTGTAAAAGCAAACGGCTACAAGTAACACCTAGGACGAAACATTATAAAAGCTTTTTGCTATTGGCAGTCAGACTCACTCATGAAGGGTTCCGTAGTGGAGGTATCCACTTAACATAGCCATGTAAAAAGCAAAGCCGTAAAGCGGTTCACAGAAATACATGATCATCATCGCCCTAGCGTTATCTCGGTTGCATCCAAGACTGGCACGCCTTGGAGCCAGAGGTCCGCTTACTGGTCTAACCAGATATGACAGAATATCAACTTTTCCACAGAGCGACTGCCGTCTGACCCCCGCAACCCAAAGAGCTAGCAATATTCCACGGTTTAGACCAGTATCAGTTTATTTGAGGGTACGGACTGTTGAAGTTTTCCATGACAGCCGGGACCGACGCGCGACGGTTTAACGTGTTCTCTGAGACACGGGGCAAGCGAAAATTAACAATTTAATACACACTTAACTCCGAAAAGTCATTTGTGTGCGTCGTGGATTCGAACCCGATACCCTCTGCATGGCGGTCTGTTGGTATCTCCACTAGGCTATCGTTGCCCGAATTTAACGTAAGCGAAGCCGCGGGCCAAACCTAGTCTTTATATATATTGCCGTGATGTAGACGACATTTTATTTAAAAAACAAGTGAAGGAACCTCTTTACCAAAAATCAATTACCAAAAAATTTGTTTAAAAATACTTGCGGCCTCATTTTAATGGCCAACCTAGTAAATATATAGGTATTCTCCTTATCAAAAATTTAAATAAAATTTGGTTTTTAGCCAAAACTTTATGAGTACACTAATTTATAATTAATAGACGGGGAAAACCACGACTTAGTAAAACGATGTTACTTAGACTTTGTTTAAATGTGAAACTAAAAATCGATCTTGTGGGTATAGCATGCTTGTTAGATAATACTTACGTAAACACCTAAATGTTAAATAATATGTTTCTCAAAAAAATTAATATAAACAAGCTTTCTACATTTTTTTCAATATAGATTTTCACACATTCATGGTTTCAGAGGCTATAAATATCGGTACGATAACGGAAGGTACGATAGCCGTTGTTAGAAGTAAAATATGTCCTTACTTCTAACTGGGTTTATAGAATTTTCAAGCTGAAAAAGTATAGCAGTTCAGTTACACTGAATTTTTATTGTGGCGTTCTGTACTTTCAATGAATGCTAAAACATGAGGGACTTTTTATGCATTACTCATCCTCTACCAGAATTTCCAAGTGGTCTAAAATAAACCTTTTGCTTTTAAGAACTAATGGAGCGAGCACAGTTTTCTTTGGTGTCTCCATTTTTCGAGACTGACGTTTCTTTCCACAGATTACTGCAAAAGAAGTATCGTCATCAGCAAATACTTTGCCGAAGTCTGAACGTCGCATTCACCTTCATACGAGATGTGCAAGAAGTGAGAAGAGAGAAGTGAGACGCGTAATTGAATTTATTGGTCTGAACTGCTTTCTTAGGGCGGTTTCAGATTAGCGTATTTTTCTGCGCGGATACGGTCGTTTCAGCATACGCGCTTACACGCGCGCTACATTACGCGCTTCAAACAACCGGACTCGCGTAAACGGGCATATATCGCTGTGTTACACAATACAAACACCTGGATTCTGACGGCTCGCGCTTATACGAGCTTAGAAGAGCGTCAACGCTCGTACGAGTTACGCGTGTGCCAAAAGGCGCGCCTATACGCGCCTACGTGAGCTTCCCAAAACGAGCTTAGACGCACGTATAAAACGCTAATCTGAAACCGCCCTTATATCCGTTTAGAACTCCTCTATGTTTTACAAACCCCATGACAAGAGAAATATTGATATTTTGCAAAACCTCTTATATCAATCAGGCAAATGAACTCTATTCCCTAATACGAATAGAAGTACTAAGTCTAAAAAGGCAAATTACAAAATTACTTCCTAAATTCACGAAAGTTATGATTGAGCATAAAGCGCAACAGCTTTGAACGTTAATCGATGAATAGGTCTTACGTTCAAATCTTAGCTCGTTGAGCTATTAAATTAAGCTTAGCTCAGTTTAAAGGAGACCTGTATGCTTTTTTAGAACACGGGAGGCTGAGCCAATCATTGGCGTTCATTCTTTGTGTCCCACTGTAATGTGACGAGGTATTCATTATTTTTAATTCTTCATGCTTAAATACATGGGTGACAAAAATTTTGGTGGGTAGTTGTAGCACTAACATCAAAATTATTAGCTCCTATTTTTAATTTAAAAATAAATAATATAAATATATTATAATCAATTTTAATGAGATTATCTTAATAATAACAGTCAGTACCTGCCAGTATAGTGTTCGCACTTTCCTGCAATAACAATTTCCAATAAGTTTTAACGGTTCACCGCACAATGTCTCAAGCACTACAGGAGTCTATAAGCAATTTGAAGGCTATGTTCCTTAAGCGTATGGCAGACGTTGAAGCTGATTTGCCAGGATCTCGGGGCTCATCAACTATTCCGGAACTTGCCTCCGTCTATAACTCATTCAAGACGTTTGTGATGGAGGCTCTGAATGGCTTGCAGCAACAGATTGAGCTACTTGCAAAGACCGTAGACACCATGGAGATGCGGACCAGGAGGAAAATGTTGCTGCTTCACGGTGTGGCAGAAAGCAGCAAAGAAGATACAGCCAAGGTGGTAGTAGATGTCATCAGGCAGCACCTCAAGTCGGATGTATCTATTGAAGATGTGCGGCGCTGTCACAGGATAGGACGCTCGTCAGGTGACCACAAACCCAGGCCCATAGTGCTGAAGTTTAATAGCTCTTCCGTGCGCGACAGCGTATGGTTTGGCAAAACAAAGTTTAAAGGCACTGGTGTAAAGATATCGGAGTTCCTGACTAAGCCACGGCATGACATTTTTATGGCTGCGCGTCAGAGGATTGGTGTGTCACGATGCTGGACCAAGGAGGGCATCATCCATGTCCTAGCGCCTTATGGTTCGCGTCACCGAGTGGCTAATCTCAGTGAGCTGAACAAAATCGAGGCGAAGGATGGCGTGGAGAAGTCGCCCGCAGCGGTGAGGCCCGCCACCACCACAAAGTCCAAAAGAACTGTTTCTCAAAAGAAATAATTCATTGTTTGATTCATTTTGGTCGATCTCCGGTCCGGGTAGTAAGTAAAATTTAACATAATTATCTTCTTATTTTCGTCTTGCTTCATACCCACTTTCATACTCACTTTATTTATAAATGTTATATGTCTAATTTATAAATAATTACTTCGTTAGTTCATTATTATCAATTATTACTTGTCGGTGGATAATATTTTTCTTTTCTTCGCTGTCATCTGTCAATTCTATCATTTCTTACACTTGTCAAAATTGTTACTATTTGAATACGAGGGTTTTGAGCTATATCTTCGTTTGCTTTTTTTTCTGATCTTTTAAGTTTATATAATATTGTTGCAATTACTTCTTTTACTTTTTTAGCTTTTGTAATTACCCGGACCGAAGCAATTTTATTTTCTCGTTTTTTTATTCAGCTATTTTTTTATGTAATTAACTGTCCTTCTACTGCTGGCACTACTGGCGGGTGGTGTGTTATTGGTTGGATAAAAACATTTTTTTTGTTCTTCATAATATTATATATATATTTCTATACTAAACATTTATAAAGATATATAACTTTTATTTTAGGATATTTATTATATTTAATTATAATATATAATTAAGTATATTTATATATATTTTTTCTTTTCGTTTAAGTAGGTATATTTATAATTATTGCCACCATTGATATCAATGACTTAAGTGATGACGACAGTTTCCACTCACTAAGTAGCATAGATAGCTTTACTAGTGTGCCGTCTCTTGCTGACTGTCTCCACTCACAGTTTTCTGATGTACCCAAAAACTTCAATGCCGTTCATATCAATGCCCAAAGCATTCCGGCACATTTCCCTGATATGCTGGCCAATCTAGACTGTAAGAGCATTCATGCCATCCTTGTTTCTGAGTCATGGCTTAAGCCCTGTCTGCCTTCAACATTATACTCTCTACCTGGTTTCCAACTTATCAGAAATGATCGCGCGGTTGGGGGTGGTGGCGGTGTTGCCATATATCTACGTTCAAATATCTCCTATACAGTTGTGGATATGTCTGCACAGCCACCGCCGCCTAATGCCGGTGAACATTTATTTCTGGAAGTTGTACTAAACCACACCAAAGTCCTTATCGGTGTCTACTATTATCCTTCATTACGAATAAATTATTTTTCTAGTTTCGAAACCATATTGGTTAATCTTGTACCCTCTTACAGTCACACAATCATAATGGGTGATTTTAATACTTGCTTACTTAAAAATGATTCCCGCTCTTCTTCTCTTTTTTCGAGTATTTCAGGCTGTAATCTGTCAATATTACCTTTAAGCGCAACTCATCACTTTCCAAATGCTTCACCTTCTCTTCTTGATCTTATCATTGTTTCTTCAAGAGAACATGTCGCTATGCACGGGCAATACCCAGCAGACATGTTCTCTTACCACGACTTGCTTTTCATTTCCTACAAAATCCGTCCTCCTAAGATTAAGCCTAAAGTTCTATTGCAGCGCAATTTTGGTGGCATGAACATAGATACTCTTCGTACAGATGCCGGAGATATCGACGCGACTCCACTTGTGAACTCCGAATCTGTCGATGAAAAGGTCAGCATCCTGACAAATCAAATCACAGTACTTTACGATAAGCATGCACCAATATGACCTGTGAAAATTAAGCACCGTCCCTCTCCTTGGCTCACTAACAACATCAAACAATTGTTACACAAAAAAGCTGCAGCTAAGTTCAAGTATAAAATTAGGCCTGATGCTGTAAACTTACAAAAATATGTTGCGATTAAGAATCACTGCAATAGGGTGTGTAGGGATGCACAACGCCAACATATCCATAGTTCTGTGAATAACGGAGATCCAGCGAAGGTCTGGAAATTTCTTAAAACCTTGGGGGTGGGCAAAACTCGTTTAAACACTACTCCTAATGACTTCAATATTGACTTGCTCAATCAACATTTCTCTGCCTCGTCCAACATTGATAGGACTACTAAGGCAAGCACTATTAATTATCTTTCATCTATCCCCACCCCTAGTTATTCACCATTCGTTTTTAATCACTTTACCGATAGTGATGTTAAGAAGAGCATTATTTCAATCACATCCAACGCAGTTGGTAGTGACTGTGTCAGCCGTAATATGATCCTTCCTATCCTTGACATAATCCTACCCATCATTTCCCACATCCTTAATTATTCCCTATCCAGTGGTGTGTTTCCATCAACGTGGAAGGACGCCCTAATTACCCCAATTCCGAAAACTTCTCATCCTAAATCCTTTTCTGATTATCGACCAATTTCTATCCTACCATTCCTCTCCAAAGTCCTCGAACGCCTTGTCTTCAACCAAATGAACTTGTTCCTCTCCAAAAATAATCTGCTTAATCCGTATCAATCCGGTTTCCGTTCGGGTCATAGCACCGTTACATCCCTAGTCAATATTACGGATGACATCAGGACCGGCATGGAAGGCGGTCAGCTTACAATTCTTGCTCTGCTAGATTTTAGCAACGCCTTCAACACAGTGGACTTTGATATTCTACTTAGCCGTCTTTGCTCTCTTAACATATCTCCTACGGTGATTGATTGGTTTCGAAGTTACCTGTGTGGCCGCCGACAGCGTATACTCATTGAAGACTCACTTTCTTCCTGGTGTGATACAACTGTCGGTGTGCCCCAGGGTGGCGTGCTGTCTCCATTACTCTTCGCAATTTTTATAAATTCTATATCAAATAATCTTCGCTCCTCTTATCACCTATATGCAGATGATCTCCAAATTTATACACAGTCGTCATTGGCACAGATATCATCTTCTGTGAGTAATATTAACAGTGACTTGGTACTGATCAGTAGTTGGAGCAAATCCTTTCGACTTAAAGTCTATCCCTCGAAAACCCAGGTCATTGTTATTGGTAGTTCACGAATGATATCGAAGATCGGCTGGTCCCAGCTTCCTCACGTTACTTTCGATGGCACTGTAATCCTCATACAGGATAAAGTAAAGAACCTGGGTATAACTATTGACTCTTCTTTTACTTGGCGGTCGCAAATACAGGAAGTGAGTCGAAAGGTGTTTGCTTCAGCAGGATCACTACGAAGATTAAGAAACTTTCTACCCACTGCCACCAAAATTGCGCTTGCTAACTCTCTTCTTCTACCCATTATTGATTATGCAGATGTCAGCTATCTAGATCTCACCGAAAACCAGCTAGACAAACTTGAGCGCCTTCAAAATCTCTGTATACGATTAATATTTGGATTACGCAAATACGATCATGTTTCACAATTTCAAACACAGCTCAAGTGGTTACCCATACGACATCGCCGGAATGCTCATATTCTCTCTTTGCTGTACAATATACTGTTCAACCCTTCAACTCCCTCCTATCTTAAAGGAAGATTCGAATTCCTTCATGATATGAGGTAGGTATATGTATGTGTATATGTATATATAGATATAAACGACTGTTTGCGGACTTGGTTGATCACGCGGTATTGCCGTTCCTTACTTGATCCACCTTTGCACTCGAATAACATTTGCTATATGGAATATATTTTAGATTTTTTCACAATGTTGCTATTCATGGCAAGACGTTGCCAAACATATTCAATAAAATTTGGATGTATTCGTGATGAATTTGGCTGAAGTTCCGAACAAAACTGGATCCGTAACGGCCATATATCTCAAACCGACGCCAACTTTTTGGCTCCGAATTATATGCCATGCGTGCGTCCTTATTTGAATCCAGACGTGACAATTATAAATATGTGGTTCCAGGGACAAGTTACTTTAGTACTTGCTCCGTGTTATAATAATAATATACGATATAACCATTTTATACATTCTTACCAGCACTATAGTGGTCCTATTTCTACTTGATAATTTTAATACTATTTAAGTCCGATATTTTCCATTTCTTGTATACTATTTGGCTCCATTTATACTGCATAATAATTATGCCAAATCATCACCATCCTCCGAGCGTTATGCCACTTGCATCCAGGCCTTCGCCTTAGAGCCCGGGCTCCGCTTTCTAGGCTAACCAGATTTGACAGAATATTAGCTTTTCCACAGAACGACTGCCGTCTGACCTCCGCAACCCGAAGGGAGAGCCATATTCTATAGTTTAGACCACAGTCAGGATGTTTGCAGGTACTAATTCCTCGTAACGACTGTCAAGGATCTTTTTGATGACAACTGGGACTGACGGCTTAACGTGCTCTCCGAGGCACGGAGGGTGTGACTTTTTGTGGCTGGTCACCTATGTATAAACCAGACGGTGACGAAACCGCTTAACCTTGTGAATCAATAGATTGGAGCGGTCGCCACTTTGCCACGGGCCGCTCACTTTATACGCCACATGTGCGTACTTATTTGAATCCAAAAATATATATTATACTAGTCGACACCAGCGGCTTCACACGCACATGTTTTTGAATTTCCCGTTTCGCCCGATCCCGTGGAAATTTCGGAAAATCCCGTCTTAGTGCACCAGTACGGTCAAAGTCACCACCAGTAAGGCCCAAGGAACATACATGCTAAATTTCAGCTTCTTGCGCCGAGTAGTTTCGGCTGTAGCTTGTCTGTCAGTCAGTCAGTAACGCAAGGATTTTATATAATATATACAGATATACAGATTAGATCTGCTGGTTAATATTATGTGGCTCCAGGATTATGTTAGGTGAGTATAATTGTTTGAATATTTTAGCTTACTATTTAACGCATAATTGTATACCATAATCTGTGTATTTATTGCCAAATAAATACACAGATTATGGTATACAATTAAGGTATTATGGTATACGATTATGGTATAAAGGAGCCATCCATTAAGACATACACATACCCGTCAATCAATACTTAATGGTTTCACATTACAATTATTTAAAGTTTAGTTTCCATTCATAAGATGAGCCATTGAATTTATATTTATTGCGTCCATACATTGTCAAATCCGAAAGCATACTATATTGATCCACTTTAAATATTATGAACTGATACTTACAATCTTATGCACACAAGCTTATGGATATTATGTGGCTACATTACTATACACACCGCGCCATATCTGCGTGCTTATATGAATTTGGGTCGTTTGGCTGGTATGATGAAATATCATCAATTCAACATCATATCAGCCAAACGACGTCTACTGCTAGACATAGGCCTCCCCCAAGGTTCTCCACACATACCGGTCTTGAGCCGCCCGCATCCAACCGCTTCCCGCGTTCGTCGATCGAGCGAGATCGTCGATCCACCTTGCGGGGGGGCTTTCCTCTGCGGCGTCATCCGGTATGTGGCCACCACTTCAGAACCTTTCTGCCTCCACGGCCTCAACTTCAAGATATGTGCCCTGACCAGTGCCACTTCTGCTAGACTATCCAGAGATTCTCCTGCGGATCTCCTCATTTCTGATTCGATCTCACACAAGAAACCTCCAAGAATAGCTCTCTCCATCGCCCTCTGAGTGACCTTGCGTCTTCGGATAAGGCCTATAGATATTTAATATCATTAGATGAAATCCTTATCTATTTTCCATACATAAGATGATCCAGAGGATTTATATTTATTATAACCATGCATTGTTAGATCCACGAGTGAATTTATAGCAGACATGGAGTTATTTGCTAGCATCATGTTGTTGATTTACGTATTATTTAACTCTGATTACATGCTGCACGTTGTCCGTGTGGTGACGGATTAAGAATATGGATTGTCACCACCCCATATCATCCCATGGGTGTCGTAAGAGCCGACAGAGGGACCAGATTATGCAGAGAACAGCACTGTAAGAGAAGGAAAACTTGATACAAACCCTATGCCAACCCATTTGGCCAGCGTGGTATACTAGGCCAATTCCTCCTTTCAAAGGAGAGGCCTAGTCCAGCAGTGGACTGTTAAAGGCTGATGATGACATGCTGCATCGTACGTACTTATTTGAATCCAGTAAACTTATATAAAACCAAATCAATGTGATGTGGCTCCACATTATACTTTACATGCCATATCTGTATACTTATTTAAAACCAGTCATAATACTACTAGCTAAACCAACCGATCAATACTATGAAGCTCCAGGATTAAGTTCATTAATTGCATGATTATTAGTAGTATGGTAAACTATTTTCTATTTAAAACTATAATTACAATTGTACTCTAAATTATATGCCACATTCTGTTTACTTAATTGGCTCCAGTAAAAGGTCATACAATACATTTGCTCATGAGTACTACGCAGCTCTAGAACGATATGAATGAAGTATTCCTTTTTTATACTACAAGGGTGGCAAATGCGCCTGCCTGATGGTAAGCGGCTAACCGTTGCCCATAGAAGCCAGTGATGCCAACCCGGCATCACTTGCGCGTTGCCGACCTTAGGAAAAAGAGGAGCGGGCAAAGTTTTCTTGGCCTTCTCCCCTCCAATCTCTCTCCCCTTCTCATTCTCTCTCCTTTCCCTATAGAAAAGGAAAAGAGCGTGAAATGGCGGGTTAGGGCCTCCAATACCCGTATTCGCCTAACGAAACGCAACAGCATTTACAATACTGTCACTTTACGTCGATGGTCTGTGTGAGGGTAGTACTTCCACGGTCGAGCGATTCATGTTGCAACCAGCGCTGCAGCGTGGCCCTACCACCTTTAAGATTTTGCAAAAGGACCATGAGTCAAATTGAGCTCAGTGTCCAACAGAGTTATGGCATATGCCATTGTAAGGGATTTGGTTCGTACTAAAATTGTTACTACCGGCGCCACCTTCAATTCCATTGCAGAAACAGGATAAGTATAATAAACAATAGATTTTGTAGAAATATACAATTCTTAATCATAAAAATGTTATAGTAACAATATATTCATACTTTAAAGTAATGGTAAACAATAGATGCGCTTGCGCCCGTGTTATTTATTTACAACACTCTCCATCCCTCTCACACCTCTCGGGCGCCTGCCCCAGCGTCCGTCTGCTCTCACTGCTCTCAGTCAGTCGTGATTCTCACGGTGTTAGCTGCGTGTTTTCATGTATCCTCTCGGCATATACAACTTAATCCACCGGCAGCTAGGTCATCTAATCGATATAATTATTGATTTTTATATATTTTTTTATGGTCTCACGCCTGAATCCCCGAAGGGGTAGGCAGAGGTGTTAATGTTACACCCATATTTCGCCTTGAAGTTTTAGGTCCCACGTAATAGAAGGCGAGCCTATTGCCGTTACCGGGCACGTCACCAGACTGTAGGCTGCTACTGAGTATTCGGATAAACCCAGTAAAACTTTTGCCCGACCCAGGAATCGAACCCGGGACCTCCGATCAGCAATCGCATACGCTATCCACTGGACCACGGAGGCAGTCACAGTCTCATTATTATTGATATTGATCGAAATGTTAATAAAAATATTTTGACGGTTAGCAGCTGTTTTATTTTTTATGTATTCTTTGCACCTGGAATTAAAACTAGTTAAAGATATCAAACAACAAAATCTACAATGCCATAACAGCATTACTTTGTAGGATTATAGTTTATTTATACATACATACATAGACTCACGCCTGTTTCCCGGAGGGGTAGGCAGAGACTACGGAACGCCATTTGCAACGATCCTGACATATCTCTCTTGGTTCATTCACTCCCACCAAATTGCTCATGCATGCTCTTCAGTTTAGGGTACTTCTAACCATTCCTGTTTTAAGAATGTCTCTAATCTGGTCATAAAACGTCCGTCTAGGTCATCCCCTTCGTCCTGTCCCATTCACACTTGCCTTATATATCTGCTTGGTCAGTCTTTCGTCATCAGTGAGTTTATTTAATATAAAAAAATTATAGCAAAATAACCCCATGGATTATTGGCAAAAATTTGTTTATATCTTTATATTTAGTACTTTACAAGTATATTCAAAGTGATCTCATCTCTGTTGGTGGGTGAGCCCAGCTTTATACATTTTTGCCCATGGTCCTTTACAGTACTATATTGATATGATTTTCGGTTATGAATAACTCTATGTTTTACTTGTATACGTATACCACATAATTCCGTACTTATATAAGTACGTTAATTATGTACGATTTGTCAATTATGTTATGGGTGAGAGCTAATTGCCAAATCCTTTTTACTGATTTCAATACAGAGGACAATAGTACCTACTCTAAATAAGTAGGTTTTCTCCGTCTTAAATTAAAGCACCTACTACCAATCATCATTCTCAGAACGTTATTCCGGTAATATGGTAGTTTTGGTTGACTACTATTACCGTTTTCAACCAAAAAACAATTTCTTTCAAAATTACCAAACCTACTATTTCAACTATTTGTGTCAATACTAACAATTCTACCAAAACTACAATTTCTCAAACCAACCATTTGTGCCATAACAACTATTGCTACCAAAACTACAATTTCTACAAAAACTACAATTTCCACCAAACTTACTATTCCTACAAAAAAACAACTATACCTTCCAAAACTACCATTTCTTTCAAAGTTACCACATTCTACCACAGATTCTGGCAAATTTTCTACCAAAGCTACAAGTTCTGCCAGTCACAATTTTCTACCAAATACTTAATTCCTATCAGTTTTAAATGATGTTATTAGTACTCTATGTATATTATAGATAGTCGATAGCCTCAGACACCATGGGCTATCCTGCAGCAGAAGCGCTGGTAGAATACCTCGTCATGCTCACCTAAATGACATAATCCGTCGTGTTCTTGTCGCGTCTGGTGTACCAGCTGTACTTGAACCATATGGTTTAGTACGCGACGACGGGAAGAGACCTGACGGTATGTCATAGTTGCCATGGAAAATGGGTAGGCCTTTGGTGTGGGACGCAACCTGCGTAGACACCCTCGCGCCATCCCATGTTCCCTGCTTGGGAGGCCATGGCTGCGGCAACCCTCAAACGGCGCAAATACAGTAATCTAGTGGCTAATTACGTATTTGAGCCGTTTGGGGTGGAATCGCTAGGCTCATGAGATCCGAGCGCTCGTTCTTTATACCGAGAAATATCTAAACGGTTAATCGACGTCTCACGTGACCAAAAGGCTGGTTTATTCTTTGCTCAAAGAATCAGCATTGCCATCCAACGTGGCAATGCTGCCAGCTTTCTGGGCACGTTACCCGATGATATCGATGCGGAGGCATTCTACGACGCCTAAACACACCTGTACATATATATTTTCACTTTTTATTCTTAGATTTATGTACATACATATATATTCTTAGAAATTATGATTATTTAAGATAGTAATGTATATAGTTATAATATTAATCATCTATATTATTCAATAGAACTTATGACGTGCAAATTTTATTAATATTGACCTTTAATTTAAAATGTGGCATACAGTGTGATGAACAGTAAGACTTATGAAATAGCTTTATAGTAGGTATTTAAGATTATATTGCATGTAAAAGGAACATTTGTACGCCGGTGACGGCAATATATTTATTTTATTTATTTATTTATTTAATACTTTATTCTACACTTTTAAGAACATATGTATAGTAATTTTATATTAAATAGAGTACAAAGGGCGACCTTATCGCTAACAACGATTTCTACCAGGCAACCTTTGGATGGAGATATTATTGGTAGGAAAGAAATGGTAGTTGTAAGTGTACCAGTAATAAGATAATAATACTTTAAATATATACATTTATGTAATATTGTAATAATGTACTACACATATACATATAAATACTTATACATACAAACATTAATACATACATGCATACATACATACAACATACATACATACATACAACAAACATACATACACATACATAAATAATAAATAATACTTTAAGTATTATTATATATAATATTAGAACGGAAAATATTATAGTGATATGTAGCGATCCTTGACTAAAGATTTGAACTTTGTTACCGTCTGAGCCTGTCTTATATGTAACTAGAGGACGCCAGCAGCTACGCCTGCATTTTTTTAAATTTACCCGTTTTGGCCGATCCCGTGGGAATTTCGGAAAATCCCTTCTTAGTGCACCCCTACGGTCCAAAAGGAACATACATGTCAAATTTCAGCTTCCTGCGCCCAATAGTTTCGGCTGTAGCGTGTCTGTCAGTCAGTCAGTAACGCAAGGATTTTATATATTAAGATGGGAGTGCATTCCATAGGCGAACAGCAGTGACACAAAACTATTTATCAATAAAATCCGTGCAGTGAGTCGGCATCTTCAGCTTTAAATTTTCTGATGACCTTAAATAACGGTTATGCGTATCATGTAGGAATTCGAATCTTCCTTTAATATAGGAGGGAGTTGAAGGGTTAAACAATATGTTGTATAGTAGAGAAAGTATGTGAGTATTCCGGCAAAATCGTATGGGTAACCACTTGAGCAATATACTATGGACTCAAAAGAGTAAACAACTTTTTAAACAGTATTCCAACAAATCAACTATTATTTTCTATTCTGTAAATGTTTCACATTAATAAAGCCATGTATTCACTAGGGGACAAAGTCGCTCGACTTATCGCGAACAGTCGCAGGACATTTACGTGCGACTGTACCGCGACAATGTCGACCGACATTTCGCTCGTCCACATACCGGCATTGTGATCGAGATGTCGCCTAAGTGTTAACACAGTTTCGTTGGTAGTGTGGACCAACGAAGTGTGCTATAATCGCGGGTAGTCGCGGAACAAATAGCAACACACGTTCTCACAAATCAAATGCCGTCGGAAACTGTCGAGGGACACGAAGTCGCGCAAGGTCGACGCTATCGGACCGTCGACAAGCGACTTGTTCCGCGACACGTATATGTCGCCTGCGATGTCGGGCGATGTCCGCCGCGACGTCGCGCAACACGTAGAATTCGTGTCGGGCGACAAGGTCGCGGGACAAATGTCCCCTAATGAATACGAGGCTTAAAAAAAGATGTCTGAAGGAACTCCATCATGGGTATTGTTTTTCGAAATAAATTTCAGTAACATTTTCATAATAGATGCTTAGACTTAACAGAATATCAGCTTTTTCCCACAGCAACTGCCGTCTGACCTCTACAACCCGAAGACGTAGGCATATTTTATGGTTTAGACCAGATATTTGAGGGCACTGATTGCCCTAACGACTGTCAAAGATGATTACCGAAACCGATGGCTTTACGTGCTTTACGAGGCACGAAGGGATGTGATCTTTTGTAGCCGGTCACCCTATGTCCAGCAGTGGACGTCGTTTGGCTGATATGATGATGATATTTCATTTCAGCCAAACGACCCAAATTCATATAAGTACGCAGATATGGCGTGGCGTACATACGCAATGCAGCCACATAATATTCATATAAGCTATTGTGCATAAAATCATCAGTATCAGTTCATATTTAAGGCGGATTAATATAGTATGCTTTCGGATTTGACAATGCATGGACGTAATGAATATAAATTCATTGGATCATCCTATGTATGGAAAACTAAAATTTAAATAATTGTAATGTGAAACCATTAAGTATTGATTTGTATGTCTTATAGGAGCCAAATAAATATACAGATTATGGTATACAATTATGCGTTAAATAGTAAGCTAAAATATTCAAACAAAAATACTAAAGTAACATAATCCTGGAGCCACATAATATTGACCAGCAGTCTATATTATAAAGTTTTGGATTCAAATAAGTACGCACATGTGGCGTATAAAGTGACCGGCCCGTGGCAAAGTGGCGACCGCTCGAATCTATCAATTCGCAAGGTTAAGCGTGTTCGTCACCGTCTGGTTTATAGATGGGTGACCAGCCACAAAAAGTCAACCCTCCGTGCCCAAAATTTTTTTTTTATTTTTTTTTTTTACTATATGGTAATACATGTTATAGTAAGAAAACCGTCGCTCTGTGGAAAACTAATATTCAGTCAACTCTGGTTAGACTAGAAAGTGGAGCCCGGGCCACAAGGCAAAGGTCTGGATGCAACCGGGATAACGCTCGGAGGATGATGATGATGACCCATCTATAAACCAGACGGTGACGAACGCGTTTTACCTCGCGAATTTTTGAAAGATTCGAGTGGTCGCCACTTTGTCACGGGCCCCTCTGGTAGGTAATGTAATAACAATAATATTCTACCACATTCACACAATGTAATGTACCTACCTACTACAAATATTTAACCAAAACGCCGAAGTAAAAAAAAAGGCTGGAAAAATGGACATAGAAACCAAGTTAATGTAAGAAATTCCGCAAGTTATGAGAATTGATAAGAAATACAGAATAATAATACATAAAAGTGACCAAGAACCGATGACTGCCCTCCGTGAAGAATACTGCGCTGCGATTGGCCCATTTGAATCGGATCAAGTAAATCTAAAATACCTAAAGTGTGGATTTGTATAAAAATGCCGTAATTATTATTAGCAACGACGTTGGCGTTAGTTGATCCGAAGGGAGCCACATGAGAATTGGGAGCTCGCAATGGATCAAGAAATCATGGCCGGATCAACAAGTGAAATCGGATCAAACAATAACTACTTATATGGCACGCTTGATCAACATTGTGATGAAGGGGATATCTTTTATATATATATTAAGTCACTTACACTTCTACGTACACTTCTACAACTACCATTTATTTCCTACCAATAATATCTCCATCCAAAGGTTGCCTGGTAGAAATCGCTTTTAGCGATAAGGCCGCCCATTGTACTGTATTTCATTTATAATTCCTTAAAATGTTTTATATAAGTGTACAATAAAGTATAAAATAAATAAATACATGAACTATTTGACCTACTTGGGTATAAAATCTAGCTCAAAAGTTTTACTTGCTTTGTGTAAAACGGTAGTTAATATAGGTTAATGAGTAGTAAGTGTATAGGTGTACCTTCTAGTCCTTTTGGTAGTTAGTATTTCTAGCGCGAGTCTTATTAATTACATTCTAAATATAAAATGTAACACAAAAGTCATTAAATTACCATTCTTCTAAGATTACTGTTACATCATGTTACTTGATACTTTTAAACAGAAACGGCATATTGCCTTAAAATCCTACAAGAGTCATAGATTCCGAGACAAAGTCCTGTTACTAATTCAGTAGGGTATACGGGCCACGAGGCTCGTATACCACGTTCATTAATGTATTATGTATCTCTCTACAGATACAAATAATAATCCGTCGTAATAACGTGGCAATGCTGCCAGCGTTCTGGGCACGCTTCCAGTTGACGGCGATGTGGAGGACTTTCATGACGCCCTCTAAATTATTTTCTTTTCTGTTCTGTATATATTTCTTTGTATGTTCTGTATATATATCTTAGTATAGTATTTTAATACTTTGTTTAGTTATGGTAATTAAAATACAAAATATAAACTTTTGTTATCATTCAATTAGTGACTTCAGAAGCAAACTAGGAAATACTTTTTGAATAGCGATAGTTGCTATCTAATTTACTTTTAAAATCCACCACTATTGCTTAAATTCTACAACCCATATTATATCTCTGTTTGATACATGTACTCCCGAGGCGTTATCCAGATATTAACCATTAACGTGCCATCCGACGCAAGAAACCACAATACTTAAGTGCCTTATATTTTGTCATCTGCGTCCATGAGCAGACTAGGACTTAGGACACTTTACAAAATTTACAGACCTGTGTAAAACTAACACAAATGGTTTACAGTAAGTAATAATACTCAATGGGATAACAAATACCTTGCTATGAAAAAGCACTTGGGTTGAATGAAACCCTCGTAAAACACTTTTTTTTTCAAATGATGTGTGTATTAAATTAATTATCAATAGTCGCTCACTTCGTACGAAAGGATCTTAAGCCGTCAACGTCAGAAGCCATGAACATTTTTGACAGTCGTCACGGGGACTCAATACCCTCGAGTGCTTTGAGAAGGTTTCGCTACGCAAAGAGCTCTTCGCGTGACGAGAGTCTCTCTTTGCTCTGTGAAAAAAATATTCTGTCAAATGTAGCTAGACTAGAAAGTCAATCCCATATCCAAAAACTTACTTGTAAAAAGTTATGAGAAGTTGTTAAAGTTGAATACATTTGTGTAGCCGAAGGGGAATGGCACATGTTTTGTCTTTTGTACGGGATATCAATTTGATATAGAGACGGCAACTTTCTGAACAACAAAGTTTTTTGGGTGGAGTGTCCTGTTATTTATGTAGCAGAACATGTTGCTTAGGTGACCGCGACGAACTGATACTTTGTAAGAATAGCAGTAGGTAATACAAATTTGAACAGACCTATATAATTATGCCGCAATATTGAATCAGAAGAAGCATCTTAAAAGCCAACAGTGGTATCTGAGTATCACTGTTGGCTTTTAAGATGCTTCTTCGTGCGTAATTACTGATCATGTTTGTAGCAGATCATTGAAATTCGAAGATGGTTATGATTACATGTACGTACATACATACATGTACATAATTATAAGCTTAATGGAAGTCGATTAAAGTTCGAGTTTTGATTACCGCCTTTATGATAGCGTAGTTAACATTTGCACTTAATTTGCGGGAGAGATCAACAACCTTACGTGATTAACAAATTGGGTTCAGGTTTTCCTACAAAGAAAATGTACTATGGCTGTATCCATCCAAAAATATGACTGGCGAACATTGTCATTATCGTGTTTTGCGGTCCAAGTTTACTTTCTATTCTAATTAGATATAAGAAATTACTGGGTATTTTCGGCTTGCGTTAAAAAATCTTTAATGATGAAAGTTCGTTTGTAGCGTTATGAAATATATAAAAGACAAACATAGTTGTTTCGCTATTTTGTCGTCCCGTTATGTTATGGTATGCAAATGAATACCTAAGTCTATTGATAAAATATTCTTCTTGAAAATGAACGCAAAATATTTAGCCGGAGGGATGATGCGAAAGGTTCTGCGTGAATTAAGTATAACGTAATTAGTCGGGATCCCGCCGCCGCTTGTTTAGTTTCTGAGGACTAGCAAAATTTTGGGAATTCGTTGACATTTTAAATAACGTCGCTTATAACATGGCCATGCGTATATTAAAGTTGCTACGCCCTACGTATTCACTCTCCTTTATATGAATCCGTCTTATTAATAGAAGTCTATCATTTTCGTTCATAATGTCACTACGCCATTTTAATCTGTGGATGCCGTAAGAGGCAACTGAAGCAAAGACACGAAGCAAATAATATATTTGTGAAGAGTAGGAAAACTTGAAAACAAACTCTATATCAACCCATCTTGCCAGCGTGACATAGTAGGCCAAATCGGGAGAGGCTTACATCAGTTCACTGCGAAATACTGTATGATGATCAAATTCGTTGACATTGGAGATAATTACACTCCTATCATGTATTATTTTTATAATATGTGGACCTCAACAAGTGCATAATTCCTAGCTTTGAAACGTTTCTTTCAGATTGGAAGGTCAGGGATAATCACACTTAAGCAAGTTAACTCTTTAGAAGCCTGACTTTACTGTGGTAAAGGTGTGGTAACCCTTATATATTTTCTTCATCAAGAAAGTTTTAATGAGTTTAATAATTTAACATTACGGCAAAGGCATTGAACTTGTGAACTTCGATGAGTCTTCAACGTAGCTTTATGATTTCATATTCATGTTCCATACGTACTTTAATCAAAAGAACCATCAAAAGAGAAACGTTTTACTTTCATCTTTTGTCATGTTGTACTCGCTAACGACAAATGGCAAAAGGTAAGGCAATAATGGCTCAATATACACATATCAAGATACATATATACTCATTACAAAATATATAGTGCTTTATTAACTTATTATTACCAGAAAACTATATTCCCTAAACGTAAATGAATATTTATAAACTAATGTACCTTGTATTGGTATGTACAACCCTGTATTTCTAAGTAATAAGCTGATTCCGTTTTAGATCCCGGCAAAAATGTTTATGTTCACAAATGAAAATTATTTGAAATATCAAAGTTTTAATACAATTCAGCTTGACACTTGGGAAGTTCGTTATTTTTAAAACGGGTCGAGAGTCCCGTAAAACGAGCGGGCAAAAATATTTTTGCCCGAATCGCCCGCTGGGCCAACTAATATCCGCCTGAATCGTTAGACTAAAACTATGGATTTCAATCTTCATCCAACTTTATGCCTTCCACCGCATTCTCGAAAATATTATATATAGATTTCTGAGTTATAGAAATCAAATTTTACATCTAAGAAATAGATGTAAAATTTGATTACTATAACTCAGAAATCTTGTTGATTTCGCGTGGAGCGTTTTACACTGACAATTTAATTCGTGAGTTAGGTTAATCCGTTTAATGGCCTAAAACAAACAGCTTAACTAATTTATGGATGGCCTTAGAGACCTGTTGAGCATTTAGGGTGGTTATCGCAGTAGATCTTCACGGTTACTGTCATTTCAAGATAGTTAATTTAACGGAATTATGCTTCACTAAACATGTGCTCTATTGTTGAGAAGCGGAGCGCGATTGATAAGAAATAAAATATTTATCGAATAATTCTAAAATTAAATGAAGTCGTATTAAAATACCAGTCTATGCATTGTCACTGATTTGAGTCACGCTTTATTTCACAAAATAATAGTAGGATCATATTTTTAATAATTGTGCCCATTATTTTTACCTTTTTTCGACGTATTGTACAAAGCAAGCCCTCGCATCTAGATAAATTATTCAAAATAGTTTTCATAACTCTGAACATGGCATGTCAAATTACCAACATTCTAGACGAAAATACCTTCGTGCCTCTAAATAAGAACTTATTTTTATCCCAAATAATCTGCAGTAAAATACGTAAAAAATAAATGTCTAAAGAAACTGGCAATACTACCCAAACATTCTTTATATTAGACACATCCTATCTAAGGCTTTTTTTTTGGTTGAAATAAGGAAAATATAGCCATCCATCCGGTACGTGACTTACTCAACAAAAGCCTAAATAAGGAAAGTAGTTAAACATATTATAATAGGATTTTAATTTTCTCAATTCCAAAAGCTTTAAAATGAATTTGAAGTTTCAACAGAAACGGAGGAGTACTGCGATTTACGCATTATCCCTTCTAAGGGACTTAACAAAGTTACTAGAAACATTAAACGTTTAGCAGGTGGATGGGGCGAAGTTATGAGGGTTTGTGGTTGAAAGTTGATTGGATGGAAGAAAATGTAGGCGGATATTGACTGTTTCGTAATCTTTAGAGGTAACTAATGCTTCGTTTCCACGGCAGCGGATTTGATCGACGATGGTTTGAGCTTTAATTCGCACGTTGATGGTATTTCGTTGAGCTCCACTTAGTCTTTACCGGATTCTCTAGTAAGTAGTCCCTCCGCGACCACAACCGTTGCAAGCCAGTTGAAACGCAGGAGAATAATAGAGGTATTTATGCCTTTAAATAAGTCAATTATCGCGACTAAGACCCGCTAAATAATATTGTATGATCTCTAGTTTGAGTCGCATCAGCGACGATTATCACAATCGTCACGCTGAAAACGAGAAAGTTTCTTACTAGAACTAATTGTTTTTTAAATTTATTTATAAGATAGAAAAACAACGAGAAAGGTATGCTAAGGTGGTTTGGGTACGTAGAGAGGATGGATGACGAAAGATTGACTAAGCAGATATACAAGACAAGTGTGAATGGGGCAGGACGAAGGGGAAGACCTAGGCGGACGTTCTCTGACCAGATTGGAGACATTCTAAAAACAGGACAGGTTAGAAGAACCCTGAACAGAAGGGCCTGCATGAGGAATATGATGGGAGTGAATTAAGCAAGAGAGATATGTCAGGATCGTTGCAAATGGCGTTCCGTAGTCTCTGCCTACCCCTGCGGGAAGCGTATTTACAAAGCCTATACCATTAGAGTGAAAGTGCAAACTGAACTGGCTTAGCTTTTGTTTGACAAAAACTTGACAAAACCCTAGTCTTTTCTATTACAGGAATTAACTGAAATCGCTAGACTTTGTAAGATAAATTCATTCTAACATTGCAGCAACAAATGCTATTCAATTTGGGACTAGGTTTAGGACCACAATGTGCTTAGTGCCTAGTTGGTCAGGTGCGACTGTATGTAATTCAAGTAATTAAATATGTTAGGTTAGGTTCTCTTTTGACCCTTAACCCAAAAATAGGAGCCCTGCGAAGCAGGGCTCCGTCAACTTAGTTTATATTACATTATATCACAAATATAATATGTAGGTACGTAGACATTATGTCCAATTAAATAGTTTTTAATAAACTAAGTTGACGGAGCCCAATTTTTGGGTTAAGGGTCAAAAGGGAACCTAACATAACCTATTTAGTTACTTGAATTACGTACAGTCGCACCTAACAAACCAAAACCATGTTAGAAAATATCTCGACAAAGGCGAGTGAATATGAATCATACTGTACCAGGTTTTGTACGTGTATTTTCTTTGAAAATACCAAAGCAAATAGCTAATCCATTTGAGTCAATTTTTTTACTGAGATAGATTACGTATTGTCGAGTAATATGCATAAAAAAAGCTATTCTATTAGAGTCTGACTCGTGACTCAAATAGTATAGAGGCTTTGTAAATACGCCTCCGGGAAACAGGCGTGTGACTATGTATGTTATAAGACAGCCAGGAGCTGTATTATAAATATATAAAAATAAATCTTGAGGAATAACCCAGTGTCACCGGAGACTTTTCAAACATACAATAAACAGACACTATGAATAACCATTAAATTAGGGGCTCACACAAAGTGTTACATTTTTCGTGTGGAGATCGAACACCTTACACGTAGTACATATAAAGAAATATCAACGAATGAAGCGGTTAAAATAAGTGACAAATATTGATCTATTTACCACAGAGGACATTACGACGTTTTTGTATTTAACTATATCATTATACAGTCAATCATTCACAGTATTTACACGTTAAAATACAAATTCAGAAAGGGAACACAAATGAGTTTGTGTATCAAGCCCATTAAGACAGTCACGTCATGACAATTTATTATAACCCACATGACTGTACTACTTACAATTAAGTACACAAGACAGTCCTCTAAATTTTCAGTAGCAATACAAATGAGAATTTGCTCCATTCATTAAATTCCCTCCACTACTACATCAACACATCTCGTATGTGCGTAGCTGTTAATCCGTATAACATGAAAATAAACAGAAAGTTTATTCACCCTTTAAATTTGAATCACTCCCAAGTACAACTGAAGGTATAGTAAAATTCTCATAAAGGCCCCTACTGACCAAACAATTTTCACCCGGAGCGTCAGAATGTTCAACAGGGTTGAGTTTTTTATGTGAATTTCAAAAGTGAATTCGTATAGTGAAATCGGGAGTGTTGAGAATCGATCGTGAACGTGAACAGGGGCTTTAAGCGCGTTGGTAATCTTGACAGGGTTGTCACACATCAGCTTTGCGTCAGTCGACGTGGGGACTCGAAACACGCTTTTCCGTCGTAACCGTTGTGCCTGTCGTGCGGATTGTTATCCGATCCACGTCATGTGTTTTGTCTGCGTATATTGCCGTTATTACATTCCTCACTCGCGTGGTTTTTGCACAGGTTTTGAGGCAGGTCGTTTAGTATTCCACTTCTTGACAGCGTTAGGCATTCGTGTTTATTTTATTCAAAATTGTTTCTGTAATGTTACTTGAATAAAATTACAAACAAAGTTGGTAACAGCATTTTTTGTAGTCACGTAAAGAAATTGCTTTCTTTGTCATGAGAAGGAATGTAAATACTGTTAACGCAACTATCTGCTGATAATAATTTTATGACAGTGTAAGTTTTAATTGTAAGATACAGATCAGTTACACTCAAATGTGAAGAATACTTTAATGCCAAAGTAATACCGATTATATTATACTTATTTATTGCTTGTTAGCACACCAATATAAACAGTTTGGAGATTTTATATTTAAAGTTTAACTTAACTTTAAATATCTGTTTAAAGCGATTTCTACCATGTAGCGTGTATTCGGATGCAGATATTATTGGTAGGGAAATGAATCCAAAATAATTTTACCGGTTTTTCAGTTCCCAAATAAAAGATGTATGGGTGTCAACTTCAGGTATCGTATACAAAGCTTACAAAGAACATAACAAAGGCTTGTTAAAATAATATACGTGTATTAGTTCATTCTGCCTTGTCAATCAGTTATACACACAGAATAATTTATGGACAAATAATTGGTTCGTGTTCCGATGTGAGCTTAAGGTGTTTGGGACATCACGCAATGTATTTGAATTATAAAAGAGTACAAATTACCTGTATACATAGAAACACTGAAGGTTCATATTATTCAGTATTAATATGATTACTCTGTACGATGCTAATGTAATGCGTACAAACGTCTTACGAATTCAGCCTTCGTTGCGAAAAAAAATATACAGTAGATATTTCTAGAAGATAGATAGATATATTATAACATATATGCAAATTTATGTTATTTGTTCATTAAACGACTCCTTGTAACGACTGTCAAAGATCTTCATGACAGCCGCGATGGACGGCCTAACGTGCTCTCCGTGGCAGAGGGTAAGCAATAATCAACAATTCAGTAGCTGCCATACACCCTCTGCGTGTTCAAATCTACGGCACGTACTATTGATTGTTATCTCCACTAAGTATAGTATAGGTAAAATTAGTTAAAACAGGTAAAAGCCTCAAAGATTGTTTTTGCTACGTGTTATTGTTGCTACGTGTTACTGCTGACATATAATACATTTAAAACGGCTCTTACGACTTTATTGCTCAGTACGGCCTTTTTATAAATAAATAAGCTTACACAATTTGTTTTCACATATATCCATCGGATGGTCAATTTCAAGAGTAGACATCTCCTTAGAGACCAGCTGAAAAAGGCGTAATGTAACCGGGTGGTCAATTGACAACTTCACGGTAACTCAATTGAGCGTCGATTCGGTATTATGTCGAGGAGTTCATAGGTATCTTGTTAAAGTAGTTGTTGCTCGTATTTTCAAACTTTCATCCCCTATTTTAGCCCCTTAGGGTTTGAAATATGAAATCCCTCTCTTGCTGTCCAAAACTGTTTCTAATTTTAGTAGTTTAGGCTTTGCGTTGATATGTTAGTAATGTAAGAGATTATTGTTGGTGTCATAAAAATATTTTCTTGCAGTAGAAATTATAGTTTAGATAAAAAGGTATTTTGTTTCCTTGTTAGCCACTAGTTATTAAGTTCGTTTTTTTGTTTATAATGATTATAATAACATTTATTTAAAAAGTTATATTTTCTCTTATTACAAGAGGGATGTTGATAGTTACAAAATTTAGAGTTGAGACAATGGCAAATGCAATTATATGTTCATGTTCCTAGACCATTTCTGTTATACAATAAACAGTTTTAGCTGAGACTCTTATCTTGGGGCCCGGGGTCCGGTAATAATTTATAATTATTTATTAGAAAATACACAAATCAGTCTATATATGCTTGCGTTTGCATGCGTGTGTTGGATTTTTTCGTCACCGCACTTTGAACTGTATTAGCACCAAGCCGCGGTTCGGGTGTAATCCATCACATCTACTTGAAATCAATTTAAGTATGTTTTGCATTGCATAATTTGAACTCATTCATATTTATCATTTGTTTTCCGTTTGTATTCATTGTAAGTGTATAATGATTTGAGTGTAAAATATAAGTATACTGAAAACATAACAAAAATTAGTAACTTGTACAATTAGGCTCCTGGCAGGACAGGCTATGCCTAGTATGAGGAGTTTTAGGATAAGTGATGAACCTGTTCTTGAACCACCGCTTTAAATGGAAAATCTGTACTCACTTTAGAATCTGCATGTATAAGAACTGTAATTTGGAATGGCAAATAAATACACACACATTTTCCAACTGCACAGTTTAGATACATGTACGTAACAAGAATGCTGCCATAGGGCTATTTTACTATAAAACTACTTCGCTAATCATCTGCAGGTGCACGATCGCGTGGCAACAGCGAATTTCACAAAACCCATTTCCTTACCCACCTCAAGTACAAAATCTAGAACGAAACTAACGTTTAATAGCTTAGCAAACTAGGTTACACGTTTCAGAATACCAAGAACTATATCACGTTATTCGGTTAAGCGTTGCGAGTAATGGGGCTCGCTAAAATAATTTAGTACCTATAAGTTTGAGGCCTAACGATCCAAAATCATATCGGTTATCGATTATGTAAAATGGCTGCCATATTTATTCAAGATATATTAATATTTTCACTTTAAGATGATAGAGACAAATATTACAGAGGACTTAAATACATTGCCTTGCTGCACAATATGTTCGTTTCTTATTTATTAGAAGTACTGGTACAAATTATTAGGTTACTTTAACAGCTGTCCTGGACTTAGTACAAGTGCTAGATATCCAACAAAGTAAGTGCGTAAACATCAAGACATTGAAATGACACAATCAGATGGATTAGAACGCCTACCTGAATTTTAGCCTGCAACGTCATCTGTTGCAAAAAGTAATAGAAATGTAGTTACAATAATAGACTAAACATTTAATTGTGACTGCTCAAATGAATAAAACTTGCAAAAGAGGCAGATGTGCTGGCATAATGAAGCAATTTTGTACTTGTTAAAATCAGCAAGTATCAGTTTACGACTTTAGAAAAATGTTTACGTTGAACCAATGGAGCAAGAAGAACAGTTTTTTTATAAGTAGTATAAGTAGAGGTAGGTAGGTATATTGTAATACACAAGTAAGTCGTCATCATAATCCTAGCGTTATTCCGTACACAAGTTAGTATTTCAATACAAACAAATACTGTCCATTTCATAGATCTAGTAATCTGGATATTTTAAGTATAAAAGTCTTGCATTACTAACTGATAGACAACGCGCAGCCGAAACTATTAACTTGAGGATCGTAGGGGTGCACTAAGAAGGGATTTCCCGCAATTCTCAAGGAATCGGATAACAAACGATTAAATTATAGAATTACTATAGTAACTTACATTTATATTAGAGAGGCCGAATACTTTACAGCCCTAATTAAATATGATTGTTTAGTTTATGTTCACCCACGCACACCTACATAATTTGCGTTGGACATCTTGTAGATTTTGCCAAATTATTTAACGTAGGTTATTAACAGAGCCTACTTACAAGGAATCATAGTGGTGTGAGTAACACTAGCGTGGGTATTATTCTTACCCACGCTATATACATATTGTTATTAAAATAATAATCAAATAAAACCTCTTAAAGTATTGAGAGGAATATTAGAGAAACAGAAAAGGCCCTGAGGTCTGTCAACAGCAATACTATGTAATATGTATTTTAGGAATGTGGATTAGTAACAAGCTGTCATATTTCACAAAAAAATATGAAGATTTTAAATTGCAGGGAACTCTGTAATAACCTAACATTGCCTGCTTTGTTGGTATTTTTTTTTCATAATCGTACGTGGATAACAAACAATTAGAACCTGATAATTGAATGTTTTTTGAAATATAATTTCACTGCCTAACTTATATGATATTGATAAAATTTTAGTTCATCTAATAAGTACATCTAACGGCCGTTCCCATTATTTTATGGGGTTAAATATAATGACCACCATAAAGTGCTTTGATACCCTTAGTTCTTTAACCAAAAATATATACTTAACACCAGAAAAATAAAGTCTAAAATAACACATTATTAGAACAGTTACAATTACAGTACTAGCTATTTTAGTCACGACTGCACTTCAAATTGTATTCGAACACCAAATGTAGTAAATGATCACCAAATAAATAGGTTATGTAAGGTTCTCTTGTGACGCTTAATTCAAAAATAGGAGCCCTGCACAGCAGGGCTCCGTCAACTTAGTTTATTAAAGTAGGTGATGTAACCAAATCCAATTTATGTCTTGGTATTTCATACAACTAACAAAAAAACTTTGGTTATAATATTACATTAAAATGATGGTTTAATTTTGGTGATCATTTACTACTTTTGGGTTAACAATGATTTATTTGGAGTCATTTTGCTTAAATAGGATAGCAAAATGTTCCCCCCTCCGTGGGATCTCCAACTTGTCTTGGTAGGGGGGCTCAGTAACCGTGGGTTTGAGGTACACGCACGGTGAAACTAAGCGGGATCCCGGGAGGGGACGCTCCACGTGGCCTTGGGTCAGGCCTGCGTAGGATGCGTCTCAAGGTGCGGCTGTGGGGGACAGTTCTGTCTGTCCCTCGCAGTCGGGTGCGGTCGCGGGAGGAGAGACGTGTCGGTGTTATCGCCCTATCTCCCGCGACCAAATGGGGGCGCACCATCGTTGCGTCGCGATGGGGCCGCAGAGGAAGAGGAGATGCAGTGTTGCGTTGCCGTCCTCCCTATCCTCTGCGGCCGCTGGATGTTTTGTCGGCGTAGCCCAACACCTTCATCCGCCGCCAAGGGGGTTTCGTTCGGGGCCCGCCTGACCATCTGGCGGGCCAATACCCGTCGGGGGGTAGCGAGGAATGCTTCGGTGAAACCCTACCCTCCGACACATGGGTACATGAGGAGCACGGGTTGGTTTTTAGTCAGTAAGAGTCTGACAGTCCCCTTTGTCCTTCCCCCCCGAGGGCGGAGGGACTCCATGAGGGTTTTCCAACCCGACACCAAAAAAAAAGGATGGCAAAATGTAAAAAAGTTTGGTTACAATTTTACATTTGCGGGCTTCATTTTGATGATCATTTACTATTTTTGTCTGTTATATGTTACTATATCTGGTGGTAAGTTAAACATAAGCCATATTTTATCAATGAGTTAGGCTTCAAGAGAGATATATATATATATTTGATACATTTTGTATGAAGTTTATGTCAAATATATTTCTCTAGTAAGCAAGTCCATCGAGCGAGAAAATATTAGGTACCTACGGCTGTAAATCACACGAGCATTCGAATCACTGAAAGCTCCATGGTTTATAATCCAATTTCTAAAATGTGTAATAACAAAACTAAAATTTATTCTAATCTATGAGTTTAGAATAAATTTTGAGGATAAATAATATAATACGATTAAATTTCGACAAGCCAGTCGCGGCATACACGGATAGGTATGAGCCCAAGGGAAATTAAAAGTCGTGTCAATCACAGTAAAGCAATCGTAAAACAATCAATTTTGTCACATTACAATAAAAACGTTTACAGGATGGTGCTAGTATGTTTATGATACAACGTTTGTTACATTTAATTATTTATATCTACAAGGTCTACATGATACATTTAGAGTTCACTACTGAACATGGGTCTCAGCAAAGTCAATATTTGAAAGAGTAGAAGTCAAATATATTTTCTATATACACCAAAATGTTGACATGGATCCCACCAGGCACGGGATGATTAAGTCAATCATCATCATCATAAGACTTTAACAATCCTCTGCTGGACCAGGCCTCTCATTTGAAAGGATAATTTGGCCTTCTGTTATAAAAACAAACTTAACCTACTATACTTAATAAAGAAAAAACGCTGGCCAATCGGGTTGGTATAGGGTTTGTATCGGGTTTGTATCAAGTTTTCCTTATCTTTCAGTGCTGTTCTATAACTATGCTCTCTTTATCTTATAACACCCACGGAATGGTAGGTGATGTGATTTCGTATTCTTAATTCACATCGGACATCTTTCAATGGCTGACTCATTAAAATATTGAAAATATTTATGCGATATATTGATAAAATATCCTACGAAACCTTTTTTTGCAGGATTACTACATATATTCATTCATCACCACTAACTACTATTCGTTATACTATACATACTTCGCGTTAATATAGCTAGAGCCTTTTGTAACTTAATACTCGCATAATCAAAAAAAATCATAAACAGACAACCGTCGTCGAGCGCGGACGTGCTTGCGCGGCTACGCGCCTATTAAATAGTAATTAATTAATAAATGTAGTTCGCGGCTATAGAGGTTACACGATACTGTAGCTATGAGTTGTTCACAGCAACTCTTAGCCAACGAGGTGTTGGCATTCATACAACATGCCATCGGCACCATGGACGAGGTCAGCACTCTGCAGATCTGCAAGTCCAACTTTAAAGAAGAAGATATTAGTGCTGGTAAGAAGCTGCTATACAGACGCTAAACAAGTTGGACCAGATGCCGTCTCGGCGAAGCGATGGCACGGAGAAGAGCGTCCCGGACATCATCACTTTATTAAAGGTGACTGATCCGGATGACGTTCCTGCTTTCGTGGCGAAAGATCTTCATAAGCTGCCGCCCGTCACTTTCGACCACGTCGATGTAACCAGGCTGTTGAAAGACATAATATCCCTGAAATCCAGCCTGGTCGAAGTACAATGTAAGTTGGAGAAATCGCATAACACCATAACTGAACTACGTGTAGAGGTAGTGTTATTACGAAACACTATGTCTGCAAGTAGGTCACCGCATGCGTCAAACGTCAACACACGACGCGGGGCTCAAAATGCATCTGTCTGCAGTTTCGAGTCAGCGAATTTACTTGCGTCACCTATCGCCGCGAGTAATGCAAGCGGTGTAACGTGTGCTGTGGATGACCTCAGGTCGTCGACACCGGTCAAGGTTTTGTCGCGTTTAGGTGCGTCAAGCCCTAAGCGCGACTATGCCGATGTTACCGCCGAAAGCAAAACGCCGGCTAATCGGCAGCATAAAAAAGGGGGTAAACAGAAAGTTAGAAGGAAGCGGAACGGGTAGTCCCAGATAAGACATTGTGCGACGAGGACGGCTTCATCAAGGCGAAGAAAAAGAAGAAGAAGAAGAAGCCATCTTGCCGTAACCTTTGTGGTACCGGACTAGCAGGACCTAACTTGCTGCTATGTCCTGCAATACCAACCACACAGTTGTACGTGTCCCGGTTGCATCACTCCACAAAGGACGAGGAGTGGGGTCGGAGTCATACGTGGTGCGGGTGACGACTAATCATCTCCAGACGTTCTATCGGCGTTTTTATGGAAGATTACGCAACAACACACAGCGAAACACGCCGATGTAAACTACACCAGTGTCATTATATTATTATTAGAAATTGTATTGTAATAGTATGTATGTTAGTTTGTAAGGTATATATCTGTATGGGTCTTATTACCTGAAATAAATAAATATTATTATTTTAATACAATTACAATAATATTAGTATAATGTGTTGATGTATTCCTAAGAGTATACATTAGCATAGCTTGGTAATGTATACTCTAAGATGTATTCATTATATTATTATTATGAACGTGCGACACAAGTAAGTATATTAATTTTGTTGTTCCTCGTTTATTTCCCATTTCTTGTCAAAGGGGCTTAGATCCTTTTGTTCGCTTCTCTATCAACACTTTGTTAAATGAACGCCAGATCTAAGTAACACCCCCGTCGAACGTTATTTGTTTATACATGCATATGAAATTTATGTATGTATGTATGCATGAGCTTTTTTGGCATGACATAATGTCTAAAAGGCTGGACATATTTCGATATGTAGATAGTTTAAGATAGTGTCCGTAAATAACAAATATTATTTTGAAAGAAAGCTGGTAAGTAAACGTTGATAAGGTGGTCAAAATTACACGTATGGCAAAATACACTGAAGCAAGCTGAGAAGCAATTATTCGTTACTGGTACATGAGTTTTTAAATTCAATCAACAGATGGGATTCAATATTTTAAGTCATAGTTTGTTCGTTTTTATTCCTGTATCGTACTAATGCAAAATATTCAAACAATGGATACAGAAAACTCAATCTTTGAACTTATATTTGGATTGTAAACAAAACAACTGTCGCACTGGCGAGCTATTAAAACTAGTCGGAAATCCGCGCAGCGTACTCACACCACAGAGAAAAAAATGTACTCAATACTTTATTTGCATTCCACAATGTTAATTTGGTGTTATAAAAATAATACATGGTATCATCATGGACCCTGTCAGGCACAGCAAATGTAGAAGGGAGGAAGAGGGCTTCAGCCGCATTGTTCTGGATTTATTCTGTTTCATATTTAATTATAATTATATTAGTTTTGCATTATTTCTAATATAGCATGACAGTTGTATTACTTATAGCAATGTATATATACGGTATTTTAATTAATTTTTAACATCTTTCCATTTTATTATAATGATCATTGCTTTATAATTATTCTATGTATACTTCCACGTTAGTAAAAATAACATGACAATACTGTCGGCCAAGTTTTGGCGACAGGCCTGTTTAAAATGTACGTAAGAATTGGTAAAAATCGTCAGTCAGATAGAAATATTTATGTAAGGTCATATCGCGTAATTATATGAAAATATAAAATACTCTTTTCTTGTCCCAACGATTCGGGTTACATCTTTCAGCGGCACGTGATCTTTCCATAAATCCATATACTTCTTCTTCATTTCCATGTGATAGTACCTAGTTACACCATGGATGGCAGTTATACAAATATGTGTCCATAACGCGAAAATTGTAAAGTATTTATTTCAAATTATATGTTCCCTTAGCCATTTATTACTCTTTTCAGCGAAGAAATTGATTTATGACCGGTTTCTATATACTACCAATCCATGAATTTTACTACTAGTGATACATATTTGATTTATTTTGTATGAAGCTTGTGTCAAATATGTATCTCTGGTAGCTAAAACCGTGGATAGATCGAGTATTGAAACCGGCCGTTAGCCTCAAATGCAAGAGTAACGTCATATTTTGAGTATTGGACATATATTTTTCCTTGTCAAACAAGGTTGTTTTTTTTTAAATACAGAGAGTCTACTAACTGATAGCTACGTCAACGTTTGTAAACTATACACAACTTGTTTGGCTGTAGTTCGAGCTCTTTGTGTGAGTTGGTACACAAAGACCATCCGGCTCCAACAGTTTTTGTTGGAGATTGGATTTCACAATATTTGTCGTAGATTGAGTCTGCACTGTTACTGTATCTGTGCCGTCCGTTTACACAGACTGCAATGATAAAGCCGAGGCTTTCGACTACATTTGCCATATATACACATTAATTGGAGTCACAAGTATGTAGTTATTTTTAGCGAATAATATATTGCTGATGTGTATAGAGAGCTCTAAAATTGGTGGGCTAGATTAATTATGTCCTTATGGAGTGCAAGCATGTAACAGGTATTAGGAATAACAATTGATTGCAGTAGTTATCTAAATTATGCAAGTGGAACATAAAAGACAGACAAAGAGCAAAATAAATATTATGTATAAGCATAATCATGTCCTCACAGCATGACAGACGTCATGACAAGTAAACGCCTAAACCTCATCTACCGGCAGCCAAAAAGTAAAAGAAACAGGTCACAACTCCTACCTAAAGAAATGCTGTTGTATATATTTTGTAACTTCGCATTGACATTCCCCCAGAACACTAAAAAATATTAAGTTGTAAAGCGATCACTATCGAATGGATAGGATAGTATGTAGCTCTTCATAACCGCTCCAAAGTAGTTCTGCTACGCAGGCATGCGGTAAACTGAGTCGGCGGAATTCTTATAAATAAGGATTCTGCCGACTCAGTAGACGGTCGTGCATTGTGATAAATTGCCCCTCACCGAAGTCCGATCGGCTCAGTCATTAACTACAATTTGTATAAACTTTGGCTATCGTAGACATGGGTAAAGCGTTAGACGTCAACATACAAAGCCCCATTTCAATTTAGCATAACTTTCAGGTTGTACTCAGACATTTATTAAAACGCAGACTCGGACCTAATCTGGTCTTAAAGGTAGTTTAGCAAGCCGAACGTGAAATGATAACTGATTTAAGATTTGCGGTAAGGCAAGTGCTGAGTTGTCTTGCGTCGACCGGCCTTTAGATATAAGAGCACTACTTGAAGATATTCGAGTATTGGTAAAATCCGATGAACTATTTAAACATTGTTTAAAACTGAATGCTACGTTTCATAAGGCGTACGTTTGGGTTCGTATTTAGTTAAGAGGTTAAAGGATTTTAAGTTAAGAGGTTTAAGTTAAGAGGCTGGCCTAATTTTATTTTAATTTATTTTTCTATCTCCGTTATGTACATACTTAACTTAGCGTGATGCTTATGCTCCGCTGGATTCAATATTCGATATATCCTTTGTTTTTTAATAATAATGTGATTCAAAAGAAAAGGTGTGACACCACCCAGCTTGGCGCATATACGGCGTATTGGTCTGGGGTAGATAATACCACCAGAGCCTGCAAGGGAGTTGGTGTAATACTATCTGCGCGAATGAATGAGTGGGTAAAAGAGTTTGAA
The DNA here is from genome assembly GCA_944739405.2 of Euclidia mi. Lineage (NCBI taxonomy): Eukaryota > Metazoa > Arthropoda > Insecta > Lepidoptera > Erebidae > Euclidia > Euclidia mi. The sequence continues at coordinate 98,419,694 of OX123183.2, read as the reverse complement.
TGTGTAAATGCTAGGCTATTATGGATGAGAATGAAAGTAGGACTTACTCGTGTCTTTATTATTGGGGTTTACGCTCCAGTCAATATAGTTACGGGTATGTCACAGCAAGAGCAAGACGTAAGGCAGGAGTTTTGGGAGAGTTTAAGAGATATTTTGAGGAAATGTAAGGATAACGAAAGATTGATCTTGTTAGGGGATTTGAATGGATGGGTGGGAGTAAAACGAGATGGATTTGAAAAGGTGTTAGGTGCATTCGGTGATAAAAGTGTGACTGAAAATGGAAAAGCACTGCTTGAGGTTTGTTCGGAGTGGAGCCTCTGTGTGACAAACACCATGTTGGATCACAAAAGGATACATATTATGTATACGCGTGAGGCGAAAAATGTTAGAAGAAGTATGATTGATTTTGTAATAGTAGATGAACGACGCCGATTTACGATTTCAAAAAAAAATTCATATTATATTTTATTGGCTAATACGATTCAAAATAGGTAAAAACTCCACTCCATATAATTATTTCGTGTTAATACCCAAAAAATTAACAAAATAATTACTGTCACTCACTGATGACCACCGCGGCGCACGCCGCCGATAGAAATGTGCATTTCTTTCGCGGGGCGCCGCGGGGTCACGGCGTCGGTCACACCCCGCGCCCTTTCAGGTTCCCCGAAGCGATGCGCTTGACACGCGCCTGTGGAAACCTACATCCGCAGCAGAGATGAAACTATTTTTGGATTGATTATTTTCTTGGGTATTGTAAAATTACCTAAAATATTCGACTACTGGTCAAAAGATCGTGTTGGACAGGATTTTCCTCGAACAATAATGAGTCGAAATCGATTTGAGGTACTACGGCAAATGTTGCAGTTTTCTCAGCAAGACGGAAAAAAAATCTAGTAGATTACACAGGTTTGAGAAATAACCTACTCGAGGTTGTGAACAGGAACTTCCAAGAAAAGGAGTGTAGACTCCTTCCGTAGAGATCTGCATAGATGCTTGCGTAGTGCCTTTTCGTGGACAAATCATTTTTCGCCAGTACAACAAACTAAAGAGGCCTAAATATGGTATCTGTCCAATCAAATGGCTGCTTACTCAAATCCACTGAGGCAATCGATAAAATTGTATATGAAGTATGCGATCAACCTTCTCCTAAATACAACAGTGGTCAATGCGTTGGTCTTGTATCAAAGCGTCACTGGGTAGAAAATACAAGTGGCAGACTTACGATAAAGTGGTGAGGAATGAAATGTGGTCGGTGCTCTCAATGAATGGTGGACAGCAGCCTCATTTGAGCTCTGAAATCCCTTTATGAGGATTCTAGAGGTTGTATGAGGATAAACGGGGCATACACTGTGTCTATGACACGCTGTGCACAGCACTACGCCGCGGCGCCTCCTGGCCGCCGCCGCGCCGCACGGGCGGGGCGCCGGCGCACGCGCGGATGCACTGAGACAGTTGACAGAAACAGCAAGACACACATTTTGAAGGGCGCGCGCAGGCTTGTCGGAATTTAGAGTTTTGTAACGAACCATACCACATTTACGCGAAATACAGTATCCCATAGCTTACTTGTATAAATGGTCCATTCGAAGCCATCCATTCGTGATTGAAGACCGTCGCAATAATCACCATCTTTACAAGAAGCAACGTGGACACTTCTAGAAAAATAATCACGGTGAGGACAACGACAATCGAAGACAGCCACGACGGTCTCAGCGCAGCACAGCATTAGGATAACAGATAATCAGACCAATTATTTTTTCCTATATTAACTTTTCAACAGATTTTTTCAAATTGCAACAGCATTTACTGAATCAGATTTTTCAGACTCATATTTTCATGATAATTATATTATCAAACTAAGTACAAATTTATTTCAATCAAAAATAAGCAAAAATATTCAGAAAATATCAGCATTTCATAACCTCTCATGTCAATCCTTCTGTACGGTCTCACCGCCGTACATAATATTTTGTCACCGCGTCAGCAAATATGTGTTGCGCGTTTACTTCAACCTATGAAATGAAATGAAATGAAATGAAATGAAATATTTATTTGTGAAACATAGGTACAGTGGTTGGTCATGGTTTAAAAGGTAATAGTGCGCTATGATCAGCCTATTACAGGCATACAAACATTATTAGTTACAATTTACATAACAATCAAGTCAAGAAGTCAAAATATTTTTAAGTAAATGTCAAGACAAATTATAATTAATTACAGTTTGAATTATTACAACAATGTCATAGGAGCGGATTACATAATACAATAATTACAATTAGAAGATGATGTCAAAATTTGTCTAATAAAAAATCTGATATACTATAATAACATTTTTGGTACAGCATACTTCTCAGTTTTTGTTTAAATAAATTAAAATTTAGTTTTTTTAACTCTGCAGGTAATTTATTAAATATAACTGGTGCCATGTGAAAGATACTTTTATACATTAAAGCAGTGTTAGTTTTTGGAATATACAGACGACTTTTGTCCCTTTGGGTCCGATTAGAAGCTGTAGATGCTAATGTAAATAAATGAGGATTCTGTTTAACAAAAGCTGCCACTTCAAATATGTATAGCGACGGCAGTGGTAATAAACTGTGCTTTTTAAAGAAAGGCACACAACTTTCCGTTGATTTTAAACCAAACGTAGCCCGAATGCATCGTTTCTGTGCCTTAAAGACAAGATCTTTATCGGTGGCGTTCCCCCAAAAAATTATGCTGTATCTAAGAATAGATGCCACCAGCCCATGATACGCAATTAAAAGTGCACTGCAGTTTATTTTGCCTGCAAGTGTATGTAGGGCATAGACAGATCTACTAACTCGCCTAATTACTTTTCATTTTTGCAATCAGTACACTTTTATAGCTAACAAGTGAACGACGCGCCAATAGTCTATTTTTATACCTTTATACAATATATTTTTACGTACTCTTAACAATAAACTATTTTACAACTATTACGGTGCAGTGTTTGTGTGTACTCCAACAACCAACAACAACAACAAATTCTACATAATCAGTGTAGGTGCTTAACGAGTCCCTACATTAAATGGTCCTATCGAGCTGGATCTCAGTGGTAAGTGTCTTTATTTACGGTAGCGAATCGGTTTGACTGGCCTCCCACCAGCGGATCTCACCAGTTGAATTGAGAAAGCGCACATATCGTAGATAGAGTGCTGACTCACTGGGTATTTCACGTTACCATTCCAAAACTCGACGGAATACGCATAACTCCTCTACAACTACGAGGAAGCATCCAGAGATTTGGAATAAGAAGTCGAACAAAGAACGGTGACGGTGACGAACGTGTTTTACCTCGCGAAATTTCGGACGATTCGAGTGGTCGCCACATTGTCACGGGCCCCTCTGGTAGGTAATGTTACCTACCTACTACAAATATTTACCAAAAACTCCGAAGTAAAAAAAAAAAAACTGCTGGAAAAATGGATATAGAAACCAAGTTAATGTAAGAAATTCCGCAAGTTATGAGAATAGATAAGAAATACAGAATAATAATACATACAAGTGACCAGGAACCAATGACTGCCCTCCGTGAAGAATACTGCGCGGTGATTGGCCTATTTGAATCGGATCAAGTAAATCTAAAATTCTTAAAGTGTGGATTTGTATAAAAATGGCGTAATTATTATTAGCAACGACGTTGGCGTTAGTTGATCAGAAGGGAGCCATGAGAATTGGGCGCTCACAATGGATCAAGAAATCATGGCCGGATCAAACAATAACTAGCACGCTTGATCAACATTGTGATGAAGGGGATATATATATATATATACTGGGTACATGAGGAGCACGGGTTGGTTTTTAGTCAGTAAGAGTCTGACAGTCCCCTTTGTCCTTCCCCCCCGAGGGCGGAGGGACTCCATGAGGGTTTTCCAACCCGACACCAAAAAAAAAGGATGGCAAAATGTAAAAAAGTTTGGTTACAATTTTACATTTGCGGGCTTCATTTTGATGATCATTTACTATTTTTGTCTGTTATATGTTACTATATCTGGTGGTAAGTTAAACATAAGCCATATTTTATCAATGAGTTAGGCTTCAAGAGAGATATATATATATATATTTGATACATTTTGGATGAAGTTTATGTCAAATATACTTCTCTAGTAAGCAAGTCCATCGAGCGAGAAAATATAACGTACCTACGGCTGTAAATCACACGAGCATTCGAATCACAGAAAGCTCCATGGTTTATAATCCAATTTCTAAAATGTGTAATAACAAAACTAAAATTTATTCTAATCTATGAGTTTAGAATAAATTTTGAGGATAAATAATATAATACGATTAAATTTCGACAAGCCAGTCGCGGCATACACGGAAAGGTATGAGCCCAAGGGAAATTAAAAGTCGTGTCAATCACAGTAAAGCAATCGTAAATCAATCAATTTTGTCACATTACAATAAAAACGTTTACAGGATGGTGCTAGTATGTTTATGATACAACGTTTGTTACATTTAATTATTTATATCTACAAGGTCTACTTTACACATTTAGAGTCAAAACTACTGAACATGGGCTCAGCAAAGTCAATATTTGAAAGAGTAGAAGTCAAATATATTTTCTATATACACCAAAATGTTGACATGGATCCCACCAGGCACGGGATGATTAAGTCAATCATCATCATCATCAGACTTTAACAATCCTCTGCTGGACCAGGCCTCTCATTTGAAAGGATAATTTGGCCTTCTGTTATAAAAACAAACTTAACCTACTATACTTAATAAAGAAAAAACGCTGGCCAATCGGGTTGGTATAGGGTTTGTATCAAGTTTTCCTTATCTTTCAGTGCTGTTCTATAACTATGCTCTCTTTATCTTATAACACACACGGGATGGTAGGTGATGTGATTTCGTATTCTTAATTCACATCGGACATCTTTCAATGGCTGACTCATTAAAATATTGAAAATATTTATGCGATGTATTGATAAAATATCCTACGGAACCTTTTTTTGCAGGATTACTACATATATTCATTCATCACCACTAACTACTATTCGTTATACTATACATACTTCGCGTTAATATAGCTAGAGCCTTTTGTAACTTAATACTCGCATAATCAAAAAAAATCATAAACAGACAACCGTCGTCGAGCGCGGACGTGCTTGCGCGGCTACGCGCCTATTAAATAGTAATTAATTAATAAATGTAGTTCGCGGCTATAGAGGTTACACGATACTGTAGCTATGAGTTGTTCACAGCAACTCATAGCCAACGAGGTGTTGGCATTCATACAACATGCCATCGGCACCATGGACGAGGTCAGCACTCTGCAGATCTGCAAGTCCAACTTTAAAGAAGAAGATATTAGTGCTGGTAAGAAGCTGCTATACAGACGCTAAACAAGTTGGACCAGATGCCGTCTCGGCGAAGCGATGGCACGGAGAAGAGCGTCCAGGACATCATCACTTTATTAAAGGTGACTGATCCGGATGACGTTCCTGCTTTCGTGGCGAAAGATCTTCATAGGCTGCCGCCCGTCACTTTCGACCACGTCGATGTAACCAGGCTGTTGAAAGACATAACATCCCTGAAATCCAGCCTGGTCGAAGTACAATGTAAGTTGGAGAAATCGCATAACACCATAGCTGAACTACGTGCAGAGGTAGTGTTATTACGAAACACTATGTCTGCAAGTAGGTCACCGCATGCGTCAAACGTCAACACACGACGCGGGGCTCAAAATGCATCTGTCTGCAGTTTCGAGTCAGCGAATTTACTTGCGTCACCTATCGCCGCGAGTAATGCAAGCGGTGTAACGTGTGCTGTGGATGACCTCAGGTCGTCGACACCGGTCAAGGTTTTGTCGCGTTTAGGTGCGTCAAGCCCTAAGCGCGACTATGCCGATGTTACCGCCGAAAGCAAAACGCCGGCAAATCGGCAGCATAAAAAAGGGGGTTAACAGAAAGTTACAAGGAAGCGGAACGGGCAGTCCCAGATAAGACATTGTGCGACGAGGACGGCTTCATCAAGGCGAAGAAAAAGAAGAAGAAGAAGAAGCCATCTTACCGTAACCTTTGTGGTACCGGGCTAGCAGGACCTAACTTGCTGCTATGTCCTGCAATACCAACCACACAGTTGTACGTGTCCCGGTTGCATCACTCCACAAAGGACGAGGAGTGGGGTCGGAGTCATACGTGGTGCGGGTGACGACTAATCATCTCCAGACGTTCTATCGGCGTTTTTATGGAAGATTACGCAACAACACACAGCGAAACACGCCGATGTAAACTACACCAGTGTCATTATATTATTATTAGAAATTGTATTGTAATAGTATGTATGTTAGTTTGTAAGGTATATATCTGTATGGGTTTTATTACCTGAAATAAATAAATATTATTATTTTAATACAATTACAATAATATTAGTATAATGTGTTGATGTATTCCTAAGAGTATACATTAGCATAGCTTGGTAATGTATACTCTAAGATGTATTCATTATATTATTATTATGAACGTGCGACACAAGTAAGTATATTAATTTTGTTGTTCCTCGTTTATTTCCCATTTCTTGTCAAAGGGGCTTAGATCCTTTTGTTCGCTTCTCTATCAACACTTTGTTAAATGAACGCCAGATCTAAGTAACACCCCCGTCGAACGTTATTTGTTTATACATGCATATGAAATTTATGTATGTATGTATGCATGAGCTTTTTTGGCATGACATAATGTCTAAAAGGCTGGACATATTTCGATATGTAGATAGTTTAAGATAGTGTCCGTAAATAACAAATATTATTTTGAAAGAAAGCTGGTAAGTAAACGTTGATAAGGTGGTCAAAATTACACGTATGGCAAAATACACTGAAGCAAGCTGAGAAGCAATTATTCGTTACTGGTACATGAGTTTTTAAATTCAATCAACAGATGGGATTCAATATTTTAAGTCATAGTTTGTTCGGTTTTATTCCTGTATCGTACTAATGCAAAATATTCAAACAATGGATACAGAAAACTCAATCTTTGAACTTATATTTGAATTGTAAACAAAACAACCGTCGCACTGGCGAGCTATTAAAACTAGTCGAAAATCCGCGCAGCGTACTCACACCACAGAGAAAAAAATGTACTTCCACGTTAGTAAAAATAACATGACAATACTGTCGGCCAAGTTTTGGCGACAGGCCTGTTTAAAATGTACGTAAGAATTGGCAAAAATCGTCAGTCAGATAGAAATATTTATGTAAGGTCATATTGCGTAATTATATGAAAATATAAAATACTCTTTTCTTGTCCCAACGATTCGGGTTACATCTTTCAGCGGCACGTGATCTTTCCATAAATCCATATACTTCTTCTTCATTTCCATGTGATAGTACCTAGTTACACCATGGATGGCAGTTATACAAATATGTGTCCATAACGCGAAAATTGTAAAGTATTTATTTCAAATTATATGTTCCCTTAGCAATTTATTACTCTTTTCAGCGAAGAAATTGATTTATGACCGGTTTCTATATACTACCAATCCATGAATTTTACTACTAGTGATACATATTTGATTTATTTTGTATGAAGCTTGTGTCAAATATGTATCTCTGGTAGCTAAAACCGTGGATAGATCGAGTATTGAAACCGGCCGTTAGCCTCAAATGCAAGAGTAACGTCATATTTTGAGTATTGGACATATATTTTTCCTTGTCAAACAAGGTTGTTTTTTTTAAATACAGAGAGTCTACTAACTGATAGCTACGTCAACGTTTGTAAACTATACACAACTTGTTTGGCTGTAGTTCGAGCTCTTTGTGTGAGTTGGTACACAAAGACCATCCGGCTCCAACAGTTTTTGTTGGAGATTGGATTTCACAATATTTGTCGTAGATTGAGTCTGCACAGTTACTGTATCTGTGCCGTCCGTTTACACAGACTGCAATGATAAAGCCGAGGTTTTCGACTACATTTGCCATATATACACATTAATTGGAGTCACAAGTATGTAGTTATTTTTAGCGAATAATATATTGCTGATGTGTATAGAGAGCTCTAAAATTGGTGGGCTAGATTAATTATGTCCTTATGGAGTGCAAGCATGTAACAGGTATTAGGAATAACAATTGATTGCAGTAGTTATCTAAATTATGCAAGTGGAACATAAAAGACAGACAAAGAGCAAAATAAATATTATGTATAAGCATAATCATGTCCTCACAGCATGACAGACGTCATGACAAGTAAACGCCTAAACCTCATCTACCGGCGGCCAAAAAGTAAAAGAAACAGGTCACAACTCCTACCTAAAGAAATGCTGTTGTATATATTTTGTAACTTCGCATTGACATTCCCCCAGAACACTAAAAAATATTAAGTTGTAAAGCGATCACTATCGAATGGATAGGATAGTATGTAGCTCTTCATAACCGCTCCAAAGTAGTTCTGCTACGCAGGCATGCGGTAAACTGAGTCGGCGGAATTCTTATAAATAAGGATTCTGCCGACTCAGTAGACGGTCGTGCATTGTGATAAATTGCCCCTCACCGAAGTCCGATCGGCTCAGTCATTAACTACAATTTGTATAAACTTTGGCTATCGTAGACATGGGTAAAGCGTTAGACGTCAACATACAAAGCCCCATTTCAATTTAGCATAACTTTCAGGTTGTACTTAGACATTTATTAAAACGCAGACTCGGACCTAATCTGGTCTTAAAGGTAGTTTAGCAAGCCGAACGTGAAATGATAACTGATTTAAGATTTGCGGTAAGGCAAGTGCTGAGTTGTCTTGCGTCGACCGGCCTTTAGATATAAGAGCACTACTTGAAGATATTCGAGTATTGGTAAAATCCGATGAACTATTTAAACATTGTTTAAAACTGAATGCTACGTTTCATAAGGCGTACGTTTGGGTTCGTATTTAGTTAAGAGGTTAAAGGATTTTAAGTTAAGAGGTTTAAGTTCAGAGGCTGGCCTAATTTTATTTTAATTTATTTTTCTATCTCCGTTATGTACATACTTAACTTAGCGTGATGCTTATGCTCCGCTGGATTCAATATTCGATATATCCTTTGTTTTTTAATAATAATGTGATTCAAAAGAAAAGGTATGACACCACCCAGCATGGCGCATATACGGCGTATTGGTCTGGGGTAGATAATACCACCAGAGCCTGCAAGGGAGTTGGTGTAATACTATCTGCGCGAATGAATGAGTGGGTAAAAGAGTTTGAATGTGTAAATGCTAGGCTACTATGGATGAGAATGAAAGTAGGACTTACTCGTGTCTTTATTATTGGGGTTTACGCTCCGGTCAATATAGTTACGGGTATGTCACAGCAAGAGCAAGACGTAAGGCAGGAGTTTTGGGAGAGTTTAAGAGATATTTTGAGGAAATGTAAGGATAACGAAAGATTGATCTTGTTAGGGGATTTGAATGGATGGGTGGGAGTAAAACGAGATGGATTTGAAAAGGTGTTAGGTGCATTCGGTGATAAAAGTGTGACTGAAAATGGAAAAGCACTGCTTGAGGTTTGTTCGGAGTGGAGCCTCTGTGTGACAAACACCATGTTGGATCACAAAAGGATACATATTATGTATACGCGTGAGGCGAAAAATGTTAGAAGAAGTATGATTGATTTTGTAATAGTAGATGAACGATTGAGAAAGAATGTGTTGGATACAAGGGTGTACCTATCGAGGGATCGGCATCCACACAGACCACTTTTTGGTGTTGAGCCGGATAAGTGGGCTCTTTAAAGGATGGCGACAACGAGAGCATAATGAAAATAAAGTCTAGGAAAGAATAAAAGTAGAAAATCTGCAAGAGAAAGATGTGAAAGATGAGTATAAGCGAAGATTGATAGCAAGATTTGAGAGGTTCGATGGCATAAATGATATGGAAGAATTATGGCAATCTTTTAACACATTGAACGCCGTGGTGGTCACCGGTGCCCACCGGTATACTTTCCATATGGGCTGACGCCGATTTACGATTTCAAAAAAAAATTCATATTATATTTTATTGGCTAATACGATTCAAAATAGGTAAAAACTCCACTCCATATAATTATTTCGTGTTAATACCCAAAAAATTAACAAAATAATTACTGTCACTCACTGATGACCACCGCGGCGCACGCCGCCGATAGAAATGTGCATTTCTTTCGCGGGGCGCCGCGGGGTCACGGCGTCGGTCACACCCCGCGCCCTTTCAGGTTCCCCGAAGCGATGCGCTTGACACGCGCCTGTGGAAACCTACATCCGCAGCAGAGATGAAACTATTTTTGGATTGATTATTTTCTTGGGTATTGTAAAATTACCTAAAATATTCGACTACTGGTCAAAAGATCGTGTTGGACAGGATTTTCCTCGAACAATAATGAGTCGAAATCGATTTGAGGTACTACGGCAAATGTTGCAGTTTTCTCAGCAAGACGGAAAAAAAATTTGAAAACCGAAAAATTACACAGGTTTGAGAAATAACCTACTCGAGGTTGTGAACAGGAACTTCCAAGAAAAGGAGTGTAGACTCCTTCCGTAGAGATCTGCATAGATGAATGCGTAGTGCCTTTTCGTGGACAAATCATTTTTCGCCAGTACAACAAACTAAAGAGGCCTAAATATGGTATCTGTCCAATCAAATGGCTGCTTACTCAAATCCACTGAGGCAATCGATAAAATTGTATATGAAGTATGCGATCAACCTTCTCCTGAATACAACAGTGGTCAATGCGTTGGTCTTGTATCAAAGCGTCACTGGGTAGAAAATACAAGTGGCAGACTTACGATAAAGTGGTGAGGAATGAAATGTGGTCGGTGCTCTCAATGAATGGTGGACAGCAGCCTCATTTGAGCTCTGAAATCCCTTTATGAGGATTCTAGAGCTTGTGTGAGGATAAACGGGGCATACACTGTGTCTATGACACGCTGCGCACAGCACTACGCCGCGGCGCCTCCTGGCCGCCGCCGCGCCGCACGGGCGGGGCGCCGGCGCACGCGCGGATGCACTGAGACAGTTGACAGAAACAGCAAGACACACATTTTGAAGGGCGCGCGCAGGCTTGTCGGAATTTAGAGTTTTGTAACGAACCATACCACATTTACGCGAAATACAGTATCCCATAGCTTACTTGTATAAATGGTCCATTCGAAGCCATCCATTCGTGATTGAAGACCGTCGCAATAATCACCATCTTTACAAGAAGCAACGTGGACACTTCTAGAAAAATAATCACGATGAGGACAACGACAATCGAAGACAGCCACGACGGTCTCAGCGCAGCACAGCATTAGGATAACAGATAATCAGACCAATTATTTTTTCCTATATTAACTTTTCAACAGATTTTTTCAAATTGCAACAGCATTTACTGAATCAGATTTTTCAGACTCATATTTTCATGATAATTATATTATCAAACTAAGTACAAATTTATTTCAATCAAAAATAAGCAAAAATATTCAGAAAATATCAGCATTTCATAACCTCTCATGTCAATCCTTCTGTACGGTCTCACCGCCGTACATAATATTTTGTCACCGCGTCAGCAAATATGTGTTGCGCGTTTACTTCAACCTATGAAATGAAATGAAATGAAATGAAATGAAATATTTATTTGTGAAACATAGGTACAGTGGTTGGTCATGGTTTAAAAGGTAATAGTGCGCTATGATCAGCCTATTACAGGCATACAAACATTATTAGTTACAATTTACATAACAATCAAGTCAAGAAGTCAAAATATTTTTAAGTAAATGTCAAGACAAATTATAATTAATTACAGTTTGAATTATTACAACAATGTCATAGGAGCGGATTACATAATACAATAATTACAATTAGAAGATGATGTCAAAATTTGTCTAATAAAAAATCTGATATACTATAATAACATTTTTGGTACAGCATACTTCTCAGTTTTTGTTTAAATAAATTAAAATTTAGTTTTTTTAACTCTGCAGGTAATTTATTAAATATAACTGGTGCCATGTGAAAGATACTTTTATACATTAAAGCAGTGTTAGTTTTTGGAATATACAGACGACTTTTGTCCCTTTGGGTCCGATTAGAAGCTGTAGATGCTAATGTAAATAAATGAGGATTCTGTTTAACAAAAGCTGCCACTTCAAATATGTATAGCGACGGCAGTGGTAATAAACTGTGCTTTTTAAAGAAAGGCACACAACTTTCCGTTGATTTTAAACCAAACGTAGCCCGAATGCATCGTTTCTGTGCCTTAAAGACAAGATCTTTATCGGTGGCGTTCCCCCAAAAAATTATGCTGTATCTAAGAATAGATGCCACCAGCCCATGATACGCAATTAAAAGTGCACTGCAGTTTATTTTGCCTGCAAGTGTATGTAGGGCATAGACAGATCTACTAACTCGCCTAATTACTTTTCATTTTTGCAATCAGTACACTTTTATAGCTAACAAGTGAACGACGCGCCAATAGTCTATTTTTATACCTTTATACAATATATTTTTACGTACTCTTAACAATAAACTATTTTACAACTATTACGGTGCAGTGTTTGTGTGTACTCCAACAACCAACAACAACAACAAATTCTACATAATCAGTGTAGGTGCTTAACGAGTCCCTACATTAAATGGTCCTATCGAGCTGGATCTCAGTGGTAAGTGTCTTTATTTACGGTAGCGAATCGGTTTGACTGGCCTCCCACCAGCGGATCTCACCAGTTGAATTGAGAAAGCGCACATATCGTAGATAGAGTGCTGACTCACTGGGTATTTCACGTTACCATTCCAAAACTCGACGGAATACGCATAACTCCTCTACAACTACGAGGAAGCATCCAGAGATTTGGAATAAGAAGTCGAACAAAGAACGGTGACGGTGACGAACGTGTTTTACCTCGCGAAATTTCGGACGATTCGAGTGGTCGCCACATTGTCACGGGCCCCTCTGGTAGGTAATGTTACCTACCTACTACAAATATTTACCAAAAACTCCGAAGTAAAAAAAAAAAAACTGCTGGAAAAATGGATATAGAAACCAAGTTAATGTAAGAAATTCCGCAAGTTATGAGAATAGATAAGAAATACAGAATAATAATACATACAAGTGACCAGGAACCAATGACTGCCCTCCGTGAAGAATACTGCGCGGTGATTGGCCTATTTGAATCGGATCAAGTAAATCTAAAATTCTTAAAGTGTGGATTTGTATAAAAATGGCGTAATTATTATTAGCAACGACGTTGGCGTTAGTTGATCAGAAGGGAGCCATGAGAATTGGGCGCTCACAAGAAATCATGGCCGGATCAAACAATAACTAGGATGAAGTTTATGTCAAATATACTTCTCTAGTAAGCAAGTCCATCGAGCGAGAAAATATAACGTACCTACGGCTGTAAATCACACGAGCATTCGAATCACAGAAAGCTCCATGGTTTATAATCCAATTTCTAAAATGTGTAATAACAAAACTAACATTTATTCTAATCTATGAGTTTAGAATAAATTTTGAGGATAAATAATATAATACGATTAAATTTCGACAAGCCAGTCGCGGCATACACGGAAAGGTATGAGCCCAAGGGAAATTAAAAGTCGTGTCAATCACAGTAAAGCAATCGTAAATCAATCAATTTTGTCACATTACAATAAAAACGTTTACAGGATGGTGCTAGTATGTTTATGATACAACGATTGTTACATTTAATTATTTATATCTACAAGGTCTACTTTACACATTTAGAGTCAAAACTACTGAACATGGCCTCAGCAAAGTCAATATTTGAAAGAGTAGAAGTCAAATATATTTTCTATATACACCAAAATGTTGACATGGATCCCACCAGGCACGGGATGATTAAGTCAATCATCATCATCATCAGACTTTAACAATCCTCTGCTGGACCAGGCCTCTCATTTGAAAGGATAATTTGGCCTTCTGTTATAAAAACAAACTTAACCTACTATACTTAATAAAGAAAAAAGCTGGCCAATCGGGTTGGTATAGGGTTTGTATCAAGTTTTCCTTATCTTTCAGTGCTGTTCTATAACTATGCTCTCTTTATCTTATAACACACACGGGATGGTAGGTGATGTGATTTCGTATTCTTAATTCACATCGGACATCTTTCAATGGCTGACTCATTAAAATATTGAAAATATTTATGCGATGTATTGATAAAATATCCTACGGAACCTTTTTTTGCAGGATTACTACATATATTCATTCATCACCACTAACTACTATTCGTTATACTATACATACTTCGCGTTAATATAGCTAGAGCCTTTTGTAACTTAATACTCGCATAATCAAAAAAAATCATAAACAGACAACCGTCGTCGAGCGCGGACGTGCTTGCGCGGCTACGCGCCTATTAAATAGTAATTAATTAATAAATGTAGTTCGCGGCTATAGAGGTTACACGATACTGTAGCTATGAGTTGTTCACAGCAACTCATAGCCAACGAGGTGTTGGCATTCATACAACATGCCATCGGCACCATGGACGAGGTCAGCACTCTGCAGATCTGCAAGTCCAACTTTAAAGAAGAAGATATTAGTGCTGGTAAGAAGCTGCTATACAGACGCTAAACAAGTTGGACCAGATGCCGTCTCGGCGAAGCGATGGCACGGAGAAGAGCGTCCAGGACATCATCACTTTATTAAAGGTGACTGATCCGGATGACGTTCCTGCTTTCGTGGCGAAAGATCTTCATAAGCTGCCGCCCGTCACTTTCGACCACGTCGATGTAACCAGGCTGTTGAAAGACATAACATCCCTGAAATCCAGCCTGGTCGAAGTACAATGTAAGTTGGAGAAATCGCATAACACCATAACTGAACTACGTGCAGAGGTAGTGTTATTACGAAACACTATGTCTGCAAGTAGGTCACCGCATGCGTCAAACGTCAACACACGACGCGGGGCTCAAAATGCATCTGTCTGCAGTTTCGAGTCAGTGAATTTACTTGCGTCACCTATCGCCGCGAGTAATGCAAGCGGTGTAACGTGTGCTGTGGATGACCTCAGGTCGTCGACACCGGTCAAGGTTTTGTCGCGTTTAGGTGCGTCAAGCCCTAAGCGCGACTATGCCGATGTTACCGCCGAAAGCAAAACGCCGGCAAATCGGCAGCATAAAAAAGGGGGTTAACAGAAAGTTACAAGGAAGCGGAACGGGCAGTCCCAGATAAGACATTGTGCGACGAGGACGGCTTCATCAAAGCGAAGAAAAAGAAGAAGAAGAAGAAGCCATCTTACCGTAACCTTTGTGGTACCGGGCTAGCAGGACCTAACTTGCTGCTATGTCCTGCAATACCAACCACACAGTTGTACGTGTCCCGGTTGCATCACTCCACAAAGGACGAGGAGTGGGGTCGGAGTCATACGTGGTGCGGGTGACGACTAATCATCTCCAGACGTTCTATCGGCGTTTTTATGGAAGATTACGCAACAACACACAGCGAAACACGCCGATGTAAACTACACCAGTGTCATTATATTATTATTAGAAATTGTATTGTAATAGTATGTATGTTAGTTTGTAAGGTATATATCTGTATGGGTTTTATTACCTGAAATAAATAAATATTATTATTTTAATACAATTACAATAATATTAGTATAATGTGTTGATGTATTCCTAAGAGTATACATTAGCATAGCTTGGTAATGTATACTCTAAGATGTATTCATTATATTATTATTATGAACGTGCGACACAAGTAAGTATATTAATTTTGTTGTTCCTCGTTTATTTCCCATTTCTTGTCAAAGGGGCTTAGATCCTTTTGTTCGCTTCTCTATCAACACTTTGTTAAATGAACGCCAGATCTAAGTAACACCCCCGTCGAACGTTATTTGTTTATACATGCATATGAAATTTATGTATGTATGTATGCATGAGCTTTTTTGGCATGACATAATGTCTAAAAGGCTGGACATATTTCGATATGTAGATAGTTTAAGATAGTGTCCGTAAATAACAAATATTATTTTGAAAGAAAGCTGGTAAGTAAACGTTGATAAGGTGGTCAAAATTACACGTATGGCAAAATACACTGAAGCAAGCTGAGAAGCAATTATTCGTTACTGGTACATGAGTTTTTAAATTCAATCAACAGATGGGATTCAATATTTTAAGTCATAGTTTGTTCGGTTTTATTCCTGTATCGTACTAATGCAAAATATTCAAACAATGGATACAGAAAACTCAATCTTTGAACTTATATTTGAATTGTAAACAAAACAACCGTCGCACTGGCGAGCTATTAAAACTAGTCGAAAATCCGCGCAGCGTACTCACACCACAGAGAAAAAAATGTACTTCCACGTTAGTAAAAATAACATGACAATACTGTCGGCCAAGTTTTGGCGACAGGCCTGTTTAAAATGTACGTAAGAATTGGCAAAAATCGTCAGTCAGATAGAAATATTTATGTAAGGTCATATTGCGTAATTATATGAAAATATAAAATACTCTTTTCTTGTCCCAACGATTCGGGTTACATCTTTCAGCGGCACGTGATCTTTCCATAAATCCATATACTTCTTCTTCATTTCCATGTGATAGTACCTAGTTACACCATGGATGGCAGTTATACAAATATGTGTCCATAACGCGAAAATTGTAAAGTATTTATTTCAAATTATATGTTCCCTTAGCAATTTATTACTCTTTTCAGCGAAGAAATTGATTTATGACCGGTTTCTATATACTACCAATCCATGAATTTTACTACTAGTGATACATATTTGATTTATTTTGTATGAAGCTTGTGTCAAATATGTATCTCTGGTAGCTAAAACCGTGGATAGATCGAGTATTGAAACCGGCCGTTAGCCTCAAATGCAAGAGTAACGTCATATTTTGAGTATTGGACATATATTTTTCCTTGTCAAACAAGGTTGTTTTTTTTTAATACAGAGAGACTACTAACTGATAGCTACGTCAACGTTTGTAAACTATACACAACTTGTTTGGCTATAGTTCGAGCTCTTTGTGTGAGTTGGTACACAAAGACCATCCGGCTCCAACAGTTTTTGTTGGAGATTGGATTTTACAATATTTGTCGTAGATTGAATCTGCACAGTTACTGTATCTGTGCCGTCCGTTTACACAGACTGCAATGATAAAGCCGAGGCTTTCGACTACATTTGCCATATATACACATTAATTGGAGTCACAAGTATGTAGTTATTTTTAGCGAATAATATATTGCTGATGTGTATAGAGAGCTCTAAAATTGGTGGGCTAGATTAATTATGTCCTTATGGAGTGCAAGCATGTAACAGGTATTAGGAATAACAATTGATTGCAGTAGTTATCTAAATTATGCAAGTGGAACATAAAAGACAGACAAAGAGCAAAATAAATATTATGTATAAGCATAATCATGTCCTCACAGCATGACAGACGTCATGACAAGTAAACGCCTAAACCTCATCTACCGGCAGCCAAAAAGTAAAAGAAACAGGTCACAACTCCTACCTAAAGAAATGCTGTTGTATATATTTTGTAACTTCGCATTGACATTCCCCCAGAACACTAAAAAATATTAAGTTTTAAAGCGATCACTATCGAATGGATAGGATAGTATGTTGCTCTTCATAACCGCTCCAAAGTAGTTCTGCTACGCAGGCATGCGGTAAACTGAGTCGGCGGAATTCTTATAAATAAGGATTCTGCCGACTCAGTAGACGGTCGTGCATTGTGATAAATTGCCCCTCACCGAAGTCCGATCGCCTCAGTCATTAACTACAATTTGTATAAACTTTGGCTATCGTAGACATGGGTAAAGCGTTAGACGTCAACATACAAAGCCCCATTTCAATTTAGCATAACTTTCAGGTTGTACTTAGACATTTATTAAAACGCAGACTCGGACCTAATCTGGTCTTAAAGGTAGTTTAGCAAGCCGAACGTGAAATGATAACTGATTTAAGATTTGCGGTAAGGCAAGTGCTGAGTTGTCTTGCGTCGACCGGCCTTTAGATATAAGAGCACTACTTGAAGATATTCGAGTATTGGTAAAATCCGATGAACTATTTAAACATTGTTTAAAACTGAATGCTACGTTTCATAAGGCGTACGTTTGGGTTCGTATTTAGTTAAGAGGTTAAAGGATTTTAAGTTAAGAGGTTTAAGTTCAGAGGCTGG
The DNA here is from genome assembly GCA_944739405.2 of Euclidia mi. Classification (NCBI taxonomy): domain Eukaryota; kingdom Metazoa; phylum Arthropoda; class Insecta; order Lepidoptera; family Erebidae; genus Euclidia; species Euclidia mi. The sequence goes on along the minus strand of OX123183.2, from coordinate 98,401,582 downwards.
CCTAATTTTATTTTAATTTATTTTTCTATCTCCGTTATGTACATACTTAACTTAGCGTGATGCTTATGCTCCGCTGGATTCAATATTCGATATATCCTTTGTTTTTTAATAATAATGTGATTCAAAAGAAAAGGTATGACACCACCCAGCATGGCGCATATACGGCGTATTGGTCTGGGGTAGATAATACCACCAGAGCCTGCAAGGGAGTTGGTGTAATACTATCTGCGCGAATGAATGAGTGGGTAAAAGAGTTTGAATGTGTAAATGCTAGGCTACTATGGATGAGAATGAAAGTAGGACTTACTCGTGTCTTTATTATTGGGGTTTACGCTCCGGTCAATATAGTTACGGGTATGTCACAGCAAGAGCAAGACGTAAGGCAGGAGTTTTGGGAGAGTTTAAGAGATATTTTGAGGAAATGTAAGGATAACGAAAGATTGATCTTGTTAGGGGATTTGAATGGATGGGCGGGAGTAAAACGAGATGGATTTGAAAAGGTGTTAGGTGCATTCGGTGATAAAAGTGTGACTGAAAATGGAAAAGCACTGCTTGAGGTTTGTTCGGAGTGGAGCCTCTGTGTGACAAACACCATGTTGGATCACAAAAGGATACATATTATGTATACGCGTGAGGCGAAAAATGTTAGAAGAAGTATGATTGATTTTGTAATAGTAGATGAACGATTGAGAAAGAATGTGTTGGATACAAGGGTGTACCTATCGAGGGATCGGCATCCACACAGACCACTTTTTGGTGTTGAGCCGGATAAGTGGGCTCTTTAAAGGATGGCGACACCGAGAGCATAATGAAAATAAAGTCTAGGAAAGAATAAAAGTAGAAAATCTGCAAGAGAAAGATGTGAAAGATGAGTATAAGCGAAGATTGATAGCAAGATTTGAGAGGTTCGATGGCATAAATGATATGGAAGAATTATGGCAATCTTTTAACACATTGAACGCCGTGGTGGTCACCGGTGCCCACCGGTATACTTTCCATATGGGCTGACGCCGATTTACGATTTCAAAAAAAATTTCATATTATATTTTATTGGCTAATACGATTCAAAATAGGTAAAAACTCCACTCCATATAATTATTTCGTGTTAATACCCAAAAAATTAACAAAATAATTACTGTCACTCACTGATGACCACCGCGGCGCACGCCGCCGATAGAAATGTGCATTTCTTTCGCGGGGCGCCGCGGGGTCACGGCGTCGGTCACACCCCGCGCCCTTTCAGGTTCCCCGAAGCGATGCGCTTGACACGCGCCTGTGGAAACCTACATCCGCAGCAGAGATGAAACGATTTTTGGATTGATTATTTTCTTGGGTATTGTAAAATTACCTAAAATATTCGACTACTGGTCAAAAGATCGTGTTGGACAGGATTTTCCTCGAACAATAATGAGTCGAAATCGATTTGAGGTACTACGGCAAATGTTGCAGTTTTCTCAGCAAGACGGAAAAAAAATTTGAAAACCGAAAAATTACACAGGTTTGAGAAATAACCTACTCGAGGTTGTGAACAGGAACTTCCAAGAAAAGGAGTGTAGACTCCTTCCGTAGAGATCTGCATAGATGAATGCGTAGTGCCTTTTCGTGGACAAATCATTTTTCGCCAGTACAACAAACTAAAGAGGCCTAAATATGGTATCTGTCCAATCAAATGGCTGCTTACTCAAATCCACTGAGGCAATCGATAAAATTGTATATGAAGTATGCGATCAACCTTCTCCTGAATACAACAGTGGTCAATGCGTTGGTCTTGTATCAAAGCGTCACTGGGTAGAAAATACAAGTGGCAGACTTACGATAAAGTGGTGAGGAATGAAATGTGGTCGGTGCTCTCAATGAATGGTGGACAGCAGCCTCATTTGAGCTCTGAAATCCCTTTATGAGAATTCTAGAGCTTGTGTGAGGATAAACGGGGCATACACTGTGTCTATGACACGCTGCGCACAGCACTACGCCCCCGCGCACGGTGGGCTGAAAAAGTTCGCTAGTGGACTTAGGAATTTCGAAAAAACTAAAGTGGAATATAAATAAACTAATTCCATTTTTGGATTCTATGATCAAACACAACTCAAAAATATAAATGCAAATTTTTGATTAAACGCGTGTTTTTTGAGTTATTTAATTTTAAATAATTTTTTGTATGGAAGAAAACACTAAAATGAGAATTTTTCATAATTCTTAAACTATCTCAAGAAAACAATGAAAGTTTATTATAGAAGATATTTTTTTGGCTATTTATGCACTATGTCGCGAACTGCGTTTTTTTGCGTTTTGGCGGAAATATTTTTTTTTATCTTTTTTCCACACCACCCAGAGAGGTTAAAGTTTAGGCACGTTTTTTTTTTATGTGGTATCCCTAGTAGGCCTAATCCACTTGCCACACTTGGAAAAAGTCATCATTAATCATATATCTGAAACTTTAAAATAACCACTAAATCATAAAATTCCGAGAAAGTATAATATGTCCAGCCTTTAATAACTTTTTTATCGATAAAATAGAACCCGTAAATAACCTTGTGTACAAAAAAATAAATAACTTTATCAGTCCTAAATCAATGTTTATGAAGCCGAGTACACCAATTGATGTACTTAGGATTATACTTGCTTTAAAAAATACAAATAGTGTAGGGTACGATGGTTTATGTACAAAAATAATTAAATATGTAGCTTACGAAATTTGCTGCCATCTTAGCTATATAATAAACATCACAATAAGTTCTGGCGTTTACCCAGATAAATTGAAAATTGCCATTGTAAAGCCACTTTTTAAAAAAGACGACAAACAAAATATGGAATGCTATAGGCCAATAGCACTTTTATCAAATATATCAAAGGTTTTCGAAAAGTATATCTACGAGCAATTACATCAATACCTAGAAAAATACAATATCCTGTCAGAAACACAAAAAGGCTTTCGCAAAAATAAATCTATAAATATGGCGATCTTTGACTTCCTAAAACATGTAATCTCCCACGTAGACAATAAAACACCCATCTGTGCGTTATATTGCGATATGACGCAAGCATTTGACCATGTAAATTTTGACATTTTAATTAGTAAATTAGAAACGTACGGTATACGAGGAAACATATTGAATTTGATCGCATCATACCTAAAAAATCGTATACAATATACCGAGATTTTAAAAATTGATATTGATTCAAGAAAGGAACAAGTGTTTGCGTCAAAGAAGCGTACGATAAAATATGGTGTACCCCAAGGGAGCGTCTTAGGTCCATTGCTTTTTATCCTATATGTCAACGACCTCCCAACAGTCACCAATTTTCCGATGTGCCTATTTGCTGATGATAGCACTGTCGCAATTAATTGTAGAAGCGTTAATACGTACGAAAAAGACATTAATGATACGATAGCCTCTATTGTCAGCTGGATGAACAACAATAACTTAAAGATTAATTTAACCAAAACAAATCTAATGTTCTTCAGTCAGCGAATTATGCCACCCAATCTTAACATCAATCATGAGGGAACGCATATTAAAAATGTGGAAACAACAAAATTCCTCGGTTTTTAAAGTTTTTATCTACAATTGTAGATAAAAACTTTAACTGGAAAGAACATACTGAACAACTGAGTAAAAGGCTAAGCTCATCGGCTTATGCACTCTACAAGCTTGCGCCCATCATCAGCAAGGAAGCGCTTATCACTGCATACTACGGAACTGTTGACTCAATTTTAAGATTCGGCATCATTTTCTGGGGAAACTCGACCAACAAGGAATTTGTCTTTATATCCCAAAAAAGATGTATAAGAGCAATGTTTGGACTTGGACCTAGAGATAGCTGTAAGCCATATTTCAAACAATATAACATTTTAACCGTACCAGCGCTATATATTTATGAGGCAGTAGTTTTCGTCAAAACAAATCCACACTTGTTTCAGAAACTATCAGACGTCAATAACCGCAATCGGCGAGATAAAGAGCGGCTCTGTATAGTACAGCACAAGACTGCGTTAATGCACAAAAGCATATTTTGCATGGCACCAGTCCTTTTCAACAAAATACCGAATGAAATAAAAATACTTAATATCTCACTGTTTAAAAAACATTTAAAGACATATCTAGCTACTAAGTGTTATTACAATATAAGTGAATTCTTATCCGATGCTAATTAATTATATTGTTTGACCTTAATTATGACATTTCTTTTTTTGTACCGAATTAATCCACCTGACTAGTAAATTTATGATCTAATTGGACATGTTTATGATATTTTATTTCTTAATTGTAACATAATTTTCCCTCCATAATTATATCAATCAATCTTAATTTTTTAATTTGTTATTGATCGTCTCGACATCTATGATATCCTGTTACTGTTTCCATTTTATGATACAATATAAATCTTGACAAGTACATATCTAATTATATAATTTAATGCTAATATTGTACCAGTGATTATTTCCTAGATCGTTGTAATATTAATAATATATTAGTACCAAATTACCGTATAGTTAAAAAAAATTTAATTGTTATAATATAAACGTTCTTGTCTTCATATTTACACAATTTTGTACACCGCTATGGTAAGACATGTAGCTACATCACACTACCTACCAGGGCAGTCCCAGAAGTATCCGACCTGATACACTTAAAGAGGTTTATCTCAAATAAATACTCTTTTAAAAAATAATATACTTCATAAAGTTTAAATTTGAAATTGGAACACGTAGCGTCGTTTGTCTTTTGTTTAGTAGCCATCAATAGTTGACGCTGTGAACAAATTTTCAGACGTGGAGAAAATTGGCCATCGTTATGTGATACAATACTTTCATTTGAAAGGTTTTAGTCCAACTGATATTAAAGCGGAGCTAGATTCTACTTTGGGGGAGTCTGCTCCATCGTTTACAACAGTAAAATATTGGGTGGCAGAGTTTAAACGAGGTCGCTTGAGCTGCGAAGATGAACATCGATGTGGTCGACCAAATGAAGTGACAATACCAGAAACCATAGAAAAATCCACAAAATGGTATTAGATGACCGGCGATTGAAAGTACGCGATTTAGCAGACATGGCAGGGATTTCAAAAAGTGCTGTATATCGCATATTAACCGAAAATTTGGATATGAAAAAGATGTGCGCAAGGTGGGTGCCGCGATTGCTCACAGAGGACCAAAAACGACGTCGCGAAGATATTTCGACCGAGTGTTTGGCAAAATTTCACAATAATAAAGCGGAGTTTTTGCGGCGTTTTATTACTATGGATGAAACGTGGGTGCATTATTTCACACCAGAGACTAAAGAACAGTCGAAGCAATGGTCTCGTAGAGGAGAACCAGCCCCAAAGAAGGCGAAAACCGTTCCATCAGCGGGAAAGGTCATGGCCTCCGTTTTTTGGGATTGTCGTGCGATAATCTTTATAGATTATCTTCAGAAAGGACGGACTATCAATGGCGAGTATTATGCTAACCTGTTGCATCAACTAAGTGAACAAATCCGTCAAAAACGACCGCACCTGGCGAAAAAAAAAAATTTGTTTCACCAAGACAATGCACCAGTACACACGTGTGCCAAGGCCATGACCAAAATCCGCGAGTTAAAGTTCGAACTACTTCCTCATGCACCCTATGCGCCCGACTTGGCCCCTTCGGATTATTTTTTGTTTCCAAATTTAAAAAAAATGGCTTGCTGGTAAAAGATTTGCCAGCAATGATGAAGTGGAGGCAGCGGTTGATGAGTATTTTCACGAGCTCGACAAATCTCATTACAAACAAGGTGTTGAAGCTATCGAACATCGCTGAGCCAAGTGCATAGAACTAAAAGGAGATTATGTAGAAAAATAATAAAAAAAATAATTTGATTTTCTTTTGTTTTCCTTGTCAGGTCGGATACTTTTGGGACTACCCTCGTATAACATCTGACATGCAATGTATTGTATTGTTCACTCATGTTTAAACGAAATAAATTATCTTTATCTTATCTTTATCTGTCATGACCTGTAGTGGTGGTGTGGATGTTTAATTGTTTCATTTTTGTTGTATAGACTTGTTAACAGTGGTAGTATAAAAAAATCGATTTCGCTTTTTTATTCTATTATTTTCATACAAACTTTAATCAATTTTATCTCGGTAAGTTTGTACTTTATCAAAAAAAGTCAAAGAATAAAAAAATGTTGTTTTCATTAGTAGAATCCAAAAACAAGTCTCTTAGCCCCTAAGTCCACATTTTGATTTTTCAGCCCACCGTGCCGCGCCTCCTGGCCGCCGCCGCGCCGCACGGACGGGGCGCTGGCGCACGCACGGATGCACTGAGACAGTTGACAGAAACAGCAAGACACACATTTTGAAGGGCGCGCGCAGGCTTGTCGGAATTTAGAGTTTTGTAAAGAACCATACCACATTTACGCGAAATAAAGTATCTCATAGCTTACTTGTATAAATGGTCCATTCGAAGCCATCCATTCGTGATTGAAGACCGTCGCAATAATCACCATCTTTACAAGAAGCAACGTGGACACTTCTAGAAAAATATTCACGGTGAGGACAACGACAATCGAAGACAGCCACGACGGTCTCAGCGCAGCACAGCATTAGGATAACAGATAATCAGACCAATTATTTTTTCCTATATTAACTTTTCAACTGATTTTTTCAAATTGCAACAGCATTTACTGAATCAGATTTTTCAGACTCATATTTTCATGATAATTATATTATCAAACTAAGTACAAATTTATTTCAATCAAAAATAAGCAAAAATATTCAGAAAATATCAGCATTTCATAACGTCTCATGTCAATCCTTCTGTACGGTCTCACCGCCGTACGTAATATTTTGTCACCGCGTCAGCAAATATGTGTTGCGCGTTTACTTCAACCTAATTACTTTTCATTTTTGCAATCAGTACACTTTTATAGCTAACAAGTGAACGACGCGCCAATAGTCTATTTTTATACCTTTATACAATATATTTTTACGTACTCTTAACAATAAACTATTTTACAACTATTACGGTGCAGTGTTTGTGTGTACTCCAACAACCAACAACAACAACAAATTCTACATAATCAGTGTAGGTGCTTAACGAGTCCCTACATTAAATGGTCCTATCGAGCTGGATCTCAGTGGTAAGTGTCTTTATTTACGGTAGCGAATCGGTTTGACTGGCCTCCCACCAGCGGATCTCACCAGTTGAATTGAGAAAGCGCACATATCGTAGATAGAGTGCTGACTCACTGGGTATTTCACGTGACCATTCCAAAACTCGACGGAATACGCATAACTCCTCTACAACTACGAGGAAGCATCCAGAGATTTGGAATAAGAAGTCGAACAAAGAACTTCGGGTCAACAACTAACGTCCAACTCTTCAACTGCAGCGCTCTGTTGCTGTTACAGACGTAGCAAGCGATCCGTTTTTTGAACTTCACCTTTTATAGTTTACTAAATAGTACTATAACCATGGAGATGTTAAAATTGCAACAAGAATGCTTTGAAGCTATCAAGACATTGTACACTAACTATAAGAAGGACAGTGCATCAAGAAAAACTTTCGATTATCTAACCAAACGCTTGGAATCTCTCGAAACAAACTGGAAGGATTTCGGCGAACGACATGAAATTCTTGTACAAAAGTTGGAAGATAAAAACATCAACTATTTTGTAAAAGACGTGTATAGCAAAACTCAAGCTTTATACGAAACTATAAAAATGGATATGCTAGACTTGCTCAAGCAATTACAGGGTCAGAAGGTTGTCAAATTCGACTTGACTGGTTTGCTGAGTGAAGGAACGGATGACAACATCACTCAGGCATTGATGAGGCAAGAGTGCAACTTTAAAGCTCTTGACCGAGCCATGTCGAAGGTGAACATCAACTCGTTAACCGAAAAATGGGAACTGGAAGACCATTTGAGTATTTTGAAGTCGAAATGGGATTCCATAGATAAACAACACTGGGTATTGGAAGCTTTGCTGAAGGGCTCCGATGCAAACTATTACAGCACGTTTGTCGAGATGGAAGACAAATACGATGAACTAAGAAGAAACCTTAACAGCAAAATTTGGTCTGCTAAGCATTATGAGAAGTCAGCGCCAAGAATTGGGATACCCGAATTCTCGGGACATTACAATAACTGGGTTTGTTTCAAAGATCTCTTCCTAGAAACAATCCACAACAACCCTACGATCAACAAAGCCCAAAAGATGCAACATCTCAAGACAAAGCTAAGAGGCGAGGCGGAGAGATTGGTACAGCATCTCAGTGTCAGCGCTTATTATACATCTTGTTGGGATATTCTAACGCAGTGATACGACAATCGGCGACTGTTAGTTACGTCTTATCTCAACACCATGCTTGATCTACCGCTGCTTCAACAACCAAACAGCTACAACATCAAGAAAATGCATGATGTAATAACTGAATGTCTAAATGTATTAACAAACATCGGTTTAGACATCGCAACTTGGGATCCAATCATTGTGCATTTGATGTAGCTCAAACTTGATACCACTACATACAGCGAGTACATCAAGGAACTACAAAATCCCAGAGATGTACCAAACCTGAGCGAATTCCTGTATTTCCTGGAAAACAAATTATGGCGTATGAAACAGTCAAAAATGCGAAAAAGGAAGTGAAACAAATAAGCAAGCCGTCACCTCATCTTGGAAAACCATACTTCAACGAAAGGAATGCCAAGAAGTCCTATCATACAGGATATGGTTGTTGCCCACATTGTGATGGAAATCATGTATTAAGGCAATGTCCAAAATTCCTCGACATGGACGCAACACAACGCAATAACATAGTTACGAAACTACAACTATGCAAAAATTGCTTATTTAGTCACGGCGCATCGGATTGCAAGTCAACCAAAACATGCAGAGATTGTAATTCGAAACACCACACTTTATTGCACAATTCTGCGAAAAATACCTCAAATACTTACAAGAAAATTGGGAACCATACTACAAACTCGGGTCAACGACCTCACACTTCAACCAACCAACAAGTCACCAATCATCTATCAAACAAGGAGACGGAGATATTGTTGACCACGGTGCAGCTTAAAATAAAATCTTTGAATGGAACGTATATCATACTGCGCGCTCTTCTGGATCAAGGCTCCCAGGTCAATTTGATAACAGAAAATGCTGCACAGTTGCTACGCTTGCCCAGACAAAAATTAAACGCGACTGTTACGGGAATAGGCGCTGTGTCAGGCGAATGCAAAGGACGTCTAGTGCTTACATGCAAATCGATTCACACCGATTACGAGTTTGAAACTGAAGCACTGATCCTGAAGAAATTAACGAATAACTTACCGCACACATCATTCCAAAAAGCGAGCTGGCCACACTTGGAGAATCTGAAGTTGGCGGATCCGGAATTCAACATCTCACGTCCTATAGACATACTACTTGGTGCTGACGTGTATTCGGATATACTGCTCGACGGAGTCCTCAGAGGCAGTCCTCAGTCCCCCATCGCACAACAAACGCATTTGGGATGGATATTGTGCGGTAAACTCAAGACCTTTAACTGCCACGTAACTTTAGTGGATATGAACGATCTGAGAAGATTTTGGGAAAGCGAAGACCTCACTCCGAGACGTACAGAAGGTGCACAGAAAGACCAATGCGAATCGTACTATACAAATACAGTACAACGAGCTTTGGACAACAAATACATCGTCAAAATGCCTCTGCGTCCCGACTACGATCATATAATAGGAAAATCAAAACCCATTGCAGTCTCTCAATTTTTACAATTGGAAAATCGCCTACAACGCAGTAGGAAACTTGCTGTTATGTACAAGGAATTTATGAACGAATACATTGACCTGGGGCACATGAAACCAGCAGAATCATCTGCCGCAATAGAATGCTACCTACCCCATCACGGTGTACTACGGGAAAATGCTGCGACCACTAAACTACGAGTAGTAGTCAACGCGTCCCAGAAAACAGCTAGTGGCTACAGTTTGAACCATACACTTGAAAAAGGACCGAACATGCAAAAGGATATACAAACTCTTGTATTAAAGTGGCGATCATACAAATACGCTTATACTGCTGACATTGAAAAAATGTACAGGTGTATTTGGATGGCAGAAGAACAACAATCGCTACAAAAAATAATATGTTGCAATTCACCATCTGAAAATCTACAAGAATACCAACTATGCACTGTTAATTATGGGACAAAGTGCGCGCCATGGTTGGCCATGAGAACTCTCAAGCAATTGGCGATTGACGGCGGCCGCTCTCAGCAACATCAATTATGACGACACATTGCCGTTGGAGATATCAAATGAATGGACCAAACTTAAAACTGAATTGTCGATGGTAAAAAACGTTTAACTTAAGCGATGGCTTGGCGGAACGGATTCGAACCTGGAACTCATTGGCTTTTGCGACGCAAGTGAAAAAGCTTACGCTTGTGTTGTATACAGTCGTACTAAAAACAATAACGAATATATAACAACACTGACAAAGCAAAGTATGTCCAATTACTTAAAGAGAAACTTACCCTTACTGCTACGCCGACGGTACTGGGTGACAATGAACAGATCGACGAGCAGGTATGTACACTGACGCAGTCGATGCTAGACAGCTACCACGCAGCATGCCCAGAAACCACTCTACCCTCAACCCCAGGTAAGCAACCCTGGTGGGGCGCTGAGCTTGAACGCAAGCGCAAGAAGGTAAGAAGGGCCCTAAACAGGGCAATGAACACAAGCGCGGACGTAGATTGGGACGCTTATAAAGCAGCCAAATCAAGCTACAAGAAATGCCTCAGATACAGACGCACCATGGGATGGCGAAAATTCTGTGGGAGCATTGAATCTTGCCAAAAGGCAAACCGGGTAAGGAAACTACTGGCTCAGCAACCGATGGTTGCACCAGGTACTCTCCGTAAACCGGATAACACATACACCACATCGGAGGAGGAGACAAGACGCGTCCTACTAGAAACACACTTCCCAGGCTGCGTCCTCACCCCGGTAATAACGTGGCACGATACACCAACAGTGGCGACCGAACACGAGTGGAGACACGCAAACACCGTGGTCACAGAAGAAAAACTCCGATGGGCCATCGATAGCTTCCATCCCTTCAAAGCAGCCGGACTGGACGGCATCTTCCCAGGGTTATTACAATGGGGGGGTGAACCGGTCCGCAAAAGACTTCTGGCAATCATGAGGGCTAGCCTGGCCCTTAGATATGTACCGAAGAATTGGAGGGAAGTCAAACTAATTTTCATACCAAAACCAGGCAAAACAGACTACACAAATGCAAAGTCCTTCAGACCAATAAGCCTGACCTCCTTCATGCTTAAAGCCTTGGAAAGGCTATGCGAGCGGGAATTAAGAAGTGGGGCACTTAAACACCTACCCCTACATGGCAATCAACATGCATACAGCTCAGGGAAATCGACGGAATCGGCCTTACATCAGGTCGTGAACCAGATAGAAGCAGCTATACAACAAAAAAGATCTGTCTGGGCACCTTCATTGACATAGAAGGAGCCTTTGATAAGACAAACTTCTCCAGTATAAGCAACGCCCTAGCCAGACATGGTGTGGATCAGATGCTCATACAGTGGATCCAAAACATGCTCAGCAAAAGAGTAGTGCGCCTGCACGGCGACTCCCAGACAGCCTTGATAACTAAAGGTTGCCCGCAGGGCGGTGTTCTCTCCCCGCTATTGTGGAACTTAGTCATCAATGAACTCATAGACAAACTCAACGCGAGATATTTTTACACAATAGGATATGCAGATGATCTGACCATTCTCACCTCAGGTAAGGTAACTAGTACAGTGTACGACCTTACTCAACAGGCTCTACGCATAGTAGAGTGGTGGTGTAATGAGTACGAATTATCAGTAAACCCGACCAAGACCGAACTAGTTATGTTCACACACAAACGCGCGCTGGGTACTTACCGACTGCCCAGGCTATTCAACACAGAGCTCAAGCTGTCTACCGAGGTAAAGTACCTGGGCGTCACTCTTGACAGCAAATTGACATGGAACAGCCACATGGAAAATAAGCTCAATAAAGCCAGCATCGTCTTCTGGCAGTGCAAGAAGATGATAGGTAAACGATGAGGCCTATCCCCCAAAATTGTCTTATGACTCTATAAGACAATAATACGTCCGATGATAAGCTACGGCGCAGTAGTGTGGTGGCCTCGGACCAACCTAATAACGGCCGCCAACAAGTTTCAAAAGCTTCAAAGACTTGCATGCCTAGCGGCCACGGGCTGCATGAAAACTACACCTACAGCGGCACTCGAAGTGTTGCTGGACTTGCCTCCATTGCACCTGTGCATAAAACAGGAAGCAACGATGTCGGCGATCCAGCTAAGAGCTCTGAAGCTCTGGAAAGACACTAACACACCGCACACTAGCAACTTAAACACACTCTTTAAAGAAGTTCCTCTCACACAAGCCATTGGCGACCGAATACCGAAACAATTTGTTTTCGATAAGAAATACAAAATCCAACTGTACGAGGATCTACACGAGGGAGCGGTTGGCCACAACGAGCTCACGATCTTCACAGATGGGTCTAAGACGGATACAGGTACGGGTTCAGGAGTATTCTCCGAGGACCTTAACATCAACATCGCAGCACCGCTGGGAGCCTACAACACGGTCTACCAGGCCGAATGTTTTGGCATAATCCTAGCTGCCACAGCAATCATGGCACGTGAGGTAAGGGAACGATCCATAAGGATCCTCTCAGATAGTAAGGCTGTCCTCTCAGCCCTCAAAAGCCATACTATCACCTCGGCACTCATGCTTGAATGCCACCAGAAACTAACAGAGGTAGGTAAACAAAACAAATTAACACTGCAATGGATCAAGGGCCACAGTGGCTCTAGAGGGAATGACGCAGCCGACGTACTTGCCAGAAGAGGGGCCACTTTAGAGGTGGTGGGACCCGAGCCCATTATTCCCCTCCCTTCTGGTTTTTATCGCAACCTGGTAAGGAATAGGACCAGGACCCAACACAACCAGTCCTGGATTGGTATTGAAACATGTAGGCAGGCCAAGGAGGCTCTTCCCGCAGTAGACAGTAAGATAGCCAAACAAATCCTCCGGCTGTCCAAACAACAACTGCGGACAGTCACGGCCGCCTACACAGGACACGGATTCTTTAATAAACACCTATTTACTATAGGTATCACCGACAGCCCGCTGTGCAGGGCCTGTATGGCAGCAGACGAGACGGCAGCCCACCTTCTCCTCGACTGCCCTGAGGTCGCACAGTACAGGCAGCAGTACCTGACGAGATACAGCATCCTGAGGGAGGCAGTGGGCCACATCAAGAGTCTGCTGGCCTTCCTCGAAGAGCTGGGGTGGCTCGAATGAAGACACCATTCCCACCTGCACGCAAAATACACGCCAAGACGTGGAGTTGCGGAAACAGCCCGTGCCATCAAGTAAACAATAACGACACACCTGTAATAACTTTACTCGCGGCCAAAACTAGGGCTGCCCCGAGATCACGAAAAGTTTCTTTACCGCGGTTGGAACTATGCGGTGCGTTTCTACTTTCTCAACTGGTAGAAACCATCAAAGAAGCTTACACTGGATATGAAATAATAGTACAAGCATGATGCGATTCAAAAGTGGTATTGGCATGGCTTCAAGGAGATATATCCAAATGGGATAGATATGTGGCAAACAGAGTCAAAAAATCATTCAAAACATCCCAAAACAAAACTGGAAGTACGTGAAGTCTGAGAAAAATCCCGCAGACTGCGCTTCCCGAGGGATGTACCCTGCCAAATTTTTAGAATTCAAGCTTTGGTGGAACGGTCCAGACTTTCTACAATCATTGGAACAAAACGAAGCACCTTGCGATTCGAGTTGTTTATATTCAACAGATAAAGAGCGGGCCCAACAAACAGAGGCAGCCCTAACTACAAACAAAGACGAACATTTTATTAATTTGCTATTAAATAAATGCAGTACATTGACACGAGTAACAAGAGTCACCGCAGGGATTATACGATTCGTCGAAAACACACGTAACAACAAGAAATTCAACACCAACTACCTAACTACACTCGAACTGTCTGCAGCAAATGAGCAAATTATAAAATGTGTACAGCAAACAGAATTTTTACATGAATATAAACAACTACAGAAACAAAAATTGTATCGAACAAAAGCGCTATTTATAAACTTCATCCTTTCTTAACGAAAACGGGCATCATCAGAATTGGGGGTCGTCTGAACAACTCAATGTTAACGAGCGATATGAAACATCCTGCTATTTTGCCTCGAAAAAGCCGATTTACGCAGCTGCTTATTGAACAAGCGCATATAGCAACACTACATAGCGGCGCACGATTAACATTGGCATACATCAGAAAACGATACTGGATCGTCGGCGGCAATAGAGCAGTTAAGGCGATGCTGCGCCAGTGTGTGCGGTGTCATCGCTTCAAGCCCACTGGAAACCATCAACTCATAGGTGACCTACCGCACCAGAGAGTTACACCGTCGCGCCCGTTTACCCACACTGGAGTGGACTTTACGGGCCATGTAGAAGTGAAATTGAACAAGGGACGTGGCGTGAAAACATCCAAGGGCTACATCGCAATATCCGTATGTATGGCAACAAACGCTGTACATATCGAATTGGTATCCGACCTCAGCTCTGAAACTTTTTTTGCTGCCTTTCAAAGAATGTGCGCTCGCCGCGGTACACCAAAACATATGTATTCAGATTGCGGCATCAATTTCATCGGAGCATCGAAAGTCTTACGCAGCGAATTTCTGGATTTCAAGCAGATCATGCCAGCTGATTTCTTTGATGAAATTGGAAAAATGGAGATTCAGTGGCACTTCAACGCTCCAGCGTGGCCGAGCGCCGGCGGCTTGTGGGAAGCAGCCGTAAAATCCATGAAGTACCACCTTCGACGCGTACTGGGTGAACAGAAATTAACGTACGAAGAGTTTTGTACGTTACTATCAAAAATAGAGGCCTGTATGAATTCAAGGCCGCTGTGTCCACTAACTGAAGACCCGGACGACTTTTACAACTACTTGACTCCAGGACACTTCCTCACCGGCGGCCCTGTACTATCACTTACACTTGCTGACTACTGCGATGTCAACAAAATCGATCTTCGACGACGATGGCAACTAACGGAACATAAGCTACAACAATTTTGGAAGCGATGGTCTAACGAATACTTGAGCCAACTGCAAATCAGAAGCAAATGGAATAAACCAACTCGGAACATTAGAGAAGGAGACATAGTGTTGGTCAAAGATAACAATTTGCCTCCTGGACGATGGGCCATGGGGCGTGTACAAGAACTACACCCCGGTGAGGACGGCTATGTGCGAGTGACCTCGGTCAAAACGCAAAACGGCATCATAAAGCGTCCTATCGTAAAACTGTCGCCGCTCCCGCTACAAACCGATGAATTACCAAAAAGAGAAGAAAGTTCAAGCCTTAGATCTGATAAGGAACCATCACAGTCAAAGAAGAATGTAAAACATTCTGGATCGAAATGTTTATCTACATTGCTTATAACATTAATAACAATGTGTATCATAACGACCGGAACATACGGCACGGGCAGCGAAACGACACCTAGCGTTCATATTACAAGCCTCGAGCACGAGCGCCCTGTTTATTATGACACCGTGGGAAAAGTGCAAACAATTCATAATGAATGAACATTGTTATTATATTATAATTTAACTGATTACTGGAATAGCTTCGGTAAAATTACAGGCTATCTTGATGGATTAAACGATCTTTGTGAAAAGACTGACCCAAGATACTGCAAGAACACCTTAGAACAATTACGTCATGAAATGGACCAGCTTTCTCACTACAATGATATTTTGTTGACACCACATAAACATCTGTCAAGGAAGCGCCGTGGACTGATAAACGGGATTGGCAACGTTGCAAACAGCTTGTTTGGTATTTTGGATCAACAGTTTGCAGATAAATACCAACAAGACATTGAAGAAATACAAGGCAATGAACATTACCTAGTCGAGTTGATAAAAAATCAAACTTCTATTGTGCAACCGGAAAACAAGATTTTAAGGAAAAATGAAGATAACATCAAACGTCAGTTTTCTGTAATTGATAACTTCATAAACGAAACTGACTGGAGAGTGGCTGAGGTCAAGTCTGGAATAGAAATCCTAATGGCTACGTCCTATTTCAATTCGATGGCACTATCATCATACTTGCTTATGGAAAATCTCAAGAAAATGCAAGAAATGCTATTCGACAGCTTCACTGACATCTACAAGGGTCATATGGACGTGCATTTACTTACACCGGCGGACTTGATCAAACAACTCAACATAATTGCCGGAAACTTGCCAAAAACATCGACATTGCCCGTTGAGAACATCAGCAACAACATGAAAGAGATATATAGTCTTCTATATGTGAGAGCTCGGATAACTGCGAATTACTTCCTGTTTGAGGTGCACATTCCGCTAAGTTCTGATGAAGATTTCATGCTCTACCAAGCAATCCCACTTCCCATGAGAACAGAGTCGGGCACCACTACAGTGCAGCTAAGTTCGAAGTACGTCGCCGTAAACTTTAAGAAAAGCACATACATCTCTTTCAATGATGAAGACATAAAGATCTGCAAACAACTGAAGTCGCACAACTACATATGCTACAAGAATCAACCTGTGTTCAATTTGCACGATGATTACGCCCCCTGTGAAGCAAAACTGTTGAGCCACAGTTTGAGATTACCTTGTGACGTCACGAAAGCTTCATGCAAGGACCAATGGATTGAACTTCATGCGCCTAATACCTGGCTGGCGGTGTGTTGTGCAACTTGCACTTTCCGCGCCCAGAATATCAGCGCCCAGTATGCATCAGCAGTACTGGGCATAATGCTGACTTGGCTACCCTTTTGGTCAGCACTGGGACACATACTCGACATATATTTTTTTGTTTTTCTGATCTGCTAATTCTTTCCTATGTCTATTGAATGCGAATGTGCCTTTGTAATCAGTTTGGTTCTTTTAAAATATTGTATGTTGTTCTGTTTGTGCTGTATCCAAATAAATGTTTCTTTCTTTCTTTCTTTTCATGAGCGATTAGCTAACCAAAGGCAGCATGAGGTTCTCCCTAACACGATAACCTCTCATGACATACATCAGTACACGATCTGCTACACTCTAGTGGGAGCCATCATCATAGCGATTATTGTATTGATCGTCAAGAATCGTCGCAATAAACCACGGAGAAAGCAACATATACCAAATACTAGACACGAAGAAATTGAACTTCAACCAATTCAACGAGTGGACTCTTACTCTCCAAGGGAAGCAGTACAAGGAGTGGCACGCCAGGCACCGGCGCAGCAACCGGAGCGCTCTCGGCGTCTACGTACGGATGCGGATAATATTGCATTTGTGTTTTAACTTTAAGCCAATTGTAATGGCGTTTCGTTCACTTATTTCATCCTTAACTTTCACCTTTTGGGGTGGCCAGCATGTACGGTCTCACCGCCGTACATAATATTTTGTCACCGCGTCAGCAAATATGTGCTGCGCGTTTACTTCAACCTAATTACTTTTCACTTTAGCAATCAATACACATTTATAGCTAACAAGTGAACGCATCTGGATAGCTTGCCAAGCCTAAATTGCCAGCCGCCTGCCTCAATAAGGAGCCTCCACGTGGTCATCCCACGCGCATGCGGCCTAGGGCTTCGCCCACCACGTGTTAGCTGTGCACTCAAGCTTTGCACAGCCTTGCTTTCTGCCGCTTGCTGCTATAATTTAAGTATTGCACAACTATTTACACAAATTCTGTGATAACATTTCCTGCTCATATTTTTCTTATTTCTTTTGCAACATTGTGTGTCCTTAATTCACAGCAATGGCCACTAAGGGTTATAAACCTGATGATACAGAATTAATCAAACAACGTGGCATTATTAAAAGGAAACTCACATTATTTAAAAAATATATTAACCTCATTCTGCCCAATAATAAATTAATAGATATCCAAGTTATTGATAAAAAAACAGACAGATTTTTGGAGTTTAAAACAATACATAAAACTTTCCAGGACGTTCAGACACTTATTGAATTGAACGCAGACATCTCAGAGTTCACAGATGAACCAGACCCAGAAAGTGAACAATTTGAAAATGATTACCAGCTGTTTCAGTTGAATGACAAGCTGGTAACTAATCCCGAGTCAGACAAGGATCATTCAGGTGGGACCAAAGCATTTATTAAACTACCCACTATTGACTTGCCACACTTCTCAGGTGATCATTAGGATTGGCTTGAGTACAGAGACACATTTCAATGACTTATTACGCATAGAACATTAGATAACATTCAAAAGTTTCACTACTTGCGTTCCTCACTATCGGGCAGTGCATCATTAGTTATAAAATCACTAGAAATTACAGGTGACAACTTTGAGGAAGCGCGGATATTGTTGTGTGAAAGATATGATAACAAACGACAACTGATAGGAAATCACATTCATGCATTATACAACTTAAATAATATTGAAAAAGAATCCTCGGTGTGTTTGAGACAATTAATTGACACAGTTCAGAAAAACCTCAGCGCATTAGCCACATTAGGTGAAAAAACAGACTACTGAGATACATTAATTATATATTTAGTGTCAAGTAAATTTAACTCAAACACATTAAGATATTGGGAAGAACACAAAAACACACTCACAGACATGCCCACACTTGAGTACCTGAATAAATTTGTAAGAGGTCGTGCTGATGTATTAGAAGTTACAGTTCCAGCCCCTATTGACTTATTATTGGGTGCAGACATATTCTGGGAAGTCATAGGTACTGGAAGATGGGAATTAGGAAAACAGCAACCAGTTCTACAACAAACAGACTTAGGCTGGTTGATATCAGGCTGCATTTCAAATACCTACTCATATTCAAAATAAAATTCAAAACTCATTCTTTGTGAATCAGATCTCAGATAACATAAACAAATTTTGGGAATTAGAAAACATATCTACTCCTTCAGACATACCTCACATTACTCAGCTATCATACATACATACATACATAGACTCACGCCTGTTTCCCGGAGGGGTAGGCAGAGACTACGGAACGCCATTTGCAACGATCCAGACATATCTCTCTTGCTTCATTCACTCCCATCAGATTCCTCATGCATGCTCTTCTGTTCAGGGTACTTCTCACCTGTCCTGTTTTTAGGATGTCTCCAATCTGATCAGAGAACGTCCGCCTAGGTCTTCCCCTTCGTCCTGTCCCTTCCACACTTGCCTTATATATCTGCTTGGTCAGTCTTTCGTCATCCGTTCTCTCCACGTGCCCAAACCATCTTAGCATACCTTTCTCGATGCTTGTCACTACATCTTCTTTTACCCCACAACACTCTCTTATCACACAATTCTTTACTCTGTCAGTCAGAGAGACACCACACATACTTCTCAGTGCTCTCATTTCTACAGCATTTATTCTACTTTCATGACTTTTCTGCCATACCCAACTATCACTACCATACATAAGAGTAGGTACTAACACCCCTCTATGCACAGCCAAACGTGCCTTTTTGGACACGTTTTGGCTATTCATAAACGCCTTCAGAGCTCCATTCACTCAATTACCTGCATTAACTCTTCTTTCAATATCTTCTACATTCTTACCATCTCTTGTAAACAGCGTACCTAAATATACAAACTCATTCACTTGCTCCACTCGCTGTCAATCGATCATAACATTACAAGCCGTAACGCATTCCTCCTTTTCAAAACCATAACTTTCGTTTTACTTACATTCACTTTCATTCCTTTCCTCTCTAACGCACCATGCATGATTGTTACCATCTCCTGCAACTCCTCCGCTGAAGACGCAAGTATAACCTGATCATCAGCATAAAGGAGGCATTTGACAAGTAACTCATTCATCCTTAATCCACAATCACTATGTTTCAAGTCTTGCAAACAACTGTCCATGAAGAGGTTGAACAGCCACGGCGACGCTACACATCCCTGTCTAACACCTGTGTTGATGGTAAACCAGTCAGTGTATGCCCCGTTTATCCTCACCCAAGCTCTAGAATCCTCATAAAGGGATTTCAGAGCTCGAATTAGGCTGCTGTTCACCCCATCATATACCTACACCATACCCTACAGTACCGACCACATTTCATTCCTCACCACTTTATCGTAAGCCTTTTCCAAATCCACGAATGCGCAGTAGACTCGGCTATGCATCGCAAGGAAAAGACTTGATCCGTACACCCCATACTCTTTCGGAATCCCGCTTGTACATCCCATATTTTCTTGTCGGTTACTTTCATAACTCTTTCAATCAGTACCTTCGCATACAATTTGCCAACAATGCTGAGAAGGCTAATGCCTCTATAGTTTTTGCAGTCTTGTTGCGAGCCTTTTCCTTTATAAAGAGGCACAACTACAGCTGTGGCCCAGTCATCAGGTACTCGGCCGGTGCTCCAGCACAAGTTGAATAAAAGTTGCAGCTGACTAACTACGATGCCCTGTCCAGCCTTCAGCATTTCGACTGTAATCCTGTCATACCCTGCAGCCTTACCTAATTTCATACTGGCCAGTGCCTTCAAAATTTCATCCACGCCAATATCGCTTTCATCATTGCTATCATTACCATTCATTTCACCTGTTGATGTCTCTGTCGTCGTTCTTTCAAATAATCCTTCAAAATACTCTTTCCATCTCTTCAGCACACACGATTCACCATTCAGTATCTTTCCATTCTTGTCTCTGATTGCTGTGTATTCTGAGGATTGAGTTTTTCCTCGAACTGCACGAACGGACTTCCAGAAAAACTTAATGTTTCTCCGAAAGTCGTCAGATAATCTACTATTAAACTCATCTTTCTTTTCCTCTTTTTCCTTTTAACCATTTCTTTCACTATTTTTTTAGACCTAACAAACTCCTTTCTTGCTTCATCTATGTCATCACTCGTTGCCTTTCCCATTATTTCATTTGCTCTGGCAGCCAACCAATCTAACCACGCTTTCTTCTTCTCTGATACTACTGATTGTACATCCTTTTCCCACCATGTATTCTTAACCTTTCGTAATTTCTTTCTCTTGATCACACCACATACTTCAGACGCTACACATACTTCCTCTTTTTTAAAGGAATGCCATAACTCTTCCATATCATTTATGCCATCGAACCTCTCAAATCTTGCTATCAATCTTCGTTTATACTCATCTTTCACATCTTTCTCTTGCAGATTTTCTACTTTTATTCTTTCCAAGACCCTCTCTTGATTATTTTCTCGGTGTCGCCATCCTCTAAAGAGCTAACTTATCCGGCTTAATACCAAAAAGTGGTCTGTATGGATTCCAATCCCTCGAAAAACTCTCGTATCCAACACATTCTTTCTCAGTCGTTCATCTACTATTACAAAATCAATCATACTTCTTCTAACATTTTTCCCCTCACGTGTATACAAATGTATCCTTTTGTGATCAAACATGGTGTTTGTCACACAAAGGCTCCACTCCAAACAAACCTCAAGCAGTTCTTTTCCATTTTCGTTCACACTCTTATCACCGAATCCACCTAAAACCCTTTCAAATCCATCTCGCTTTACTCCCACTCATCCATTGAAATCACCTAACAAAATCAATCTCTCGTTATTCTTACAGGTCCTCAGAATCTCTCTTAAACTCTCCCAAAACTCCTGACTTTCGTCTTTTTCTTGTTGTGACATACCCGTTACTATATTCAAAAAATAAATAAAAAAATTTACATCAACTACAACTCGCAATGCTGATGGTAGATTTGTGGTGACTATACCGTTCAAACAATCGCCAGGATGCTTAGGCCA
Source organism: Euclidia mi (assembly GCA_944739405.2). NCBI lineage: Eukaryota > Metazoa > Arthropoda > Insecta > Lepidoptera > Erebidae > Euclidia > Euclidia mi. Next base: position 98,379,732 of record OX123183.2, on the reverse strand, counting down.
GTCATATAGTCAGGCAAAGATTCGTTTCCTTAACATCTAAAAACGATTCAAATCAGATCCTACATACAAACAACAATATCTAACCTTTATGCAAGAATACCTTGACCTAGGTCACATGACCAAAAACACAAACAGTAACACTCTGACACCTTCATATTATATACCACATCATGGTATAATACAAAACACCAGCACCACAACAAAGTTCAGGGTGGTTTTTGATGCATCGCCATGCATATCTAACAAAATATCACTTAATGATATACAGACAATAAGACCAGTAGTACAAGATGATTTGATTTCCATACTTATTAGGTTCAGACAACACAAATACATAATATCAGCTGATATTGAAAAAATGTTCAGGCAAATATTCATCGTAGAAAACCAACGATCATTACAACAAATTGTATTTCGTGTCGATGAGTCAGAACCACTGAAAACTTACACATTAAATACAGTAACGTATGGGACAGCTTCAGCACCCTACCTCGCTATACGTTGTATCAGACAGGTTGGGTTGGACTGCCAACATGACAAGGAAGTGTCGGAGATCATCATACATGATTTTTATTGTGATGACCTGATTACGGGCTCAGACCGGAAGTTTCGGTTAATAGAAATAGCAATGTCAGTAAATGCAGCTCTAAAATCAGCACAATTCCATCTCAGAAAGTGGCAGTCCAACAGTCTTGATATTTTACAAAAAGCAAACCTATGATCAGATTCACTTCACAGTACCACAAATTTAGGTAATAAAGACCCATCAAAAACATTAGGTATATACTGGAACCAAAATCAAGATCCAATAACATACTTAACAGACATAGAAGACTCGGTTGATAACAATATTACAAAAAGGAAAATATTGTCAATCATTGGCAAAATATTTGACCCTTTGGGCCTTTTAAGTCCTTCAGTGTTAGAAGCCAAAATTATAATGCAAAAGTTGTGGTCACAAAACTTAAAGTGGGACAGCAGTGTCCCTCATGACATCGAAATACTATGGAAAAAGTTCATACAATCACTATCAGCTTTAAAACAATTAGTCATACCGAGACGAGTTTTCTATGATTCACCCAAACATATACAGCTACACACTTTCTGTCACGCCTTTCAGCACGCCTATGGCGCCTGTGTATATGTGCGCACACGCACCACAAATGCTGAAGTGTACGTACGGCTACTAACAGCCAAGTGCAGAGTGGCACCACTAAAATCATAAACAATTCCACGACTAGAACTAGGTGCAGCCCTCACAGCTGTTTGCCTTTACAAAAAGGTCATTGACTCCCTCCGCAATTCACACATAATTTCAGACTGTTTCTTTTGGAGTGATTCCATGATTGTACTGTCCTGGGTAAACTTGCCACCACACAAACTAAACGCATTTGTAAGTCACAGAATTAATGAAATACAAACAATAACACATTAACAAACATGGCGATATCTACCTACAAAACAGAACCCCGCAGATCTCATATCTAGGGGTGTCACAGCATCAACACTCATACATTCAGATTTGTGGTTCTCCGGTCCAGACTTTCTTAGGGATGATGATAGCAGCTGGTCAACATCACCTGGGCACAGCAGTTGTTCTGACCTTCCAGAAACAAAACCCCAGAGCCACAAAAACACTATTCAATGTTACTCACAGACAGACAACCATTCATTCATTTACAATTACTCTAACTTTACAAAATTAACACGCATAACTGCATACATATTGCGATTTATATATAATTGTAGAACAAAAACACAAAAAAGTAATTCAGCTTAAACAACCTTTATTTCATTAACAACAAAAGAACTATATCAGGCCAAATTAAATTTAGTAAAAATATCACAGTTAAATTCATTTTCTATTGAATATGAGTTACTTTCAACAAATAAAATATTACCAATAAAAACAGATTAATTTCATTACATACATTTTTTGATCAGGTCGGCGCAGTTATTCGCGTGGGCGGCAGGCTCGCTAATTCGCGATTTCAATATGATAAAAAGTTTCCAATGCTTTTTCACGCTAATCATCACATTTGCAAACTCATTTTTCCACTCAACATAAAAAACTTCTCAATGCTGTTCCACAGCTATTACTCGCCCACATACGTGACACATATTGGCCTATCAGTGGTCGCAATCAAGCCAGAAAGACAGTACAATCATGCATCACATGTAGACGCTTGCAAGGAAAAACTATTACACCAATCATGGGTAATTTACCTGAGCCACGCATGTTATTAAATGCAAATCAGAATGATTTCACATTTAATAACGTCGGTGTAGATTACGCCGGGCCAATCATGATTAGTACTCGTACGGGGCGTGGTAGTCAGTTGATAAAGTCATACATATGCATATTCGTATGCCTTGCAGTTAAAGCTATACACCTGGAATTGGTTACCGATTTAACAAAGGAATCTTACTAAGCGTCACTTAATAGATTCATCAGCCGCCGAGGAAAACCTGCTCACATATATTCAGACAATGGCACTAACTTTGTAGGGTCGTCAAATGTTATCACGGGGTTTTTGGCGAAGAATCAGAATTTGATAAGGAACCATGTAGCAGAACAAGGCATCACTTTTCATTTCATTCCTCCATACTCCCCACACTTTGGTGGGTTATGGGAAGGCACAGTGAAGTCAACAAAACATCACCTTAGGCGAGTCTTAGGCTTGGCACATCTCACGTGTGAAGAAATGTACACAGTCTTATGTCAAATTGAAGGCATTTTAAATTCAAGGCCCTTAACGCCTCTATCATCTGACCCATCTGATCTCACTGCTCTTAATCCATTTCACTTCTTAATCGGTCGATCACTATCTGTACTACCTCAGCCACCACTGGCTGACTGTAATCCGCTGCATATACCCAGATACAAACGCGTGGAGCTCCTGCGTTAACACTTTTGGACTCGATTCTACAAGGAGTACATTTGACAACTTCAAATCAGAACAAAATGGAAGAAATCGTCTGGACAGCTGACAGAAGTCACTCTGGTCGTCGTGAAAGATGACGCTCTCCCACCAGCCCGCTGGGTACTCGGGCGAGTAACACAGCTCCATCCGGGGCCCGACGGAGTCACAAGAGTGGCCGACATCAAGACCAGCACAGGCACTATCAGAAGAGCATTTAACCGGATATGCCTTCTCACTGGTGGCAGAATGTCTATGACACGCCGCGCACAGCACTAGGCGCCCCCCCCCCCCCCTTGCGCCTCCTGGCCGCCGCGCCGCACGGGCGCCGGCGCACGCGCGGATGCACTGACACAGTTGACAGAAACAGCAAGACACACTTTTTGAAGAGCGCGCGCAGGCTCGTCGGAATTTACAGTTTTGTAACGAACCATACCACATTTACGCGAAATACAGTCCGCTTTGCACAGTATCTCATAGTTTACTTGTATATGGATTATACACACTGACTGGTTTACCATCGAGAAAGGTGTTAGACAGGGATGTGTAGCGTCGCCGTGGCTGTTTAACCTCTTCATGGACAGTTGTTTGCAAGATTTAAAACATAGTGACTGCGGATTAAGGATGAATGGGTTACTCGTCAAATGCCTCCTTTATGCTGATGATCAGGTAATACTTGCATCTGCAGCGGAGGAGTTGCAGGAGATGGTAACAATCATGCATGGTGCGTTAGAGAGGAAAGGAATGAAAGTGAATGTAAGTAAAATGAAAGTTATGGTTTTTGAAAAGGAGGAATGCGTTACGGCTTGTAATGTTTTGATCGATGGACAGCGAGTGGAGCAAGTGAATGAGTTTGTTTACATAGGTACGTTGTTTACAAGAGATGGTAAGAATGAAGAATATATTGAAAGAAGAGTTAATGCAGGTAATAGTGTGAATGGAGCTCTGAAGGCGTTCATGAACAGTCAAAACGTGTCCAAAAAGGCACGTTTGGCTGTACATAGAGGGGTGTTAGTGCCTACCCTTATGTGTGGTAGTGAATGTTGGGTATGGCAGAAGAGACTTGAAAGTAGAATAAATGCTGTGGAAATGAGAGCACTGAGAAGTATGTGTGGTGTGTCTTTGACCGACAGAGTAAAGAATTGTGTGATACGAGAGTGATGTGGGGTAAAAGAAGATGTAGTGACAAGCATCGAGAAAGGCATGTTAAGATGGTTTAGACACATGGAGAGGATGGATGACGAAAGATTGACAAAGAAGATATATAAGGCAAGTGTGAATGGGACAGGATGAAGGGGAAGACCTAGGCAGACGTTCTCTGACCAGATTGGAGACATCCTAAAAAAAGAACAGGTCAGAAGTACCCTAAACAGAAGAGCATGCATGAGAAACTTGATCGGAGTGAATGAAGCAAGAGAGGTATGTCAGGATCGTTGTAAATGGCGTTCTGTAGTCTTTGCCTACCCCTCCGGGAAACAGGCGTGAGTCTTTGTTTGTATGTATGGATGTATGTGATTCAAAACCGTCACATAAATATTAGTACAAAAATCGTTCAAGCCTGACAGAATTTACTATTAAAACTATTGCGGAAGAAAATATAGTAAAGATGAAAGATAAGGACGCCATCAAATTGCAACTACCAAATGGTCCCAATTGTTTATCATGTGGATAAAAGGGCTTTATCATGTGGATAATAGAGCACTGAGAGGTATGTATGGATAAAAGAACTATGAATACTTGCTAAGCAATGAAGCGGCCGCTAAATCCTTTAGCCAATGTGCGATAAACAACCATAATCATAGATATGACATAAAGACATGTAGGAGTTTATCAGAGCTTGTGTTACTTTCATTAAGGATTAGTTTCACATATCACAGTACAATTTGGCAATCTGTAGGCATACACCCACTGATGATACACCCCCGCATAATCTGTATTTTTCATAGTTATAAAATGTGGGCTGAGGCAAGGTTAAATAAACTGCCGCTTATGCTTAGGTAAACAGTAGCAGTAACATCCAATTAAGTTTCCGATTTTAAATATAGCTCTGTAAGAAATTTATTTAAAAAGTACCTCAATAAGAACATCTCCACCTGCCTGCACGACCCAAAGGAGGATAATGTTTAAAGAAGGTTTTATAACCTACTTTGATTTGTCATATGATTTAAAACTTAACTTTGAACTATAGGTAATGTTAGTTTAACAGCAGAGCATTTATATGAAAGGAATCATCAACTAATCCTTGAAAGTCTAGGATTTTATATATCAGTGTTGTGTAGGTTTTTCAAATGTTGAAACTACAGACATGAAGTACATCCAAACTTGGCACAAATATTTACAGCATATCAAGTTTTGTCTTGCTTGGAATAAGATGCCAAGGAATTGACAGCCTTTGTCTGATGTCTATATTTTCAGATATCAAATTTGATACCGAGCATTAAGACACAAGACATCCTCGAGATAACAGGGCAAAATTTAGAAAGATTTTGTAAAGAGTAAGCATAACAAAAACACATTTTGTTTGATAATTATATACTCGTAAGTACCACTTTAAAATAAAACCAATTTGTCTGAAAATAATACATGAACAACGGTATATATACATAGATATTTTCATCTTTTACTTATACGTGGAGTAACTGGTTGCACCTGGATTCTCAGACAGACTATACAGGGTGTAAATAGACCCTTAACGTAAACTAAAACCCCATATTGTACCAATCATTACGAACATTGTTTACTTCGGCACCATTCCTGGGAAATGACTGGTTCAGGAGATATTGAGGCTCAAAGTTACTACACTAAAACCCCATATTGTACCAATAATTACGAACATTGTTTACTTCGGCACCATTCCTGGGAAATGACTGGTTCAGGAGATATTGAGGCTCAAAGTTACTATATTTTTTTTGTAATTAGGTACGAAACCTATGCATTTAGCCCTTAAACCTGTTTTATAGATGACCCACACCATCCATCCACACCCATAAATCAGTAGATATTGTGAAAATTGCACGCGCGCGCTTTTATTTGCATCTTTAAAAATTAGATCTTAAAAAAGTCGTTTCCCAGGTTTTATTTTTGCGTAGTATGACTTGGGATGATGTCCAAAATTAGTAGTACTCCAGCTTGGTGATGGGTCTTGTGACAACCTGTATATCTGTTTCCTCATTTTTCCAGCCAACTTGCACGTCCAAAAATTACCAATAAGTTGTCTTTCCAATGAAATTGGTTTTTAACAGTAACTAACTCAATACATTAAATTTCAAATGAAATAAATTAAACGCACGCGTTTACAATGTTTCACATCTTCGGTTTCCACTTTAATATACAAATGGAGGCTTTGTCCAATACACGATAGTGTGCATGAGTGTCGGCGGAATAGTGCCCACAATGACGCTGCACTTTATTAATGATGAAGTACCGCCAGAATGGGAGTACGCTACTACTCTGTGCCGTATACCACTTACAATACGCATGATGATATTAGTGATATTTACTCGAGCTTTTTTTAAATGGGTTTTGTTGTATACCGTAGTTATGTAATTAATATATTATCAAAGTATTTTTTATGACTTCATAAAATTCTGTAAATCGATTTAGAACCTCCAGATATCTAATCCAAGGATTTTTGCACCGATTAAACTTCGTCTGAAGTATGTGGTGTGATCAAGAGAAGGAAACTACGAAAGGTTAAGAATACATGGTGGGACAAGGATGCGCAATCAGCAGTATCAGAGAAGATGAAAGCGTGGTTAGATTGGTTGGCTGCCAGAGCAAATGAAAGAATGGGAAAGGCAGTGAGTGATGACATAGATGAAGCAAGAAAGGAGTTTGTTAGGTCTAAAGAATAGTGAAAGAAATCGTTAAAAGGAAAAAAGAGGAAAAGAAAGATGAGTTTGATAGTAGATTATCTGACGACTTTCGGAGAAACATTAAGTTTTGCTGGAAGTCATTAAGTTCGTGCAGTTCGAGGAAAAACCCAATTCTCAGAATACACAGCAATCAGAGATAAGAATGGAAAGATACTGAATGGTGAATCGTGTGTGCTGAAGAGATGGAAAGAGTATTTTGAAGGATTATTTGAAAGAACGACGACAGAGACATCAACAGGTGAAATGAATGGTAATGATAGCAATGATGAAAGCGATATTGGCGTGGATGAGATTTTGAAGTCTCTGGCCAGTATGAAATTAGGTAAGGCTGTAGGGTATGACAGGATTACAGTCGAAATGCTGAAGGCTGGACAGGGCATCATAGTTAGTCAGCTGCAGCGTTTATTCAATTTGTGCTGGAGCACCGGCCGAGTACCTGATGACTGGGCCACAGCAGTAGTTGTGCCTCTTTATAAAGAAAAAGGCTCGTAACAAGACTGCAAAAACTATAGAGGCATTAGCCTTCTCAGCATTGTTGGCAAATTGTATGCGAAGGTACTGATTGACAGAGTTATAATAGTAACCGACAAGAAAATATGGGATGTACAAGCGGGATTCCGAAAGGGTATGGGGTGTACGGATCAAGTCTTTTCCTTGCGATGCATAGCCGATAAATTTTTGGCCGAAAGGTCCAAATGTCTACTGCGCATTCGTGGATTTGGAAAAGGCTTACGATAAAGTGGTGAGGAATGAAATGTGGTCGGTACTGTCGATGTATGGGGTGAACAGCAGCCTCATTCGAGCTCTGAAATCCCTTTATGAGGATTCTAGAGCTTGTGTGAGGATAAACGGGGCATACACTGACTGGTTAACCATCAACACAGGTGTTAGAAAGGGACGTGTAGCGTCGCCGTGGCTGTTCAACCTCTTCATGGACAGTTGTTGCAGCTAGACTTGAAACATAGTGATTGTGGATTAAGGAAGAATGAGTTACTTGTCAATGCTGATACATACATAGACTCACGCCTGCCTCCCCGAAGGGGTAGGCAGAGGAATATTAAACGCCCACTCTTCGCCAGTGTTTTGATCCCACGTAATAGGTGGCGAGCCTATTGCCGCTTATCGGTATATTTTGTTTGCCAGAGCCTCGTCCGTTGATCGGCAGGTCCACCACTTGCAGGTGAGGTTGGCTTGGGACCCTAAGTTCTTGGTGGGAACCCTAAACACTCACATTTATGCTGATGATCAGGTTAGGTCAGGTTATAATTGCGTCTTCAGCGGAGGAGTTGCAGGAGATGGTAACAATCATGCATGGTGCGTTAGAGAGGAAAGGAATGAAAGAGAATGTAAGTAAAACGAAATTTATGGTTTTTGAAAAGGAGGAATGCGTTACGGCTTGTAATGTAATGATCGATGGACAGCGAGTGGAGCAAGTGAATGAGTTTGTATATTTAGGTACGCTGATTACAAGAGATGGTAAAAATGTAGAAGATCTTGAAAGAAGGCTTAATGTAGGTAATAGAGTGAGCTCTGAAGGCGTTTATGAATAGCCAAAACGTGTCCAAAAAGGCACGTTTGGCTGTCCATAGAGGGGTGTTAGTACCTACTCTTATGTATGGTAGTGATAGTTGGGTATGGCAGAAGAGTCATGAAAGTAGAATAAATGATGTAGAAATGAGAGCACTGCGAAGTATGTGTGGTGTTTCTTTGACTGACAGAGTAAATAATTGTGTGATAAGAGAGTGTTGTGGGGTAAGAGGAGATGTATTGACAAGCATCGAGAAAGGTATGCTTAGATGTTTTTGGCACGTGGAGAGGATGGATGACGAAAGACTGACCAAGCAGATATATAAGGCAAGTGTGGAAGGGACAGGACGAAGGGAAAGACCTAGGCGGATCTGACCAGATTGGAGACATCCTAAAAACAGGATAGGTGAGAAGTACCCTGAACAGAAGAGCATGCATGAGGAATCTGATGGGAGTGAATGAAGCAAGAGAGATATGTCAGGATCCTTGCAAATGGCGTTCCGTAGTCTCTGCCTACCCCTCCGGGAAACAGGCGTGAGTCTATGTATGTATGTATGTTAAACTTCGACAGTCGTTTATTTCGATGTAACAAATAAAAGTGCTATTTAGCTTCATACAATATTAAATACCGCCAAACGTTAGGTGTAATATATATTTTTAATAAGCCTCATGACTATTTGACGTATGTTTTTCAAGTTGATTGACATTTGAGAAGTTTTAAGACAAACTATTAAAGCTTTATAAGATAAACAACAGGTGAAAGTACTCGATTTGTTAAGTTACTATTATTTATGCAGGAGTGATAATGCTCAACGAGTAGCACTAGGCAAAACACTGCTGCACCGGACAAATAGAAAGATTATCACTATTATTTTCAAACGAAAATATATTCGAGCCAAATACGTTAAATACATAAGTGTAAAGGATGTCAGGAATCGAACTTTTGCTAGTCCGCTACAGTGCGCTGGTAGTGTGCTGCTGACGTGTGCCTACGACGATGCGTGTTCTTCTATGTGTGTGGACTGTATGTCTTCGATGTGTTGGGGCTTCAGAAATAAAACATCTTCATACGTTGAGAGCGATGCTGTTCAGGTGTTCGGTGCTTGATGGTTACATAGGTCACAAGATGGTGGTTGGGACGCCAACAAACTGGCCAAATACATGGTCGCTTAAGTACCTCGAAACTTTACCTTAACGACGACCATCGCACCGAACACGTGCACAGAGAATCTTTCGTTTATGTTTATTTTAAATACAGTACAAATGTTACGTTATATTCGTTTCTATTATACATACGTACATGTTCTATACATCGTTAGATAGGTCTCATTAAGTTCTATCTATCGGTGTACAATGCCTAAACCTAACTACTAGCGTCACTAAGTTATTCCATAAAAACTCCCAAAAAATGCTGTCACACAAGGGCCCGCCCACTATATTTTCTATTGAAAAACTATTATATACTAAATTTATATATGTAATTTTGGTAGGCCGTTGTGTGCAACTATATGGGTCATCTATTAAAACAAACACTATGAAAATATCTCTATTCATTTCGAATTCATTACATGAAAACCTATGATGCATAAGAAAAAATACAGATTTTCTTAAGTAAACACTATCGTACATAAACAAAGTTTATGATAAACATGCAAATGTTTATTATTATGTTTATTTTAACTATATAAGGTAATAATTATCAATAAGAAAGTATCTAGACATGATTTCAAGCCTATACGAAGCTAAAAAACACTTATAAAACTATAAAACGACTATGTAAACAAACAGCTGTTTTATCAAGTATTAGTTCTTATGTGTTACAACTGATAACACTATTTATGATCGAAATCTAGGTCCCTACAGTTAGCACAAGTTTTAGACTAATGTTCATGTACTATGTCGTACTTTATATTGATGATTTAACTATTTACACTAATCTAGCTGTATTTTAACACTTTGACGCGTCCGGGAACCGAACCCGGTGTACCGCACAATTAGATAACACTGATTTTATACGATTTTCACTCGCGGTTTCGAATACACTATTCACTTTCATAGTTTTTAATGTCTGTCGCGAACATCTCTCCCGCCGTGCAGCAACGCGCGTGACCCATCGTGTGGCGGTGCTGCAGAGCACCCGGTGAGCGACGCCTCGTCACTTGGGCAGCCCGTTTGAGGACGCCTGCTGCTGTGCGCACCTCGACAGTGCGTATGGCGCCATCGGCGCCCGGGTAGACGGCCACAACTCGACCGCGCGGCCAGGTATTGCGGCCGTCGGCGTCGGCGATCAGGACGGGGTCGCCGACCTCGAGGTTGAGCGCAGACCCATGGGGCTCCCGCCGGTGTTGCAGCTCGGGTAGGTACTGGCGCACCCAACGGCGCCAGAACATGTCGGCGAGGATTTGGGTGCGCCGCCAGTGCTTGCTGCTGTTGAGGTCAGCCTCGCTGAACTCGCCCAGTGGAGGGAGGCGAGCAGAACCACCGAACAGGATGTGGTTCGGGGTGATGGCCTCGCTGTCTGCTGCGTTGACGGAGACGTGTGTGAGGGGTCGACTGTTTACTGTGTACTCGACCTCACACAGTAGTGTAGCTAGGACTTCTTCGTGCGGGTGGCGCTGGTGAAGGACCGTATAGAGGGCGGTTTTCACGCACCTGACGAGGCGCTCCCATGCGCCCCCCATGAATGGCGCTGAGGGGGTGATGAAGCGCCATACGATGCCACGGCGACTCGCTTCTTCGGCGACGGCGTCTCGCATCTCTCGGTCGGCACCGTGCATGTTGGTGCCGTTGTCCGAGTAGATCTCTGCGGGGCAACCTCGGCGCGCTGCGAACCTGCGCAGCGCCAAGATTGCGGAGTCGGCGCTCAGGCTGGCGGCGACCTCCAGATGTACTGCCCTAGAAGTGAGACATGTAAACAGTGCCACATAACGTTTGTGACGCTGTCTACCGACGGTTACGGAGAGCGGCCCGAAATAATCAAGGCCCGTGTAGGTGAAGGGCCTCTGATGGTGAGCAAGGCGCGTCTTCGGATGGTCCCCGGTGGCTGTGTTTTTATAATGTGGCATGGTAGACATCTATGTACTATTTTCTTTGTAGTCGCCCGCAGACGAAGAATCCAATAGTGTTGGCGTATTTCATTGATTACCAACTCTGTACCGCTGTGATGTAATATTCTATGTCCAATTTATGTATAGATGCGTAATACGATGATCGCCGTCTAAGATTGGCGGTCTCTTTGTCTGTTCGGAGATTTCTTCTGTAGCTGTTATACGACTGCGTAGAGTGATCATTCCGTTGTTCATCTCCACGGGTAACGAATACAGGCGGCTGTCTCTGGCGACACCTCCTCCGCGCCGCAGCTCCCGAAGGTCGGCGCCGAAGGAGTCCTCTTGTACCGCCTTCACAAGAAGGTCCTCGGCGCCGCGGGTGTGTTCTGCGGAGAGAAGCACGAAGTTTCGGGAGTCGGTGGCTGGACGAGGTGCCGCTCTGCCCGACTTGATTTTGTGCTTCGTCTTCGTCACCTGACGCCAATCTGGATCCTTCTGTCTATTTTTCTGCGTTCTTTTATATAGAACCTTCTCTGCGGTTTTCTTACACAAAGCTATAAATTGTAGAACGCTCGCTGTTGCTCGTAAGAGCCTTTCCTATTTGGAAAATCTATACGGGTCCGGTACGGCTTCTATAATTCTATGTGTTTGACGTTTCTCTACAGCTGTCATCGTGCTGTTACGCGGGACCGGGAAAGTGTCTTTTTAAAAAAAGATATTTGAACTAGCTGAAATTATTTATTGGAACACGGTACACACACGTAATATTAGGTATAGTAGAAACTGATTTAGAAATAGACTTAGAACCGATACAGAGATTTAGGACTTGAGACTGGCACACTAAGGATATGGTAGAACTGTTCGCGTTAGATGATGGATGCAGACTGAAGTTGAAAGGGACTGAATGAATAAGGAAGGCAAAAGTGCTGACACGGAAATTTAGGCATTGGTAGGAATTTGTGATGAGTGGTATGGATAGGCAACTTTGTTAGCATTTTAGGGTTCAAGAGGTGTTTGTAACAGCCCCCCGATTTAGAGTAAATTTCACGGTAAAAATGAAGTTTACGGGAAAGGAAAGAAATAGCAAGGATTAAGAATTGCGAATACGAAGAGTAGGTGATTTTATAGTGGGAAGTTCAACTTCATCATTTTCGGGTTCAGGGATAAGGTTTTGCGAGATTTTAAAATTTTCCTGAGTATGCCAGTTTTACAAATTAAGAAAATAGTACAAATTAAGACTAGAATTAGGATTACATAGATTGTGGAAGTATAGTACTTCTCATAGAGTACAATATGCGGCTTTTCAATAAATTCGTTTCATTCTTTAAGTAGTTTAGGATTTTCAAAAGCAATGGAATCTAGATTTACATTTTTCAAGTTAACAGGAGGTAAGTTGGATACAATACTAGTATATTTATTGAAATTACAGCAGGAGTCGTTAAGGATATTTAATTTAGCGATTATAGGTTTTAATATAATATTAATATTATTCTTAGAGACTAGTCGTGTGTCTTTACAATAGGCGATACACCCTTGGGGTAAGTACAATAACCCGCTACCACTTATATCTAGGTCTACAATAGAGGTATTACATTCTATACTTAGCTTCCTTCTATCGGACATGACAAACAACCATTTGTTGTTTTGTAAATGTTGCCAAATGTTTACATTTCCAGTGAAAAACTTAGTGTTACATAATTCAGGAATTTCGGTAAGTACTTTAGTAATAATCTCTGTTTCACAGGATGGAGTTGCGACAGTAGAATAGGATATCGGAGTGTTACACAGGTAATGTTCATGGTTTATCATTATACAATCATTTAGATTATTAAGCTTACAATAAGTGGACTTATCTTTACTTATACCTATATACTTAGTAGAAGGAACAATAGTAGTATAAGATACAGGGTTACGAGGTTCATAGGGTACTGGACAGGGTAAATTATGGTACAAGTGGAAATTAGTGGGATTGACTAATGGGATGTCTAAGACGAAAACTATTTTGTTTTCGTTTTCATAACAAGATATAGAAGACACGTTTATAATTGTTTGTATATTACTTAGGCTTAGAAGGACTGGAAGGCGTTTAGAATTTGGTATGAATCTATAATTATTAATCAACTCGGTATAGAGTTCTTTAGGCGTTAGAATAGAAGGGTAAAGTATATTTGATTTACTGAACATTATTGAGCTTATAATATCTTCAACTTTGAAGGATAGTGTTAAGAGACTATTCTCTATCATGGAAATTAATTCTAGGATACGTGATCTTATTCCTAATTCTCTGGCGATAAAAGTTAGATTTTTAACGTCTTGGTTAAGTCCGTCGATGGCGACATTTAATTCATGCTCGTTATGATTTATAGTATAAATGGTTTCGTTAAAGGCTTTGAGGGTTGAGGTAGTAATGAGGATATTCTGTTCTACTAATGACGCTAGTTTCTTTTGATCGGACTCAACTTCTTGGATGGCATTATTATACCGGATAGCGTCATCTTCGTCCATGGTTCCGAATAACTTTTTCGAAATAGATCTTATGATAGATAGGGGTGCGCCTCTCCGAGATTGATGAGGGATATGGTAAAGGATAGATTCAGTGTTACGATATAGGTCTTCAAAGCGAGTAATTAGGGGTTGAAAGAGATTGAAACATTCTACGTTATCTAATGCATTATCATTTTCACAAAGTGATTTAGAAATCTTGAGAATATAGTATAAATCATCTATATGTGTGAACCGGTAAGATATATCTACTGGTATAACTACGCTAAGGTAACTGTCAACTAAATTTAACGATCCTAAGGGGTCGAAATATATTCCTGACAAACATGTCAGGGGTTCGACGAATTCTTGACCCGTTGAAGGGTTGCTGTAAGAGAATAGAATAATGATATAGTGAACTAATCTTCAGTACTAGATCTAGAAGCGAGTTTCACCTCATCATAGTGATGGGTGACGTGCCTACGGTTTATTAGAAGGGTAAGTGTATTTCTGCCGTTTATCTTCACGACTTTGTAAGGGCCTTTCCACACTGGCGATAGGGCTTTGCGCAGTCTTACATGATTTTTCAGGTTAACGTAATCGCCTACTTTATATTGAATGGGACGTGAGTGATTGTCATAATATTCTTTGGATCTTTCTTTTGACTTTTGAATATTTTCGAGAGCTTTGTCTCTTGAGAGTTTGAGTCTATGATGTAGGAATTTTACATATTCAGGGTATGTTAGTTCTGGGCGTAGTTCGTAGATAGAGTCAGGGATGAAGGCTTTGTGGCCGAATAGGAGTTCGTAAGGGGTAAAATTGGTTGACGCATGAAGAGAGGTATTATAGGCTAACATTGCTGTGAAGACGAATTTGTGCCAATCGGTATGGTTCTCATTAACGTAGGATTTGAGGTACTCCTAAAGGGTAGAATGACTACGCTCTAAGGCGCCTTGAGTTTGAGGATGATACGGGGATGACCATATTTGTTTGATTTTGAGAAATTCGCAGGTTCTCTTGAACATCTCTGCGGTAAAGTTGGTACTTTGGTCGGTTAGGATAGTTTTAGGGATGCCGAATAGAGAAATAAAGTGTACTAGGCACTCGCAAGTATCTTCTGAGGTAGCATTAGCGATAGGATAGGCAAATGAGAATTTTGTGAGGTCATCCTGCATAGTGAGTATGAATTTTAATTGTTTTAACCCTGCTTCTGGCAGAGGGCCTACGAGATCCATGCTAAGGGCGTTCAAAGGGTTTGGTAGAAGTGGTAGTTATTTGCATAGGAGCTCTATTAGTTTGTCTGAGTGCTTTATTGCTTTGACACAGTGTGCAGTTTTTTATATAGGTCTCGATATCTGAACGCATGTTTTTCCAATAGTATTTTTCTTTAATTCGATTTAGCATTCGGGCTATGCCAAGATGACCGGCAATAGGGATGTCATGATTTTCACGAAGGATTTTAGGTATTTCTGAGAGGGTTGGAAATATGAGAATATTGTGATAGACGTTGATGCTTATGTTAGTGTTATTAAAGATATAGCAGAACATATTGTATATTCTTGACCAAATATGTTTATCGAAAGGGTCGCGGAAATCAGTGATAGCTATTTCTAAGCTTTCGTTGGTTAGAGATAAGGATATAGCAAGGAATTGATTTTTAAGATAGATTAGGCTTTTGTAAATAGATTCATAAGAGCAGTTGTCGAAATGGTATACTTTGGTAAATAGGAAATATATAGTGGATCCTTTGTGCTCAAAGGATATAAACGTATATAGGGTTCTTTCCCTATTTAGGAATTCGCTAGGATCTGGGACGTTGCTTAGGATTTCTTCGATATACGGGTTAGAAGTATCAAGGTCGATTGAGGTAGGAAAAAATTGCTCGGAGTTTTAAGAATACTTTCGTTAAATTCGAGGATTTTAGTATTACTATTAAATTGATCTTCTGACATGATTTTCAGAAATTTGCTGTAGTTTTCATCAGAAAGGGGAACGGGATTAGCAGGAGAAGCAGTGGAACCAGAAGGTGAGTGAGGATTTAGAACGGGTTCAGTGGATTCAGCGGGATCAGCGGATTCGGCGGGAGGAAGCAGAGGATTGGAATTGTCAGGTGAGTGATTATTGCTTTCAGGATTTAGGATATCTGATAAAGCGTCGTCGTTTTCTAACCGGTCTATCGAAGGGACTTCGTTAGAGCCTAGAGGAACAGAGGGTATCTGGATATCGAGGTCGTAAAGAGTTATAGGGCTAAACGCAGGTGATGGATATTGAATATCTTGACGGGAGGTAGAAGGAACAGGATTATCGTATGGATTTTCTATTGAGTGTTGAGTTAGTTGTACAGGATTCACTGGGAATCTGGATAGAGCATCAGCATTGCTGTTGATTACGCCTTTCTTGTATTCGATTTTGTAATCAAACTCTAGCTTTAGACACCATCTGACTAAACGGGAACCTGGGTCTTTACAATTGAAAAGCCATTTTAATGGCCTATGATCAGTGACAATAGTGAATTTATGACCATATAGATAGGGACGGAAGGTTTTTGTTCCGAATACGATGGCTAAGCATTCTTTTTCGGTTGTGGAATAGTTAGTTTCGGCTTTATTTAGTGTTCTCGAAGCATAAGCTGTAGGGCGGTCTTTACCTATATCCCCTTGAGATAGGATAGCGGAGATAGCATAGTTAGACGCGTCGCAGGTTAGGACAAAAGGTTCAGTGAAATCAGGGTAAATAAGGATAGGAGCAGAAACGAGTTTTTCTTTTAATTCGTTAAACGCTTGTTGTTGCTCGTTTGACCAGGAGAAAGTGATGTCCTTTATTAGTAAAGCAGTTAGGGGTTTGGCGATTTTGGAGAATTCAGGGATAAAACGGCGATAGTAAGAGACTAGACCTAGGAAGGATTTGGTATCTTTTGGACATTTAGGAATAGGAAACTGTGTTACAGCCTTGATTTTGTCTGGATTTGGACTTATGCCTTTGTCACTAATAATGTGACCAAGATAGCTGACTTCCTTGCGTAGGAATTCGCATTTGTCGGACTGGAGTTTGAGGTTATGTTAGCGTAATCTTTCGAAGATTTTAGAGAGCTTTTCGCAGTGATTAGGGAGGTCGTGTGAATAGATAACAATATCGTCGAGGTAAATGTAGCAGTGAATGCCTTGAAGGCCGGCTAGGGCTGTGTTCATGAGACGTTGGAAAGTCGCGGGAGCATTTTTAAGTCCGAACGGCATGCGTTTGAACTCGAAATGTCCTTGCGGAACGGTGAATGCAAAAATCAGCAATGTTTTAGGTGCGTCCTTTTTTGATATGGAAATTTGGTGAAAACCAGAACAGAGATCGAGAGTGGAAAAGTATTTGCTTTGGCCTAATTGGTCTAGAATTTCGTGAATTTGTGGAATTGGGTAACTTTCCCCGATGGTAATATCGTTAAGCTTTCTGTAGTCTATAACGATGCGCCATTTCTTTTGGCCGGAAGAGTCAATTTTCTTTGGGACTATATTTATATGGGTATATAGGGAATGACCATGGAGAAGTAGAAGGTTGGATAATGTCTTGAGATAGCATTTTGGAGATTTGGGTTTCGACTTCCTTTTTGTGGATTTCTGGGAATCTGTAGGATTTGACGTTGATAGGCTCAGAGGGATTATTATTTATCTCATGCTCTAGTAAGTCGGTGGTAGTAAGTTTGTCGTTAGGTAATTGGAATATGTTCACAATATTCAGATATTGTGAACATATGTCGAGGAGTCGAGATTTTTCTTCGTTGTTTAAATGTTCTGTCCTAAGCATGTTTAGGACTTGATTTCTGCGGGATGTAGAAGATTTAGTATTATAGGGTTCGGAGTTATAGATAAAGGAGGAATTAGCATTGAAGAGTTGTAGATTTATTTTAATATCGGAATTGATTTCAACTGTGTCTTCAGATGTATTTAATACAGATACGTTTACTCTGTTGTTGTCTTTTACAGTGACAAGGGAATTAGCAATTAGGAGAGAGTCGGAGATATGTTGATCTAGAATGAGTCCTACACGATATTCGGGGTTAGTAACTGCACATTCAATTATTGTTTCGGTGCGAGGCGGAATTTTGTAGGTTAGCTCGTATTATTTTAATCTAACCACGAAATGTCTGATTTGTAATGTACCGGAATTGTAATCAATAATGCCGTCTAAGTCATTGAGAAGATCGGTGCCGATGATGCCATCGTAATTCAAGTCTATTTCTTCAATTACGTGGAATTTATAAGTAAGATCGGAATGAGCATCTGTGAATAATTTTAATTGGAAGTGGCCTATAGTAGACACGGTTTCGTCACTGGTATTAATACCTTTTAATTGAATGGTTTCATTTTTCAGAGCTGGCATCACGTTCATTGAAGATCGTTTTACTAGACTGACACAGGAACCGGTGTCAACTAAGAAGAGAGGTCGCGGTTATTGACTTGGATTCGGATATTGACGTGAGGTAGGTATCGTTTATTAGCTGATTTCGTATATAGTAGGGGTTGGAATGGGATTGGCTGAATTAGGAGGTACAGAGGATGTAGTAGATGCAGTGAATTTAGGGGAGTGGGTAGTCGCAACGGATTTGGTAGGTCTATTGGTAATTGCAGGTTTAGCAGGTATAAAGCAAGATTCAGTGGACTTGGTAAGTGAATGGTAAGGTTTTGAGGATACAGCGGATGCAGTGGGAACAGTGGATCTGGTATGTATATAACGAGACGTAGAGGATGCAGCGGGGACAGAGGATACAGCGGATGTACGAGGCACAGTGGATGCAGAGGATCTGGTAGGTATTTTATAGGATACAGAGGGAGCAGAGGATACAGTGGATGTAGGAGGTCTAGGAGATTTGGTAGGATTATCTCGGGATGCAGTGGATACAGAGGATGCAGTGGATGTACGGGGCACAGCGGATGCAGAGGATTTGGTAAGTATTTTATGAGATGCAGAGGATACAGTGGATATAGAAGGTTTAGAGGATCTAGTAAGACTATCTCGGGATGCAGTGGATACAGAGGATGCAGTGGTAGAGTTTCGCGGTCGAACTCCTGATCCTGATACGGCGGATGCGTAGGATTTAGTAGGAACAGCGGATACAGAGGATACAGAGATAGAGCTTTCCTTATGGGACTGGTTACCCTGCGGTGTAGCTCTGGATACAGAGGATTTAGTAGATACAGTGACTGAGCTTCTCTTTTGGGGCTGGTTACCCTGCGGTGTAGCTCTTGATACAAAGGATTTAGTAGATACAGTGACTGACCTTCCCTTTTGGGGCTGGTTACCCTGCGGTGTAGCCCTGGATACAGAGGATTTAGTAGATACAGTGACTGAGCTTCCCTTTTGGGGCTGGTTACCCTGCGGTGTAGCTCTTGATACAGTGGATTTAGAAATGATTGAGCTGCCCTTTTGGGGCTGGTTACCCTCTGGTGTAGCTCTTGATACAGTGGATTTAGAAAGGGTGTCATTATGAAAGGATTGAGACGATTTTGAATGGTTTTGGGGTCTCACGAGACACCGTCGTGAGCCTTCTATTCGTTTAAAGGCAGGTCTTTCTCGTAGGTAGAGTCGTCTTGGGTGTAGTGGACCCGATTTTGGAAGCTTTGACGTTGGGGAGGACGAGTTGTGTTAGAGTTAGAGCGTTGGGGGTAGGTGTTGTTATTCCTAGCCCTATTGTTGTTATATTCGCGTTTCCGACAGACATCTATGGTATGCCCTACGTTCTTGCAATACCGACACGTAGGTTGTGTAGAGTAGGACGACTGACCAACGTTGTGGACCATTGGTTTAGGACGATCTTGGGAATTAGAAGGTTTTTGTGAGTAGCGATTTTGATAAGGATTACGTTTTGATAGTAGCATTTGTATTCTTTCCTCGGATATAGCATAGTTAATAGCTTCGTTGAGCGTAGAAGGACTTTTCATGCGAACTAGATTGCCGATTTTGGGTATAAGACCCATTAGGAAAGATTGTAAGGCTAGATCTTCCATAGCGGAAGTCTTCCCTGACAGCTCTGCTTTTTTCTTATTTGAAAGAGTGATTTCTGTAAGAATTTGAGCGAGACACGTTTCAATTTTGATTGAGTATTGGCTGACCGACTCATCCGGCGATTGGTGAGTTTCTTGTAATTCACTGAGTAAGTGAGCGTTATGTTTACGCTCGCCGAATTGCGATTGTAAGAAAGAGCTAAGTGACTCCCAACTGTCGAAGTCTTTTATAGAAGCAGCGGATTCAGCCTTGCCTTCAAGCCGGCAAAGAATGAAATTTAAAAGGATTGGTTTTTGAGTTGTTGAAGCTAATCGATATGCGTTTTCGCAGTTATTTATAAAATAATTTAGTTTATCGCGAGACCCATCGTAGGGTTTAATGAATTTGAATAGTGTATTAATATCGATACGGTCAAGGAGAACGGTTTCTTCCTTCTTTGTCATCATTGTTTACAGCTAAAAATAGTACAAAGAAACACAGAAATACACAAAGGCAATGGAAAGATATAGAACTTATAGTAAGAATTAGAACAAAGGGTTACTTAGACAGTACAAAGCTTGACTAAGATTTGGTATAGTGTTACAATGTAAGTAACAATGGGGTTTGTTGTAGCTCGATGCGGTGACGGTCGGACGGCCGGAACTGATAACGATGTAGTACTGAGAATATGGGATTGTAACGCACTGTGTGGACTTTGTTCACTTTATGAATTTGGGCACTTTCGATTTTGAAATGGAATAATATAGCACTGCACTGGATAAAAATGTTTGCACTTACAGGACGCTGGCGACGATGATGAGGAGAATGAACATGGTCACCTCGTGTAGAGTTGGTATGTCCCTTCCTAGGAACCTGGAGCACGGCGGCCGGTCTGCGGGCCACTCGGGGACTGGAACTCGGGAACTCGGGTGTTGTTCACCGTGCAGTATGCGGCGGATGGACGGTTCGAGAGATTGCGCGATTCTCGAACTACGGCGAATGCGATGCAGAGACGAATGCGAGACGGCGGAGTATTACCGGAGCGAAATACGAAGACGGACCGGGGATTTCTGAGGAATCCCTTTACGCAGCCACCAAATGTTACGCGGGACCGGGAAAGTGTCTTTTTAAAAAAAGATATTTGAACTAGCTGAAATTATTTATTGGAACACGGTACACACACATAATATTAGATATAGTAGAAACTGATTTAGAAATAGACTTAGAACCGATACAGAGATTTAGGACTTGAGACTGGCACACTAAGGATATGGTAGAACTGTTCGCGTTAGATGATGGATGCAGACTGAGGTTGAAAGGGTCTGAATGAATAAGGAAGGTAAAAGTGCTGACACGGAGATTTAGGCATTGGTAGGAATTTGTGATGAGTAGTATGGATAGGCAACTATGTTAGCATTTTAGGGTTCAAGAGGCGTTTGTAACAGTGCGCTCTTCGCCTGTCACGTCAGGAGCGATGTGCTTCTCTACGGGCCATTATGACGGGTCTTCGTACAGGAACGACGGTCCGGTGTACCACTCGTGTTCGGAGTTAAAGCTGTTTGGCACGTCGCGTGTAGCCGCATCCGCCGCGTTCATCTTCGTAGGTACCCAGCGCCAATCTTCAACTTTACAATGCTCTTCTATGGCGGCTAGGCGGTGTGCGACGAATGGTTTGTACGCCCGCGCTCCTTTTCTGATCTACGTCAGTACGGTCTTGCTGTTCGTCCAGTACACGACGGCCTCGGCTTTGACGCGATGTTCTTCTATTACCGCTTGAGCGACTCGCGTACCCATGACGGCGGCTTGCAGTTCGAGTCTTGGGATTGACACCACCTTAAGCGTTGCCACTCTCACCTTCGCCATAACGAGCGTCACGTGTACACGCCCATCTGGTGTAGTCGGTCGCCAGTACACCGCTGTTGCGTAGGCCGCTTCACTAGCGTCCGTAAAGACATGTACTTGGAGTGTACAGGCGTCACTGTACCCGGGGTAACACCGCAGCATGCGTATCGACTTCAACTGTTCTAAGTGCTGTATCCACGATGCCCATTGCACTCTGAGGCTTTCGTTAAACTTCTCGTCCCAATTTGTACCGAGTCGCCAGGCTTCCTGTAGTATTTGTTTGGCTCGAACAGTCACGGGCGATGCGAGGCCGAGTGGGTCGTATAGTGACATAACTATTTTCAACGCTTCTCGTTTGGTAGGCGCTTCGGTGCTGATGAGGCCGTCTGGAAGCCGTGCGAGTGTAAGGTTGAAGCTCAGCTCATCCGTGCTCGTTTTCCACATCAAGCCGAGAATTTTCTCTTCTTGCCCCTTGCTGGCGAGGCCTACTGTCTCCTGGCGATGTTGACTTGGTTCTAATGCTTCGAAGACGTTTCTAGAGATCGACACCCATTTCGTGAGGTGAAAGTGCGCTTGTCTGTGTATGTCTCCCACCCGTGACGCTATGCTCGTCGCTTCCTGCTCGTCCCTGAAGCTGTCCGGATAGTCATTCATGTAATGGTTTCTGCTTCTGCGTGCTTGCGAGCGTTCCAATTCTTCGCGAATATAGCTGTACACGGTGAGCTTGCCGCGCCGAAGATAATGGACTTCATACGGTATTCCTGAGGCGGTCCCTCCCGCCGGTCACCTCTCCACAGGAAGCGCAGCGCGTCTCGGTCTTCTGGCCGTATTCTCACCTGCATAAACATCTCCGTTATATCAGCTGAGACGGCAACGCGGTGTCGACGGAACCTCATCAACACCCCCGGCAACGATTGTAGCAACTCAGGTCCCGTGAGCAGGAACTCATTGAGTGACACACCTCTGGTTTTCGCGGCGGCGTCGTGAACTATACGAATCTTGTCAGGCTTCATGGGGTTGTGTACATCGAAGTGAGGCAAGTACCAAGTCTTCTTTGGCGTACTATTCGTGGGAGCTTCTTCTGCGTATACCTTTTCTATCAGCGAGTTCATCTGTTCTGTATATCTTGTTTTCAACTCTATGTTTCTATCTAATTTTTTCTCTATGTGTGCGAGCCTCCTTGCCGCGCTCTCGTATCGCCTATGGCACGGATCATAAACGGGTCCAGGCTCCCTTCCACGCCGACTTCCTTGGCTATGTCTTCGTCTATGAGCGATACGGTGCTTCCGTCGTCGAGTAGGGCGAACGTAGACGCCTCTCCTGTCGGTCCGACTATCTGCACGGGCACTATCTTTAAGTATGCTTGTGCCTTTGCACGTATGCACGAACTGGCGACCGTTTCTTGCTTTTCTATGTTTACGTCTTCGGTCCTATGGGCTCCTCTATCGTAGTGAAGCAACTGGTTGTGTGTAGCGCGGCATCCCTCTACACCGCACTTCTTGGGCTTGCACGAGTGTTCTATTCGGCGTATGCGTAAGCAGCGAAAACACAATCCATGCTGCTTAGCTAGCTGCCATCTCTTCTCTGCGTTGGCGTTACGAAACGTGCTGCAGGCCGACGAGTAGTGTCCTTCGCGTTCACATATTCTGCACTTCGCGTTAGACGTGTCCGTAGGGGTTCGCTTCTCCGTCGCCGTCGCCGTGTATGTCCTCTGCACGGTACGTCTGCTTGGCGGCCCATCGGTGATGTTCTCAGCCGGTGCGAACGCGCTACAGTAACGCGCGTACTCCGTCACGAAGTCACTGAATCGGCTGAGATCTGGCTTTGAATGGCTCTTCTCGGTGTACGTCTTGTACCACTGCACACGTAGCGAGTTCGGTAGCTTCTCGGTCAACACACGCACTAGCTCCGCATTGATGAGGTAGTGTTCTTTTTCAACGCACGAAGTGTGACGACGCCGCTTCTAATCTTACTCGCGAACGCGCATATGTCCTTAGGTGCTTCGCTACAGCGTGGCAGGGTCCTCAGCTTGTCCGTCTCTGCCTGTGCGATCGAGTCTGGTCGTCCGAACTGCAGCTCCAACTCCTTCATGATTTCATCCGGTCGCGCATGCCCAATCAGTTCAGAGCTAACTGTTTCCAACGCTCTTCCCTTGAGACTTCTTCTCAGTCTCGCTGTATTCTCCACGTCATTGAAGAAATTCTTGGGGGTGTCGTATATCGCCTTGAACGACAGCCACTCGGTGTGCACGCTGCCGAACGTCGGTAGCGTCATGATGACTTTCGAAACCGCCGGGCGTGTGCATCTGTCGATGTGTCCGGTGGCTTCCTGTCGGCGAGCGCGGCGATCGCGGAGGTGAGATCCGTGATGAACGGCTTCAGCAAATCACCTCCCTGTTGATGAACGTCCATCTTCTGTGAGGGCGGTCCATCTTCTTTATCTTCTGTGCCCCGTCGACGTCTCTCTTCTTAGTGGGCGCCGATATCACTTCTATATCTTCAGGGCCGGGCTGGGGTTCCGGAGCCTCTTCCAACCACGAATGTACGTAATATTGTTTCGACTGTCCATCCTCGTCGTAGTTTTATCTTCAAAACTTCTTCGCGGGCCAACAACACATTTCTATTGGAGCGTCCCGTAGCTGCTGAGCGTTGGTCGCGTTCCCTCGTTGGCTTCTTTCTATCTCTATTTTCTATTATACTATGTTGCGCTGCACAAACGCTCGATCTATCGGATGGTTGTAACGTCCTTTCCTTGCCGTCTTCATTTGTCGACTGCACCTCTGCTCGCTCCCTTGTATCTTGAAGCGTGATGTTCCGTTCGTCCCTCCCCGCGGGGCCGGGGGGGGGGCCGGCGGTGGCGCGTCGCTCCCGACTGTTGTCGACGGCGATCGCGGCGGCCCGTCGTGACGGACGACCGCGGCGGCTGGATTGCGGGCAACGGCGGCGCGGGCGGGGGTATTGGAACTAGGCCCGGCGCCGGCCGCTCCCCCGGCGACCTCGGGAGCACGACCTCTTGAACGCGTCGTAGGCATTCTTCTGTCCGGCTCGAAGCGACCAACAAATGTAACGGATGCCAGGAATCGAACCTTTGCTAGTCCGCTACAGTGCGCTGGTGGTGTGTTGCTGACGTGTTCCTACAACGATGTGTGTTCTTCTATATGTGTGGACTGTATGGCTTCGATGTATTGGGGCTTCAGAAATAAAACATCTTCATACGTTGAGAGCGATGCTGTTCAGGTGTTCGGTGCTTGATGGTTACATAGGTCACAAGATGGTGGTTGGAACGCCAACGAACTGGCCGAATACATGGTCACTTAGGTACCTCGGAACTTTACCTTAACGACGACCATAGCACCGAACTCGTGCACAGAGAATCTTAGTTTATTTTTAATTTTATATATAGTACAAATGTCTATTTATATTAGGTACTATGATATATATATATATGTTCTATACATCGTTAGATAGGTCTCATAAAGTTCTATCTATCAGTATACAATACCTAAACCTAACTACTAGTGTCGCTAAGTTATTCTATAAAAACTCCCAAAAAATGCCGTCACACAAGGGCCCGCCCACTATATTTTCTATTGAAAAACTATTATATACTAAATTTATATATGTAATTTTGGAAGAACGTTGTGTGCAACTATATGGAGCATCGATTAAAACACCATGAAAATATCTTTATTCAATTCGAATTCATTACATGAAAACCTATGATGCATGATGCACGACCGCGGCGGCTGGATTGCGGGCAACGGCGGCGCGGGTGGGGGGGAGTACTGGAACTTGGCCCGGCGCCGGCCGCTCCCCCGGCGACCTCGGGAGCACGACCTCTTGAACGCTTCGTAGGCATTCTTCTATCCGCTCGAAGCGACCAACAAATGTAACGGATGCCAGGAATCGAACCTTTGCTAGTCCGCTACAGTGCGCTGGTGGTGTGTTGCTGACGTGTTCCTACGACGATGTGTGTTCTTCTATATGTGTGGACTGTATGGCTTCGATGTATTGGGGCTTTAAAAATAAAACATCTTCATACGTTGAGAGCGATGCTGTTCAGGTGTTCGGTGCTTGATGGTTACATAGGTCACAAGATGGTGGTTGGGACGCCAACGAACTGGCGAAATACATGGTCACTTAGGTACCTCGGAACTTTACCTTAACGACGACCATCGCACCGAACACGTGCACAGAAAATCTTAGTTTATTTTAATTTTATATACAGTACAAATGTCTATTTATATCAGGTACTATGATACATACATATATGTTCTATACATCGTTAGATAGGTCTCCTAAAGTTCTATCTATCAGTATACAATACCTAAACCTAACTACTAGCGTCACTAAGTTATTCTATAAAAACTCCCAAAAAATGCCGTCACACAAGGGCCGCCCACTATATTTTCTATTGAAAAACTATTATATACTAAATTTATATATGTAATTTTGGTAGGACGTTGTGTGCTACTATATGGAGCATCTATTAAAACAAACACCATGAAAATATCTTTATTCAATTCGAATTCATTACATGAAAACCTATGATGCATAAGAAAAAATACAGATTTTCTTAAGTAAACACTATCGTACATAAGCAAAGTTTATGATAAACATGCAAATGTTTATTATTATGTTTATTTTAACTATATAAGGCAATAACTAGCAATAAGAAAGTATCTAGACATGATTTCAAGCCTATACGAAGCTAAAATACACTTATAAAACTATAAAACGACTATGTAAACAAACAGCTGTTTTATCAAGTATTAGTTCTTATCTGTTACAACTGATAACACTATTTATGATCGATATCTAGGTCCCTACAGTTAGCACAAGTTTTAGACTAATGTTCATGTACTATGTAGTACTTTATATTAACGATTTCACTATTTACACTATTCTAGCTGTATTTTAACACTTTGACGCGTCCGGGAACCGAACCCGGTGTACCGCACGATTAGATAACATTGATTTTATACGATTTTCACTCGCGGTTTCGAATACACTATTCACTGTCATAGTTTTTAATGTCTGTCGCGAACAATAAGTATGTAAATATACAAATAACCAAAGTTTGAAAGTATCTACGATTCGTAGAGTTGTGTGAAAATCGAAAACGTATTCTTGCACCGGATGGAAAAATAAAATGGCAGGATGTGTGAACTTTTTCTGCATATGAAATCATTTTTAATTGCCTGCAAATGAATGCGTTTTCCTATTGTTCCGACTTTAAGTCAACCAATATAAAGTCATCACTGTCATATTTTGAAATTTACAATATGAGGCCAATTTCTAGTTGGTACCTCGCTGGATAGAAAGGTACTTACTATAACTGGAATGTGTCCACGCGATACGAAAGCCGAACTAAACATTGTGCGACAACAGTTTGGCTACTGTATCCGTTTTCCCTAGAAATGTACTTAAAACATTATGTAGCAACGAAATATCTTTATGGAAATCTCATCAATATTTTTGAAGACAAATAGTATTTGTGATGACGGTGAAAAGATGTCATTACAGTAGGAAACAACTTTTTAGCCCTTTCTTAGCCTGGTGCCAGTGCATAAAATTTATTACATCAATTTGCGCAATTGTTTAGAAACAATAACTTTATAAAAATATCTGCCATACCTATCCTTGAGATATTTTAAGACGTTACAGTAAAACATCTACAACAACAGTCGGCGATGTAAATTGACGGCTTGAAGGCATTTATTATTCTCTGTGTCTGATCGTCGCATCTATACATTTTGTTGTCCTATCGATTTGCCGTCAACTCGAGCCGCAGGTGCTTCGGCGAACACTTAAAATTATTTTGACATTTTATTGGCACCGAATCGATTCTGGTAATTAAAATGTCTTGGGCACATTTTCCATTACGGAACACTTGGGAAGGTTTAAGTTTAACAACGTATGTTTGGGTACCTACTTCGTATATCGTGGTATGAGTGTACAACGAATGTTTTGGCCTGAGTATGAATTACAATTTGGATCGCTTTTATTAATAAAAATATCATAAGATATTTTCGTAAGTCGATAAAGTCGTATTAACATGGTTATGACATTTCGAAAGTTAGATTAATTTTTTTTACAGCTTTATTTTGCCTACTCACACTGACGTCGTAGGGGTTTTACGGTTCGGCCAGTGTGTGCCATAATAAAAAGTCTATTCATTAGGAAGTATACATTAGTAAGTCTACACCTTATATGTATATTTTAGATATTATAAAAAGGAAATATACAAGGTACTTAAGACTTAAGTCGATTATTAGGAACTGACAAAATTTTAATGAAATTGTGATTATAAATTAAATATTTTATTTATTTATTTATTTATTTATTTACCATTTGGAAAACCAACAGCTATAACAATAAACATAAAATGACTGAAATTTGAAGCAGTAAGCCAATTACAGGTTCTCACGGATAGTAATAGAAAAGCACTATTACGAGTCAACAATGTTATGAAATTAACATAAAACTACGAGTCGAAGAATTTAAGATTTAGCTCTCTGCGCGCCACAATGCATTTGGTATTAAATGGGTCAAAAGAGTATTCCTTACATATTTTATTGAAAACTTTGATTGCTCGCACCATACACGTGTTTTTTCTATAGTTGGTTGATGAGAATGGCATCAATATAGGTGGATTGAATCTAACTGATCTTTGAGGGACGTTGAAATGCAGTTTCTGCAACAAGCTGGGACAATCAATTTCGTTAGATATTATTTTTAACATTAATGACAAATCTGCTAACTGGCGACGATGTTCAAGTGGCTGAAGATGAAACTTTTTGCATAGCTTAATGTAATTATTTGAGTTATACGGCACTTGTAAACGAAAACAAAGAAACCTTATAAAACGTTTTTGAATATTCTCAATACGGTCAATGTATTTATAGTAACACGGGTTCCAAATTTGAGAGGCATATTCAAGGTGACTTCTTACAAACGCACAGTAGAGAATCTTGAATGATTTTGCTTTTTTGAAACATTTTGATATCCTCATTATAAAACCAAGTGCTCTTGAAGCCTTAGAGATCATTTTCTCAATATGCACATCAAATAGCAGCTTCGCATCATGGTAGATACCAAGGTCTCGAATCTCATCCTGTTTCGGTAGCACTTGACCTTTTAGCGCATAAGAAGTTGATATTGGGAATCGTTTCCTGGTAAAGGTCACCACTGAACATTTAGCCGGGTTAAGATCAAGCTTATTAATCTTGCAGTAGACATCAAAACGCGACAGATCTTCCTGAAGAGCCTCCATATCTTTTGTTGATAATATTTTAGAGTAAATCTTCATATCATCAGCAAAACACAGAAGGCTAGAATTGCGGAAGCAAGAGTCAATGTCGTTTACATATATAATAAAGAACAATGGGCCGATTAAGGAACCCTGAGGAACACCGCTAGGGATAGAAATCAACTAGAAATATAATTGCTGACTACGACCGCCTGAGATCTATTTTCCAAATAAGAAGTGAACCATCTGAGAAGGTCACCTCTAATTCCAATGTTAACAAGCTTAGATTTTAGAATATTATGGTCGATCCTATCAAAAGCTTTACTATAATCGGTGTAAACGACATCAACCTGTGGCCCACCATCCATACTTTCGGTCAGATAGTCATTCAACAAGACCAGATTCGACACCGTGGAACGACCTCGTAAAAAACCATGCTGCGAAGGGCTAAAAGATTTTTTTAATGCGGCATAAACTTGATCATAAACAAGTCTTTCGAATACTTTTGCCAATACACATAATTTAGAAATTGGCCTATAATTAACTATCTCATTTCTAGAACCTTTTTTATGCACAGGCGTTATGTAAACAGACTTCCAGATCTGCGGGAAAGAAGAAGTAGTGAGCGATTTCTCAAACAGTAGGCAAACAGGTACAGCAATGCTTTTAGCGGTTCCCCTAATAAATCTCGGTGACAAGTGATCAGGGCCAGCTGATTTAAATGGATCAAGATTAAGTAATAATTTAGTGACAGTTTCAATATCAACTTCAACGGAATTTATATCACACAGCATATTTGAGTTAGATAAAGTGAAAGAGCCGCAAGAACTGAAGCCCATTGATACGTCGTTACTAGGATCAAGAAAGTTCGAATGAAAATGAGATGAAAACGCATTACATATTGCATCACCGGAAGATACTGTTTCATCACCATATTTAAAGTAGCTAGGTGTTGAGTTGGACTTGGATCGATGCTTCACAAAACTCCAAAAAGACTTGGGATTATTCTCAATAGACGCTTCAGTAGATGCAATATAAGTAGAATAAGAGATAGATCAAGTTTTTTTACCCTATCACGTAAAAGTTTGTACGTACATTTATCAGCAAGTCTGCCATATAACTTAAATTTGCGTAGGTACTTATACTTTTCTTTAATTAAGCGCTTAAGTGACGTGTTATACCAGACTGGAAAGGAGTTATGATATATATTTTTAGATGGAACGTATTTATTCTGAGCAGCTGTTATGATTTTATAAAAGTAATTAATACAGTCCTCGAGCGATTGATGCATAAATATGTCCTTCCAGTTTAATGCCGATATTTCATTATTGATTGCATCAAAGTCCGCTTTATTGTAAAAATAGGGGGTATGTGGCGCCGAGATTAAATATGTGAACTCGGCAAAACTCACCTCTATCGAAAGAACGGGGTGGTATTTATCAACAGGTACTAAGGGTGACGTAGATTCACTAACAGACACTACATCATTACATAATACCAGGTCCAAAATTTTCCCGTAGAAGTTTAATATTCCGTTATATTGATTGAGACCTAGGACACCCAACTCGTCTATTAACATTCGCTCGTCTTCACTATTAACATTCGTAGGTAACAGCAAATTATTTGACGACTGCCAGGAAATTCCACTTAAATTAAAGTCGCCCAAAATCAGAAACTTATCAATAGGATTATTAAAGACAGTGTTATTCAGCTTATTTAGAAAGTTTACCAATTGTTCTGAAAAGGAATAACCCCGACTTTCACTACATAAATAAATAACACATAAATTTAATTTATAACACGTTCTGGTGTTAGGATATCGCAAATTTACCGTCACCCACAAATCTTCGGCGGTCGAATGAAATATCGGCTGGGGCATTGCAAATATGCATTTCTTTATAGCTACTAATACGCCACCCCCGCGCGTTTGACCAGTACGGCAATAATCGCGATCCCGACGCCACACAATATAATCATCACCAAATAACTCCGAGTCTGAGACACCGCTCACTAGCCAAGTCTCCGTCAAAACAATCACATCACACAACATAAGGGAAACCTGTCGATAAAAAATATCAGTCTTAGTTCGGAACCCACGTACATTTTGGTAATACACTTGTAGGTTCCTAATAAGACTATTAGTCATTACTGATAATAATAAAAAGCATAGCATTTGCATAAATATGGTGGTAAATATATAAATGTGGTGGTCCACAATATCAAAGGATTTGAAACAAGCCCAGCTGAACGAAAAGACAACCCAGGATCGACGGACCTGGCGCATGAAAACGAGGAGGGCCGACCCCAAATAATGGGAAGAGGCACGGAAAGAAGAAGATAGCATTTGCATAAATAGCACAATAATATCCTGAGCCGCCACAAGTAAACATCATTATGGTAAACATACATAAATTGTAAAAAAATATTAGTTTAAGTTCAAAGACAGGTAGGATATAATTCCTCGGTAAGTAATAAGTAGGAGCGCAAATGAGCGAGCAATAGTTCAAGTTAAATATCAATGCTATAAGCGTGAGCGAGACAATAATATTCAACGATACAGCTGTGTAAGGGACAGCGCAATAAGCAAGACAAGACAAGCAGTAGTCAAGTGACGCATCAACGTGTAGGGCAGGGGAGCTAAACCTTTTACAAAATATTAAGAGAATGTAATTAGTATGCAATAATACTAATATTTGATAGATATGATAAGCTTATATAAGATAGTAACAACAAATTTAAATCCGAATGATGTAACAGATTAAGAAATTTTGTTTAAATCCTTTTCGTTATTAATTATAAATACATGAGATCCATCTGATTTGCGAACGTGTATTTTTCCGTGCTTGACCCAAACATGTTTGTAATACCTTTCCTTCGCCAACATTCTTGTCTTGTTAAGCAGCTTCTTAGAAGTCGAGTTGAGATGATCGTTGACAAAAACCTTGATTGAAGGGCCTTTATACCCTAGATCTTGAGTAGTTAAGCCCTTGTAGGAACGCGCAGCAGCAATAAAATCCTCTTTTACGTACCTATTAAGGAAACTCACAATTATAGATTTTTCCTTAGAGTTAAATAGTGGTATCCTAGATAAGTAATTGATTTGACTTTTAGGTAACGTAAAGTTAACTTTCTGACTGATATTCTCCAAGATTGTATATAAATTTTCATTTTTGGTGAGGGGAATTCCTTTAATTTCTATATTGTTTAACCTTGACCTTTGATCATGAGCAGATAGTTCAAATTTAATACTCTCAATTTCAGTTTCCATAGACTGCATTTTATTCCGTAGAGTATCAAGGCCAGCTATTCTGGACTTGAATTTATCCAACTTCTCTGCAAACTCATCAATCCTTCCGCTATCAAATTCCAAGCTATTTTTGAGGTCTCCGAGTTCATCCCTAATATGCCGTATATCATCTGGAAGTGATTTGAAGCTCTCCAATTGCGCCTTCATATCTCGGATCTCAGCAAGAATAATTTCGTTAGACGCAGATTTAGATGCGGACTGCGCACTGGGTGACGGAGAGGTGGCCCGAAAGATATACACTTCCACAAGGCTCGTCTATCTGTTCCGAGTTTCCTCCATCCCGCTTCAGTCATGTTGACACAACCAAAATCAAAGTGCTTCTTGCATATACCGCATTGAACACCGTCGTTAAACTCCGTATTACAAGCTGCACACTTCATATTAATGAGATTAAATACGCGAAGGAATAGTACAAAAGGTTGCGAATCGCTGATCGAGGGCGATGACAAACGTAACGTGCTTAGTGAGTGCTCTTTATGTAATAATTGCTTTATAAATTGGTAAGTACTAAATTAAAATGGTAAACAAGCTTTTCATATAAACATGTTCTCGATAGAAATATATTGTAATTAAACTTGGTAATATAACTCAGATTTCATTCGCTTATACACAACTAAAGGGTGGAATAGTTAATGGTAACAAGCTCAATGAAGTTAACGAGTTCATAACTTATATTATTGAAATGTTTTTACGTTTAAGCTTTCATTATGTTTTTTCAGGAACACGTTAAAGCCGCATGTGAACCACGCAACCTGTATGTGAACTACGCAAAGGATTTGAATAAAAATTCAGGTATCCAGTATATTTTTGATAAAATACTTTGAAATAATGTTCAAAAGCTGTATTTGTAAGTAATACTACAGCGGGTAAGTAAAAATTCTAATTTGACTGAATATGAAGATTGATTACACATTATTAGCATTATACAGCATTGAAATAAATCAGGCTGATGATAATGGGTTGTCCCGCTGCAGGGTATTGCACACGGGCCTCTGCCCATTATGGAAAGGGCTAGACTATAGTCCATCACGCTGGCCAAGCGGCTTCTGATCTCTTCCGAGAACATCACGGAGGACTCGCAGACATACAGGTTTCCTCATGTTGTTTCCCTTCGCTGTTTTCAGTGATGATTAATCATTGAATTCATACTGAATTCCAAAAAGTCTATGGTGCCCTCAGTGGGTCTGAAGCCGAGAGCCACAGTTAGTCTCTTCACTAGGATATTGCTGCGTCTAACATATTGATATAGTATCCGGTAATTTAAACTAATAAAACATTTGGCAATATCAAAGAAGCTTTTATTTTAAGAAATATGAGTAATACAGCTGCCGGTAGATAATAATAGTAAACTGACTCATTAAACACTACTAATAAATGTTCGTATGTAAAGTTGTTCAGAGTTTGCCTAGACAGACTGCGAATTGTTTGCAGTAGGCAGTGGAAGCTTAATTAGATTCATCCAGTTGTTCAAAGGAATCTAAGGCAAGTCAACTGTCTGACATATAGCCAAGTTTCTTGGCGCTAAGAATTAAACAAATCAATTACCTGGTGATCTTCTCTGGTGGCCTGGAGGGAACCTAGGTTCAGACACAACTAATTTGGCCAAACAGTGGGTAAATATCGTTAGTTACTAGGCTCCAAGCGGCGTCTTCAAGACACGTTGGACGTGGTAGGGCGACACAGTTTTACAATTGTCAATATATTTCACAAATTTATTAACACTGTAGACTGATTAGTGCTGGATAACTCAAAAGCGGCAATTACAAGTATTTACTCAAGTTAATTCAATTATACAAATCACGCGACAAGCAAACGGCGTGCTCAAAAGGATTTTTTTCCAGCAAGAAGTCAGAATGATTTGTCATCTTACAATGTGACCAGAGTCAAAAATTACAATAGAAAAAAAAATGTTACCAACTAATATTCTAGATGTATACAAATTATTATAGACAATATATCTATTTCAAACAAAAGTAATTAATTGATCCTAGCAGCTGGTCGCCCATTGCATGTAATTTACTACAAAATCTATAAATCTACGTACACAGGCATGTTTATTGAGCGAGCGCGATGTTTCATCAATCCACATCGACAAGGTACATGTTTAAAGTCGGTATGCACTTCGCATATTAACGGGTATTTGCGAGTTTCTTACTGCAGACTTCAGTTGTATATCAACAATCCTAGCGTTTCGGACTGACTGTCAGAAAACGAACAGCTAAATCAAATTGAGCGTAAGGAGCTGAAATAAGAAAGTACATTTCATTGGGATAGTATAGCTGCGAGCGTCTTCTAGTACCTATACTACTATTATGGAAATATTGACTCCAAAGTGGCATGGTAGTGTATGTAGCCGATTTGCTGTTCAACATTGCTCCATGTGTTGTAGGTTCAATTCTCACACGGCACAACATGTTGTGTTCTTTAGTTGCTTGAATATTTGTAAACTCTGCTACAGCGCAGGATTTATTTCTATTAGAGATAGGAAATCATTTCATAAATTATTTATTGGGTAAAATTTTTTATTGGAAATTTTTTATTATTTATTGGGTTAAAATTTTATGTATTTATAGGCAACAAGAAGTTGCCAGCGGCTTCGTCCGCGTCTATTATACTTCCTCTTGAAACCATATGAACCTTCCTCTTTTTTTTCCTCTTGAATCATTCTATATAAAAAAAACCGCACTAATATCCGTTGCGTTGTTTTTAAGATTTAAGCATACATATGGACAGACAGACAGACTTTGTTTTATACTTTGTAATGATGTAGCGACCGGATGAATGTTGTTTATAACAGTGTATCTTTTATGTCGTCATCTGCCTTAAACACAGGTGCTTGGTTATAATCTCAAACACGTCCCTGCCTCGGAGGCATGTGAAGGCCTTGGTAGCTGCAGTTCCAATTGGGAATCAGTACCTTTGAATGGCTATTCTTGCAGACAGAATATTGCAGTCACTCTGTCCAGCTAATATCCTGTTGTAAAGAATGGCCGAATAAAACCACGGATAAAATCTAGCACGATCTTTTTATGCTCTGACTATTTTTAAGGCGCTGTTTTGTCATCTTTTGTTTCCTACAACTAATAAAGAGGGCTAATAAGGGCCTTTTACCTCCTAGGCGAATAAAACAAAGGAAAACTTTATCTTGAATGAACACATTTATGGAAGAAATGTGTCGCTAAATCTATTTAATAATTTATATGCCACGAGTAATGTAATGTGTTACAATGTAAGGTTAAAACGTAAATCAGTTTTACATATTATATTGTTTATAATTCATAATTCTTTATTTGCACAAAATGTAGGTTTACATTACAATGTACATTACAAGGGGTAAGTTTGGTAACAAACAGTGCCAGGTACTTTCTGTCGTGTTAAGACATGCAAATATAGGTGATATTAAATTTATACACAAAAGTTATGATGATTTTATAATAATTTCAAACTTAGGTACAACAATAATTAAGTATGTGCGAATACAGGTGCTCAATATATATTGTATTAAAACCAATTGTGAGCTGATATTTAACTTTACGACACAGTATTTGTATAATATTATGGTCAATACAAATGTCAAAGTGTACAATTACATGTCAATACTAAATAAACAAATATCAAAACGGTATCAATTAAAAAATATAAAAATATAGTTCAGATAGAATTTCAATGTTGTGTTAAAAACAAAAAAAAACTGTGGTTAAATGTCAAATATAATTATACAAATAGTTAAATGTCAAAAATGTAAATTGTGTTAAATGTCAAATTATAGGTTTATACTTTTAATAATTCTGATACTGAGTAAAACCATTTATCAATGAGCCACATTTTCAGTTTTCTGTTGAACTTATTTGGGGGTAGATTTTTTATGGTGTCAGGAATAGCATTGTAAATACATATAACATAACAACATTTTAGAATCATTGTTGTTCTAGGTACATTTGATAAGACTATTTGGATTTCTAGTGTTTCTGGGAAACACGTCCTTAGCTGCTTTAAATAAGTCACCATATTGCTTAACAAACTTAGCTGCCTCCAGAATGTACATTCAGGCCAAGGTTAGGATCTTATACTCCTTAAAGAGTGGCTTGCAAGACTCCCAAGGTGGTATACCCGCAATGGCTCTTACACACTTTTTTTGAGCTAGAAAAGCTTTTTGACTGTCGGTTGAGTTACCCCATAATACAAGACCATAGTTTAAAACGGACGACACGTAACCATGATATGCCGCTAGTGCAGTTTGAGAAGTAGAGGTTTTTCGCAGTTTATACAGAACATATATGAATCTATTTATCTTGCTACAAACTCTATCAGCATGGCTTTTCCAGTTTAGGTTTTTATCAAGGGTGACACCTAAGAATGTTGTTTCATCTACCTCAAGGATGTGATTATTTTCGTACTGGATTGGCAACTGTTTGCTTATTTTACCATACGTAGTAAACTGGATAAAGTTTGTTTTTCTTAAATTAACCATTAAATTATTATTATTTAGCCATTTTATTACAGATTCTATAGAATTATTAATATCAGTGGTATAAGTATTTATGTCAGCATTATTATCACAAGTCAAAATTAAGGAAATGTCATCGGCATATAGAATACAAGGTTTTAAAATCATGCCAGGGAGGTGGTTAGTATAAAGCAAGAACAGGAGCGGGCCTAACACGCTGCCTTGCGAGACACCACATGTTTCGCAAGGCAGCGTGTCTCTCAAGAGGTAGAACGATATGTTTTGAGTTCTCTGGCTTCATTAATGTTTTCGATTGCCACCAATTGTGTTCTAGCTGCTAAATATGTACGAAGCCAATTCAACGCGGGGCCACGAATTCCATACTTTTCTAACTTTTATAATAATAAGCTATGCGACACACAATCGAATGCCCTAGTCATATCGAAAAAGACTACTGTGTCTATTTTATTTGAGTCTAACCCTTCTACCACATATTTTATCAAGTTATAGCACGCTAAGGCTGAAGATTTTCCTCGCTAAAACCCGAATTGTTCACGCCGCAGTATATTATTTCTCCGTATAAAATTTACTAGGCGTTTATACATCGCAGTTTCAAAAATCTTTGAGAGTATGGGTGCCAAAGCTATGGGTCTGTAATTAGTTAGGTTTGTTTTGTCCCCTTTTTTGTATAAAGGCTTAACTATGGATAGTTTGAGAACACTAGGGAAACGACCGTGTTATTTTGATGCCTAAATGTGATTTGACTATCGTATTATGACATTTAGTGTGTGTTTTTAAAAGTAGTGATCAGTTTTTGCATCATGGCATTACGAAAACAAAATGTGGTAGCGTAAAATATAGCCATTGGCTGGCCATATTTATGAGCTTTATATATATATATATATATATATATATATATATATATATATATATATATATATATATATATATATATTTTTTTTTTTTTTTTTTTTTTTTGTTTTAGCCTTAATGGGACGTTACAAATCTTCAAATATTCGAGGGACATGTACCAATGTTCAGCCTGCTCGACTTATGTCCATGAGGAATGCAGCTGACAAAGATGATTTTATATGCACCATGTGTTCATAAGACTGATGTTCCAAAAATTGTTAAATGTGATTGGTTTTTCAATTAGATGTCATGAATGATTTTTATTATTTAAAAGTTTATTTTTTGTTGATTATTTAATTAAAATTAAAATAACCTCAAGTTTTCAAAGTGAGATGTTTCGTATTGTTACTTAAAATTTAATATATTTTTTATGTTCCATTGATAGTTTGTAGGTATCATACGTTTGATCTTTAACTGTTCCTTATTCCTAGTACTATTACTTATATGTTTGATGATTTTCTAATACAAATAATACTTAAGAATGAAAATTGTTTTATTCAATTCGTTTATGTAAAGATTGGTAGAACAGTATTTTTCTATACCGTTAATATGTCCACGATCATGGGAATTTTTACGACCCTGTACGTAAATATGGCCATTTCTCAAATTAATAAAAAAAAACAAAAGAATTCGGTAAACCGCCAATATTTTTGAAATTCGGGCTTTATATTATTAAAGCTGGATAAGGTTTACCTTAAACTTAGTCACCTGCTTTCCTTTAAATACACAAAACTTGATGGCCATATTCGACCAGGGTACCTTACTTGTTTGACTCTATTAATGCTGAGCTTGTTTACGATTGCTATCGGCAATCGTAGTTGCTGAGGAAAAAAAAGGATTTATACCGACTTGTCTAACTGGACTTTCGAATTTAAGTGCAAAAATCATCCAATCGTTTAAAAGCTAATTCTATAGCACTGCATATTTTTTTATGATAAATAAAAGTTAATCAGTTTAAGCATAGATCTTACCCTTGTCCTCTTCTAGTCCCGCGCCATGTAGGTACAATTGAACATCGTCCTCAGCTGTATTTAATTTCATATCATAATCTTACGACACATCTGCACTGTTACCTAAACAATGCTGAGAACAATGTATACTAAGATATTTGGATTCCAAAAGTTTTACGTGCTATTTAGGTAAAAACATGTTACATAGTGGTAGCGGTTCTGTACTTGAATATAGTTTGACGGAGTACGACACGTTTTCACAACTTACATAGGTACAGTTGGCAGCTTGTGTACGGATATGAACAAATTTTTCACAATCTCTTAGGCCACAAAGAATTTTTTTTACACATATTGCATAAATTTGGATAGTAAAACGTTTGAAATGTTTTCCTGCATTTGCTTATTCGCCTCCTGAAAGTACCTTTTTGATTGATTTAACGAGAAATAAGTTTGACTCTAAGTAACAACACGGTGATCTTAAACCTAACGAGGCAAATCCTGTACTTTGGTAACCAGATAACTGATAATCCTACTATAACTCCCAGTAAACACTCTATAATATCGCAGTAAATATACTATACTTGGATGTGATTACATCTAGAAATAGAACAAAAAAATAAATTAAAACGTCTCTGACAGGACTGGTCCTGGGAATCGGACCCCTCATCTCCAAAAAAAAAAGTCAAAAAAAACATTTATTCATCTGGGTCACAAAGTGACGCTTATGAACGTCAAA
This sequence comes from Euclidia mi, assembly GCA_944739405.2. NCBI lineage: Eukaryota > Metazoa > Arthropoda > Insecta > Lepidoptera > Erebidae > Euclidia > Euclidia mi. The sequence continues at coordinate 98,340,466 of OX123183.2, read as the reverse complement.
TTTTTATGTACATTACTTAATGCTTCTACATTTACATTTACTGCCCATTCGCAAAGCAATAGGTAGAACCACGAGAAAGAACGGGCAATAAAACTCGTGGCCACTCTTTTTAATCGCCAGTGTTATGTTACATATTTTGTTTTTGTAAGGAGCTGCAACTGTTTCACATTGTAATTAATTACTTGTAAATAGTAATTAGGAACATACATAATACTTAAATAATTAATGCAGTTACCAATTTAACTGCTGTAGTAGCCTTCCAGTGTGAATATTGTGTAACAGGAGCATCCACTTACGTCTTATAATGTAGGCAACTCGCGACCATGTTCATAACTATATGGTGGAAATATATGTTACAGAAGTGACTGTATATGAATACACAAAATTACTAAAACATTAGTTTACAGCCCATAATCACGAGTTATCTTCATCTTACAGTGCAGTAAAACTTTAATAAAATTAGTGGAACAACAATGCAAATGTAAATGTAGTACCTAAGTTGAATGACCTAATAATACATGAACAGTAATTTAAAAGAACTAGAAATATTATATAAAGATTAACTGAAAAATGCAAATTATCTATATAATTCTAATTAGGTATAAAGATCATGAGTTGTCTAGCGTAAGTGACCAGCTATCCTTATCACTGAAATAATCATTAATAGTATAATAACCTTTCTTAATAAGGCAGTCTTTTATTTTAGTTTTAAATGTACTAAATGGTAATTCTAAAAGACTAATTGGTATTTTATTGTATATACGAATACCTAGCCCTACAAAAGAATTATTAACTTTATGTAAACGATGATAAGGGGCATATAACCTATGCCTGTTTCGAGTATTTATGTTATGTATATCGCTTTTTGTGGTAAATAAACCTATATTTTGCCTAATGTACAAAATATTAGCAAATAAAAATTGCGAGGCTACTGTAAGAATTCCTATAGACTTAAAGCGTTCTCTAAGAGTATCTTTTGCACCTAACATGTATATTGCTCTTACCGCTCGTTTTTGTAGAACGAAGATATTCTGAATATCCGCAGCTTTGCCCCATAACAAAATGCCGTAGGACATAACACTGTGAAAATAGCTAAAATAAACTAAACGAGCCGTGTCGATGTCAGTAAGTTGCCTAACTTTTCTGACGGCATACGCAGCAGAGCTTAGCTTTCCTGCAAGACATGCTATATGTGCACCCCATTGTAACTTATTATCTAGTGTAATACCTAGGAACACTGTAGAGTCTACTGTGTCAAGTTCCTCCCTATCTAGCATAATATTAGGTCCCAGTTGTCTTACATTAGGTAAAGCAAATTTAACGCATTTAGTTTTCCTAGAATTAAGTACTAGGTTATTTGCTGTAAACCATTGTGTAACTTGTAATAGTGCATTATTTACATCATCAAATTGATTTCTATTCCTATCTACTTTAAAAATAAGTGACGTATCATCTGCAAAAAGTACAACATCACAGATGTTTTTTAAATAAAAAGGTAAGTCATTAATATATACAAGAAATAGAAAAGGACCTAAAATTGAGCCTTGTGGAACGCCTAGCTGTATAGGTAATTTAGAGGATGTAGTCCCATTTACATCGACACACTGAAATCTCTGCCGCAGGTACAAATCGACAACACTAAGTGCGGTTTTCTCTACGCCGTAGTGGCGGAGCTTACGCAATAGTGTGTCGTGCTGAACGCAGTCAAATGCTTTAGATAGGTCACAGAACACTCCAATAGCATTCTTTGATGACTCCCAAGCACTATAAACGTGTTTTATGAGAGCAACACCCGCATCAGTAGTGGATCTACCTTTAGTAAATCCGTATTGATCCTTGTGAAGCAGACTATTTAAATTAAAGTGGTTTAGTAGCTGCTTTAAAAGAATCTTTTCAAATATTTTACTAAATGCCGGCAAGATAGATATGGGCCTAAAATTATTAATTTCATTTTTACTGCCAGATTTGAATAAGGGTATAATTTTACTTAATTTCATCAAATCCGGAAATACGCCTAGGTCAAAGCATTGATTAAAAATTATAGATAGGTAAGGCGCAACAGTCTCAACTATAGTACCTAAAATTTTAATTGAAATGCCCCAAAAGTCACCGGTATTTTTAATATTAATTGAATTATATGCGATCAATATATCTCGCGGGGTAACGTGCTCGAATCTAAACACGCTCCTGCATTCAGGTACACTGCTAAGCAAAAAATTTCCAGCGTCTAAAGATGATGATTGTAAACAGCTAGTAGTTGTTAAAGGTATGCTCGCAAAGAAACTATTGAACATATGTGCTACTTGAGTTTTATTGGTGACTAATAAATTGTTTTCTTTAAGTTCAAATTGGTTTTCCCGAGGTCGTGCTCTTCCTGTTTCATTATTTATAATTTTCCAAGTTGCTTTAATTATATTTGTTGAATGCTTAATTTTACTACTAATAAATTTAGATTTTGCCATAATACAAACTTGTTTAAAAATTTTTGAGTACTTTTTTACATAATCTCGAAAAGGTGTGTCAAATCTATGTTGTTTCATACCATATAATTCAAACAACTTGGCTCTACTTTTGTATATACCTATAGTGGCCCACTGGTTAAAAGATCCCATAGTACCCTTTAGTGTGACTGTTTTACTCTTGAAGGTATTTTGAAACTCATTATTTACTAGTCCAAAAAGTGAGTTATAAATTGTATTTGGATTTTGTGAGTTCAATATTGAGGTATTGAGTTTAGCAATAATATTGGTTTTGAAACGTATTAGACGATTGGTAGTCTGAGGCCTACATTCTACTGTACGTGATTTATCATATGTTGAACAGGGAAAACTAGCTATCTGTCCACGGTGATCAGAAGGGAGAGAACTAATTACTACTGGGTTTGTGGCAGCACAAGAACTAAATATGTTATCTAAACAAGTAGAAGATGTTGCAGATACTCTAGTAGGTTCACAGAATAGGTTACTTAAATTAAATGACTTGAAAAGATTCAGAAATCTAATACACTGTGAAGAGTTCTCTAAAATATTAATATTAAAATCGCCACATACTATAATATTCTTATTACTACATTTAATTTTATTTATAGCATCTTCCATAACAGTCTCAAATAGATTATAGTCACCAGAAGGAGGTCGATATACACAAATTACTATATATAGGTCTAATTCCACACAGGACAACTCAATAGTGCGCTCAATAGATAAATTAACAATATCTTTACGTTCCTTACATTTTAATAAATTTGAAGTTATTATGAGAGAACCGCCTCTAATAGCCTGCATTCTTATATACGAACTCTGCACTGTATAATATTGATTTATAACAATAAGCTCATGGTTCTTTAACCAATGTTCAGTTAAGCACAAAACCTTAACATCATATTTTTCTAGAAATAAACTTAACTCTAATTCTTTGCCAGATAGGCCCTGCATGTTTTGGTGTACTATATTCAAATACTGCAGCCTAACTGTTGTCCTATCTTGGAGTTTAAATCACAAGACGTGTCAATAAAAACGTTGTTAGTACAAGTACTAACCCTATCAAATAAATTGTCAACACAAGGCTCTCTGCCTTGTTGTAAATTGTATGCTAATAGTTTAGCAATCTGTCGCTTAATATAAAATGGCAGATACATTGTATCTCTGGTTAAAGTAAATTTACTAATAAATTTATTAGCGTCAAAAAACAATATTGCGTCACTATGACGACAAGTTATATTATATAATAACATATTTAATGTGTGTATGTGCATGTTTTGTGTATGTGTTAAGTCATTTGAGTAAGGCAAAGCACATAAAATAAATTTACAACTAAACTTGGAATTAAGGTCTAATAACATTTCAACACATTCTATGATATGCTGTCTTTTTACCGTTAAACTGTTACCAAACAACAATATGGCCGTACTACTCTCATCTAAGGGGTGCAACTTAATCTGATTAACTAAACTACTGTAACTATCCCCTGGCCTACAGTAATTTATAACACTCTGGTTTGTATTCTCACTGAGAAGACTACCAAAATTATGACCTAGCCTATCAGAAAAATGTAGGTTTTATTAGTTGATGTTGAAAACCTAGATTTAATCCTATTTGATTGTGAAGAGGATTGGTTTTGTGAATTATGAGAAAAGTTCTCAGGTAGTATGGTACTCAATGGCTCTGCTGGGGTTGGAGTGTGAATGTGAGCACACGGACATGAGAGCTTATTGGTAAGAGACTCATACATTTCTGCATTACATCTCACCAAGTCTACTAGCTCACCTGCCTCTACTATACGCTTGCTCAGCTCTTGTTGAGAAGCTTGATATTTGTTAAATATTTCATTTAAGGTGCTCTCCCTAAGTACTAGCTCTTCCCTCAAGCGATGAGTGTCAGTATCATACACTACCCTACTATGTTCTAAACTTCTAGAGTACTTAGACAGTTGATCAAGTAAATAAATGCGCTCCTTTCTGAGATTTAAATTAACTCTATGCACTTTATATTTCTTCATAGATTTATGACATTTTTTAATTAGTTTATTAACTTTAATATAGCGTTTAAGTTTTTTGTGACTTGAAAAGCTGGGTGTCATAATAATGGTATCGTCCCTGGTCAGGTCTATTGTCACAACAGGCTCCCTAATACACACATGATCAGGCTCACTACTAACCAACTCATGATACAGACTGCAGGTATTCGCTATCTGTTCACTGCGTTTAAGAGTTTCTAAGTTAGAGATGGTGTTATGAGCTTCACTCAATTCTCGTTCTAGTTCAGCAACACGCCTCAGAGCTTCTTCATGGGTGTCCATACACTGTTGAAAGTTGGACACTGTCAATCGAAGTTGTTCATGTTGCTCAAGTATTTCGAGATGGTGTGTGTGCATTTCAGCCAACTGTGCCTTGAGTTCAGTATTTTTGTTTACTATTTTCTGTACTTCTTCTTCGCTGTCCTCCCTTTCCTGTAGCAGCTGGTTACACAGGATTTTAGAGCATTCCAATTCCTTAAGCGTGGTCTGTAGTTTGTCCTCCAGAACTGCCATCCTGCGGGTCATCATTCCACAGACCTACCCCGTAGGCACCTGAAATATAAGGAAGAGTGAGTGAAGTGAGCTGAGGACAACTATGAAATAGGTGGATAGAAGGTTGAGAAGGAAATATTGAAGGTAGATCATAAAAAAGAAAAGAGACTAAAATTGAATAAATTTAGGAACAGCTTATTTTAAATAGGTACTAAGTATTGGGGTATTTGATATTCTATTCATAGAAAAGTAATAAACATAATAAGTTTGATATATTTATAAAACAATGATATGCAATTAAGAAGATGAGTATCACTTATTGGTAATTTATTGTAATTCACTATAAAAATACAATGAATCTATGAAATATCAATAAAATTGGAATGTAGGTACTTATATAAATGGGTCTGTGTAACACTACTGTACTATTAATATATTTTATAATAAATAATTATGTATTGTGTATAGTGTGTCATGTAGTATATGGTGTCTGAGGCAAATGTTTTTCGTCATCGATTTTGCTTCCACAATTTGTCAAGCAAAAGGAGACAAACGGTGCCGCTGTGTATTGTAATTGACGTCGCTCACATATAATGAGCAGTGTTTATGTGATGTATAGTGTATTTTCGTAGTAGTTTAAAGAATAAAACAGTACAGGATTATGTAAAGAATAATGAAAACAATACTCCCCGGGTTTCCAGATGATTTTAAATCTCGTCTCCGTTATCCGTTACTTTGACAGATAGTCCGCCACAAATTTTCTAGCGAGATTTTGTCAGTAGTCCTTTTATTTATAGATACACCAACAATTATTGGTCAGGTTTATGGGTATATACTTCACTTTCCACATGGATTTTTTACTTAAAATAACATTAAAGTATTTTTATCACTTAAAATTATATACATGTATTGAAATGACAACTACTCGCTAGTGTTGCCAGCGAAGGAAACCCCAGCAACCCGGGTCACTTACCACTAGCTCAACGGGAAAACAACAAATTTAATATTCTCTTCATAGAGGATCTCCACCTTCTCATCTCAGGAGTAATAAAACACCAAAAATATTATGACGACACTGTCTTAGTGCATTTTATTAATTACATCATATTATGCGTCCCTTAGGTGACACAAGTATAACAATAAATTCAAAACAATGCTTTAATTCTCTATACAACTACATTTTAAAAATTGTGTATATTTATATCACATAGTGTATGTAACTTTTTTTTGTTTTGTATTCTCATTTACTATTCGAATTTGATTAATTTACTTCCTTTTACCTCTTTAGTTATATTTTCATTTTTAAATTTGTATCAGGTGCCTACTCTATCCGATTGTAAATAAATTCTAGTTTTAAATTTATGTTTAATTACGTGACAGAATAACGATTGTGGTAAGAATAGGTATCATATAAGTTTTCCAGTTTCCGGAATTTGAAGGGCTTAGAATGATTTAAAGGGTGTCTCTACAAATATTTATCGAAGTAAGTTGTTCGTGTTTGAAAGAATAGGAGAGGCTTTCATTAATATTTGTAACTTGAAAGAGATGTCGAAGATATCAAGATGATAATAATTAAACTTGCCACATTCATTATCTGTCACAATCAAGATGTTTTATAAAGGAAATCCATTACAGATACTTTGGATGTCGACAGTGAGCATGCGTGAGTTGTATGATACTTCAAAACTTCGCTTAAGAGTATGTACATTGTTTTCTGTAATAGCCAATATCATATTCCTGCTTATTGGATTTCATATTATGATGTGACAAAACGATCAAGTAAAATGAACTTTGATAGGTGATAATCAAACAATCGATGTTATAATGTTTGCTCTGTGATTTTGTATAAGTAATTCATACAAAATCAAAGGCTATATTGCCAATAATGTTTTAAAAGCTTACGAATCATTCGAATGTATATACCTACTATTAATATACACTATCGCCAAACGATGCAAATGAGAAAGCTTACGACTGAAAACAACTAGAAAGGTTTTAAGAAAGACTAATCTTATCACAGCTATTTAATAAGATGTATTGCGAACTCGCCAAATGCAGACAGAAATATTCATAGCAACTTATATTAACAAATTATACTTAATATAAGTAGTTTGCGAGTAAAACTGACGAAAATCTGTGTTAAAGCCTTTGGACTCGTAGTCGTTACGACAGACTGCAATGTACGTGAACCTTTTATAAAATCCAGATCTCACTTTGTTCGCTTCAAGACTCAAAGCATGCTCACTGACTAACTCCATAATTAAAATGTCTTCCTAGTACAACAACTTATATAAAGAACATTAAACCGAATGATATGAGAAAATCGTAACTTGTATTGTCGTTTTTTTATTATAATAACCTCTTAAAACTAATGTATAAACTATTACTAAATGTTTGTGTTTGATATTTGTGTTGTTTGAATACTCAATTATTCAAGTTTATCCTTTATTACAATTAATTGAATGTTCTCGACGAAGGCGGGTGATGAGGGCTAAGTTAATAGGCAAGAGGGAAGATGTAAAATTCGTCAAGTTATTCACGATTAAGGGATGAGATAAAACCGAGTTCGGCATCACTAGAACATGAGAAATTGTTCTCGGTGGCTTCTTTTCATAGTCATTTTAATCCTCATAGACTTTGTATAACGAGTCCGTAGAATTTGTAATCTAGGCCTACGGGTCTATTAAAGTTCAAAATTAAATTATAATTTCTTGTACTTATTTTAAGACATCCAAGGTTGTTTAAAGTACTTTATAATGATTGCAAGTCTAAACAGGATTGATTTAGTCCGCAGCAAAAGTCTTGAAAAGTAACCGTATATGTTTTGTCTCTTTTTGGTTTGTTTCATTACAATAATGAATCTGCCTTTCTTAAATAGTTCTACTAGACTAGCATTGAGGCAACTTGTGGATCAACATTTCGCCTAGCTGCGAAACTTGCTTAGGCAAAATAAACTGTATCTACCGCTCTTCCAGTATACTGGGTTTGATGCGCATATATAAAAGGACCCAAAATAAATTTCTTTTACTAGCTGTCCGTGACAAATATGTGCTGCAGTTTTAGCAAAACTAGACCCGTCGTAAAAAATCCCATCCATAATGCCACACTGTTTCTAGTAATAACTGAACTCGTCCTTAACATAAGGAAATAGACGAGCTTTAAGGATAAGCCGCCAGGGGACTGACACAGTACATTCCGACAATGAGAGTTTAGATAGGGTACCATAACACATTTCCGTCTGAGAGAAATATGCCCTAAGAATATATGTATGAAAGGGGATCAGGAAGAATGAAATGGAATATTAGTTAGAGAAGACCCCTTCAAATAGGTCATACCTTTTTTTTATTCAATTTCGTAATCAGGATTCATATAGAGCTGCCGATACACCCAGCTACAATATATTCCATTTTGGAAAAGCAAACAATATTATTTATACACACTTACACTGAGAACAATCAGAATAACTAATCGTTTTAAACGTTAGGCAGCCGTTGGAAACCTTACATTACTGCTTTAGCAAGGACTAAACAACTATAAAATAAATATTAGCCGTTTACATCACTATTTCATATAAAATGTATTAGCAAGCGAAACGTATAACTAATTATTACCATATATTCACATCGAACGTACGGTCAGCGTACCGACTGTGAGCGACGTAATGTATGTGCGTACTTATTTCAGTACTTTCATTCATTGAAGTTTCAGGCCCCGCTCATAGTAAGCAACTGATAGTACGCTCTTATGATCGAAAGTATGAACGCGTACTTACTCTAATATTATTAACCATTTATCTATAATTCAGTCACATTCATCTTAAACAAGCACTTGCAAATATATGCTGTGAAAATTGAACACTTCACGTAACAAATTATTTACTTACGCGATCACAAAGACAACTTCGTAAGGCGTATGCTGATTTTAATAATGTTATTGTTTGCTGTAGTAACATAAAATAATTAGAACATTCTAAATTATCAAAATTAGCCATGATTGTTGTCATGACATGATTATTATAAATACCGCGTAATTATTCAACAAGTTTAAATTACTTATAAATTTAAGCGTTTATCCTGTTCGGTGAATGATGTACTATATTCCAGTTCCCATATGAATAAACATGCTCATTCCAATTCCATTCTTACTGTTTGTCTTTATGTTATACAGCGTAGTCCCTTATAGAGTGCAGCTTCGTTATACTTGCGTTTTCTTGCGTTTTGACAGTTCAAATGATGCCATACCCAATGAATACCCTTTTTTTTTCTATTTATTCAACGCGGTGCGGTAGCGACAAAGTAAACATATAAAAAATAGTTCCGACTACTCATTCCTAGCACTGCAACTATTATATATTATTATTTCAATATACAGACACGGCCTCTATACATTTATAATTATAGATTTCGTTACAGCTCTATGTATATAACTATGTCCCGATAAAGTGCAATCGAAAGAGGTTTATTCTGTTTAGTACCCATGATACAGACCAACTCAATTACATCCACTTGAGTCCCGTGTTTCCACCATCTTAGTCTTTACGTAACAAGAATTTATTTAAAACTCGACTAATTGGTAAAAAATGACTACATTTCGACACCTACATTCTCATAAGGCTTCTTCGTAATAAACTCCTACGTTGATCTGAAACAATAAAAAATAAATTGTTAAATAATGTTGTAACTTATTCTGCTAGATATACGCACAGTCTATTTCTTTAGAATTGAAAGGGTATTGTGACCTTCTATTCCTACCAGTTTATGTAAATGCCATGCATACAGAACAAACGGCGGAAGCCCGTGCACTTCAACTCATTTTAACTCCATCGAACTGCACTGACTTCTACTCTCTGCACCTGCGTCCGTTGCAGAGTTTGGCGAATGGCCTTAGGGGAGATCGCAAGTCGTGTAGATCCCTAAGGCAAGGCTGGTGGACTATCCTTCTCGAGGTTGCCGCCAAACAGACGCAACGAAAACCTCCAGCCGCCCTCACCCACATGTGTATGTGTGCATGTACATGAGTACATGCACACATACACATACATTACCACACTGCTTCAATCACTCACACGGATGCGCACACATACATTTACACTCACTACACCTACACACATACACAAACACACACACACACACACACACACACACACTCAGACGCCCACGTACACACTCATACGAAGCAAACATAGAAGTGAAACAAAAGAAGCAACTACCCCAGGAGGGTACCAGCGTCCGCGACGCTGGGAAATCCCTCCCTGCACCCTCGGGTCCAGGCTGCCCCACGTACCACGTACCATTCTGGGGGGGGGGCTCAATGTTTCACGGGACAGACAAGACCTGCACGACCTGGCAAGCGCCATGCCTCGTGCAGAACATATAACCAATACCTCCTGGACGATTGTACTGCGTCGAGTAGAACGCCGCGAGGCGAACGTTGGCTCCGCGACAACCGTAACCGGTAGAGGCAAACACCGCGGAAAGCGCTTCCGCCATCATTGACGCCAGCGTGAGTACGCAGCGCACGCGGGAGGTAGCGAACCGACAACATCGGCGAACGCACCCCCGCGGGAGGTAGCGAACCGACAACATCGGCGAACGCACCCTTCGCGAGACAACAAACAGCTGGTACAACGAACCAACGTGAACACCCGGCCCCAGCCAGCGTGATGAGGAAACCGCCCGGGGCGATGCAATCGGCCGAACGTGGCGCGAGTGGTGGACGTAGCAGCTCAGGCATGCAAGCGGCAGCCACGCAGACGGTGAAGAGTGTGCCTTCGGGCTCGCTCCCGCCGGCTGCACGCGCCGCTTCGGCCAGTGCAGCGCCGGGTACCCCCCGTCGCGCCCCTCCGACGGCAGTCGGAGATGCGGGGCCGGCAGCCCCATGGGGCACCACCGGACCTCGGCACACACCGATCAACCCGGCGCTCTCGGGACGGCCCACTTCGGCGACACCGTCGAAGAGGAACCGTCACGACGACACACCACCAAGCGCCACGACGAAGCGTGCAAAAGTGGACGCAACACCGAAGAGGGCAACGATGAGCTACGCCGATGCGACTAACTCGCATCTGATGGTGGCCGTCGTTGCCACTCCACCTACAGACCTGACGGTGGAACAAGCACGGCAGCTCGAACTCTCCGTAGAGGAGCGGATCATAGAAGCAGCCGTCGCACCACCGTCAAAAAACGAGCCTGCACTCGCGCCTCTCTGGGCATCCCCAAATTGGAAGTGCCGAAAATCGAGGCGCGCGACCGCCGAGTCCCCTTCTTCACCGGCAGCGTGTACGTAGTGTTCCACGCTGCCGGGGCAGGAGCTGGCAAGGCGGCTGCCGTGCCCAGGGAGATGCCGCTCGCCAGTAGGCACACGCAGAGACGAGCGACAACACCTGCTGAACCTTACACGTCGGGCACAGCCCGAGCACACACGACGCCCGCAGCGACTAACACCGCTGTGACGGACGTCAACGATGAGCACGACTCGTCTGGCGGGCAGTCCGTGGACGTCAATGTTCTCGGATCTTCGTCAGACTAGAGTCGTACAGACAAACCTCCAGCACAAGCAGATTGCAACGGCTACCCTACTCAGGCTGCTGGAGGTTAACCATCACACGATAGCCCTAATCCAGGAGCCGTGGATTAGAGGCGACACCATATGTGGACTCAACAACATCGGAGGTAAGATATTGCACAAGAGCTCGGCTCCTAAGCCGAGAACATGCATATATGTACATTCCCCGAACGATACCAGCATTGCTGCTGACTAACTTTTGTTCCAGAGACCTCACCGCCGTGGGAATACGAACAGGGCCCAGTGATCAGATGCTAGTACTAGCTTCGGTCGACATGCCTGGTGATGAGGAGATCCCATCGAAGGAGCTGGCCGACCTAGTGCAGCACTGTGAGGACCATGGCTGGCAAATAATACTCTCGGCAGATGCTAACGCCCACCATCCATTGTGGGGAAGCCTCGTGGCAAATAGACGAGGTCAGATCCTAACTGAATACATCTTCACAACAACCCTAACGGTAATCAACATCGGCTCAGAACCCACCTTTGTTAGCTCCAGATATCAAACCATAGCGGACATTACACTGGCATCGGATGGGGCCGCGGAACTTGTCACGAACTGGCATGTGTCCGCCGAACCATCCTTTGCCGACCACAGACGAATCTGCTATGACATACGAGTGCAAGAGAGGGTCACACAACCAAAGCGCAACCCACGCAATACCAACATTGCGAGATACAAGACCCTGCTCGAACAAGAAATAGTCATGTCAAAGGACCATGCGTCAAATTGGGCTCAGTGTCCAACAGAGTTATGGCATATGCCATTGTAAAGGATTTTGTTCGTACTAAAATTGTTAGTACCGGCACCATCTTCAATTCCATTGCAGAAAAAAGATCATCATTCTCTTAGCGTTATCTCAGTTTCAATCTGGGGTCCGCTTTCTAGTCTAACCGGATTTGGCTGAATATTAGCTTTTCCACAGAGCGACTGCCCGTCTGACCTTCGCAACCCGAAGGGATAGCGATATTCCATGGTTTAGGCTAGTGTCAGTTTATTTAGAAGGTAACGCCCTGTAACGACTGTCAAAGATCTTCATGACAACCGGGACCGACGGCTTAACGTGCTCTCCGAGGCACGGGACAAGCGATAATTAACCATTTAATACGCATATAACTCCGAAAAGTCATTGGTGCGCGCCGTGGATTCGAACCCGATACCCTCTGCATGGCAGTCTGTTGGTATATCCACTCGGCTATCGCCGCCTCATTGCAGAAAATTATATTGCAGAGGAAAGATATGCACTTAAATAGATTTTGTAGAAAAATACAATTGTTAGTCATAAAACGGTTATAGTAACAATATATTCATACTTTAATAATGGTAAACGATAGATACGCTTGCGCCCGAGTGATTTACAACACTCTCCATCCCTCTCACACCTCTCGGACGCCTGCCCGGGCCCCCGTCTGCTCTCACTGCTCTCAGTCAGTCGACTCGTGATTCTCACGGTGTTAGCTGTGTGTTTTCGTTAGTGATGTTCTGGATATTCGTATCCGCGGATATCCGAGGAAGAAGAAAGATCCGTATCCGTATTCGGTACTTTTCTCGCGGATCTTTTACGGATCTTTCATCTGATTAATTTTCAATTGACAGGATGGAATGCTATAGGTGGTTAGGTAGAGTTAATAAACTATTAAAATCCATTCAGAGTATTTTAATATAATTTCAATACATGTCGAAACATGAGCTGTCTATTGTTCCGGTGGGCGTGCGTGACGTCAACTATCGTTTCAAAGTCGCGCGCACCGACATCGATTCAGTAAGAAAATAAAGATCCGTATCCGTATCCGTGGATCTTGACACCAAATATCCGTATTCCGATCCGTATCTGCGAATATACATTTTTAACGATCTGGAACATCACTAGTTTTCGTGTATCCTCTCGGCACACACAATTTAATCCACCGGCAGGTCATCTAAACGACATTGCAATCAATATCAATAATAATTATTGATATTGATTGAAATTTTAACAAAAATATTTTACCTATTAGCAGCTGTTTTACTTTTTATGTATTCTTTGCACCTGGAATTAAAACTAGTTAAAGATGTCAAACAACAAAAACTACAATGCCATAACAGCATTACTTTGCAGGATTATAGTTTATTTATGGTAGGAGAAAAATATTTATAGCAGAATAACCCCATGGATTCTTCGCAAAATCAGTTTATATCTTTATATTTAGTGCTTTACAAGTATATTCAAAGTGATCTCATCTCTGTTGGTGGGTAAGCCCAGGCTTCATACATTTTTGCCCATGGTCCTTTCAATAACATGACCGACAGCACTGCACACATAGAACACAACACTAATTTACTAACGAAATGCATACAACGTAGCTACAAACAAACCTGCCCCACCACACTACCCAAAACAAGTAGTAAAACCCAATGGTGGGATCAGAACTGGAGAAGCTCAAGCACAATCTGAGAAAACTCTTCAACCGGGCCAAAAACACAAGGAAAGACACGGATTGGGACAAATATAAAGAAACCCAGTCGCACTACAAGAAACGCATATAATTCCGCAGGGGAGAATCCTGGCGAAATTTTTGTACCAACATTAACTCCACATGCGAGGCAGCCAAGGTCAAAAAGACCCTATCCCAGGACAGCAACAAGACCCTAGGCTCCATCAGAAAGCCTGATGGCACCTACGCAATCACAGACATGGAAATAAGCCAAGTGCTAATCAAAACACACTTCCCAACATGGTTACCGTGGACCGGCTGAAATGGGCAATTGATAACTTCCAGCCGTACAAATCTGCAGGCCTGGACGAAATAACACCAGCACTTCTACAAATGGGACTGCACAGCGATTGTGCCACAGCTACTCAGCATAATTATATAGAGCATCTATAGCGCGCAATACATACCACGAAGGTGGAGGAAAGTAAAAGTCATCTTTCTCCCAAAACCGGGCAAAACGGATTACACTCAAGCAAAATCGTTCAGACCTATCAGTTTAACCTCCTTCTTGCTGAAAACGCTGGTGAGGCTCGCTGACAGATACCTGCGGGAAGGCGCACTGCTACGCAGACCACTACTCCCACAACAACAGGCCTACAGAAGTGGTAGATTAACGGAATCAGTGCTTCACTCCGTAGTGGGGACCATAGAGACAGCGCTATCTGCCAAACTAATGACCTTAGGTGCCTTCATTGACATAGAAGGCGTCTTCGACAAAACTAAATTCACCAGCATTAGTTTTCACCGGCCCTTGACAAGATCGGAGTTGAACAAACCGTCAGTGGCTGGATTGATCAACTCCTGAAACAAAGGGCTACTCAATTCACGGTTAACACCACCACAAAGGGGATAGTAGCAAAAGGCTGCCCACAGGGAGGTGTCCTATCACCCCTGCTATGGAACATAGTGGTAGACGACCTGTTGAGAAGCCTAAATGACAAATGCTTCTACACGGTCGGCTACGCAGATGATATAACCATCCTAATCAAAGGAGACCCGGAAGACATGATCCACTATCGGATGCAAGCAGCCATCAGGATCATGGAACAGTGGTGCAACCACCACGAACTGGCGGTCAACCCAAATAAAACGGAGCTAGTACTTTTCACCAACAAAAGGAACACCCTTTATGACCAGAAAACCAAAACTTTTTGGCACGGAGCTCAACCTATCGAGTGAAGTCAAGTACCTGGGCGTAACACTCGACCATAAGCTCAACTGGAGTAAACAAATCACCACTAAAACCACAAAAACATGTACAATCTTCTGGCAGTGCAGGAGAATAAGAGGCAAGTAATGGGGTCTCAAACCATTCATCACCCTCTGGATCTACACTGCCATAATACGCCCCATGCTCACATACGGTGCAGTAGTGTGGTGGCCACGCACTCAACTAAGCACAGTCAAGAGCAAGCTGCAGAGCATACAACGCTTCGCCTGTCTGGCCACAACAGGCTGCACGAAAACAACTCCAACGGCGGCATTGGAGGTGCTTGTCGACCTGCGACCACTGCACCTCATCATCCAGCAGGAAGCGGGTGCCGCCGCGATCCGGTTCGATAAGTTCGGGCTTTGGAGAAGGGATGACCGAATAACACATGCACGCCTGAAAAGGACATTAACTAACGAAATCCCAATGCTAGATGCAACGTGTGACCACGTACCCAAAACCTTTGTCTTTGACAAAAAATACCGCATACAACTGCAAGAAGAGCACAAGGATAGCTCTGGTATACACGAAGTTAGAGTATACACAGACGGCTCAAAAACGAAGTATGGGACGGGCCGGAGTATTCTCCCATGACTTGAACATCAATTTCTCAACATCGCTTAGTAAACTCAACACCATCTTCCAAGCTGAATGCGTTGGGATTATAAGGGCGGCAACGGCGATCGCGGCCAGAAACTTGAGTGACCTGTCAATACGCATTATCACAGACAGTGCCTCAGTACTACAAGCTCTCAGCAGCAACTGCTTTAACATCGGCCTAAATATGGAGTGCCACCAAGAGCTGCAGAAAACTGCAGCGAGGAACCGGGTTACGCTCCAGTGGATACGAGGACACAGTGACTCCACGGGCAATGACGCAGCAGACCGCAGACAGTTTTTTTTTTTTCGTTTTTTTTTTTTTGCTCGTAACACTGAAAACGTCAAACGTAAAATTACGAAGCTCCGTGATTTTAAAGTTTTATTTAAGTTTAAATCAATATTAAACGCTTATGTTTCATTAATATCGTGTGCTGTTTGAAACCTCGCTGCAGACAGTTCTTGGCGGACAAATCAACTACCCAGTGGCATCGGACGGAATTCAAATCATCTTTAAACCCGGGGAGTATTTTACTTATTAACTTACACTCCTCAGCACATATTTACTCGGCTCACTGAACGTGAGCTTCGTCCATCACACACTGGCACAGTTTCTGTCTCCTTTTGCTTGACAAAAGTGGAAGCAAAATCGAGGACTGAACAAATGCCCCATACAAGCACAAACTACACTTACACTTCACATTTATATACATATATGTAATTATTTATTAATTAAGTATACATTATTATAATTATTTATTGATTGTCTGCCTAGATTTAGTTATTTAGTACAGCCATCAGCAAGGATTATCCTACCTACTTGACACTGATATAAGAGTTGTTCAACAAACCATATTAATCTAAACCATTATTTAGTTTAATAGCCAAATTACCATCTTACACCTTTCTTTCAATTTTCATAACTTATTTTCAACATACCTACATCAATCTATAACTATCATAACTTTTTTATCTCTTTTATTTGGTACTAATTATATATATTCACTCTTGTATATTAACATAATACCTATCTTTCTTCAAAGTTTTCACCTGTTTTCCTTTTTTAGGTAATTTGTGAGGCATGTCTACAAACATGATGATCCGCAAGGCACTTGCTAAGGAAACAGAGAACAACTTGAAGATAGCGCTGTTAGAATTAAAGAAATATAAAGAAGATAACAGTCAACTATTGAAGGAACGTGTTGATAGCGAAGAAGAAATTAAATATGTCAATGATAAAGTATCCCAGCTGAAGGTGCAATTGACGGAACTCCACATTGAACACATGGACATCTTGGATCAACGAGACAGACTACAGGAGGAAGTTAGGTCCTACAGTAGCTGTGATGAAACCTACCTTAGACAACTCAGTCGAATTATGGAGTTGGAGGCGAGTCTGAATGAAGCCCAAACAACAATTTTATCACAAGAGGAATCAATCCAGACGCTCAACACCACAGCAAACAAGAACCGGTTTTCAGAGGTAATCAGCGGTAATGCTAGTGTTATTAAGACTGTAAAATGTAAGTGCAACTGTAAATCTAAATTGACAACCAAAAGGAAATTTAGGCAATTATCAAAATTAAACAAATTGATAAAGCGACTTGAATCCAGTCACAAGGGGTCAAATAAAGTAAATAAATTATCACAAATTAACCATGACTTGGTTAAGGAACAGGAGTCATTGATGTCGAAGCTTGAGGCTAGCAATGAACAATTACTCAGTAGTAGATTATTATATGATCAGCACACTCAGGAGCTACAAACACACATATCAAAACTGACTGCACAGCTCGACAAAATGGCAATAACACTCCAGAAAGAAACTCAAGAATACATATTAAAATATGATGAGATTTCTAGAGTTGGTAGAGAAAATCTAGAACAAATACTCTCTATAGCCAACAAAAAATGTTGCTTAAATTGTTCAAAATTAAATAATGATTTAGAAAGTAGTCTAGTACTAGAACAACCTCACAAAATATACAATCACTCCGGTTCTGATGCCTTGTTACAGACAAATCATATATGTTCACTTGACACTCATTGTAATAATTGGGTGTGGGTTTGGGTAGCTTAATAGATAGTTACACTAACCGTCCATTACAAAACTATTGTTATCCAGGAGAAAGAATGTCTTCATTAGTTAATAAGTTAAAACATGCAGAATTAAATAAACATTCTACAGTTATTATTATGTATGGTGATAGCTTACAAGTTACTAGGAAAGATATACTAGCTTTATCGGATATAATGACTGATAGAAGTTCTAAAGTGGGGTGTAATTTTATAGTCTGTGCATTTCCTTATTCAAAGACCTTATCTGATAAAGAAAACAACCAGATAAGTAAATTAAATCTATTATTATATAATAGTACATATCTTCATAATGACAAAATTTTATTCTTTGACACTAATACTTTTATTAAAAGTAATTTTATTTTAACAAAAGAAACTATGTATCTTTCTCGCTCTTTTAAACGACAACTTGCTACATTATTAGCATTTAATTTATACAGTGACCCAAGTACTGTTAGAGTACATAACAATTCCATTATTGACATTCATAATAATAATAATTTAAATTAAATTCTGAGACAATAGAGAACACCTCTAGCTATAATAAGATTACTCGTAACTCATTGACTAATACACTTAAACATAATAATAACAAAAATTTGATTAAATTAGTACATCAGAATATTAGAAGTATGATTAATAAAGATTTAGAAATGGAATTGTTTATGAACTGTAATGCTGTTGATATATTTTGCATCACTGAATATTGGCTAAAAAGCAACCAGTTCATGTTCAATTTCAGTATTCATATAGTAGGAAGCTCGTTTAGCCAGCAGCAAGCAGTACATGGTGGCTCGATGATTTTACTTAATAAGCAACTTAAATTTAAGGAGCGTCATGATATTGTAAGTCTGTCTGTTGAGCGAACTATTGAGGTAGCCTGTGTGGAACTGAGGAGATTTATTGTAATAAGTGTATACAGGCCTTCTTCAGCATTGTATGATAGCTTCGAGCGTATTATGGATGAGATATTAAACAAAGTTGCAAAAATAAATAAAAATGTTGTTGTGTGTGGTGACTTTAATGTAAATTTATTGGAGGATAGTAGTCTAAGTACAAAATTGAAAGCGCTGTTTCTATCATATAATCTGAAGAACTTATTCTTAGAGCCCTCAAGAGTTACTTCATCTACATCTACTTGCCTAGATAATATATTTACAGATATCATAGTAAGAGACAAGCAAATTATTAGACAGTTAGACTCAGACCATTGTGGACAGCAGATCTCCTTTAATGATAACAGTAAGAATGTTTCTAGGCAAAATATAGTTGTAATACCTAAAACTGCAACTCGTTTTGCTAGGTTTCAAAGTTAACTAATGACTAGCTGGTCACTGTTAGATGATGAAAGTGACCCTAATTTGTTATATAATAGCTTTTTCAAAGCGTTTTGTACAGACTTTAATTCGGTTTTCACAACTAGAACGATTACAGTTGGAGGTAATGCAACCTTCTGTGAATGGGCAACAACTGGGCTTCACAAAAGTAGAAAGAGATTGTATGAGCTATATGACGAGAGAAACTTTAATTTAAGTGAACAATTTCAGGATCATGTTAGAAACTATGCTAGGATATTTCGGAAACTTTGCAAGAAGGCTAAGTCTCTTTACCTGAGTTCAAGGATTAGGAGTAATAACGATAAAATGAAAATGACATGGAATATAATAAACAGCGAGACTGGGAAAGTTAAAAGTAAAAGTTCAAAATTTAGTTTGAACATTGATAACGACACTATTACATCAGACTCAAAAGTTGCATCGGCGTTTGAAAGTTTTTTTACTGATATCCCCGTTATTACTACTAGATCTTTGGACTCATCAACCAATGCAGCGGAATCTCTTTTAAAAGAAAACATGAGTACAACCTATAGTAATTTCTCATTTCAGTATATAAATTCAGATGATGTTATAAAAGCTTTTAATACTATAAATTTAAAGAAGACTGCAGACTTGTGGGGAAATTCCGTTACTATTACCAAGTCCATTATTGCTTTAGCTGCTAACAGATTAGCTTTAATATTTAATAAGTGTATTGACTGTGGTGTATTTCCTGATCTTATGAAAGATAGCAAGGTAATACCTTTGTACAAATCAGGTAGCACATCAGACCCCACCAACTATAGGCCAATTTCTGTGCTGCCCACATTTAGCAAAATTTTCGAGAAATTGATACTAGACCAACTGCAAAGTTAACAACGAGCTTCTACACTCTAAACAATTTGGTTTTACAAAGGGGCGCTCCACGACCGATGCCGGTGTTGAGCTTGTACAACATTTCTTTGATGCCTGGGAGGATTCACATGATGCTTTAGGTGTCTTCTGTGATTTGTCCAAGGCCTTTGATTGTGTAGAACATGATACATTGATCAGGAAATTACATCACTATGGTTTAAGTAGTTCTGCTCTGCATCTGCTTACTTCATATTTGAGTAATAGGATTCAGAGAGTTGATGTCAACGGGACGCGTTCGCATGGGTCTGTAGTCAAAATGGGCGTCCCACAGGGTTCAATCCTCGGTCTTTTTTTGTTTTTAGTTTATATTAATGACTTACCACACCTCGTCAATGACAAGCACGGGATAGTACTGTTTGCTGATAATACCTCACTTTTATTTAAATTAAAACGACAGCAAATTGATATGGACGATGTAAACATTGCTATCTCAAAGGTGGTTCGCTGGTTTGAGGTTAACAACATGCTTTTAAATAGACCAAAAACTAAATGTATTCGATTTTTGATGCCTAACGTCAAACAAGTGAACACCTCAGTAAAGGTTAAGGATGATGTGTTGGATCTTGTGGATAACACCAAATTTTTAGGCATTACACTAGATTCTAAGCTGCAATGGGGACCACATATTAGTAAATTGTCGAATAGACTCAGCTCTGCAGCATATGCAGTCAGGAAAATTCGCCAGTTAACTGACATTGACACTGCCAGGCTTGTATATCATAGCTATTTTCATAGTATAATGTCATACGGTATTCTCCTGTGGGGAAATGCTGCCGATATTCAGACCATCTTTGTTCTGCAGAAAAGAGCTATTCGAGCAATTTATAATTTGGATTATGGGGCTTCGTTAAGGAATAAATTCAAGGAAATAAACATTTTAACAGTTGCAAGCCAGTACATTTATTCCAACCTAATATATTTGTTCCAAAACAAGGCCTCATACTCAAAAAAAGTGATATCCACAATTTGAATACTAGAAATAAGAGTAAGCTAGTAGTGCCGGCTACCCGGCTAGAGAAAATAAAAAAATCTTTTCAAGGCCAATGTGTGCGCTTTTACAATAAAGTGCCAAGCAATATTCAAAATTTAAGTTATAATAAATTCAAAAAGATTATAAAACGTAAACTTTGTCAAAAAGGGTACTATTCAGTGCTAGATTATATTGAAGATAAAAATGCTTGGGATTAATTTGCTCGGTCCCACAGGCTACTTATGTTTGATTAGTGTTAAGTTTCATGTGAGTGTGAGTTATTGTGTCTATATTATGCTAGTTACTACTTTTATATTATTATTAAAAAAGCCTTATTAGTTGACAACAACATTATAGACACACCAGCTCATATACCTATGAAAAATCCAATGTAGTTACTAAGTTTTTAAATTGTATAATATCAAGACGTAGAAAAGAGTGGCCCGGAGTTTCTTGCCTGATTCTTCTCACGAGGCTCTACTTTCTGAACAGGCATTTTTTTCAATGCTCAACTATGTTAATACTCGTATGCATTTAAAGTAACTTTTTTTTTTTATTTGTATGACTTTCTGATGTGCCCAAAAAATTTAAACATTTTTATGGAAATAAACATATTTGAGTTTGAGTTTGAGTTTGACCAACTGGCAAGGAAAGGATTGGACACAACAACTCTGGGACCCGAACCAATTGTTCCGGTACCTTTCTACCAACAAAAACGTGGTTACGCGAGAGAACCCTACACCAACATGAAAAAGAGTGGGCAGAGTTGAAAGAGTGTAGGCAATCCAAAGATGCCTTTCCCCAATTAAACAAACGACTCTCGCAAAAACTGCTGCACTCCAACAGGCAAACACTCAAGCTTCTGACTGGCATAATAACTGGCCACTGTCCACAAAATAAGCATCTCTACAATATCGGCGTCACGGACAGCCCACTATGCAGGGGCTGCATGGAGACCGAAGGAATACCCGTTCATGTGATCCTAAATTGTACCAGCGTGAGCGACCAACGGACGAGGTTCCTGAACAAGCCCAGAACCATGAGCGAAGCCATACGCAACACTGGTCAACTCATGGCATTCAGGAAGGAGCTTTCATGGTATGAGTAGCAGGCGACAACCATGTCACTGCTCACACACAATGGCCAAATTCAGGGGCTAAGTGCGGAAAACACCTGTCCAACTAACTAACTATACAGAACAAAATAATAATATTATTGGAGGCAAGTGTTCTAGGGTTAGCCACCCCAGAACACAGTAAGCCCAATTACATGTGTATTTTTTTAGTAATTAGCGCCTTAGTGGTCGTTTTTATCTAACTATGCAGATTGTGGTAATTAAATTGTATGTAATTTTACGTTGTCATAAATCGATATCTCTACTTGATCTAGAATGTGATTGTTATATTAAAAGCTAATTGAAAGATATTTTATGGGAAGTATTCTTATAAAAATATATATTAAAAGGTACCAGTAAAGTAGATACGTTTAAAAGTGTGAAGCAGATGATACTTACATATTATATCAGTGCTTATACTACACCACATGTACCGGACAGCCGTTGTTGGCTCTCACGTTGTCTAGCGGGGGTGATATCACCACGTATGTATCTCGGCTAGTAGTAGGAACCTCTTCATCGTCGCCTGCGAACAGCGGAGGCGGAGGAATAACGTCATCATCCACCTCATCCTCCGTCGCCTCCTGCCGTTTACGGCCCGGCATGTAGTTCATAACGCACGTCACAGCGATCAGGAACAAGAAGAATATGAACACCACGTCGAACATGATTAGAAAGTTCAGCATTACAAGTTGCATCACGTCACTAGATAACTCCCCCCTCACATTCTGCGCTCGCCAGCTCAGACAGAGGTACTATTCTCATCTTATAGCATTGCTCGAAATAGCTTCTCAATATCTGGAACAAATGAAAAAATACCCTTAGCTCATATTTCGCCAAAGTAGCTTCGAAATGGAAATCGATGATGAGACAATACAAGGAATGTTTAATTTCGATTTTTGGATCTCACATTTAGGTCGGCAATACATCCGGCCGAATTACCAGTTATATTAATAAATAAATATTCCTCCCCCAAAACCCATAATATGTTTTTCTGAGTCTTAACTGTGAAAAATGATCCTTCAGATAGATTTGCGTGAGAGATCAACAACCTTAGGTAATTATCAATGCGGTATTTACCTAAGGTTGTCTCTCGTGTCGTTACTCAGGATTGCCTACAAAGAATATGAACTATGGCTGTATCCATCCTAAAATATGACTGGTAAAACTTGCCTATATGTTTCGTTTTGCATAGTCACCGTCACGTTTTGGAGCTCAGGTTTATTTACCGTTCTATTCAGAATTAAGAAATTAGAGGCTGTTCGCGGCTTGCCTTACAAAACATTTAATAATGAAAGGCCCCAAAACATAGTCAAGGAAAGTGAAAATTTGTAGCATCCTCGTTATTAAATGTATAAAAGTCTTACATAGTTGTTTCCCTATTTTGTCGTCCCATTATGTTATAGTATGCAAACGAATACCCAAGTCTATTGATAAAATATTCTTCTTGAAAATGTAAGCAAAATATTTAGCCGGGGGGATGATGCGAAAGGTTCTGCGTGAATTAAGTATAACGTAATTAGTCGGGATCCCGCCGCTTGTTTAGTTTCTGAAGACTAGCAAAATTTTGAACTGGGAATTCGTTGACATTTTAAATTACGTCGCTTATAGCACGGATATGCGTACATTAAAGTTGCTAGCCACGCCCTATGTTTTATTTTCTTTTATCCATCTTATTTATATGTTGTATTCTTTGATTATAAACTTGGTTGTATTTTGTTTTGTTGGTTAGATGTTGTATCAAAAAAGTCTGTCAAATTCTTAAAAAATATCACAACCTTTAATCATTCCATGGAAGCTGCAAGAGGAGACTGAAGAAAATTCACG
The DNA here is from genome assembly GCA_944739405.2 of Euclidia mi. Classification (NCBI taxonomy): domain Eukaryota; kingdom Metazoa; phylum Arthropoda; class Insecta; order Lepidoptera; family Erebidae; genus Euclidia; species Euclidia mi. The sequence goes on along the minus strand of OX123183.2, from coordinate 98,316,392 downwards.
AAGCAAATAATATCTTCGTGAAGAGAAGACTAAAAAGAAAAGGAATATTTGACAACAGACTTTACATTAACCCTTCTTACCAGCGTGACATAGTAGGCCAAATTGGGAGGGTTACATCTAGCAGTGGACTGTGAAAGGCTTTATGATGATCAAATTCGATGAAATTTGAGATTAATATACTCCTATCATGTATTTTTTTTAATTTTATGTGGACCTCAACAAGTGCATAATTACTATCCTGGAGACGTTTCTTTCAGATTGGACGGTCAGTGATAATCGTAAAGCAAGTTAACTTTTTCACTTATATAGATTGAACAATACTTCAGAAGCCTGACATTACTAAGGTAAAAGTGTGGTATCTCTTATGTATTTTCTTCATCAAGAAAGTTCTTATGAGTTGACTAATATAATTTTTAATGCTTTTTTGATAATAAACAACAATTAGTTATTTTTTTAGTTTTTTTATTTAAATAATCTTAATTAACAATAATTACGAGTAAGTACTGTATGTACGTAGTACAAATTAAGGTGCCTAATCAACTAAGCTTAAACTAAAATTAAACGGTTGTATAAAAAATGCATAATTTAATACAAAGTGTGGCCTCCTCTGTTATTGAGAACTTGCTGGCACCGATTATTCATAGAATCATTTAATCATTATTTATTTGTTAAACATAGGTCATACAGGTCTTACAGGTGTCATATTACAAGTCCACTATGTTTTACCATTAAATGGTGTACAAATTGGATACAAGTATAATGCTAACTTTAGTATTATACAATAAATAAAATATAAAATAAAGTTATTAAAACAATAAATGAAAATATTTGTCTAAATTCAAATTCTAATATTTTACCACATACACACATCACCATCTAGTCCCAAGCTAAGCAGAGCTTGTGTTATGAGTACTAGATAATGGATAAACATACATATATACTTTTTTTTTTGTAAAACGTCCATGTTCATGCACAAAATTTTTGACTTGAGCGGGAATCGAACCCGCGACCTTCGGTGTAGCAGTCGCTTACACTACCGCTGCGCCAACCGTCTTACAAAGAACAAAAAATAATGATCGTCTAATTAATGAATTAGACGATCATTATTTTTTGTTCTTTTTTTTACCTTTTGGCTTGTTTTAAATAATTATATTGACATACTATCCAATTTCATCATTTGACATGTTGTGATTATTATTAGTATTACCACATTATTCCAATATTATTTATTTAGACAAATATTTTCATTTATTGTTTTTATTTCTTTTTATTCCATTGAATAAAAAGAAATAAATGACTGCCTCGTTGGTCTCGCGGCATAAATGTGCACGTGGGATTGGGAGGTCTCGGGTTCGATTCCCTGGTCGGGCAAAGTGTTATTGGGTTTTTCCGTTAGGAAATTCTCAGTAGCAGCTTGGAGTCTGGTAAAGTGCCCGGTACGGCAATAGGCTCGCTTACGTGGGACTTAAAAAACATGGCGAAATGTGGGTGTAATATTACACCTCTGCCTACCCCTTCGGGGATACAGGCGTGACTCTATAGATAGATAGATAGAAAAGAAATAAAATGTCAATAGTAAATTAATACATGTCCATCTAATAAAATAACATACCTAATAGAATTAATTGGTTAAAAGGTGGATTCATGTCAGTGCATTTTACATAATTTTATTATTCAAATATTCAACTATTGAATAATATGCTTTTTCCGGTAGGAAACATTGTAATTTATTCTTTAACAATTATATTATACTTATTTAATATTTTTGAAAAGACAACTCCCGCATTAGGACTTAATCCTGTGTCGCGGAGGACTTTACAAACATACAACTAACGGACACAATGAACACCCAGACTCGAAACAACAATTTATGGATTACACAAAGTGTTGTCTCGTGTGGGCATCGAACCCACAACACGCGGCGCAAGCGGTGAGGTGGCCGCTTAAACCACTACGCCAACCGTGTAGTCAATTTAATATTATCGCTTGAGCTTATCCATTTAGGTAGTATATTATACACTTTAGGCGCCATAACAAAAACACTTTTGTGGAATAGTGCTGTTTTAGCAGGGACTAAGTGAAGTTTACCAGTTCGGCGCTCACCACTTACTTCCGAGATTTTTTTCCAGTTTCGTTTTACAAACATTGCGGTCTCAAAAATGTACATGGATGGAAAGGTCAATAGTTTTAATTTTTTTAAATGAGGTTTGCAAGTATCTGTAGTCTTTAAGTTCGAAATAGCTCTAATACAGCGCTTCTGCGCTATAAATACTGATTCTCTACCAGAATCAGAGGCATTCCCCTAAAATATTATGCCGTACCTTAACGTAGACGCTACAAAACCGTGATAAGCTGCGATGACAGTCGCTTGGTTTGCAGCTTTATTCAACATATACAGTGCATACTGATTCAATTTGTTACAGACTTTTTCAATCTGTGTGGTCCATCTGAGGTTATTTTCTATGTGTAGTCCAAGAAATTTTGCAATGTCCGTTTCATTATTTTTAATGTCATTATACTTAATATCTAAATTTAAATTCTGATTAGATTTTTGTTCAAAATTCATAAATGTCACCTTATCTAGATTGATTTTCAGATTTTGTTTTTCTAGCCACGTTATAAGGAATGAAAGGTTACGATTTATCTCTACTTCGATGGTGTCTACATTATCATTCTTAAAAACAACTGTACTGTCATCTGCAAACATTGTCATGGGGCATTTAGTTAGTGATGGAAAATTATTTATGTAAATAATAAATAACGAAGGGCCTAAAGTACTTCCTTGCAGTACCCTTACCTTGACCTTTACATTTCTTAATTCAGATTTATAGGAAATTAAAGTTTTTGACCTACTACAAATTTAATTAATGACGGTCACTTGTTGATGATTGGTTAAGTATGGCTCAATCATCTCAGTTAAGTTTGTCTATCAGGATTTTGTAGTCTACATAGTCAAAAGCCCTCGTCATGTCCATGTAAAGAGCTTGAACAGGTAAGCATTTACCTATTCTACACATTATAAGATAAAGAAAATCATATATAGCAGCATTTATACATTTATTTCGCCTAACCCTTTTTGACTTGCCGTAAATAACGCATTTTTTTCGACAAAATCATTAAGTTGTTAGATATCACTTTCTCAAAAATTTTAGAAAATACCGATACTAACGCAATGGTCTATAACAAGCCATGTTTTCTTTATCGCCTTTTTTAAAAATCGGTTTAACATCTGACACTTTGAGTTTCTTAGGAAAAATACCATCTAAGATACAGCTATTAATTATATGGCTTAGAACAGGAGCTATTAACGTTGATACACATTTGACTATTTTTGTACTGATTTCATCATACCCTGTGCTAATTGTGTTCTTTAATTCCAAAATAATTTTATGTATGTCCTGCGGAATAGTAGGTTTCATAAACATTGTTACTGGTCTGTTAATAAGGCCAGACGTGGACTGTTGCATAACATGTATGGGCTGTACTTGGTCAACATCAAAATGATTAAATGCTTGTGAAATAACATGTGGATTTGTTACTATTTGGTTACTTATTTTTATTAGAGTAATGGTTTCATTGGGATAATTGTCTTTACATTTTTTTATTATCTTCCATGAAGCTTTACATTTGTTACCAGCCTTTCAATTAAATAATTATTGTGAGCCTTTTGGGTTAGTTGAATTATTCGCTTAAGCTTTTAGGATAGTGTTTTAAAGTTGTCTTTGTTGTACTGCGTTGGACAAAGCCTATATTTCCATAGCAGTTCTCTTTTTCTTTTATTACAGACTCTGATACCACCTGTTACCCATTTTGGTTTCATTTTAGAAAACACTTTAAACTTTACACTTGGAAAACATAAGTTGTAGAATAAAGAAAAAGTAGGTATCATAAAATTTATTAAAACCATGAATTTGGATCTGTACATACATACATACATACATAGACTCACGCCTGTTTCCCGGAGGGGTAGGCAGAGACTACGGAACGCCATTTGCAACGATCCAGACATATCTCTCTTGCTTCATTCACTCCCATCAGATTCCTCATGCATGCTCTTCTGTTCAGGGTACTTCTCACCTGTCCTGTTTTTAGGATGTCTCCAATCTGATCAGAGAACGTCCGCCTAGGTCTTCCCCTTCGTCCTGTCCCTTCCACACTTGCCTTATATATCTGCTTGGTCAGTCTTTCGTCATCCATCCTCTCCACGTGCCCATTTGGATCTGTTTCTTCATATATTTCAGAAAAACTAATGCAACTAAGGCATTCCTTGAATTTATTTATATTTTCGATAGAGAAAAGTCTCCTTGTAGTGAACTAGTAATTTCATATACAAGTTTTCTTTACAGGACAGTATAGTAGTTGAGCTATGTGATCAGAGATAGCTAATTCATGAATTTCACTTTTACATCCCCTTATGTTATGCGAAAAAATAATTATCTATACATGACCCACTGTTTAAGCGGGTTGGCGAATTTATTTGACATTTTAAATTAAATCTTCTTATATAATTAAGAAATTGTTTCGAATATGAAGTGTTCTTTAAAATATCAATGTTGAAATCCCCACAGATCTCACATCTTTTGTTAGTTTTAAATGCATACATATTAAGAATACTGTCTAATGTGTGATAAAATATGTAAGATTGTTTTAATATTCTTGCTTTTTGGAATTGTATATAGACATAATACTACTATATTATGCTCAATTAATTATATACTGCATCATTCTAAAACATTTGGCATGCTGTATTTACAGACATTTTCAATAGATATATACTTTACATTATTTCTCACCAAAATACATGTACCACCATGCCTAGATTTTCTGGTATAGTGATAAGCTAAATGAAAATTAGGAATATGTAATAAATTTGTATCACTACTTATTATGTTGTATTCACAGAAGCAGAGGATGTCAATATTTTGACCGGTATTATAAAAATCCTCTAACGCCACAGCAAACATGTTTGATTGACTTAAAAGTCCATTTATATTTAGATGAAGTATAGTTATATGATCATACACGAAAAAGAGGATCTGGTAATATGTCGTTATCTCGGATGGTACTATTATGGCTAAGCATTACGTTATTAACAACATCATTGACTGTAGAATGGTCATGAGTTTGTGTTGACTTTTCGACAATCAGCTTACATGAAATATGTTGCATGTTTTTGACTTTTCTGTATTCTAAAAGCTAGTATTTATTGTCAAAGCGAATAATTTCTTGCAATAAGTAGCGACTAATATGAGTTAATTTATTAGCTTTATGTGGTAAGTATGAATTATAGTTCATATCAATGAACCTCGCGTTTTTACGATTACCACACAAGAATTTTAGTTCATAATTTAACTTAATTTCATTCAGCGTCTTATTATACGGAATTTCGCTTATGAAGATATTGATATCCTTGTTATAAAAGTATTTGACACAGTTTGAAACTCAGTAGGATTAGTATCGTCAATGCCTCCTAGAATAATTAAAGTATCGTTATCCTGACAGAGTCTTAATATCGTCTTGCATGGAGTTCAAGACGTCACACATTCTTGCACCCAGTTTCCAAATGCATGTAACACTAAAGTCAGGCCCACTCAGTTGTTGTAACGATTTTTAAAGACCATAGCCTTGCTGATCATACAATATCAGAATTTTTTTCTTCCTTTTGCTCTCTTTACTTATTCCGGCAGCTCCTGAACTTATTTGATCAGTCATCTCGTTACATTTGTAGGGAGATTTACAGTTGTCCGTTTTTGTCACATCAACTTGAGTATGTTGCTTGCAATCAGCACTGCTTTGGGATGGCGGTTTAATTTGTAAGGGTGTAGAGATATTACATAGGCTTATTTTACGTGATCTTGATTTGTTGTTTTTTGTGGACCGGGGAGTCAGACATGTATTTGAGCTGTGACTGATTTTATATATATATATCAATTATTTCATTTGACTATTGTAAATCCAATTTAAGTGACTTGTTTTCACAGAGTAAATTAATGAGATTGTCAATGTTATCCTGCGGCAATCGTTCCAAATGAAATTTTAGTAAGTCTATCAGTTTTTGGGTTGTTGTCACTCCATCCAAGTCCTTTAAAACACGTCTCTGTAGCATGTCCCTACATGTTCATGTTCGATGGGGTTGAGGTCTTGCGATTGTGCAGGCCAAGGCAATACCAGGATGTTTTCCCTTGCCAAGTACTCCCGTGTGTGTAAAGCTGTATGCGAACGCGCACAGTCTTGCATCAACATGAAATCGGAGTAAAGCGTTTGTGCGAATGGACGAACATAAGGCCTTAGAACATCCTCAACGTAATTAACAGCAATCATGTTACCATTTACAAAAACGAGCTCTGTTCGTCTGTTCTTAATAATATCCGCCCATACCATAACTGTTGAGCCGTTGTATAGATGCACTTCCTGAACACACCGCAGTCTTTCAGTATTTCCAGGACGACGGTACACTCTTACCCTTCTAGTATCAGGCTTGAACCCAAATCGAGACTCATCGCAAAATAAAATTTTATCCCATTTTTCCCGGGTCCATGTAATGTGTTCCATAAACCATTCATTTCAACGAGCGCGATTCCTGGGACGTATCGGTGGGCACCTAATTGGCCGTCGCGCTCGTAGGTCATACTCATGCAGTCGATTTCGCACAGTTTGGCAGCTAACAACAACACCACTTGAATTTTGTAGCCTTAAATCTATCTCTCGGGCGGTTACCATCGAGTGGCGTCTTGCAGTCAGTTGTATGTATCGATCTTGCCGTGTGGTTGTACACCTACCTCGACCTGGGTGCTGCTCGCTGCTCAGCAGGATCTCCCGTGTTAGTGTAACGCTGATGAAGACGGCAAATAATGCTTCTGTTGATACCAAAACACCGAGATACCTGAGATTGACTTCTTCCCGCTTGCAACATCCCTACAGCTCTTTGCATTTCATCTGCGTTCTAAGACGTCGCTCCATGACGTAAAAATATTTCAAAATCCAAATTTGTTTAAAACTTTTTCAAATTATTGTTTAAATCATAAAATTGATACAGAATACTAAATTTAAATAAGCAAAGAAAACGCTATTAAATTCGAACAAATGCATTCGCATTTGAATTTGTGAAAAATAAAGAAATATGACACTCGAATTTTTTTTACAACCAGCTAGTAGGTCCTCTAGATCAAAAAAGTTTACATAGGTATTATCTACTTGGTAAGAAATGATATGATTTTTTTATTTTTTTTATTTATAGACTCACGCCTGTATCCCCGAAGGGGTAGGCAGAGGTGTATTATTACACCCACATTTCGCCACGAATTTTTAGGTACCACGTAGTAGTAATAGGGGAGTAGTAATAGGGAGCGAGCCTATTGCCGTACCGGGCACATTACCAGACTCCGTGCTGCTACTGAGAATTTCCTAACGGAAAAACCCAATAACACTTTGCCCGACCCGGGAATGGAACCCGAGACCTCCCAATCCCACGCGCACATTTATGCCGCGAGACCAACGAGGCGAGACCAAATCTTAATATATAAAATCCTTGCGTTACTGACTGACTGACAGACACGCTACAGCCGAAATTATTGGGCGCAGGAAGCTGAAATTTGGCATGTATGTTCCTTGGGGACCGTAGGGTTGCACTAAGAAGGGATTTCCCGAAATCCCCACGGGATCGGCCAAAACGTGTAAATTTAAAAAAATGCAGGCGTAGCTGCTGGCGTCCTCTAGTGATATAATAATTTGAAATAGCATGTGTTGTTTAGACTTTTTTGATGTGTATATTGCCGAAATGTTCTTAAAATATCGAGTACTAAATAGCCTGTGTTTTACCTTTTAATTAAATTAGGCCTTAATTATTGCATTACTGATAGGATGAAGTAATAAGCCGATTCCGTTTTAGATCCCGGCGAAAATGTTTACGTTCGCAAATGAAAATTAATTGAAATATCAAAGTTTTAATACAATTCAGTTTGACACTTGGGCAGCTCGTTATTTTTAAAGCGGGTCGAGAGTCCAGTAAAATGAGCGGGAAAATACGCATTCTCGAAAATATTCCTTAGATGTCAAAATTGATTTCTATAACTCAGAAATCTTGTTGATTTAGCGTGGAGCGTTTTACACTGACACTTTACTTCGTGGGTTAAGTTAATCCGTTTAATGGCCTAAAACAAACAACTTAACTAATTTATGGATGGCCTTAGAGACCTGTTGAGCGTTTAGGGTGGTTATCGTAGTAGACCTTCACGGTTACCGTCATTTCAAGATAGTTAAATTAACAGATTTACGCCTCAATAAAGTTGTCCTCTATTGTTGAGTTGATAACGATGTCTAGCGGAGCAAGAGATAAGAAAAACAATATTTATCGAAAATTTAATAATGTCGTATTGTAATAATGACAGACATACTACAGAATCAGTGCATTCGAATCAAGTTTTGTTTGATAAGAGAATAGTAGCATTTACCTACAGTACATTTTTGAATAGTTATTTAAAACATTTATCGTTGTATTGTTACAGTGCCAGCCCAAGAATACATATTATGTTCAAATTAAATATCATCATCATCAGCCTTTAATAGTCCATTGCTAGACTAGGCCTCTCCTTTGAAAGCAGGAATTGGCCTACTATACCACGCTGGCCAAACGGGTTGGTATAGGGTTTAAATATAGCCATCTATCCGGTACGTGACTTACTCAATAAAAGCCTAAGTAAGGAACTTAGTTGAACATACTATAATAAGATTTTAATTTTCTCATTTCCAAAAGCTTTAAAATTAATTTGAAGGTTCAACAGAAACGGAGGAGTGCTGCGATTTACGCATTATCCCTTCTAAAGGACTTAACAAAGTTACTAGAAACATTAAACGTTTAGCAGGTGAACGGGGCGAAGTTATGAGGGTTTGTGGTCGAAAGCTGATTAGACGGAAGAAAATGTAGGCGGATATTGACTGTTTTGTAATCTTTAGACATATCTAATGCCACGTTCGCACGGCAGAGGATTTTATCGACGGTGATTTGATTTTTAATTCGCACGTTGATGGTATTTCGTTAAGTTCCACTTAGTCTTTACCAGACTCTTTAGTAAGTAGTTTCTCTGCGACCACAACCGTTGCAAGCCAGTTGAAACGTAGGCGAATAATAGAGGTATTTATGCCTTTAAAAAAGTTAATTATCGCGACTAAGACCCGCTAAATATTATTGTATGATCTCTAGTTTCAGTCGCATCAGCGTGACGGTTATCGTCACGCTGCGACTCAAACTAGATAGTTAGACATGCTATGGACCTACAAACGAAAAACTTACTTACTAGAGCCAACTATTTTTTAAATTTATTTTTAAAACAGCCAGAAGTTGTATAAATAAATAAAAATATATCTTTAGGAATAATGCCGTGATGTCGGAGGACTTTCCAAATTAAAAATACGGACAATATGAATAACCAGTCAATTTGTGGCTCACACGAAGTGTTATTTCATCTGGTGATCGAACCCATAACACGAAGTACGTATAAAGTACTATCAAAGAATGAAGCGGTTCAATTAGTGACAAAAAGTGATTGATTTACCTTAAAAGACGGTATGACGGTTTTCGTATACATATATATTATTACATAGTAAATTATTCACAGTGTTATAGAAATACAAACTCAAAAAGGGAACATAAATGAGTGTATGTAGTGTGAGCCCATTAATACAGTCACGTCAAGATAATTTATTATTACCCACGTGTCTGTACTTCTTACACAAGACACAGCACACTAAATTTTCAGTAGCAATACAACTGAAAATTTGCTCCACTCACCAAATTCCCTACATCAACACATCAAGTATGTGCGTAGCTGTTAACCCGTATAACATCAAAATAAACAGAAAGTTTATTCACCCTTAGAATTTGAATCACTCCCAAGTACAACTGAAGGTTATAGTAAAATTCTCATAAAGGCCTACTGACAAAACAATTTTTACCCCGGAGCGTCAGAATGTTCAACAGGGTTGAGTTTGTTATGTGAATTTCAAAAGTGAATTCGTATAGTGAAATCGGGAGTGTTGAGAATCGATCGTGAACGTGAACAGGGGCTTTAAGCGCGTTGGTAATCTTGACAGGGTTATCACACATCAGCTTTGCGTCAGTCGACGTGGGGACTCGAAATACGCTTTTCCGTCGTAACCGTTGTGCCTGTCGTGCGGATTGTAATCCGATCCACATCATGTGTTTTGTTTTCGTATAATGCCGTTATTACATTCTTCACTCGCGTGGTTTTTGCACAGGTTTTGAGGCAGGTCGTTTAGTATTCCACTGCTTGACAGCGTTAGGCATTCGTGTTTCTTTTTTATTCGAAATGGTTTCTGGATGTAACTTGAATAAAATTATTAGCAAAGTTGGCAACTATCTGCTGTCACTAATTTTATAACAGTGTAAGTTTTCTTTGTAAGATATCAGTTACACTCAAATGTGAAGAATATTTTAATGCCAACGTAATACCGATTATATTATACTTATTTATTGCTTGTAAGCATACCAATGAAAACAGTTTGGAAATTTTATATTTAAAGTTTAACTTAACTTTAAATATCTGTTTAAAGCGATTTATACCATGTAGCGTGTATTCGGATGCAGATATTATTGATGAGGAAATCAATCCACAATTTTACCAGTTTTTCAGTTCCCAAATAAACAATGTAAGGGTGCCAACTTCAGGTACAGTATACAAAGCTTTTATAGAACATAACAAAGGTTTGTTAAAATAATATAAGTGTAGTGGTTCATTGTGCCTTGTCAATCAGTTATATACACAGAATAATAATTTATGGACAAATAATTGGTTCGTGTTCCGATGTGAGCTAAAGGTGTTTGGGAACGCAATGTGTTTAAATTATTAAAGAGTACAAATTTCCTTTTCAAATATAAATACTGAAGGTTCATACTAACATTTAGTATATAATTATACCAAATTACCCTGTATCATATCAATTTGAAGCGTACGAACGCCTTACACATCTGGCCTTCGCTGCAAAGAAAATTTGAGAATAGATATTTCCAGAAGATAGATATATTATTACGTATTAAGCAAAATTAAATGATTCCCTGTAACGACTGGCAAATATCTTCATGACAGGCGGGACCGACGGCTTAACGTGCTCTTCGTGGCACGAAGGCACAAGCGATACTTTATCAACAATTCAATCACTGCCATGCAGTGGCATGAGGGTATCGGGTTCAAATCCACGGCACGTCCTATTGATCGTTATCTCCACTAAGTATGTATAGTATAAGTAAAATTAGTTAAAACAGGTAAAAGCCCACGTGTTACTGCTGATGTATAATCATTTCTATCGCATTCTATTCACACTCACACACACCTACCGCCTATACAACACACAACAATTCACACTTCAAGTCACTGACACATCCTCAAGCCTGTATATTAAAATACAACAAAAACAAAAATGCCATTCATTCCAAAGCTAATAAGCATCCACTTAATACTAGTATGTCTACACATATTATAGTAATGCCATACTTACTACTAACAGTCACCTTTTATTTACCACAAAAATATTCACACACTAAAATACTCTCCCATCTACTAAGTAATCAAATGCGCTGTTTGCTAACTCATATTAAAAACAAAAACTCTATTCACGTAATTAAAAAACCGTCTTATATATTATTTAAAAAATGCCGGACATAACAAACGTTAATGTCGAATTAGATTCGTATAAATCCTCCTCCTCATTCGTTTTAAAACCGGAGGACTGTCTAAATTATGTTTATAAGAACAGCCCTGTTATTAAATTACTTCACATAAACATCCGTAGCATAAATAAAAATTTCGACCAACTACGCATTCTGCTAACGCAAACTAAGATTACCTATGATCTAATAATTCTTACAGAGGCTTGGATCAGCAAGGTTAACAACATGCCAGTACTGGATGGCTATACAGTACATTATACAAGAGTGACATTAAACCAAAATGATGGCATGATCATATATGCAAATTCTAATATAATGTGTACAATAAGTGAACCAGTTTTTGAGGGTGCTAATTGTCTACTCTGTCAAATAGGCACCACTACTATTGTATCTATTTATCGTTCTCCATCACTAAAGACAAGAAATAATTTTAAAATTTCATTGACAGTCTAAACTGTATTTATACCAACAGCTCCACTAGAGACCTTTTCCTTGTAGGTGATATTAACATCGATATAAGTGCTGACACCAAAGACCCATTAGCGGAGGAATACCTCACTTTCAATGCCTCCCATGGTCTGTTCCCAACCCACAATCACCCCACAAGAATCAACACATGTCTAGATCATATACTGACAAACACTGCCTTGTCATCCACAACTCTAATAGTAGAATCGCACATCACCGACCACCTGCCTCTGGTACTGTTTATAGCTAAAACTTTGCCGACACGACAACAATGTGGGACTAAGTCTACAATTGACTATGTAAAAGTGAAGGCAGAAATAGACAACACAGATTTCTCTCATATATTAAAAATCAATGACGCGAATAAGGCAGCAGACAATCTGGTTACAGTGCTGTCATGCATAGTAAGGAAATACACAAATATAACCAAGCAAAGTAAGAGAAATAGAATCCTTAAACCATGGATGACGGAGGGATTACTCCGCTGCATAAGAAATCGCGACAGACTACACCTAAAATCAAAAAAATCACCAGATAATATGGTACTCAAACTAACATATACGCGTTATCGAAATTTCTGTAACGGGCTACTCCGTAAGCTGAAAATCGCATATGGAAAATCTTTGATAGAAAAAGCGGGCAAAGACATGAAGGCCTTATGGAAAGCTATCAAAACCATAACGAACACAAACAAACAAAAAACAAGCTCCTTAGAGCTCTTGCAAACTAACATAGATCCCCAAACATCAGTAAACCATGCCTGTAAATATTTTAGTGAAGTTGGAAAAGTCCTGGCACATAAGATAACCTCTTCCACCCCACAACAACCCCTCTCACTTACTACCTCAGCATCCACCATACACAGCCCACCTAATTCAATAGCCCTCGCGGAGGTATCTGAATCCGATGTTGAGGCTATCATCCTGAAGCTCCGCTTCGACTGTGCTGTCGGGTGGGATGGCATTTCATCTGACATTTTAAAGCTTTCTCGACAGACTCTGGTGCCTCCCATAACCCACATCTGTAATTTAGCGCTCTCAAGCGGTGTTTTTCCTACAGCCTTCAAAAAAGCTATTATCCATCCAATCTACAAAAGCGGAGACAGGGACTGTGTCAGTAACTATAGACCTATAGCGATACTATCTGCTCTGTCTAAGATATTGGAAAAAATACTAAACAATGCACTCAAGTCATTTCTTAGCAAATACAATATCTTAGCTAAAAATCAATATGGTTTTCGCTCAGGTCTTTCAACTGAAGATGCAGTGCTTGACCTAACAACTAAAATAGGTAAGAACCTAGATGCGAAAACCAAATGTCTAACCATATTTTTAGATCTTTCCAAAGCTTTCGACACAGTCTCTGTCCCTTTACTCCTAGCTAAGCTTAGTAAGTATGGAGTGCGGGGTACACCGTATAAAATTTTTGAAGACTATCTCTCAGATAGAAAGCAAATGGTTAAAATAGGAAGCTATATGAGCGAAGAGCACGGGGTTTCCTACGGTGTCCCACAAGGAAGTATCCTGGGCCCCTCTCTCTTCCTTCTATTTATTAATGACCTCTGCACACTATCTCTGCCTTATACCGACATCTTTACGTACGCAGATGACACAGCAATTTTAATCTCGGGCCCGAATTGGCAATTAGTTAAAGAGAGAGCTGAATACTCCCTCGGTAAAATTATAAATTGGCTAAATAGTAATTTATTATCTCTGAACTTGTCCAAAACACACTACGTTCCCTTTTCAATTACAAAACTCAACATGCCACCACAAGATTTTTCTATCAAAGCTCATAACTGCCTAACACCACAATCGTGTTCCTGCTACGAACTTTCAAAAATCAAATCGGTAAAATATTTAGGTATCCAGATAGACAGCGCATTAAAATGGGACAATCATATAAATTTGATGACGACACGCGTAAGACGTTTAATACACATTTTCAGGTCCTTAAGAGATACAATGCCGCAAGAAAAACTTAAACTTGTTTACCAGGCACTGGGCCAAACAGTCATCCAGTACTGTATTACAACATGGGGAGGGGCAGCCAAAACGCACCTAATAAGTTTGGAGCGAGCACAGAGAGCAGTGCTAAAAGTCCTACTTAAAAGACCATACAGATTTCCTACCGTACTTTTATACAAAGATTCCAACATCCTAACTGTTCGCCAGCTTTATGTGCTTCGACTTATTCTGAGAAAACATATGTCCGTGCCCGTTCCAAACCCAAATAAACGCACCAAGAAACCCGTCTTTTTCCCTGCCCCTTGCAAGACATCTTTTGGCAGACGACAATTCTATAGCGTAAGCCGTAAAATTTACAATATTGCAAACAAAAAATTGAATATTGCCCGACTGAACAGGTATGAACTCAAACCCAAAGTGACTGCTTGGTTACAACAGCTCGATTATGAACAGACAGAAGAGCTACTAAAATATGTTGACTAAGAGCGATTTTGAACACACAAGCACACACAAACACACACACACACACACACACACACACACAAACACACACATGCACACGCACGCGCACACAGACGCACACACACACACACACACACACACGAAAGGCACGCACACGCACTATTTGGATACGCACCTTCATTGTAAAATACCCCTTCATTTACCACAGGTTTACTCTGTATCAAAACCCCGCGTCTGAACACTGTCTTCCAACATACAGGCCATGAGCCTAGTTTGGAAAACAGTTCTCAGTACCGTTAGATAAATACATCTGCAAAATGACCAAACAAAATGTGTCTCCTGTAAATGAAAGTGTATGTATTTATTTTGTGTCAAATAAACATTTTTATTTTTATTTTTTTATTTTTATTTATTTATTCATTTTAAACGTCTCCTAGGACTTTATTTCTCAGTAAAACGAACTTTTTATAAATAAATAACCTCACACAATTTGTTTTCACATATGTCCATCGGATGGTCAATTCCAAGGGTAGACATCTCCTTAGAGACCGTCTGAAAAAGGCGTAATGTAACCCGGTGGTCAATTGACAACCTCACGGTAACTCACAGTAACTCAATTGAGCATCGATTCAGTATTATGTCGAGGGGTTGATAGGTATCTTGTAAAAGTAGTTGTTGCTCGTATTTTCAAACTTTCATCCCCTATGTTAGCCCCTTAGGGATTGAATATAAAAAAAACCCTCCCTTCGTGAGTGTCTACGTTATATAAGAACTCACTGTCTAAATTGCATATTTATAGTTTCAGTAATTTAGGCTTTGCGTTGATGTAAGTTTAATGTAAGAGATTATCGTTGGTGTCATACAAATATTTTTTCAGTAAAGAATATGGTTTAGATAAAAAGGTATTCTGTTACCTTATTAGCCACTAGATATTAAGTTCGTTTTTTAGGGTTCCGTACCTCGAAAGGAAAAAAACGGAACCCTTATAGGATCACTTTGTTGTCCGTCCGTCTGTCAAGACCCTTTTTCTCAGGAATGCGTGGAGGTATCAAACTGAAATTTATACTAAATACTCGAATCTACGGTTCCATAGAGCTGTAAAAAAATCAAACTTCTAATCCAACGCAATCAAAAGATACATCCGTTTATGCTGCAAATTGCAGCATATTTTCAAACTCGCATTGAAATCAAAACCTACAGGGTACTTCCCGTGAACTCAGAATCTTGAAATTTGGTACGAAGTAACGTCTTTTATCACATATAAAGAAAAAATTGCGAAAACCGTAAATTTTTAGTTACAGCATATAAAAAAATATTTTTAATAAATTTAAAGTTATTACCCCTTTTTCTTGAACGCGTGGAGGTATTAAATTGAAATTCATATTAAATACTCACGTATATAACACCGTTAGGCTGCAACAAAATCAAGCTTCCATGTCAACGCAATCAAAAGAAAGAGCAATATAAGCATATTTTCAAACTCGCGCCTACTCGCAAGTGAATCAAAACCTACAGGGTACTTCCCGTGCACTCGGAATCTTGAAATTTGGTACGAAGCAACGCCTTATAGCACATATAAAGGAAAAATTGCGAAAACCGTAAATTTTTAGTTACATCATATAAGAAAAATATTTTTTATAAATTTAAAGTTACCACCCCTTTCTCTTGAACGCGTGGAGGTATTAAATTGAAATTCATATCAAATACTCACGTATATAACACCGTTAGGCTGCAACAAAATCAAGCTTCTATGTCAACGCAATCAAAAGAAAGAGCAATATAAGCATATTTTCAAACTCGCGCCTACTCGCAAGTGAATCAAAACCTACAGGGTACTTCCCGTGAACTCAGAATCTTGAAATTTGGTACGAAGCAACGCCTTATAGCACATATAAAGGAAAAAATTGCGAAAACCGTAAATTTTTAGTTACATCATATAAGAAAAATATTTTTTATAAATTTAAAGTTACCACCCCTTTCTCTTGAACGCGTGGAGGTATTAAATTGAAATTCATATCAAATACTCACGTATATAACACCGTTAGGCTGCAACAAAATCAAGCTTCTATGTCAACGCAATCAAAAGAAAGAGCAATATAAGCATATTTTCAAACTCGCGCCTACTCGCAAGTGAATCAAAACCTACAGGGTACTTCCCGTGAACTCAGAATCTTGAAATTTGGTACGAAGCAACGCCTTATAGCACATATAAAGGAAAAATTGCGAAAACCGTAATTTTTTAGTTACATCATATAAGAAAAATATTTTTTATAAATTTAAGTTACCACCCCTTTCTCTTGAACGCGTGGAGGTATTAAATTGAAATTCATATTAAATACTCAAGTATATAACACCCTTAGGCTGCAACAAAATTAAACTTCTATGTCAACGCAATCAAAAGAAAGAGCAATATAAGCATATTTTCAAACTCGCGACTACTCGCAAGGGAATCAAAACCTACAGGGTGCTTTCCGTGAACTCAAAATCTTGAAATTTGGTACTAAGCAACGTCTTATATCACTTATAAAGGAAACATTGCGAAAACTGTATTTTTTTGGTTACAACATATAAAAAATATTTTTAATAAATTTAAAGTTATTATCCCTTTCTCTTGAACGCTTGGAGGTATTAAATTGAAATTCATATCAAATACCCAGGTACATAACACCGTTAGGCTGTAACAAAATCAAACTTCTATGCCTACGCAATCAAAAGAAAGAGCAATATAATCATATTTTCAAACTGGCGTCTACTCGCAAGGGAATCAAAACCTACAGGGTACTTCCCGTGAACTCAAAATCTTGCAATTTGGCACGAAGTAACGTCTTATAGCCCAGGTAAAGGATACGGAAGGCTGAGGACCGTGTACTGTGGTGCGTGTTGGGAGAGGCCTATATCCAGCAGTGGACTGCGATAGGCTAATTGAGTTTTTAAATAACCCAGACATGCATTTCGAAATGTTTAATGTCAGAGTGATAACTGTATATTGGTCACCACAATGTCCAATTAATGTTGCAATAGAATGCATAAATACAACAATATACGGCAGCAACCTCAATAGGTATAATTCATGTTCTCGTCTGATTGTCGTGGGAGACTTCAATATTGATTTTAGAATGAATCCCCAAAATGGAATTTTCATATATTTTTCATCTATAAACATGTTTCCGTTAATAAACACTAGCACAACACGAAGTAGTACATTTATAGATAACGGTTTTTCGAACTTCAATGTTCAATGTGGTACTTTCATACCTTTTTCAGTCTCCATTTACAGATCTGGTTCAAATTTGATACTTAATACCATACTTTAAAATTTTCATTTCATTTATATGTTTTTTTTTTTAATTTACATAATGTAACATAATCCTGTAATGTCCCAATGTTATAGAGGGCGAGCCTATTGCCATCTACCGGGCACATTACTAAGCGAGCGATAATTAACATTTTAAATACACACACATGTAACTCCGAAAAGTCATTGATTTGTGCCTATCCCAGGCACAAATCACTGACTTTTCGGGGATCGAACCCGAGATCATCGTCTCGGCAGTCCGTTACCTACACCTCTGGGCTATCGCCCCTAACTTAATTTTGTTATTTATTTAACAATATTGATTATTGTTTTATTTTATGTGTAAATAGTCTCCCTAGTTTAATTTTCATGCCAAATAAATACTATAATTATTAAAAATACTCAATGAGTATTTTTCTAACAGATTTCTTATAGTCACTAAAACTTTGTAAATCAATAGTTTTGATAAAAAATCTTATCATCATTCATCAGCAGACTTTTGCAAGGCTGCTGCAAGGCTGGTATAGGTATTTAAGTTATATTATAAAATAAGCGATAATGTTAATATAAAATAAAGGATGACTGATTACAAACGACAAAGACACCTTTTTCTTTAATTTATGCTCCTCCAGCTTTACATCCTGTAATGTTATGGATTTCATTTTGCAATAAAAATACCATAACTATGACTGGTGAACTTTTACTTATATACCTACAGGTTTGTACGGAACCCTCGGTGCGCGAGTCCGACTCGCACTTGACCGGTTTTTTGTTTATAATTACTATAAGAACATTTTTTTTGTTATATTTTCTCTTATTACAAGAGCGATGTTGATAGTAAAAAAATTAGAGTTGCATCCATGACAAATGCAATATTTTTACTATAGATGAGAGAGACCAATATTACGGGGCAATAAAATACATTACCTAACTGCACCATATGTTCGTTTCTTTTTTATTAGAAGTGCTGGTACAAATTATTAGGATAGTTTAACAGCTGTCCGGGACTTATTACAAGTGCTAGGTATCCAACAAAGTAGGCGCGTACACATAAAGACATCGAAATGACACAATCAGATGGATGACAACGCAGTGATCCCTTAGGGGTTGCCTGCACTTTAGTCTGCAACGACAACTATTACAAAAAATAATTGAAATTTAATTACAATAATAGACTAAACATTTATCGCAGCGATAGCCTAGTGGAGATACCAACGGACTGCCATGCAGAGGGTATCGGGTTCGAATACACGGCACGCACCAATGATTTTTCGGAGTTATGAGCGTATTAAATTGTAAATTATAATTACGATTTAGTGCGATTAGCGATAATTTAATTTAGAGCACGCTAAGCCGTCGGTCCCGGTTGTCATGAAGATCTTTGACAGTCGTTATAAGGCGTCAGTACCTTCTGAATAAACTGGCACCAGTCCAAACCATGGAATATCGCTATCCCTTCGGGTTGCGGAGGTCAGGCAGGCAGTCGCTCTGTGGAAAAGCTAATATTCAGCCAAATCCGGTTAGACTAGTAAGCAGACCCCAGGTTAAAACTGGGATAACGCTAGGAGAAAGAAGAATAGACTAAACATTTAATTGTGATTAATAATTACTGCTCCACAGAATATAACTTGCAAAAGACACAAATGTACTGGCATAATAAGTCCATTGCAATGATACATTTCATCGGGCTTAGCGTCCATTTGTCAGAGGACGCAATTTTATTTAATAGATGTCTAGAGGGGGTTAGTACAATGTTAAATTCAAGTTTGTGAGGTCGCAGGTCCTGCGACGACGATCTTGAAAAGAGTGGTACAAATAGGTTTTTTTGTTTTTCTGGCAAACTATTGGCCATACAGAAAAATTGTTAAATATGTTTTGTTGCAAATAACATTTTCTACAACTTTGATTCCGTAGCATTTAGCCGTTAAATAGAGATAACAAAGTTACAAACGAAAATCGAATGAAATTTGTAACAATGAAATTTATAAGCAATAAATAATATATTTAATTTCTCTTTTCTTCTTCCATCAAAGACCCAGTTTTCCAACTTGAGACTGCTGTATCATAAGGTCCAATTTTCCCTCATAACAATGACTCTAAAAACTGAGGTTGTAAAAAATCAGACAAACTCTATCTCTGGGCATCTAAGATTGATAGTCTGCCCAGCCAGAGGATACTGCAATGTGTTCTGCATTGCCTAAATGTTCTTGGGACTCCTGCAGGAAAATTATTAGAGATATCAAAATTCATAGAGAAAAATGATGAATTATCGACAAAAAAGCGACTTTCCTCTAAATTTAATCATCATAAGTTGTATATTGGTGCTTAATCATACCCTGTGCCAAAAACTTGCTCATCTCAAAGACTGGGGACACAGTTATAGTGTGACAACATTAAAATTGTCAAAATACAACAATAATAAAGCTATAACTTTTTATTTTTTTGGCTTTATGATGGGTTTACGTCAAAAGTTTGAAGACAAACGTTGTAGATAATTAAATTTGTAACAAAACGCTCTTTCACATATTCTGTGTGCGGCCAATAATTTACCAGAAAATCAAGAAAAACCATCTGCACCCGCACTCTTTCCAAGATGGCTGCTGAGGGACAAAAGGCACGACGGCACAACTTTGGATCAGCTTTAAACTAGCCCTCCCTACACATCTGTAAAATAAAATTGCGTCCTCTGATAAATGCAACCCCAAATGTAAATGTTCAATGGACTAAATGAAGAAATTTAGTACTTGTTTAAATCAGCAAGGTTCAGTTTACGACTTAAGAAATAAATGAAAAATACTTACGTCGAACAAATAGATACCATGGAGTTAGAAGAACAGTATTTGCAATCAAATAAGATTGAACAGAAAAATTTTAATCGTAAATAAAGTACATACTGTTCTAAATTCGCAAGGCCCAAACGACCATCATAACTCTCCGCATGACAGATGGTCATGCAGAGAGAGAGAGTTGCTACATATTCCACTGCCAGCCTAACCAGATTTGACAGAATATTTAGCCACAGAACGTATATTATTATATTCCTCAGCACTTTGCGATATTCTATAACAATAGGGAAGTTTCCTGCAATTGAAATAAGTTATAGTACAGGTAGTATTATAAGTATTTTTATCTAGTATAACATATCAAAATAATTGTAGTTTCAGTCATCAATTAATGTTAAAACTTATTTTAACATGTTTTATCGTTAATTTATTGATAATAAGTATTTAACAGCAAAACACTATGACGTCACTACGTCATATTTCATACCAAGGCACAATTACAAAACTCTTCGCAAAGGTCGTTTTTGATATTTCATTAAAATGCTTGATTTGACTATTTGGAAACAACCATATTGTCAAAGAACTTCATGATACCGGAACTAAAAGAATGTATGCTTAATTATTGATTGAATACGCACGCAACATCGAAAAGTCAGTGGGTGGTAGTATTATACAAGTTAATATTTCAATACAGACAAATACTGTCCATTTCATGGTTCCCTATCTATTTGCATAAAATTTTAAGACCTGTTATAACCAAGCATAATTTTGTTTGACATAATTATATTTTCGCATACTATAATTACGCATAAAAGCTAACGCATAATTTTTTAAGCATAAAGTTCTAAAGCATAACTTTTTTAAGCATAATATCTTAAAGCATAAAATCCTAAAGCATAAAATCCTAAAGCATAAATTTATTTACGCATAATGATTACAATACAATACAAATTGGATATAATAACTTTGGCAATGTATCTTTGGCATATTTTTCGCTGTAGGAAGCATGAAGCAAGCATACAGCATGCAAGCAAGCATGCGGCAAACAAGCAAGCATGCAGCATGCTAGCAAGCATGCAAGCAAGCATGCAGCATGCAAGCAAGTATGCAGCATGCAGCAAGCATGCAACATACAAGCAAGCATGCAGCATGCAGCATGCAGCATTCAAGCGAGCATGCAACATGCAGCAGGCAGGGCTTCTGTTACGGCTCCGGCGTTGCGGGTCTCCGGCGGCCCCACGCGTGCTAATCGTCGCAGACGGCTTTCGCTCACCCCTACGCGCCTACGCAATTTTAAATAACACTCTAGGGGTAGGGCAAACAAGACTACGTGGAGTCGGTTTTGCAGCAATTCGGTTCTGTCACAAACTTTTGTTGCACAGCATATACATTTTTTACAAGTTAAATATATAATTATATAAATATTATGTTAATAGTCATTAGGCCTACTAACGTTATGATAATAGTCATTAGGCCTACTAACGTTATGCTAATAGTCATTAGGCCTACTAACGTTATGCTAATCAAATTTATGCCAAAACAAATTAGTCTTTAAGATGATTATGCCAACATAAAATGTATACCTAAAAAAATATGCCGAAGTATTATTATGCCAAAACAAATTGTGCCAAAATCGTTATGCCGAAGTATATTAGGACAAAGAACATTATGCAAATAGAAGGGATCCCCCATTTCATAGATCTAGTAATCTGGATATTTTAAGTATAAAATTCTTGCATTACTAACTGACAGACAACGTGCAGCTGAAACTACTAACTTGAGGATCGTAGGGGTGCACTAAGAAGTGATTGCCCGCAATTGTCAAGGAATCGGATAAGAAACGATTAAATTATGGAATTACTCTAGTAACTTACATTAATATTAGAGAGGCAGAATACTTTACAGCTCTAATTAAATATGATTGCTTAGTTTATTGTTCACCCACGCAGACCTACATAAAATGCGTGGGACGACTTGTTGATTTTGCCAAATTATTTTACGTAGGTTAGAAACAGAGCCTACTTACAAGGAATCATAGTGGTGTGAGTAGCGTTGAAAAAAGCAGGAAAAAATCCCGTTTCTTGCCAATTCCGTTTTTTTTTTTGTTTCATTCGAAAGTTTCAAGAACGTTTGCCAGTATATATTTCATGTTTTTTCCAATAAAATCGAAAAAAACCGAAAATATTGAAAGAAACGGGAAACTTTTCATGTTATTTTTTTCAAATCCGTAGTTTACTTACTATAAGTACGGGATTTAACTAAGGATATTCTATGCTTTAACTCTTTCCATAATAGTTCCTACGTACCGATAAAATGTAGGGTGGAATGAAAAAAAAAACATCATTTTTGGTCGAACGCATACAAAAGATATGAACCGCCTTCTTTCAGAGCTACTTTAAACTGGTTTACGTCCGATCAAATTTACATTTAATGCAAGCTAAACAAGAAGCTTTCAAATTCGAGCTCGAGTCTGGTGAAGCTGACCATTCTTCGGGCAGTGAAATTGGGATTGTGGCCGAGGAGTGCTAGATTACCTACCTACCTATTTGTTTTCACCTCTCGTAGGTCTTCTTTTTTCTGTTTCGCATTTCACCTATTTAGATATATTTCAGTTTCAATAAAACTAGTTTTTTCAACTTTTCAAAACATCAAGTGAAACATTCGAAAGAATCCTGTTTCTTTCCAAAGCATTCCTTCTGTTAATTTTTCTATGTAACATACGAAAAAAACGAAAAAAAAACAAATTGTTATTTTCGGCATTTTCAACGCTAGGTGTGAGTAACACTAGCGTGGGTATTTTCTTACCCACGCTATATGCATATTATTATTAAAATAATTTTCAAATAAAACCTCTTAAAGTGTTGAGAGGAATATTTGAGAAACAGAAAAGGCCCTAAAGTCTGTCAACAGCAATATTATGTCATATTTTCGGCCGTAAAACGGCCAATTCCACTTGAGCAATTATGTGTGGTAGGGAAGGGTGTGGAAGGGATACCTGCTATTTAGTCGGAATTTTCGCCATGGATCACACCAGCCATGGTAACAGGATGACTGAGTCATTCATGACATTTATCATCGTAAGCCTTTAACAGTCCACTGCTGGACCAAGCCTCTCCTTTGAAAGGAGGATTTGGCCTGCTATACCACGCTGGCCAAACGAGTCGGGATAGGGTTTGAATCAAGTTTTTCTTTTCTTACAATGCTGTTTTCTGCATAATATGCTCCCTCTATCGACTTTTTTTTTATTTATTCCTTTTATACATAAAATATAAAAAGAAAATCCCTCGCCAAGCTACAATAGCTTGTTGGCGAGATATGTTCGTTAACATTGTAATTTAACTAAAATAAATTAAATAAAAATACAAAAAAGAACAAAACTTTAAAAAGTAATTAAAATTAAGTATTATCCCAAAACACCACTTACGACGGGATTCTTTGTACAATATGTACTTCTCGCTAATATAACTAGAGCCTTTTGTAACTTATTACTCACATAATTTAAGCCATGTATTCACTAGGGGACAAAGTCGCGCGACTTATCGCGAACAGTTGCAGGACATTACGTGCGACTGTCCCGCAACAATGTCGACCGACATTTCGCTCGTCCACATACCGGCATTGTGATCAAGCTGTCGCCTAAGTGTTAACACAGTTTCATTGGTAGTGTGGACCAACGAAGTGTGCTATAATCGCGGGTAGTCGCGGAACAAATGTCCCCTAATGAATAATTAGGGGACATTTGTCGCTCGACCTTGTCGTCCGACACGAATTCTACTGTTGAGCGACGTCGCGGGGGACATCGTCCAATATCGCAGGCGACATCTACGTGTCGGGGAACAAGTCGCTTGTCGACGCTCCGATAGCGTCGTCCTTGCGCGACTTCGTGTCCCTCGACAGTTTCCGACGGCATTTGACTTGTGAGGACGTGTGTTGCTATTTGTTCCGCGACTACCCGCGATTATAGCACACTTCGTGGGTCCACACTACCAACGAAACTGTGTTAACACTTAGGCGACATCTCAATCATAATGCCGGTATGTGGACGAGCGAAATGCCGGTCGACACTGTCGCCGGAAAGTCGCACGTAAATGTCCTGCGACTGTTCGCGATAAATCGAGCGACTTTGTCCCCTAGTGAATACATGGCTTAATTGTGTTGTTCCTCGTTTATTTCCCATCTCTTGTCAAAGGGGCTTAGATCATTTTATTCGCTTCTCTATCAACACTTTGTTACATGAACGTCAGATCTAAGTAACACCCCCGTCGAACGTTGTTTATACATGCATATGAAATTTATGTATGTATGTATGTATGAGCTTTCTTTGGCATGACATAATGTCTAAAAGGCTGGACATATTTCGATATGTAGATAGTTTAAGATAGTGTCCGTAAATAACAAATATTATTTTGAAAAAAAAGCTGGTTAGTAAACTTTGATAAGTTGGTCAAAATTACACGTGTGGCAAAATACTCTGAAGCAAGCTGAGAAGCAAGTAGTCGTACATGAGTTTTTAAATTCAATCAACAGATGGGATTCAATATTTTAAGTCATAGTTTGTTCGGTTTTATTCCTGTATCGTACTAACGCAAAATATTCAAACAATGGATACAGAAAACTCAATGTTTGAACTTATATTTGGATTGTAAACAAAACCACTGTCGCACTGGCGAGATATTAAAACTAGTCGGAAATCCGCGCAGCGTAGGGGAGACCGGGTATGGTTGTCACACTGGTTGGTTGTCACAGAGGCCATAACAGCCAATTAAACGGCGTGGTAGGAGCGAGGGAGTAGCACATCCATTTGTACCTCATGTCAGCGTACTCCGACATGCCGTTTAATGGACTTATTCGACCACTCGATATTCTATTATGACCTCTGTGACAACCAACCCGTGTGACAATCATACCCGGTCTCCCATATTCACACCACAGAGTAAAAAATGTACTTCCACGTTAATAAAAATAACATGGCGATACAGTCGGCCAAGTTTTGACGACAGGACTGTTAAAATGTACGTAAGAATTGGTAAAAATCGTCAGTCAGATAGTAATATTTATGTAAGGTCATATCGCGTAATTATATGAAAATATAAATACTCTTTATTTGTCCCAACGATTCGGGTAACATGTTTCAGCGGCACGTGATCTTTCCATAAATCCATATACTTCTTATTCATTTCCATGTGATAGTACCTAGTTACACCATGGATGGCCGTTATACAAATATGTGTCCATAACGAGAAAATTGTAAAGTATTTATTACAAATTATATGTGCCTTTAGCAATTTATTACTCTTTTCAGCGAAGAAATTGATTTATGAACATTTTATATGTCCGTATTTATGCAAAAAGGAACCACCCAGCAAAAAACGTACTTCTGAGATATCAATGGATTTACAAAAACATGTGCAGCTCTGTGAGATTAAGTAAAATATTACATTTATTTTATATAAATGTATTGATAAATTACTCATTTAAGTATGTGTATATAAATTTGCCCTGGATACTCTTAATTTTTCTAGATAATTAAGAAAATGTGCATATGGTTCTTTTTAATATCTACTAACTAATAGATTTCCTCATACGCGAAAAGGAACCACAAACCATGGGTTGTGGTTCTTTTTACTAAGTACTTATACTTAGTTTCATGTATATCGATATAGCCATGGATTTACCGATACACATGAAACTAAGTATTATCGTAATAAACCTTTGATATGCAGCCTATAGCAATCCACTGCTGGACATAGGCCTATCCCAACACGCGCCACAGGACATGGTTCTTAGCCTTTCGCATCCATTCCATCCTAGCCTCGATTTCAGGTCGTCAGTCCACCTCACCGGGGGCCGCCCTACCTTACGCTTACCGAATCGTGGTCTCCACTCTAGAACAAGCTTGGTCTATCGGCTATCAGTACTTCTGCAGATATAACCAGTCCACTGCCTCATAAGCTTACTTCTTCTGTGAGCTATGTCGGTAATTCTGGTTCTTTATCGGAAAACTTCGTTGCGGATTTTATCCTTCAAAGAAACGCCAAGCATAGCCCGTTCCGATGTAGACTAGTCCCACTGTGAGTGTCCACGTCTTGGCACTAAACGTCATTACAGGAAGGTCACATTGGTTGTTGACTTTGGTCTTCAGGCATTGTGGTGGGCATGTGGGCGAAGAGAAAACTTGACGTAGTTTGCCAAACGTTCCCTAACCCCAATGGACACTACGATCGATTTCTATCTCAAAGTTATGGCTACCAAGCTAGATAACAAGCTGTTGCTCTTGGTAGATATACTCTTGAACAACTTCAAGCATCCGTCCGCGGACATAAACCGATCCCGTCATGATGTGTTCGTCTAACATAACCTTGGTTTTGTTCAAGTTCATGCCGAGACAAGTTCACGTCGAGAGGCTCCGTTTAGGCTGTGGAGCATCCCGCTCAACTCTTCCAGGGACTCCGCAACGATGGCGATATCGTCAGCAATCCGAAGGCGTGAGATGTACTCGCCGCTAATGTTTATGCCCCGTCCAAGTCAGTCCAGCATCTTAAACATGTCTTTGAGTGCGTTGGTGAAGAGCTGAATAAAATATTACGTCTCTCTGCCTCACACCTCATCGCAATCGCGACGACGAGGCTAGAGTTGGATGGTCTTAGTGGCGATATCGTACAAACATGTCAACGCCTCAATGTAGCGTGAATCGATATGAGACCGCTGCAGAGCATCCAGAACCACCAACGTTTCGATGGAGTCGAAGGCTTTCTCGTAGTCCACGAAAGCCATACTAGCGGCTTATTGTACTCATTGGTCTTCTGTATAATCTGAGAAACAGTATGGATGTAGTCTAGTTCCTGTGGCTGCTAATAGTCGAGTTTTCTGGTGAGGCTGTTTGTTAGCACTCTCGAGAACAACTTGTAGAGGTGGCTGAAGAGTGAAATAGGTCTATATTTTTTCAGCGAGGTTTTGTCACCTTTTTAGAAGAACAGAACAACCGCACTCCCGATCCATGCCTAAGCTGTGAGCTGTATGGATAACGGAATTAAAGAGGCTCGCCAGCTCTTTCAGGACTACAGTCCCTCCTGCTTTTAAGAGCTCTGTGATGATTCCGTCGTCCTATGGAGACTTGTTGTTCTTAAGTTGCTCGAGACCCCCTCTTACCTCGCCTTGGTTGACATCAGGGATGGCCTCCGTGTATTGGCGCGGGAGTTCGGCTCTATAGTCATCATTGTCTGGTTTCAAGAGTTTAGACTTCCGTGATGCGTACAGGTCTTTGTAGAAACTTTCAATTTCAGCGAGATTTCGAACTTGAAGTTTACGTCTGCTGCAGTAGAATGAAATCACACACTTGTGGTTCTGTTGTTTATAATATTTATTTATACATGTAGAACCTAATGCTTGTGGTTCCATTTTGCAAAAAAAAATATTAGTCATTAAATTATGAATTTCTTTTACGCAGAACGGTACCACAGAAATTTGGTTCCATTTTGTGTATTATAATATTTGTTAATAATAGAAATAGTTTTAATGTATAATGGTACCAAGTGTCTGTGGATCTGTTTTGTATAAAATGACATGGAATTAATATGGTTTATTTGTTTGAACGATCGAGTCCCATGGTGCTGTGGTTCCGTTTTGCAATATATATAATGTGTGTTTTTGCTGTTGGTTCCTTTCTGCTTTTTATAAAACTTGTTTCCAAGGTAAAAATCATGTGAATCTTTTTTGAATAAGAAAATAAACCACTTTTAAATTAGTATTCTTCAAAAAAAGCAAAATACGAAATTTGTCGTGTGGTTCCTTTTTGCATAAATACGGACATATATACTATCAATCCATAAAGAAAAATGCCCATTTTTCTTAGAGACACCGGCCCAGATGTGGACAGTCAAAAATCGTAGTGGTTGTTATTGCATTCGATAAAAGAGTGTTAAACTAGAACTTTGAGATTGATTAGAGGTCCGACACATTCATAGTTTAATTACAAGAAGTACTTTTATATGCTCAAAAAAACAGTAAGTGTGTCTGTGTACATATCTACTTTTATCAGGATAATTAAAGTATTTCATAGTTTTGAGTAAAAAGGCATGAGTTAATTATTTGGTAAGGGTAGAAATCCGAAAAAAAAGCCAGAAGTCTTAAAGATCCAAAAACAAAAACATTCACAATGCGCACGAGCGAAACTAATAACAAACAAAATAAATTGAATATGACATTATTGACATTTACTTAAGAGTCAAACAAGTGTTGCCATTTTACAGTTTTAAAATTATATTGATTAATCGATATGGATTTCGGGCATAGGTTATCTATCTACATATTTGGTTCCAAATCGAACTTATTTGTAGTTAATCGCATATATACCTTAAAAAATACACACATTTAAAATGTTTAAGGACCAAGAAGAGACTTGCTAGTCACTCAGATCATTTTGAGTAGAGAAAATGTGAAATCGATAAAGAAGATGTGATAATCGATTTCATATTATGATTTCCTTACTGGCAATTTCTGATCTATTACGTGTTGGCTATTTAGACGTTAACACATCTTTTTAAACCTATTTATTGAAAAAGTTTCTCGGCACACCTGTAGTAATGCCTATAAATTAAGTTATAACTAAAAAGGATTATTCAACAACTAATTGAAACTATTGTGCTGTTCATGAGTTCCAAACGGGGCCAGAAATGGGCATTGTTCATTTACTACTAGTGATACATATTTTGCCGTGTGGTTGAAGGCATAGAATACAAGAGTCGCCACCCCCTATCTTCCCGTGGCTGTCGTAAAAGGCGCTAAAGGGATAAAACGATGCAAATAACGTCTTTGCACGTAGAGACGGAAAACTTGACATCAAAACCACTGGCCAGCATGGTATAGTAGGCCAAACCCTCCTAATTTGCTCACAATACTATTGTGACACAAATTACGAGAGGCCTATGTCCAGCAGTGGACGTGAATAGGGAGTGAAAGGCTGCAGTGATGATACATATTTTATTATTTGATTAATTTTGTATGAAGCTTATGTCAAATATGTAGCTAAAGCCATGGATAGATCGAATATTGAAACCGGTCGTTAGCCTCAAATACAAGAGTAACGGCATATTTTGAGTATTGGACATATACTTTTCCTTGACAAAGAAAGTAGTCTTTTATAAATACAGCGAGTTTACTAACTGATAGCTATATCAACGTTTGTAAACTATACACAACTTGTTTGGCTGTAGTTCGAGCTCTTTGTGTGAGTTAGTACACAAAGGCCAAATCCAATCTCCAACAAAAACTGTTGGGTCCGGATGATCCAACAGTTTTTGTTGGAGATTGGATTTCACAATATTTGTCGTAGGTTGAGTCGGCACAGTTACTGTATCCATGCCGTCCATTTACACAGACTGCAATGACAAACCCGAAGCTTTCGACTATATTTGCCATAATACACATTGATTGGAGTCACAAGTATGTAGTTCTTTTTAGTGACTCTGGCAGTATAGTGAAAAATATATTATTGATGTGTATGGAGAGCTCTAAAATCGGTGGGCTAGATTAATTATGTCCTTATGCAGTGCAAGCATGTAACAGGTATTAGGAATAACAATTGATTGCAGTAGTTATCTAAATTACGCAAGTGGAACATAAAAGACAGACAAAGAGCAAAATAAATATTATGTGTAAGCATAATTATGTTCTCACAGCATGACAGACGCCATGACAAGTAAACGCATCTACCGGCAGCAAAAAAGTAAAAGAAATAGCTCCCAACTCTTTACCTAAATGCTGATGATAACCGAAAGAAATGTTATTGTATATATTTTGTAACTTCTCATTGACTTTCCTCCAGAACACTACAAAATATTAAATTTTTAAAGCGATCACTATCGAATGGATAGGATAGTATGTTGCTCTTCATAACCGCTACAAAGTAATTCTGCTACGCAAGCTTGCGGTATTTATTAGAAATCCGCCGACTTGGTAGCGGTAGACGATGCAAGACTGCATTGTGATAAATTGCCTCTCACCGAAGTCCGATCGGCTCAGTCATTAACTACAATTTGTATAAACTTTGTGCTATCGTAGACATGGGTAAAGTGTTAGACGTCAACATACAAAGCCCCATTTCAATTTAGCATAACTTTCGGGTTGTACTAGACGTTTATTAAATCGCAGGCTCGCACCTAATCTGGACTTAATGATAGTTTCGGTAGCCGAACGTGAAATTAATATATGATTTCAGATTTGCGGTAAGGAAAGATCTGAGTTGTCTTGCATCGACCAGCCTTTATATATAAGTGCAGTACTTGAAGATATTCGGATATTGACGAGTTCTGTTAACCCTTGAGGTGCGATCAAACTAAAGGCAAAGTGCCACAAGTGCAAAGGGTCACGTTGCTGCAAATTTTCATTGGCATAGGTTACCGGAAAAAAAATAATTATGACACCTTAATATAATTATATCACATAAATTGCATATCATTGTGTTGGTTATAAAATCAGCTATGATAATAATAACATAAATTACTACTAAATACTCACCTTTCCGGCAAAACAAGCTTACAAACTTAGAAGTTTGTTATTTTTCACTGGTTCGCACAAACATTTCATCACATATTAATGAATTTCATTACTTGTTTGGTTCATAAACACAAAAACATTATCACATATACCTTTAGGTTTTCACTAAATACATTATTTATTTGTAACAAATGAATCTAACGCCACTAAAAAAAATATACTCCGAACGCGTAACAAAAAGCCGTGCCGGGCCGCCATGTTACTGTAGCGAACACTGTGGCAGTGAATTATTTACCATTTGAAACACGATAACAGTGAAAACGTATAACAATACTAGTATTTAATTGCTAAAATATGTTTTCAGATAAATAATCTGGGTACTTTTATGTCTTTCATAACTTTAAAAGAGTATTTATCATAAAACTATTACGAAAAATAGCAAGTTTCAAGAGTATAAATAGCCGTTCTTATAAGTTTTTGCCTTTTATCACTGTATTTCTTGTCTCTGTCACGAATAATGTCACTTCACAATTAATATTTATTTATTTCTGAGTAAATCTATATAAGTATCTTTATAAAATATTCACCGGTTTCTTCCACAAGACAACTTTTATTATAAAGATCGCGGAACAAAACACAACAATGGCGGACGCTTTCGCAACTGAGACACAGATAATTATATTTCAATATTTTTTGGCACGTTTCGTTTCCCTCACCCTTCTAAAACGATTTAGTTGCATAGAATATGAACTATTCTAATAGTTACTACTTTCGTTTCTTGGTTTAAGTAAAACAAAACGTAAAAAATCCGCGACCAATAGGACGACTTTTTAGAGCACGACCATGCGTGCTGTAAACACATGGGACCACTCGAATTAGAGCACGACCGTGCGTGCTGTAATCACGTGGGGGGTTATACTATTTCAATATTTTATATAATTTTAAACCTTCTTTTCATAGGGCATTATTTTGGATTCGTTCAAGTTCGGATTTTAAGTTAAGATGTTTTAGTTAAGAGGCTAGCCTAATTTTATTTCAATTTATTTTTGTATCCCCGTTATGTACGTATCTTAGTCTAATTAGTTAACTACAGATATATTATTTGTTGGAACATTGCTTTAACCACGAATCATGTCAGCAAAAAACATGCAAAGGCGGTCATGTTTGATTTCTTGTGTTTGAGGTTTTTGAGAATTTTGTTTAACAAGTTTAAAAAATTGAAGTCATTCTGCTTTATAGTATTCAAGCATATTCAAGTAAGTAATGGAAATCATTCGCTTTTTTTTCATCCCTTCTAGTCCCAAGCTAAGCAGAGCTTGTGTTATGGGTACTAGATAATGGATAAACATACATATATACATTTTTTTGTAAATACATACATGTTATACATAGACAAACACTCAGACTAAGACAAACATCCATGTTCATGCACACAAATGTTTGACCGGTCGACTAAAATTTAAACATCTGCATCAGCTGGTGTAATCCATGTAGCAACACAGAGACAGTTGGAATTTATATATACCTTTGTTTTAAACCCGGCAGCACACGCTGCCCCTTAAAAGTTGCGTTTAGAGTGCTCGCGGGTTAAATAATAACGTGATTGAAACCCGTCACATAAATATTAGTACAAAAATCGTTAAAGCCTGAAAGAATTTACTATTATAACTATTGTGGAAGAAATATAGTAAAGATGAAGATAAGAACGCCATCAAATTGCAACTACCAGATGGTCCCAATTGTTTATCATGCGGATAAAAGGGCATCCTGAAGCGATTGCACCATAGCGATTGCACCATAGCGATTGCACCATAGCGTAATCAGGGCCAGCGGTCTGAAGGCGCGGCCGCCTTCAGACCGCTGGCCCTGATTACGCTATCCCCCAGGAAATGATGAGGTGACGATTCGTGAACCCGAAAGGCGACGTACGACCTATGTTGCTTTGACATCAGTAATTTCGCTTGAGGTTGCAGAATAACTTTGCAGTGGTAATTGAAATGTGTAAGGAATTTGGTGCTATTATGTTTTAGGATGTTTTACACTTTGGGCTTTCGATGATTTGACGTATAAAATTTAGTTAGTTACTTAGTTTCAACTAAGAAAAATATTCAGCTTTGTCTTACTTCTTTATTAATGCATAGATTTATATTTCAAACTAAGACTGGTTCTCAATTATGAGTAAAAGACGAGTGTAGTCATATTTTACAGCCACTTCATTCATTTTCATTTCGTCATATTCCGTGTGCTCGAAAATAGATGTTTCTGGCTATAGGTATTAGGCAACTAGGTTGAGCTACAAGAAAATGTTTATGGAAACATGTTGCATGATGTATTTATGATTTGTTTATTTAAACTCATTCAGTGATGTAGCTAAAGATAATAAGCCATTTGGAAAGTAGAGTGATATTCATATTTGCATTATTATTTGTTAAGTCAAAATTAACTCGAATGCAAAGGTGACATTTATTACAACTAAATAGTTCGTTCTTACACTCGTATTCGTAACAACAATAAAATATTATAATATTCCACTATTATATTATGTTTAAGTCCTGTAAAGACTGTACCAAATAAATTGATTATTTAAGCTATGAATTGCTCTTGGTGTTGCTTTTTTATCATCCAACTAGCTGAGTCGGCGAACTTCGTACTGCCTACTGTCGATTCTTCTTTTTTCATATTTTGCTCTCCGTAAGAACCATTATATATTCCTTGAAGTACGGGGGTACTTCAAGGAATATTATAAAAAAATAATTAGCGGAATCGGTTCAGCTACTCTAGAGATTTGCGCTTTGCAACACATACAGCGATTGATTTTTATATTATAGATATCATACGTTGTACAAAAACTCTTAATCTAGTGGTGATAAAAAAGAATATGGTAACGTGCTGAGCGATGAAGCGGCCGCCTAATCCTTAACGCCAATGTGCAATAAATAATCACATTCATAGATATGACATAAGCACGTGTAGGAGTTTATCAGGAGTTTATGTAGGAGCTTGTGCTTACTTTTATCAAGGATTAGTTTCACATATAACAGTACAATTTGGCAGTCTGTAGGCATACACGCACAGATGATACACCCCCGCATAATCTGTCTTTTTCATAGTTATACACGTGTTTATCGGTGAAAATGTGGGCTGAGGCAGGATTAAATAAACTGCCGCTTATGCTTAAGCAGTAGTTTTGTAATTGAGTAGGTGTTCTTAACACATAAACTGTGAGCTTTATAGGTAAAAAGTGTAACATCCAATTAAGTTTCCGATATTAAATATAGCTCTGTAAGAAATTTATTTTAAATGTACCTCAATGAGAACATCTCCACCTGACTGCACGACGCAAAGGAGGATAATGTATAAAAAAGGTTTTATAAACCTACTTTAATTTTGTCATAATTATGATTTAAAACCTAACTTTGAACTATAGGTAATGTTAGTTTAACAGTAGAGCATTTGTATTGAAGGAATCTCATCTTAACTACACCATCGCCACACTTGATTGCTTACATCATTTCAGTCCATCCAAAGGTTGCCTGGAAGAGATCGCCTTTAGCGATAAGGCCGCCATTTGTACATGATGTAGTATAAGCCAATTCACAAAATGTGTACTGTTCAATATTATTTGGTGTACAATAAAGAGTATATCTATCTATCTATCTATCTCATCTACTAATCTTTGAAAGTCTAGGATTTTATATATCAGTGTTGTGTAGGTTTTCCAAATGTTGAAACTACACACATAAAGTACGTCCAAACCTGGCACGAATATTTACAGCATATCAAGTTTTGTCTTGCTTGGAATTAGATGCCAAGGAATTGACCGCATTTGTCTGATGTCTATATTTTCAGATATCAAATCTGATGTCGAGCATAAAGACACAAGACATCCTCGAGATAATAGGGCAAAATCTAGAAATATTTTGTAAAGAGTAAGCATAACAAAACACATTTTGTTTGATATTTATATACTCCTACACTTAGTAATAAAACCAATTTGTCTGAAAATAATACATGAAAGACGGTATATATACATAGGTATTTTTATCTTGTACTTAAACGTGAAGTAACTGGTTGCACCTGGATTCTTAGTCAGACTATATACGTCTTTTCCTCATCTTCCCAAGTTACTTACAACTTACAACCAAGTTGTCTTTCCACTGAAATTGGATTTCGACAGTAACTAACTCAGTATAATAAATTTCAAATAAAATAAATTAAACGCACGCGTTTACAATGTTCCACATCTTCGGTTTCCACTTTAATATACTAATGGAGGCTTTGTCCAATACACGATAGTGTGCATGAGTGACGGCGGAATAGGGCCCGCGATGACGCTGCACTTTAGTAATCATGAAGTACCGCCAGAATGGGAGTATGCTACCACTCTGTGCCGTACACCACTTACAATACGCACGATGATAAGTGATATTTACACGAGCCCTTTTTAAAATGGGTTTAGTTGTATATCGTAGTTATGTAATTAATATATTATGAAGTATTTTTTATGAATTGATAAAAGTCTGTAAATCGATTTAGAACCTCCAGATATCTAATCCAAGGATATTTGCTCGATTAAACTTCGACAGTCGTTTGTTTCGATGTAACAAATAAAAGTGCTACTTAGCTTCATAGTATATTAAATACCGCCGAACGTTAGGTGTGATATTTTTAATAAGCGGCATGACTATTTTACGTATGTTATTCAAGTTGATTGACATTTGAGAAGTATTAAGACAAACTATTATCTTAATATATAAAATCCTTGCGTTACTGACTGACTGACAGACACGCTACAGCCGAAACTATTGGGCGCAGGAAGCTGAAATTTGGCATGTATGTTCCTTGGGACCGTAGGGGTGGTCTAAGAAGGGATTTCCCGAAATTCCCACGGGATCGGCCAAAACGGGTAAATTAAAAAAAAAATGCATGCGTAGCTGCTGGCGTCCTCTAGTAGCTTTATAAGATAAACAACAGGTGAAATTACTCGATTTGTTAAGATACTATTATTTATGCAGGAGTGATAATGCTCAATGAGTAACACAAGGCGAAACACTGCTGCACACAAATAGAAAAATTATATTTTCAAACGAAAACATACTTGCGCCAAATACGTAAAATGCATAAGTATGTACATATACAAATAACCAAAGTTTGAAAGTATCTACGATTCATAGAGTTGTGTGAATATCGAAAACCACTGTACGACTTCCCTTGTGATATTTTGGTTAAAGTCAAGGTCTTTATTCAGAAAATTTCCTTAACCTCGCCTGTGAAATGTCAATCGAATGTCAAGCCTTACCGCCACTCCATCAACGTCACATATGATAAATTATACAGCCAAATAAATTACCGGTTCGTTCAATTAATTAGAGGGTAAAGGTTAGTACTTTATTTAATTATTTATCTTCTTGAGACGTAGTTGGATTAACAACAATGTAAGCATAATGAGTAGTTTTAAGTTATCCCACGCCTGGCTGTAGGCTTATTCACAGTAGAGAAGGGGTTAGGTTATGTTGGTTAGCAAATGTAAAAGTATTCATTTTATTGCCTCAGTAATATCATACCTTCCAAAATATTATGCTTTTATCTTTCTGACTGCCATTTTATAAAAGAATCTGGCCCGCCTAAGGTAGCCTGCAAGGAATCGCTTTTAGCGATCATATATAATCATAAGCTTCGTTTACAATTTACCCTACTGCTGGCCACGTCCGAGATAGCAAACCTCACACTTGTAGAAGATTTTAAAAACATCGTGAGGGAAACTGACGATGATTTTGACACACTTGCCAAGTTTACTTAGACAGGTGATAAAACTATTTAACTATATTACTATTTGTAGGTAAGTATCTACATTAGTTATCTAGTTTAAAACGTAAATAGTTGCCGAGCTCTATTTCCCGCCCAGGTTGCTAAGCAATAATACATGGCCATTGATTGATGTTTTGGCCGAAATGTAGCACAAGAGCCAAATGTCGTAAGAGACACATAGATCTCAACGCCAGGTGTTGTTGAATAAAGCAGGTGGATGTTAAATTATTAAGTTCTAGTATATAGTTAAAATACTTAGATTTTTTTCTATTTTGATCAACAATTTTTTTTTATATTCTTTTCTGAGATATTGTTTTGATAGCAATAAATTATCAACAACCTATTATTGCCTAAAATTCGCAAGTAATCCCGCTCATAACAAATTGCTACGTAATGGATCGGTTAAATAATCCCATAAATCACGTTAAAGGGTCAAGCAGGAAAGCCGCAATATTACAATCTACAACTCGCACAAGATTTACATTCTAACCTCAATTTTGGAACATAGATTCAGAACAACGAGTGCATAAACTTTATAACTCCATGAACCTCCTTTTTATACACAAAATACGATAAACGATGTGTAATAAAAAGTACGTACTGATGTAGTATGGGGTTTTAAGGAGTGTTGTAAATTTGCGGATTGTGCCGTGCCAGTCGGTGAGATCGCGTGTGGCGGAAACTACTATAAACTGCAAATACGCCGCCACAGCGGCAATCCAACAAAATTTTAGGTATATTTTCGTGGATTTAGTGTGACGGATTATGTCAAGCTAGACGACTCACTTATAACATAATGCTTTAAAATCTTTTACGTGTGTGAATAAAATATCTAGCGTGTTTACTTGTGTGTGTTGGAAGTAAGGGCTTAGGTGTAGTGGAAGTATAGATTTAAACATGCGGTTTCTTTTGATGTGCCTAGTGGCCAGTGACATGGGTTTTATAATTTTTGGCTGGAGTCAACTTTACTAACTATTTTACATGTTTCAGTTCTCGAGTAGGTGAATAAATGAGCGTTAAAACTTTAGTTGATTGAATATTTTAGTCACTCAAAACTCCTATGCCTTTTTGAAATTATAATACAATTTGCAGAGGTCTTTGGACGGGTAAACAAAGAAAATCTTGGCACGTTTCCTGTATTTTGTGATCAATATATAACATCACCTGTTCATTCTGGTCGTTCCCTCAATGCTGAGGATCGTGACTATATGTCAATTTTCTCCACTCGGTCCGGTTCTGCGCCATATGTACCGCTCCCTGTATCTGGGCTCCAGTCACCTCCTTGAGTTGGTACACCTTCTAGCTGGCGCTCTTCCTCTAGCGCGCTTCCCCTCCATTTGTCCGAGAATGGTGAGTTTCTCCAGGCTGCGCAACGGGGATCGCATTATGTGCCCAAAGAAACTCTGGATCCTTTCCTGGCAAGTATACAGCAGGCGCTTAGTGACCTTCAGCTCTTCGAGGATGGAGACATTGGTTCTCATAGCTGTCCAAGGAATGCGTAGCAGCTTCCTCCAGCACCACATTTCAAAGGCATCAATCTTTTTGCGTTCCTTTTTCCTGAGTCACCAGGTCTCCACCATCACCTTTAATTACACGCTTTTTCTCTCTTTTAGACTTTAACATTTTCTGAGGGTGGAATCGTTCTACACGTCTGAGAAAGTTATTTCAAAGTTAGTTATATTGTACATTCACTAGAATATGCATTCTATTTCGGTAGTATGATTTATTAAATCGTCTAAAAAGATGAGGAAAAGGACACTGCTAACTGCACTTTGTAGAGTCATCTATCAAATGTCAGTCATTTCGATTCTCGAGATCGTCCAGTGGAAAAAGCGGAAATTAACAAGTTTATGCATTTTGTGTGGAGACAGTCGGGATGAGATTAGCTATCTTCTGACGATGACTTGGTGGAAAGATATGTATTTTTACCAACATATAAGCTGCAGGCTAATCTTATAAAACTAAAATAAAACAAAGACCGATTTCTATATTCTATTTCACGCAATGAAGTGTTTAATTATAAATCCAGCATATTGATATTTTTGCGAGCTTGGTTCTTTCCCGGAAAAGTTCACCCTTTGCCCTGGTTTAGCTGCCTGTCAGGGCTGAAACGAGGATGGCTCTACCCATAGTAAGACTTATGTGTGATATTATAATGGTACGCTCCTCTTACAAGAAAACCACTCGACTCTCAAGCCGAATTCCGACGTTCTACAATTAATCACATGATGTCGTACATACATTTCATAGAGAGGTATAATGAAGCTTAGATTCAATTAGCCCACATACGTTATTCATGTGCCACGTTTCGCTTGGTATAATTGCTGTATCACTGATTACTCAAGGCTAAGTCGGTGGTTTGGAGGCTTTTTAATGAAATAGCAGTTGCTCTTGAATTCATGATGGTGCAATTTTGTAAATGGTTATCTTGCCACTGACGACATGTAAGCTCAATTATAGGTACATAGTTATAAATACAAATCTATGATCCCCATTATCAGCAAAAGTCCACACCTAAATCAACATAATATGTATATATCTTATCATTATCGTCCTAACGTTATCTCGGTCGCATTCAAGAGTTTCGAGAATTGGAGACTAAAGTGTCCGCTCACTAGTCTAACGAGATTGGATAGAATAGAATCCATTTGGACGAATTCTTGGTAAGCTTACTTAATGTCCATCATTTTAATTATAATTTGCGTCGATAGCTGTACAGTAGTCATAAACCCCACTTCCTACTGCCTATAATTATAGAAATACGAATGTTTGGTTGGACGATTTGTTGACTAGTTACTCGTTCACGCGAAATCTACTGAGCGTATTTCGATGAAACTTTGGAGCCATTGTATATTATACTTATGTATCACAAAAGCACATTGGTTATCTTCTGTCACGATAAATGACAACCGGGTGAGTGGAGCCAAGGCTAGAAGCTAGTGTTTCTACAAATATTTGTTTCGGCGAATAGAGACATCAATATTTCATCTTATAACGCGCTGATATTTCCCTACACGATATAATTATATGATTAAACATAAGTTAATTACCTGAACAAACTTGAGCTGTCAATTAAAATTAATTTGTACGTACTAATTTCCAAGCAAACATATAGATTTAGAGTTAAGAACGGGACGTCTCCTAAAATTACGGCACGAATATGATAAACAAAGCTTTATAAAGTCAACACAGACTTATAATTACGTATCGAATAATGGATACGTTTACTTTGAATCACAAGTAAACAAATTACGTGCAAGTAGACACTTGAATATACGACATAGCTCTTCGAATAGACAAGATGAAGTGGTAGTAGGCAGGGCAAATAGCCAGAGGAAACGACGACTATCGGAGCTGAAAGTTTCTGGTCATGCACTGGACGTCGTAGCAGTACCTCTCTACGAAATCCGCAAGGTAGACCGACGATGTTGTTGGGATCGCGTTGAGAGCCTTGGGGAGGCCTATGTCCAGCAGTGGACGTCGTTCGGATCATATATTATGATGATGATGACGAGATACTTGAGTACTGGCTATAGAAATAATCTAGTCCCCAGTCCTTCACTATGACTTTACGCACGACTGAAAGCTCCGAGATATTAAGCAAAATAGAAGGAGAAGGGGATACGTAGTGCGGGCGGTACCTAATGTATGTACTCTTTGCTCTAATTTGATTGTCTCCTACTTACTTAAATATTTTATCGCCATGTTTGCTTTGGTGCGAATTTAATATAATTATTTATTTATGTTGTACAACAACAATTGTATTGTGTAGGAGAAGAACAAAATTGTTTCTGTTGGTTTCAGAATTATAGGTAGGAACGTTCTTGCTGAAATAAATGCCTTTTCAAATGTCAGTCGGAATGGCGTGCAAGTCCGCAGTGCGAATCGATAAACACGTCATTTGTCAAAACTTGTCCTCAAAAAAGTAAAGGGAGTAGAAATGACTGGTTAATTTTGACATTGCGTGACTTTCTCTGTTTTGTATTTTCGCGTGCTCTTTTTTGCTTTTCTTCTACTAGTTTAACGACATGTGGTTACACGATTTTTCTGGCTTTCCGTTCGCGTTTCCTGCCAAACTCAGGATAGCTTTACAAAAAAATTGTTGTGTGGGAAAATATTTTTTGGCATGTATTCTTAATGACTGTTTATTAAGTATAAGCTGCGTTCAAGGTTAAAATATTTTGATCGTTACATGCGAATGTTACATTTTATTTATTTCGTCATTTGGTGCTTGGATTGTATTAATTTGATTAATACGTTTGCTGTCACGCTGTCAATATATTTATTTAAAACATTAAAGATTTTTAATTAACCGACTTGGTATTACATGGATCTCACAACTTTTTACGGTCGCGAGACTTGGTAGTTTTGACAAGTATTGTTTTTATGGGTTCTCATTTCTTTTTGTAGATAGTCTCACTTTTGTCCTTGCCGGTGCCTTCTACTTCGTGTACACAAACAATGAATGTTCTTAATAAAATTAAATCTTTAACTGCAAATGTAATTTTGTAATCCTTTATATTTATATGGGATTACAAAGTTATTTATGCAGTTGATTTACCTCGAAAACTGGACAGAAATTGAAAAATATTTTAATTTTTCCTTGATCCATATACTAAACACTAATGGTATTCTAAATTTTAAGCTTCTATGTCTGCTAGAAGTGCCTTAGACTTTTGATGATCGGTCAGTGAGTGACAAAATTAAGAATTTTGACTCGTTATAATTCTTAAACTACTAGTTCAAATTGAATGAAATTTGAAATACACCATGTGTATACAATGCCTGCATGGTTCCAAAAAATCAGGCTTCTAGTTTTATCCACAACGAAGTTATAAGGGGTCGAAATTGGCCTGAATTGCTTCGTGAAAAGGATGGTACGGCCGTGCCGCTTTTTGCTCGACTTGGTGGGGGCACTGCCGTGCCCCCAGATAGATAGTTTGAGACCTTTAATAACACAGTACACCAGAAAGCGATTCTTCTCCCACGTTATAGATACTTTCAATGTCGTGATGGAATTTAAAAAAATGGTTGATTCAAAAAGCAGTGGTTCTCCAAGTCTATCCTTCAGCTTAAAAGTTTAGCTGATATGGAGTAACAGGCTGGGAATATGTGTTTATGAAATACTACACTACCCATAGAAGGATGTCACTATGTAAAGCTTTATTTAAAAACAAACCAATTCATCATAGTCATTAAAAACTACAGGATTTTTAGAAATAGTAATCGGAAGTAATTGATAGATACAGTCATCAGAAATCGAGTAAAAAGAAAAGAAAATCACAATTTTATTACTCTCTATTTATAATTCCAAACTTATGCTAAAAACAAACAAAATAAACAAGACCTTTATCGCGATAAATCAATTGCAAACCAAACATGAATTATATATGATATTCATGCATAATTCATTTTTTATTAAAGTATAAACGGCGTAATATATAAATCTATTCCAATATCATACGTCATAGGGAAGTAGAGGAATGATCCAAAGGATTCCCCATCCGATTATTGAATTCTGACGAACCCACTTCAATGATAAATACGTTTATATTCAAAAGGAGGCCTATGAGAATATTAATAAAATATCGCTCGGGTTTTTATAGTTAGGTTTATATTGGAGCTAAATAGAGGAGACATTTTGCGCCTACACATATCCGAGGACGAAATTATACTAGTACTTGTATTTGAAGAGTATGTTTATACAGAAAGTAATAAATATTCAGGCCTTAGGTGGTCTGGATACCTTAACGATTTAAAGTTATAGTTATGTTGATAATTAATCTTTTCAACTGTAAAATTGCGATTAACTAATTATGCAATATTTAGGCAACGAGTCTCATTGGTTGTATAATTCATAAACCGTTTAATACCTCTGAAACCTAAAAGCAAATATTCCAAATTGGTTTTACTGACTGTGTGTCGTTCCAATGAATTTTAATTGGAATTACACTAATGTAAACAAAGTTAAGTAAAACCGCGAGTTTGTCTTGTCTCGATGTGATATATTTAGTAGATGCTGTAAGTAGACGCAAAATCGTGGGCACATACTAATATCCGTTCGCTAAGCTCAAGGTAACAGCTATATTAGTTCGCGTTTCGTATCACGACTTGGAGGGGAAATTTCTCAGAGCAATTACCTAAATATGAAATAGAAATACGTATTTATAATTTTAGAAGTGTACACCACTCCTATAGACTTAGTCTAATGAAGCAGTATTATTAATAGTTACTGGAAACAAAGGTTCAAATAGGCATAATAAATACACGGTCTGATAGATTTACAACGCTTCTAAATTTCCGAAGAGATATTATGCAATAATACAGAGTATGATTACATATTTATATATACATACGTTGTTTTTCTCGATCTTAGTTTTGTTGTCTTTTTTACTTGAATGGAAACGAGATTTATGTCGTCTGTCGTTTACATTCTCACGGTTCGCTCTGTTACTGGAAATTGCTTTTTGCTGTCGTGAAAATTGAATATATTGTAAGAATATTTTTAGGTATGTATTAGTTAAAATTTCAATAAAATGTATGTAAGTCTAAAATCAATGCAATACAATATCTGTATCATTACACTAAAATACAATGTTGATGAGATAAATGCAGTCTCAAAATTTTATCAAAACGTCTTTCCATTTTTAGGGTTCCGTACCTCAAGGTAAAAA
Organism: Euclidia mi; assembly: GCA_944739405.2. Lineage (NCBI taxonomy): Eukaryota > Metazoa > Arthropoda > Insecta > Lepidoptera > Erebidae > Euclidia > Euclidia mi. The sequence continues at coordinate 98,272,758 of OX123183.2, read as the reverse complement.
AAGGAACCCTTATAAGATCACTTTCTTGTCCGTCTGTCTGTCTGTCTGTCCGTGTGTCACCACCGATTTTCTCAGGAACGGGTAGACCTAGCAAATTGAAATTTATACTAGATACTGAGGTCTATGGTTGCTATTAGGTGTATGAAAATCAGGGTCCTGGGTCAACCCAATAAAAAGTTATGGTCAAAATTAGATTTTTGCGAAAACTTGTAAGTACCAAAATTAACCTTAATTTTCTACTTTTTTTTATTTTCGGAATTTTTCCTTTACTTGTGCTGTAAGACCTTGGTTTTGACCAAAATTGACAATTCTAGGTCAACCGTAAGTACCCTATAGGTTTTGGGTCGAAAACCTATATGGTAGTGCCCGTTGAACTAGAATCACGAAATTTGGCCAAAATCAGGGTCTTACAGCACAAATAAAGGAAAAATAAAAAATGTGGAAAATTTAAGGGTGTCCCCATACATACATAGTAGACTCCATTTAAGATAGTCCTCTAAGTTGTATGGGCGCTCATACAGATTTAAAGGACTAGCGTAATTCAACCTCAAATAAGGTAAAATGCGTACGGAACCCTCGGTGCGCGGGTCAGACTCGCACTTGCCCGAATTTTTTATAAAAAATCTACACAACGCAAATATATAGGAAATATTTTCAAATATCTGCAAAGAAATGTGTCAATATAATAATCAATTCTTTTACTTTCATCTGTAGATGTTCTCGAATTTTGTATAATTCTCGAAGCATCCAAATATCTCCTTAGAACGTTGCCTCATATACTCAGTTTAGCACCCAAAGATATTCCTGGATTGTGTATATTTGTAGTCGTATGTTACCTTACGTCATCCGCAATGCCACTAGTTCTATAAATCTTAGAACCTTGAGACAGGTAAAGGGTCAGTGTTATTTAGAGCAGTCTAGTGGCGTAAAGCCCCTGAGCTTTAGAAGCAGACATGTGAGATATTTGAGAACTGAAATAGAAAAAGTAAAACATTTGTTATACGCGGTATTTTACTTAGTAAATTGATATTTGTACGGGTTAGGGAAGGAAATTACTGTAGTAAAACTATTTCATAACTATTTCGTTCATCATATTCGTTATTGGTTGGGAAGTTTGGATGTCAGTAATTGTATTTAATTGTGTGTAATTTTCGTTTTAAAAGCTTATAAATTATTACCTAATTTTTCCAAATAAATTGCATTATATAAAAATGTTCCTTTCACAGAAAAAACAGAACATAACAAAAAAAATCGTGTACTTATCAAAACTATTTCAATAATAAAAGTGAAAGAATGTTGATAAGACAAGAGACAGAGATAAACTACGAATTTTCAACAATTCGGTAACTAGATTCCATTCCATTCTTCATCCAGATTCAATGTTTACCGTAGCTAGTCTTGAATTTTTGACTACACTTTGTTTTGTTTGCATGTAGTATTTCTGAATGTCATTCTGGGAACTTTTGCAATAGCTTTTTCAATCGGACTACTCACTGAACCATTTTAGTACTTATTTATTGCGTACAATCAAACAAGTCGGCGCTGGACCAGTTTGAAAAAAAATCCCTTGTCTCGCTCATAGAGTCGAGCCACACTAGAAACTAGTTTTGTATACAAGTGTCAATATGTGTGTAAAGTAGCACTGGAAGCGACGATGTCTTGCTGAGCGATTCTCGCCCTTATGGTGGTCGAGCGGGAAGTTGTTCGACTGTACATGTAAAAGCTATAGTAGACTAGAGGATGCCTACAGCTACGCCCGCACTTTTTTATTGAATGGTTCTTGCCCAACCCCGTGGGAACTTCAGTAAATTCCTTCTTTTTAGTGCACACATACAATCCCCAAGGAACTTACATGGCACATTTCGGCTTCTTGCGCCCAATAGTTTCGGCTGCAGATGATCTGTCAGTCAGTCAGTAATGCAAGAATTTTATATAAATATCGACGGCGGAAAGCGAAAACGTTGTAGTCCACAAATTATGAAATATTTTTTTATTGCACTGTTCGAATCAGAAATAATACTGCATCAAATGTTCCGGGTCTCGTAATTTTACGATGAAGAGTTATAAAATTAACATTTTGAAAAAATGGGACTTAACTTAAATGCCTACATTTAAAAAGACTGTAAGTTACAGAAAAAATCAGTTATATGTAATACTATGTCGATTATAACAAATTCTTTTTCCGTAAAAAAAGATGCACGTTGTCAGAAATGCTGGCTCCCGTGCGGATCACTACGTTTTAGCCGCTAAAGCTACGATTGAAAATCTGAAGAAAAATTAATATACTAATCAAACATCAAGCGGAAAAAGAAGAATCATATCAAAAAGCTCCATACAATTCGATAGTGCAATTATTGCGTTTTTCCGTTCTATAAAAATAGTTTAAAATGTCGGAGTCAACAAAATGTTGGAAAATAATTCTAAGAATGAAAGAGGGATAGAACTATATTTAGACAAAAGTAACAAGTATAATATCCAAAAATCATGAGCCTAAGTAAAAAATCCGCTAGATATGATTTTTTTTAAAGCGTAAAAGATTTTTTGCTCCGGTGTTTATCTTCGTTTTTGTGTATGTCTACGTTTTCGCTTACCGCCGTCGATATACAGATAGTTATATTACATAATCCGTGGTATTTATTACACTGCCAATGCTCTACCTATCCTAAAATACAATTAGCTTTTACATGTAAGATGGTCGTAAGTCGTGAGTAAGATGTCGGAAAGCCTTATCTGTATATATAAAATCTTTGTGTTACTGACTGACTGACAGACAAGCTACAGCCGAAACTAATCGGCGCAAGAAGCTGAAATTTAGCATGTATGTTCCTTGAGGACCGTAGGGGTGCACTAAGACGGGATTGCCCGAAATTCCCACGGGATTGGGCAAAACGGGAAATTCGAAAATATGTGCGTGCGAAGCCGCTGGCGTCGACTAGTTTTAAATAAAACTAACAGCGCGGCACAGTTGAATCAAAAGTTCGCCAGTTGAAATGCTACCGTCGGATTAAAGTTGGCACAACATTGAACTACTCGTAGTTTTAGTTTAATTGGTGCAGTTCATTTTGTTATAAGTAAATGAATACTTATATTCTTGTTCTACCGATACTTACAATGTTATTGAATTGTTTTTAGATTAATTTGTTTTTAGATTAATCCATTTTATAGATTAATTATTTTGTATTATTGCGGTATTAATCGGGATTTTTGCCTTGTGGTTATTACATTGTTTTGGGCGCTGATGAACCATTTTATGGATTCATTCGCCCTTTTATGTTAATATAGATTTTCAATTATTGTTTTGATTACCTCAGCTATATAATAATGCTGAGCTGATTGTATTTACGGTCGTTTGACTTAGATTTTATCTGGAATCAGATGATTTAGTTTTAGTGCTAGAGCTATTCTATGTTATTTAAGTTGTCACTTTAAAATCTGGTATCTGAGGTTCGGTTACCAAGGCGAGTTACGATGCAGAGCATTCCATGATATGGCTTATGTTGCGAAACGCCACAACGTATATAATTGCAACGTAAAAAGTCATGCAGTGCTTCTCAAAGTTGCTCTTAAAATACTTATATACACTATTCATTGTATCACAATTAAAATTATGTTTGAATCCTTTTAAGTAATAATTGAAGTGTAAAGCCTATTCAGCTACCCTAATTTTACTGAAAGCATCAAAAATATTAAAGAAAGTATTAAGAATAGTTTACTCTCACTCAATTAATACTCGAGTTTAGTTGGTAAAGAAGCATTTTATGATCTATATATAAAGTTGACATACACACATAGTTTCACGCCTATATCCCCGAAGAAGTAGACAGAGGTATATTGCTACACCCACTTTCGCCAGATTTTTTTTAGTCCCACGTAATAGGGGGCGAACTATTGCCGTATCGGGCACATAACCAGACGCCGTGCTGCTACTGAGAATTTCCTAACGGATAAACCCCATAACACTTTGCCCGACCCGGGGATCGAACCCGAGACCTCCTAATCCCATGCGCATATTTACGCCGCGAGACCAACGAGTCAGTTGAAACGGAACAAAATCTCGATAATCCTAATGTCACTACTAACCTATGGTTATATGGAAACTGAATGCGTTGATGATGACATACGTCATTTCATGTCATGAGCAGCCGAGGGATTTGCTGACTGCAAATATTCGCGCTGTTATTTCGTCACAATATGAAACGTAAAGCTCGTGGTTTCAGTACAAAGTGTTTCTAAGCCAAGGGAAAACTGTAGATTAGTTTTAATAAGTTACAGAGTGTTTGGTTTTCTCAGCTTAATGCGAGCTATTCTCAAGCCAACATAGACATTATAACAACAAATATAAAATACACTCAATGTGAAAGAATCAGCATTTTGGGCATCACAACTTTGTGTTTCATTCCTACATGTTAAGGAATGAAACCCTCACTGAAGATATTATGATTAATCACTATGATGGCATTTTTAGATATGTAGCAGCTATTACAATATAATTTATCTTTACTTATATCTAGATATCTTACAAAAACATAGTTATAATACTGTAATAATTACTGTACGAGTTCTATTTTCATCTAAAACTTTAGTCATCTGCATTACTTTAGCATATTATAATGTTTTCCACTCAGAGATTTCATTCACGGTTTTCGTTTGTGATCTACAGTTGCGTCAGGTCTGGCGATAATAGTTTCGGAGGGGACTTATGGAAGGCTTACGTCGATTGAGTGAGTCTTTTAGGCTTCGTACTCATCAAAGATGTGTGAGAAAGCTGAGCGTTGTGCGCTGAGTGAACTTTTTTTTTCCTAGGTTTGCTCGGCTCAAGTTTCACTATTTTAGGAAGCTAGCTTAGGTTTTTTTAAGACATCTCCCGCCCTAGGAATGAATCCTATCTCGCTGGGGACTACAGAAACATTCAACCGACGAACACAAAGCACACCCAGACTCGAAACAACAGTTTATGGACCACACAAAGTGTTTTGTCGTGTGGGGATCGAATCCACAATGCTCAGTGCAGGGTTAAACGACGAGACTGTCATTTAAACTACTACCCAAACCATGCAGTAAATTTTTTGACTTCTGATTTTAAATCGAGTCGAATTAAAATCACAGTTGTTTGACAAATTTCAAGAATTTTTAATAACTTTGTATATTTTGTCTGCTACAACAACTCTACAATTGAGTCAGAATTAATAGTAGAGCCACAAGAAGAATCAGTTGTCAGTTGCCTTAAACACCGCCCAGTCTCGCTTATTTCTAAAAGATTCATTTCTTTCGGTAGAGTGAGAAGCCCCTTTAGATGGGTACGAATAATTTTCAAGGTACGTGTCGACAGAAGTACTTAGGAACATGGCCTCTCTCGCTATAAGGAAAGGGTTGAGTCCTTAGAGTAATCACATTGACATATAGCTCGCACGAATCCGAATGAGGTCATAAAGAGAAAGTATTGGTTGGTATATTAATAGATAAAATATGTTGTTTTATTACTGGTATGTGTTTAAGGGATTGATATTTCCAGTGATTATATTTGAACTTTATTGGTGGTCTTTACTCAAGACCTGACTGTGTGAAGAACCTCGTGTAAGGCTTATGTCCTGCAGGGGAGGTCTAGTCTCTAGGTTGAGAAGAATGAACGGATTTGGTTACGACAGAATGAACAAATACAAAATTAGACACAGAACAAAATTATAAATACACGTATTAAGTCCGATTTTGCGGCACTAGAAGCGATTAATTATTATCAAGATTAAATTACTACTCAAACTTATTATTAAATATGTTGGCCACTACAGATAAAAGGCGGCGGAATAAAATCATTACTAAAAGTATCTTCTTTTTTCTCTTAGCGTTATCCCAGTTTCAATCTGGGGTCCGCTTACTAGTCTAACCGGATTTGGCTGAATATTAGCTTTTCCACAGAGCGACTGCCTGTCTGACCTCCGCAACCAGAAGGGATAGCGATATTCCATGGTTTAGACTAGTGTCAGTTTATTTTAGAAGGTACTGACGCCCTGTAACGACTGTCAAAGATCTTCATGACAACCGGGACCGACGGCTTAACGTGCTCTCCGAGGCACGGGACAAGCGATGATTAACAATTCAATACGCACATTACTAAAAGTATATTCCTTCCTAAAATACGCTACTGGCAAACGAAAAGTGCTTTCTCGGTCGCCATCTGAAGTTCTCGGAGCTCTCAAGTGTCTTAACTAAGTTGTTTCATACGTTGTTACATTAAACTAATACTTTGGCGGTAATCTTGATTATAACTAAGTTCTTATGTTGTGTTTGTGTTAACACGGTGAGGCTGTGTTGTACGATATAATTTGGTTGCATAGAGATAAATGTTATTTGAGATGAGTTTCGTCCTTTGATATTATTTGGGCTAGCGTTTGCGTTTATGGAGATATAAGTTTTGTATAAATGGGTAGAACAATTATTGCTTTCAACATTTATCAGTTATGTAAATTAAATATTGAGTGAGTGCTTCTGTACAAAAATGACATATTCTGCACTATGAATAAATCTGGATTTATTCGATTGTTGTTTATGAAATCCAGTGCTCTACAGGTAGAGCACCTGACTGAACATTGTTCAACTGGCACTTTTGGATTTCGATATAAGTAGCAGATATAAGATTTTGCAGAGGTCTCCGCGCAGAGCCATAGTTTCAGTTTAATTTATCTAGGTAACTGTATGAAGTTGTGTAACTAGACAAGTTCGTTTTTAATTAGAACGTCCATCCTGGCTTAGATAGAAATACTGGAGAAAGCACTCTTTATAGGAATTTTCAGTGAATGTTGGACACGTAACTCTATCGGTATCGAACACTGATCCCACAACTGGTACAGATATTCTAATTTCAGAAGACTGCACACCTCAGAAATATAATAATAAACATAATTCAATCTGTTACTATTTAAAGAGCAATATTATCTAATATTATCAAGCTTTATAACAACCCTAAACACACTGGCACTTTTTTCCTGCTCTTGTGAATATAATTAAAGAAAGTTTGGGGTTACCATATTTAACTTTCAATATAATAATGTATAATATAATATTCTACCACATTCACACAACATCATCTAGTCCCAAACTAAGCAGAGCTTGTACTATGGTCCTAGATAATGGATAAACATACATATATACTTTATTTTTTGTAATTACATACATATTATACATAGAAACATCCAGACCAAAACAAACATCCATGTTCACGGACACAAATGTTTGACTTGAGCGGGAATCGAACCCGCGACCTTCGGCGTAGCAGTCGCTTACACTCCCACTGCGCCAACCGGTCGTCAATATAGCTAAAATTAGAAGTTTACATATAATTATTTTAAAATAAGTGCGATAACCTATTTGTCCAGACGTTGCAGCATTGACAAAAGTGTATATGGTCACGAGATGACTGACTCGGCTGAAAGTAAAATAATTACGCGACTGCTGCACAGTGCATTAATATTAGTAATTAAACCAACCGCGAAAGTTTGAAACTCATTATAAAAAATATATAATATAATAATATATATTGCAAATTTTTGAACTGTACCACTGACCCCAGATGGTTTATATAACTTTCATTTCCGTTAAATGATGGTGCCAATCGCACTCAATCGCACTATACAAGTTTGAACGGTAACCTATTTCATGATGACGTCAAAACAGCTAATAATCGTATGCAGTTCGGGAAACTACGGATTCAATTTCGCTTCGATTGGAAACTAATATTGTATCTGTATAGCAGCGATATGTTTGTGATTGAAATGGATTGTATATCTTACGAGACTTCGTCCACTGCTCCGCTCGTGTGAGAATTTTTAACCCAATTTAGCGAAAGAATTTCCCCAAATTATCTCTTTGAGTTGCCCTGTACTCCCCCAGTAACATAAATTCCTTTCAGCTTCTTATACCATGTAATTTTGGCCGTGCCTTGTCCGTCAGTGAGTAACGGAAGGTAACGGAAGAGTATTTTTGTCGAATTTTACAATTCACAGAGTTCTTTGATATACTCTGTTACTTATTCTAGCATAAGGCATGGCTAACGTTCACTTTCTATTTTTGACTTTAGGATCACAGGAAACCTAACACATGTAACGTAATATGACAAATTCCCAATTTCCTGGCGATCTAAAATGCACGATGATTACAGAATATTTTGGACCATGTAGGTTTAATAAGTACCAACTGTAAACTTTTAGTTTTACTTTTAAATCTTAGAATGCAGTCCCAGATTTTACAGTAAAAAATATATATACTTTTTGCCGTACCTACCATTCAATGTTAATCACTTTTTTCATGAAGACTGGCGGAATACTTGTATTACAAGTAAGTAATTTCAGATGTTAGTGATGACAGTTTTTGGGTGTTCGACTTTTGTTTCCGTGAGTGTCGTCAGAGGCGACACAGGAAAATGTTAGAAGCAAATAGTATCTTTAAAAATAACCGGAAAATTCGACATCAGACCAACACTGGCCAGTTTGGTATTGTTGGCCAAATCTTTCTCTTGAATCACAATGCTATTATGACGTAAAATAGAGGAGGTCTATGTCTGGTCTCCCTCTCTGGGGATTGTGAAAGGCTAAAATTATGGCAATAATTACAACTAATACCACCAATGAAGTATGAATTATGAAACTAAGGAGGGCTTAATTATTGCATCTATTCCGAGAGTATGACTTTTATTCTAATAACGGCCGCAGTGAGGGTAATGGATCACTAAAATCACTTTGAAGTCCAATTTCACTTGCATTATCACACTTATTGTAATGTCCTCGTACAATTCGTTACATTTCAGATGTTGGATTTTTATTATTCAATGTGTGCTGAATAGAAAAACCTTCTAAGGTAATTTAATCCCTTAAATGGTATAAACACGCAACAACTTTTTCTCTTCTCACTATGAGAAGAGTAAGGCCATAGACCACCACGCTGGCCAAGTGCGGGTTGGCATACGAGGGACGAGAGAGAACTCTCGGACATGTAAGTTTCCTCACGATGTGTTCGTTCACGGTTTAGCAAGCGATTAATTAACAATTTAATACGCACATAACTTCGAAAAGTCATTGGTGCGCGCCGTGGATTTGAACCCGAGATACTTTGTGTAGCAGTCCGTCAGTCTCTCCACTGGGCTCTCACTGCCTTCAAATGACACAGTATTGAAGCTAATTTTCTATTCTCGGATGTTCATAAAGTCTTCAGGCCGGTTCGCGACATTCGTATACCCGTGTGCTCGAAAATCTTAAAGAGGTTAAGCTAGACGCCCATTCTTGGTCGTACTACGTAAGTACTGTTTATTCTGTGGCCGTACTAAGGAACTTACTGTTTATCCAAAAAACTTCAGTACCTATATTTTATTTTTTTAGGAATAATAATATGCTCAGTTGCTTACGTGATATTTTGTCGTGATACATTAAAATGTCCAATCTTCTTCCCTTGCTATTTACAACGGTCCTTCATTCATTCCCTAAGTGACAAAAACCGTAGGCGTCGTGTCAGAACGTCAAGATAAGAACGAAACTGATTTGATAGAGAAACGTGACGACTGCTTCAATGGACAAAACAAAATTCTGGAATGAAATGTTAAAATACATAAATCCTTTTGTTTAGATTTTCGAGTTTTAAGATTGTTATCGACTTTGTATAAAAAGCTTTTTATACAAAGTCGATAACCAGTTTCACCATGAGTTCACCTCTCCTCATATTTTCTCATGCTACCACGTTTTTCTTTGGTGACTAAAGAGTACATATATTATATATCATAATAAATATCACTGCCTTTTTTATCAACGCACGTCAATAACTTTACATTTTCTTCCTGGCTCTGGATTTCCTACCCATTTGACAAAGAGTTTTTTTTGAACATTCTTCTACAGAATTCCTGAAAGGAGGTCCTATTTTTGCAAATGCCAAGCCAATAATTTAATAGTAATTAGGTATGGCATAGTAAGCCGAGAACTCGACGTCGAAGTTTTGACAATGTTTCTAGGTCATTTATTATTATATTAATTTATAATATTGATAAAAACGAAATCATGCAAGCAAGGAAAAATACGGATTTATCTTCACGTCAGCAACATGCTGACTCAAATTTGTACGTAATTAAAATGTTCGTAGAATCGTCAGGGTATTTCGTGGTAGAGTGGATTTCATTCACGCCTCACGCAGTCGCCAGTAATTATATCATGTTAACTGTAATTGCGAATTGTAATAAAATATCTCGAAATATTTTTGAAAACATTTTCAGAGGTGCGACGTTAATTTTTCATTTAGAGTCGCGTTACGCAGTGACTTAGGTTGTTTACAATTTACGCGTAATGTGAGAATTACATCCTACATAAAGAAAAATTTTTCATTCCACGTAGATTCTGTACGTAGATTAATTAGTGTTCGTAGTTTAATTAGTAGGTACTCTTAATAATATTATATTGTTTCGTAGTTTCTGTGGTTCAAAATTAATTTCTTCATTTAGGTTACAAGGTATACCTTTGAGCGTCAAAAGCAGCTATGAGAAGAAAATTGAAAAAAGTCATGCAATTTTTTTGATCACGAAAAATAATAGGGACATATTATTTTCTAAAAGTGACAAGTGAATGATGACCTAATGAGTATACTGCGGAGTTGAATATTTCCACGTCTGTTCAGTTCTGATGACAATGCATTTGAGCATTATCTGATTTCAGAAATATGATTATCCAGTATTGGTTCCAAAACGAACAAACCTTCAGCGACCAACATTGCAAACTTGAATGAATTTTGGTATTTCCTAATTTCGAACCCCGCACATATTTTATCTCAAAGAACAAATAGTTTCGTACAGCCTTTAAGTGCGTATTTAATCTCGCGTAAAGTAATTTATTTTGACAGAGACAATACCTCCGGATTACCAATAAAGCAATGGCCTGCAGAAAGTTGAATTCTCCGAAATTGTACTTTCTACCCTGTAATATCTATATGCCTCATATTGTATAAAGCAAAACGTAGAGGCATTTTTTGTACGAGATATATTGGCATCGAGATATATAAGGAGGTTTAAATAGCAGGTACTTAATATCGTATATTCGTTTGCGACTTTGTACGTATAGGCTGGAATATTAAGTGCAGGCAACTATTAAGCGTACGATGAGAATTATGGTCACGTAGTCAAATATAGAGTCTATTTTTAGAGATGCTATTATTTGGGATGAATATTTATAACACGATACTCTTTAGAGTAATATTTTGGGTAAGATTGTGTCGTTATTGAAATTTATGTCAGCTCATATTTATGGATAGGAATTTAGTTGTATAATTGGAATTTATTGTGAGTACTTCCGGTAAATTTTGGTTAAACACTGAATCATAAAATGTTGAGTTTATGGATTTTATTATGCAGCTTGCCTAAATATCTTTATATTTAACTAGAGGACGCCAGCAGCTACGCCCGCAATTTTTTAAAATTTGCCCGTTTTGGCCGATCCCGTGGAAATTTCGGGAAATCCCTTCTTAGTGCACCCCTACTGTCCCCAAGGAACATACATGCCAAATTTCACCTTCCTGCGCCCAATAGTTTCGGCTGTAGCGTGTCTGTCAGTCAGTAAGTAACGCAAGGATTTTATATATTAAGATTTGTACTCTTTTTTTGCCACCAATTTGTACTCTTTTTGTCGTTCTAACTTGAAAACGCACACAATAATATCAATAATGATAAAAAAAATAAATTACATTGTAAATAATAATTATTGAATTATGTGTTCAACCTTTGAAAAACATGGCCCTATTTTTAGTAAAATTAAGATATATTTCCCTTTTATGATCAAGAACTAATTAAAAATAATTAGTATTTTGAAATTTACATTTACGTAAAATAAAAATAAATCATACGAATCTTATAATCGTCCTTTTCAAAATTTCATGTAAAACTAGTTTGGTTTTTTTCTGACGTTCGATTTTTTGCATATTAATTCATGTCAAACTAAGTAATATTTATTAAAAAATATTTTGATACTCAAATTTAACAAAATTATAAGTTTTACTATGAGTTTCGGATTTACGTGATATTCAGACACAATTAAAATATTTATAAATAAAAAAATACCTGTCAACTCAGTTGGACAATAAAACACAGTGCGAACAAAGCAGTCCGGCTTATTTACCTTTATCCAACTGGTCCTAAACAAATGTGCGGCACGTCACAGTTCCATGTTAAGTTCGGTCTCACGTCACGATATAACTTTGTCCGCGCGGCGCGGTGCGCGTCGGCCGAAGGCGGGCGACTGACTAGACGCCAAAGGCCCCGCGCGCACCACCCTCGCTGTTTTGATTTACAAACACCGATGCCACCGTGTCATGCACTGTTCGATATCCGCAAACACCATCAAAAGAACCTCATTCAAATTTCCACACGCTCTGATTATTGGAAAACTCTTTGACGGTTGTAATTTGTTTTTCAGTGTAGCCAGTGAGTGATAGTATAATCGAAACCGTTAAAGTTTGACTAATTAAGTTTTGATTAATGCTGTATGAAGTTCCGTTTAATTCTAAGTTGTTCGATGGCGGCGGTAAAGTTCGACGTATAGCTATTCGATAAAACTGGCATTCGATTAATCATCGATGTGAATACTAAGCAATTAATTTCCGTGGTGTTTTTTCAGCTTATCATGTTTACGAATTCGATTTATTGGGGTGTACAAATATTTGGCAGTACTGAGAATTCTTCCTGGTGAAGCAAAAATATAATTGGATTTTCCTGTTAGACAAATTCCCAATTACACAGCGAGATTGGACTTGCTCTGAAACAACGACATTACGTTTGAGATTTATGCAAGATCGCACTGATGTTTGATTTAAAAATCAAATAGGTACGAAAGGGGAAAAAAATGTGTAATAAAACTTCTGAAATCTGTTTGATCAACTTTTTGGCATGAATTGTTTTAACTAAGCGAAAAACGCATTAATATTATGTGTCATGTAAAGCACATTTTCCTTGTGTATTTTCTGGCATTCGTTTAGTCTCCCATCCTATTTTTGCTAAATTGATGAATGTTGAGCGGTAAGTAAATATTATCCCTCAGATTATTGGCAGCACGATAGATCTAACTATCATTTGACTAAGATCATTAATCTACTTGCCAGGTGTCACTGAATGCCAATCTGTTTTTACCACCGATCTACTTCTTTTCAAGGATGTGTACCGGACGTTTGGTTCGTAGTGTATATTTCTTCATCTCATCGCATAAATGGAAAATTGTTAATGCCTTACCGAAGATCGGCAACTTTGTTTTGAATTCCTATAATTATTACAGCTTACTTAGTATTGATAGCGCTATCCGTAAGCAGTCTTCCTCAATTAAACTCTATGAAAATGCTCAATTGCTAGTATTTAGTTCGTATAGATCTTTAATTTGATTTTCTGTCAGCGTTCTTTGAGGATTCTCTTAGTGTTTAACTCTTAAAAAAACAAGTGTAGGTATAAAATAATAATATAAACTTTAGTGTATATTTATTAAAAATATATATTAATTCTAAAAATTATAATTATATGATTAGTCTGTAAATAAAATAACTCTAATTTCAAACATCACTTAATATTTCTTCCTAAAAGTTTATAAATTGTGCGATGATCTTCCAAAGTTATGTTCTACAACCCCCCTCCCTATCCCCAAATCCCTATTCACGTAACAGATAGTAACATTTCAGTAGGTCACGGAGCTATTACGGAGTGATTTTGACATGGCGTGGGTGACAGCAATATCCATGCGATGCTCCCAGTTCATTACTGAGCACTATTTGGATATGGGAGAGTACTTTTGTACTTAAACGTCAATGCGCTTGAAGCAATCCTGTCATAGAAATTTCAACCTTAGTTGAAAATGTTTTAGTTCTATTCTTGGTGATAGAGTGTGATTCATCAAGGTAACGAATTGATATACTTACTTTTATGAATGGGTAGTATTATTCTAAAAGCTAAAGTTTTAGTCAAGGATTAGGTGAGCGGGTTAGTAAAAGACTATCTATGAGTATTTTTATTCTCATGTCGAACTTACAGGATAAGTTTGTGCTTTTATTGATCTGCAAACTATTTGGATTTCTACTTAAGTTAAAATTAAGAATTGGTCTTACCTGTAATTTTTTTTTAGTAAAAGAACATATTAAAAGTTGGTGGCAACCAACAGTATTGACGCCCTAGATATGAGAAAGAATCTTATGTTATGTTTTCAAGATATACCTAAATACCTTATTTTATAAGGTGGACTCTGACTCAAAAAAGTACCATGTCGTGTTGTTACGAACAATAATCCAATATAATATTTTTAACCTTGTTTATGTATCAGTTTTATTGCGCATTTGAGATATTGATCAAGTACTTCACTGGTTTTGAATTTTCGCGTATTTACACGCAGCTACTTATATTTATGTTGTGAAAAAAGTTGAATGCCGTGAATCCAAATATTTTTAAATAATACGCCATACATAACGTACCCGTTATATAAACAGTACGAGAGAGATTCAATACGAGAAGAAATATAAAGTTTACAGGTCGATTTTTACATTCGATCTTTTCTGAAAATTGATACGATTGGGTTTTAAAACTTAAACCTTGTAACCATCTGCAACGATCTAATACTAATACGAGTATTATGGGGTCTAACTTTGGATTTTTATTGATGCTTATCAAGTTTTATAGTTTGTCTCGTACAAAATACTGTGATCTACAAAATATGTGACTCCTTTTGACTAAAATTCATATGTTTTAAAGACAAACCTCTAAATGTACTGTGTTGCAAGAGATGTCCAAACATGCAATCTATGGAATCAAGGGATACTCTGATATAATACAAAAAAATTGTATGACTCAGAATCTTGTCCCATGTATAATCGAAACCAGGAAGTATTCAGTGTACTAGCAATGGCTTGACGACTACTTAATTCCTAAACATGCAGTCAGGTTCATAATCTATCTATACTAATATAATAAAGCGGAAGAGTTTGTTTGTTTGTTTGTTTGAACGCGCTAATCTCAGGAACTACTGGTCGGTCTGAAAAATTATTTTTGTATACGATAGCCCAGTTATTCCGGAAGGCGCTTCGACCATTTGGGGCCGGGCTAAAGGCTAAAAAGGCTAAAAGATAATGTCGGCTAATCTCAGGAATAAGCAGTCGGATTTAAAAAATTTTTATTGCCTCTGATAGCCCAATTATTCCGAAAGGCTATATAAAATTACGCCATAACTTTTAGGGGCTAGACAAAAATAATAAAATGGTCAAACGAGAAGGGGGAGGGTTGGGTCAATGGCAAAAAAAGGCTAAACGAATAGGATACAATCTATATTATGGGTGTCGTTTTTGAGATTTTCGGGACGCTGATTAATAATATGAAATTTATTTAATGATCAAAGATGGCGGACGGGAAATCAAAGATGGCGGCTGAAAAATTTTTAAAAATCAATATGGTATCGCCTTCGATATTTTAAGGGGTGGGGAATCGAAATACAACATCTATTTCGTGATCAAAGATAGCGGATGGGAAATCAAAGATGGTGGATGGGAAATCAAAGATGGCGGATGGGAAAATTTTAAAATATCAATATTGGTATCTTCTGCGATGTTAAAAGGGATGGGGAATCCAAATACAACATCTGTTTCGTGATTCAAGATGGTGGATGGGAAATCAAAGATGGCGAATGGAAAAATTAAAAAAATCAATACGGGCGTCGTCTCTGATGATTTACGGGATGGGGAATCCAAATACAACATCTATTTCGTGATTCAAGATGGCGGATGGGAAATCAAAGATGGCGGATAAGAAATCAAAGATAGTGGGCGGGATTTTTTTTTAAAGTCGATATGGGTATCGTCTTCGATATTTTAAGGAACGGGGAATTCAATATTATATAAAAATCTATGTTTGTTTGTTCATCATTTATAGACTCTAAAATGATAAGAGATTAAGCGCTAAGTCTATGGTAACTTTGGAAAAGGGGCTTGGATAAAAGGGAATTAAATAAAAACTCTTAAAAAGGCGATACGGAGGTCGCTGGGTCAGCTAGTTATTATTATAAAGCTATTCAGAAAATCTACAGGGCAATTCACTTTTCGACAGTTTTGCAGGAATAACGGGGAATATGAAATGCAATAAATATAATCGTCAGAAATTTTATGTTTATCTCAAGGACGACATACAGGTAGGTGTGATAGTGATAAAGACAGAAGTATTAAGAAGAGCTGGTTGGCTGGTAAAATAAGTTCAAATAATGAAGTATGTATAAGAAAAGAACACTCAAATTTAAAAAAAAAATGTTTCAGTAATACCTACAGATCAGTTACCAAAAGCAAAGTTGAGGGTAGCTGAACATAAATGTCGTGACGTCAGAACGACCAAGTTAGTTCAATGCACATTTGTTATCGCATCGAACTCTGAGCTTGTTTCAACTTTTAAGCTTGTACTGTAATTTATTGTTTGAACGTTGTCTGGGTACTAAAAGTACCTACTTTAAATTAATGAAAATAAATTATTAGCGTGTTAGACAGTTAGATGAATTTTATTTAGGCGCGATGGTTGTATGGACTCTTTGCAACATCAATTGAGAGTCTAATATATTCAAAATTTTAGCGTACTCTGAGCTCTAAGGAGAATGCCATGGTTCGCAATCAAGACAACGCTAGGATGATGATGATTCAAACATTTGACTCATTGTCACCGTTGTCACGGTCGCGATCCAAGACCTTCGACCTAGGAGCCCAGGAGAGAAAAATCCAGCATAGGCACTCAGGCTGTTTTATTAAGTTTTATAAAGATCACAAATTACCAGACAGCTAAACCACTGAATATAGCTGAACATACAGTAAATTGACAGTCATTGACATCCGCCACCTCTTTGACGCCGTTGATCCATCACCTCTGTTACACCATGTACATTAGGTACGACTATGATATCTAAATGCCTATCTAATGTAAGTACGGCGGTAAATAAAAACTTGCATTATTACACATGGTTTGAAATTTGTTTGATATAATAAATGATAGAAACGGACATATAAAATAAGTAAATACAGTCATTTATTATGAAATAATATAAGAAGTAATAATTAATATTAGAAGAAATATAATTTAATAATAATTTAAGGACTAATCACAGAACTACAATTCCAGATGAAGTCTTCAATTAAAACTAAGCGCATGTGCAGCGGGAAATGTAAAAATAATAGGGGTTAAAGTATGAAATTGCCGTTTTATTGTAATAGGTACTTCGAATTGACATGTAATCTTCATGGTTTGAGGTTTTTGAATGCAACTTTTTTCACATGGTTTCTATGATGTTCTTCTTTTAAAGATGTGAAACATTTGAATATCGACTTTCAATTGTTTTTGTTATTCAACTTAAACAAGAAAGATGGATACTGCGAAAATTCGAGTGATTTTTGAATACGAGTTCCGACGCGGAAGTAACGCGGCAGAAACCGCGCCCAATGTTGCGTTTGGAGAGGGGTCTGCTAATGAACGCACCGTGCGATTTTGGTTTAAACGCTTTTGCGATAGAAACTTCGACTTGAAAAACGAGCCACGAGGAAGACCGCCCACACAGGTGAATAACGATGAATTAAGAGAGATGGTGGAAGCCGAGCCTGGTCAAAATACCCAGGAATTAGCGGCATGGTTTAACGTTACCTTACCCACAATATTGACTCCTTTGCGTCAAATCAATAAAATAAAAAATACGAAAAATGGGTGCCTCATGATTAGACTGATCTGCAGAAAGAAACGCGTGTTGAAAGTTGTGTTGCCTTGTTGAATCAGTACAGAAATGAAGGAATATTGGATCAAATTGTGACATGTGATGAAAAGTGGATTCTTTATAATAACCGTAAAAGAAAAAATGCAATGGCTCACCCCAGGTCAAACGCCACAACAGTGTCCTAAAGCAAAGCTTACCAACAAAAAGGTAATGGTAACTGTTTGGTGGTCTCAGAATGGTGTTTTTCACTATAGTTTTCTCCGATCTGGTCAAGCAATAACGGCAGATGTCTATTGTACCGAACTCCGAACAATATTGGCAAAACTAGCAGTAAAACGGCCCCGAGTCACGAATCGATCTTCACCATTATTGCTCCATGACAACGCGAGACCTCAAACAGCACGAGAAACCGTTTTGACCCTTCAGGAACTGCAGTTAGAAACCATTCGTCATCCTCCGTATTTGCCAGACCTTCCTCGAACGGACTACCATTTTTTTCGTGATTTGGACAATTCGCTCCTTAAATACAAAAGGGCCACAAGTCAAAGGTTGCATTTTTTCAGTATGATAAAAACAACATTTTGAAAATGATTTTTTGATTTTTTGTGATGTATTTTTTTCTTAATCTATTATGTTTATACATCATTTATTTCGTTCTAATGTACTGTATCAATCAATCATATGATAAAATCACACATAAGTCCCTTTTGCATATATTTTTTTGTTCATTGTCACAGGTTATATATCAAAATGAAACACAAAAAAAACTGATATTAACTATTTAAAAAAATACCTCTTAATTATGGCAATCGCAAAAACCAACCTAATATTCCCTTTCTAGGGTAAACATAACAATTAAATTGTATGAATATACAACAATATCACTGAAAACAATTCAATAGTTCACATTACTATCAAACAGAAAAATTAGTTCAGTTTTAATCGTACGTACAATATCTTTATATTATATCTAAATAATAATTGTATGTTTTTATGAATATATCAAAGAAAATACACAATTTAGTTTAAGAAAATAAACTCACGGTTAAAACATCAACCTAATATATTTTTTTTGTAATTGGGTATTATAAATCTTAGAAAATCTACATGAGTATCGCAAAATTAATTAAATAACAGATCAATAATGTAGTCAAACACTAAGATTATCAAAATAAAATGCTTCGAAACCTTAAGCATTTTTAAAATACAAATTATGAGATCAATCTTATTCTCTAGTTACCTAGTCTATAACATTAGCACTTTATTCTTCTTTCTCTTAGCGTTATCCCAGTTTCAATCTGGGGTCCGCTTACTAGTCTAACCGGATTTGGCTGAATATTAGCTTTTCCACAGAGCGACTGCCTGTCTGACCTCCGCAACCCGAAGGGATAGCGATATTCCATGGTTTAGACTAGTGTCAGTTTATTTTAGAAGGTACTGACGCCCTGTAACGACTGTCAAAGATCTTTATGACAACCGGGACCGACGGTTTAACGTGCTCTCCGAGGCACGGGACAAGCGATAATTAACAATTCAATACGCACATAACTCCGAAAAGTCATTGGCGGGCGCCGTGGATTCAAACCTGATACCCTCTGCATGGCAGTCTGTTGGTATATCCACTCGGCTATCGCTTTATTGCAAAATATTAATTATGTAGGTACTTAGTCTTATTTAAATCATTGTTAGGTAAGACAAAAGTGCCTTACCTAACACTGATTACTTTCAATAAAAAATAGAAATTAACGTAGAAGCTTTCATAATATTTAGAAATATTATTTTCAATAAGTTTAAGTTTATGGTTGTACAATCTTCTGTATCTAAGACAGTTTTTTTGCTAGCGTGGATACCAAGCTGAACTCTTCGCTGTCGTAAAATTTATTTTCATGGACTCGATGAAGTTTAATAATCTTAATGTCAGTCCACTTTACTTTTTGTCTATCTTCCATGGTGGTATAATTGCCAACAGCCAGACATTTCAGATCCAAAAAAAATTCATGTCAAAGTTCAGTGAAACTTGGGTATGGCAGAAAAACTTGAAAGTAGAATAAATGCTGTAGAAATGCACTGCAAGCACTGAGAAGTATATTGTGTGGTGTATGTATCTTTGACCGACAGAGTAAAGAATTTTGTGATAAGAGAGTGTTGTGAGGTAAAAGAAGATGTAGTGTCAAGCATCGAGAAAGGCATGTTAAAATGGTTTGGGCACATGGAGAGGATGGATGACGAAAGACTGACAAAAAAGGTATATATAAGGCAAGTGTGAATGGGTCAAGACGAAGGGGAAGACCTAGGCGCACGTTCTCTGACCAGATTTGATAGGTACATCCTAAAAAAGACAGGTCAGAAGTACCCTAAACAGAAGATCATGCATGAGTAACTTGATGGAAGTGAATGAAGCAAGAGAGGTATGTCAGGATCGTTGCAAATGGCGTTCCGTAGTCTCTGCCTACCCCTCCGCGAAACAGGCGTTAACCTATGTATAAAATGAAATGAAATGCTCTTCGGGAGCGTATTGGTACTTTTTTTTTATTAGCCACGTCAGCAATGATGTAGTTTTTGATGTCGATGAAACTCTGGAGTCACTACTTGAAGCGCTGATAGAGTCACTTTGTTTAACGGTAATATGAATCATTTCGTTATTTGGGCTCCTTATTACTGAGTGAAAATATTCATCTTCATCTTCAATTAATGACAGGCTAAGATTATACTGACTATCTGGTATAGAGTTACTGCTACTAAATGAACACGTAGATAGTGTATCTTTTGTTTCGCTATGGTAGGAAAACAATTTCTCTTCATTTGTATCTGTAACTGCCATGTTCACTATCCTTCTTACTCTGTTATTCATTCTGTAAGTAAACAATACTCAATTTTAATAAAATTCTTTCTTTAAAATATGTCTATATGTATAGTTTAAGTTGATAAATAAGTATCTGAAACCATGCATTATGGCTTCTAAAATTCGTCATTATAACTTTTACCTTGTTAATTTGTACGCACGCAATACATCTACGGACTATAAATTCATGAAAATCAGTGAATATTTACGCGTGAATATAAAACAGAAACACGAAATAAGAATAAACGATCTATTCCTATTTAATACCAAAAACTAATACCAATGGTATTAGTTTGGAATTTAAATAATTTTTTTGCTCCAAACGAATACCAAATTTCAAATATTTAAATGAAGTACCTAATCTACTCCCAACGAATACCAAAACATAACTTTTAGTACAGTCACAGAAAAAGTTTATTTTGCTAATATAATGATCGTTGTTCAATCCTAAATCTTTATAAACACATTTTTACTTATGGAGAATCACGTGCCATATTTTTTACCTGCAAAAAAGGTGAGCTCGTCGCTCGCTGTCAAGCGTTGAGCAAACGAAGCGCCCAAAGCGTTTTGTTATTTTGCGTAATAAACGTTAAGACAATTAAATAAGGTATGTTTTTCTACGAATCGCTGTTCTTGCACAAATAATTATTATTTATCTATATCAACTGTTTCTGAGGGATATTTTACATTATATTCCTCAGTACGGTGGCACGTGCGTAGTGAATTCAAACTCAGTGAACCTCGTATTTATTAAGTGAGTGTTTATTGTTTAATATTAAAAACAAAATAAATAATGAGGCAATTATGTGTAAAGTCCAAATAAAAATCAACTTTTAAGAGATGTATTATTTTTAGAGGTCGACCCAGCGCACGTTGGGCAGACGAAATAGTCGCGACAGCAGGCACAAACTGGCACTATACAGCAAAAGACAGGGAAAAATGGGATTCTTTGGAGGAGGCTTTTACCCTTAGGGGGTCTAAGCATTAATATTTTTTTTGTTCATTTCATATACTTATTTTAATTTCATTTTCAATACTGTAATTTTGCATGGAATAAATAAAGCTTTATTATTATTCTCTTTATTTTCATATTTATCCTATATTTTACATTTTTAAATATAACACTCTAAAAAGTAAAAATGATATTTAAAAATATAAAAATAGATTCCTTGCCGTGTGGTTGACGGCATAGAATACAAGTGTCACCACCCCCTATCTTCCCGTGGGTGTCGTAAGAGGCGACTAAGGGATAAAACGATGCAAATACCATCTTTGCGTAGAGACGGAAAACTCGACATCAAACCCCATACGACTGCCTCGTTGGTCTCGCGGCGTAAATATGCGCGTGGGATCGGGAGGTCCCGGGTTCGATTCCTGGGTCGGGCGGTGTTATTGGGTTTTTCTGTCACGAAATTCTCAGTAGCAGCACGGAGTCTGGAAATGTGCCCGGTACGGCAATAGGCTCGCCCCTTATTACGTGGGACTAAAGTATATCTGGCGAAAAGTGGGTGTAGAAATACACCTCTGCCTACCCCTTCGGGGATAAAAGGCGTGACGATATGTATGTATGTAAAAATAGATTCCCACCGACGACGGGAATAGGATCCAAGTCACCGGTGGTTAGGGCTCCAGAGCCAGAAATTTCCTCACAATGCGTGCCGTTTGCAGAAGAACTGCCTTTTGCATCAAACTCTTGACCCAGCTGCCTAGTTTCAACCTCTCTAGATGGCGTTCGAGGGTTTTGGCTATAAGTCCATTAACGGACACAACTATCGGAACAATGATTGCTGAATCAATATCCCACATATCGACAATCTCGTGAGCCAAGTCCAAATATTTCTCTTGTTTGTCTTTTTCTGCTTTCGCGAGATTCTCGTCATGTGGGATAGTAATGTCAACAATCATTGCGCGGCGCTCTGATCGATCTATTATCACAATATCAGGCCTGTTGCAAACAACAGTCCTATCTGTGACAATAGATCGATCCCAGTACAATGTTGCATGACCATTCTCGAGAACTGGCTCAGGGCTGTACCTGTAATATGGCAACTCGACGTCCACAAGCCCGTATCGCAGAGCCAGTTGCTGATGTATGATCCTGGCTACTTGGTTGTGTCTGTGCAAGTACTCGCTATTAGCAAGACGAGAACAACCGGAGACTATATGCCTGAGGGACTCACCAGGTCGGTTGCAAGCTCGACACATATCTACTGTGCCGTCCCTCATGATATACCTCCGGTAATTTCTCGTCTTGATAACTTCATCTGCAATTGCACAGACAAAACCTTCGGTTTCTCCGAAGAGATTACCAAAACGTAGCCAGGCCACAGAAGCTAGTTGATCTACATCAGGTCCGTGAAGGGCCCGGTAGAATCTACCATGCAGCTCCTTGCTCTGCCACACAAGCCTGCGGTCGTCGACGCCTAAAGCTACAGGCCTGCGCCAGTTCTCTTTCACCAAAGAGAGCGGGGTTAGGCCACCGTCAACTGCAACCACATCCCGATGCACATCCACACTGCCCTTAAGAAAATATTCCCTAAGTTGTACACCTCGCGGTTGTGTAGGGTCTTAGCGTTTAGAAACCCTCGGCCCCCGCACTTCCGCGGGATGTACAACCTCATTACAGACGAACGTGGGTGATGCATTCGATATGTGGTCAACAGTGAACGGACTCGCCTATCAATCTCGTCCAGTTCAGTCTGAGTCCACTTGAGTACGCCGAAAGAGTACATCAAGAGTGGCATGACCCAACCGTTACAGGCTCGCACCTTGTTGCCGCCTGAAAGAAAACTCTTCAGGACTTTTTTCAGGCGACCAAAGAAGCGCTCCCGCAACGCTTGTTTCATGTCTGTCTCGTTGATGCCCAAAGCTTGCGACATACCCAAGTATTTATAGGTATCAGTTGCGAGGATTGATCTAAACTGAGTGAAATCTGATAGATGTACACCATCAGATTGCACTACCCTACCTTGTTTTACATGCATAACTGCACATTTATCTACACCAAATTCCATTCTGATAGAGCTACTGAAGTTTTCAGTGACCCTCAGTAGCGCTGTCAGTTGGGATTCTCTGCAGGCAAATAATTTCAGATCATCCATGAATAACAAGTGGGATATAGCTTGACCATTCCTGCGCAACTTGTAACCTAACCTTGAATCTCCCAGCAATGTGCTAAGGGGATTCAAGGCTAGGCAAAACCACAAGGGACTCAGGCTGTCACCTTGAAAGATACCCCGCTCTATCTTAATAAGTTCGCCGTTACCAAGACCCTGTCGACACCCTGGATAGTGAAGAACCGTCCTCCACTGCCCCATACATGACCTCAGGAAGGCGCATAGATTTGCATCTACTCTATACAATTCCAGCACCCTCAGAAGCCATGAATGAGGCACAGAGTCGTAGGCCTTCTTGTAGTCTATCCAGCATGTGGACAGACTCTTTCGGTTACGGCGAGCCTGTTGGCTAATGGCCATGTCTATGAGGAGTAGCTCCTTAGTACCGCGGGCCCCACTCTTACATCCATTCTGACATACCGACATGATGTTATTGTCCGATATATGTAAATTAATTTTCTTTGTTAGAATGGATGTAAGTAATTTATATATTGTTGGTAGGCACGTGATTGGCCTATAATTGGTGGGATCCGCGGTGCTACCCGACTTGTGAAGCAAGTGGGTAATGCCTTTAGTCATAAAACTTGGTAACAAACCAGACTCTAAGGATGATTGAAACTGTGAAGCCAAGCAAGCATGTGAACTACGTAGCCATTTGAACCAAAAGTTATGTAAGCCGTCCGGTCCCGGTGACTTCCAGTTCGATGCTGTACGGATGGCATTGGCTACGTCTGCAGTTTCAATATTTACATCTGGCATCCTCTCAATAGGTTCACATGCTCGCTCTACTTGACACATCCAATCATCCTCAGTATGAGTGACAGGCCTTGACCAGATTTTACGCCAGAAGGCTATAACCTCGGCATCCTCTGGCTGATCACTATCACTCACATACTGGTCTGATTGTTCCCAAGTTCTATAAACAGACTTCTGATCGCTTTGGAACATACGATTCTGGGTATACCTTTCCACACGCTTTTTGTATCTGCGAAGACGACTTGCCCACGCATAAACTTTCTGCTTCAGAAAGTCGATGCGCTCCGCGACACGTGTAATATATTCTTGATGACTAATACCAGTCCCCAAAAACGCACGTCTCACGAAACGCATCACCCGCGGGCGTTGATTTCCCGATCTGAAGCAGACCAACTTGCCGATGAGCACCCTAGTCTCATTAATACGTCTTTCAATTCTGCACTGCCATGCTGGTATTTTCGGTTTTGGGCGCGCAACAGAATCATGTTTAAATTTGACCCCTGCTACGCGACACACCGCAATAGCACCGCAGTACAGAATTGAATGCGTATCTGTTAAGTCCCGGCTGTTACTAAAATAAGTAGTTAGCATTGAGTCCAGGGCGCACACCAGCGCCAGGTTTTTTTTATGCGTAGGCAGTCGTGGCAGACGTGGCCGATGGTCTGGCGGTGTGGAACGATAATCCCGTAACGCATCCTCCAAAGCGCTCCTCAAATTATCATTGTACTGGGTACTCACATTTATACCTACATTATCCATTTCCTCTTCAACATGGTGTATTGATTCTGGGGCCGCCATGGGTACTGTGTCGGAAGAGGTAGGGACAACGTAGCTACACTGTGCGTCCAAGCGTAGCCGCTCAAGTGCTTCGTCATCCAACAAGTGACATCGCTGGATAGCGCGCACTTGATCTGATAGTCGTTGCACAGAAACATTAACATCTGGTTCAAGGGCCTGAAACAAAGGCAGTATTCTGTTACGGTACGCTGTGTGGTTAATTCCTATTATTATTATTATTATTATTATTTTTTGTAGAAATGTCAAATGATCTACCTTCCACATCTTTGGGAAATACCGTTGGATTGAATTTTATAAAAAGAAATGGTGGCTTAGTGCTGTTGAGAGCTGGTTATCAATACACGAAAAAGAGAGAAAATTAAAATGGATGGAGCCACTGGAGATGCGTGAAAATTAAAGAGTGCAGTGGATCATTGCAATTTGTTACCAGCCATATACATAAACTATTTTCATTCAGTCAGTAAGTATTTTGATAAATTATTTTTGTTCCGTAGGGTTCCATTATTTCCGATGAAAAAAGCATAGCTGCAAGCCTGACGAAGTTAATAACTTAATGCTGACAAAGCTCAATGATTGGCGAGAAACAGTCATAAATGCAGATTTTACCCCCCCCCCCCCCCCCCTCATACCAAAAATTTACAACAAATTCAAATCACAGTTTTATGATAATAATGAAATGAATTTGGTAGAAAAGATCCTGTCGTTTATTAAAAGCAAATTATATGAAGCAAGAAACAGGGAAGCTGGTATTTCAAAAATAAAGTGCAAGACAGTTGACGAAGTGGAAATTCCCAAACAATTTCAAAGTTTCGTTTTTCATGATCATTAAGATCAATCTACTAATACACGAATAATAATTTTATCTACTCCTAATCAACTGGCGCAAATTTGGAAACTTAAACTATTTCAATGTGATGGAACGTTCGATTACTGCCCTGCTCCATTTGTACAGCTCTATACAATACATGAAATCATGGAAGTGACGAAGATCACACTCGCATAATTCCTTTGGTTTATGTGTTAATAAATAATAAAAAAGAAGAAACATACAAAATTTTATTCGAAATTTTGAAACAGAAGATTCCTGAATGGTGTCCCACAAAATTTTAACAGACTTTTGAACAAGCTGCTATGAACCGCCATTTCGACTGTCTTTCCGTCAGTTGTGATTAAAGGGTGTTATTTTCACTATTCTAAAAATGTGTGGAAAAATGCCAAAGACCTTAATTTAACAAAAAATGCAATCATTCGAAGACATGTAAGACTTTCATCTTTACTGCCTTTACTTCCACGACAATTTATATCTGAAGGCTGGTGCTATATTATGGAAGACACCCCTGCTACTGACGCCATTGAAAATTTTAATAACTACATGGTGTCACAATGGCTGGAAAATGAGAATTTTGTAGACGTTTGGTTTGTCCATGGTGAACGTCATCGAACTACAAATTCCACAGAATCTTGGCATTTAAAACTAAATACTACTGTACATGCTGTGTACAATGTGCGAAAAACGCAAATTTATGTCAGCTTCTGGTAGCGCTAAAAGAAGACGCAGCCTTACAAATAGTGGTCGCAACACAAGTAGAGAAAAGGGCACCACACGTAAAACGATGTGCAGGGGAAACTGTGATAAATAATCAGTGGATCAAAAATGTCACTAATCAACTGGTTGACCAAAAAATTACAGTCGGTCACTGCCTGGAAAAATTAAAAATTAATTATTAGTAAAATACAAATATATTATTTATTGTTACCAAAAATTTGATAATTATGCCAACGTATTTTCTATACAAAAGGCAGATTTTTTTGTATCTTTATTATAGTTAAGACTAAGTTAATAAAAGTAGATTTTTTATAATGTTGATTTTTTGTAATTACATTATATTGTAATGACTGTCACGCCAAAATTTTATATTTGTTTACAAACTAAAAAAGTTATTTCTTTTTATAATAGCAGTTTATTGATTTTTTTAGTATTTAATTATAGTTTTAATATTATTTTTTGTGATAGTTTTTATTTCCTCCATTTTAAAGTCGAAAATGAATAATACTTAGTGATTTGTTGGAAAAGATTTATTTTTATTATAAAAAATAATAATAATAATAATAGTTTATTTGTTGGAATACTGTATACAAGATGTTAACAATTATTTTAATCCATAGTATTCTGCCGTCACCGGCGTACAAATGTTTCTTTTACATTAAATTATCGTTACTGTCTTATAAATTATTATGCTATTGCTATTACATTAGACTTATTGTTAATCACATTCACACTGTATGAATCTCAACATTAATATAATTTGCATGTCACAAGAACTATTGAATAATAAATAGATACAGACAATAAATGGATTAATAAAATAGTCAGTCAATAAATAATCATTAATAATATAGGAGTTAAATTGTTAATTAATAATCACATGTCAATAAAAAAATCAAATGTCAAATAAAAAATAAATAACAATGTCAATTAGGCAAAAATTCAAACAATTACAATTTTGTCTCCCAGAAATTCTTTGACTGTATAATAACATTTCATTAGTAGAAATTCAAAAAGTTTATTTTTAAATGGTCCACAGTTTAGCGCTTTAGTATTTTCAGGTAATTTGTTAAATATGCGGATTGCCATACAATATGCATTGCTTGAGTGTATTTGCAATTTTTGGTTAGGAGCGTAGAGTTTATGCGCTTTGCGGCTAGGTCTAGTTACCACATCATTCCATTTTTCAAACTCATTCATATTATTGAATACAAAAACACAAATTTCAAATATGTATAATGCAGGAAGTGGTAAAATTTTATATTTCTTGAACAGTGGGACGCAGCTATCGAGTGGATGGGCTCCACTGATTGCTCTAAGACATTTCTTTTGTGCGCGAAATACTTTAGTGGAATCCACAGAACTACCCCACATTATCACGCAGTATCGTAGTATTGAAGATACATAGCCATGGTATGCACATAGAGCCGCATCAAGACCGGCTACTCGCGTAATCCTGTGTAATACGAAGACAAACCTATCAATTTTAGTGCAAAGTTCCTCAATGTGTGATTTCCAATTACAGAATTTATCTATATTAACTCCTAAGAATTTTATAGAGTCTACTTCATCAATACTGTTACTTTCATGTTTTATTTTTAGTTGTGGTCGTTTGCTATTGTATGTTTGGAACTGTATCATTTTTGTTTTGCTAGTGTTTATGTGTAGATTGTTTACTTTGAGCCATGTTATATTACTCTGTTTAATGTTTCGTTAATTTCCTTCTCGTACTCAGTAGGGTTGTTATTGCTATTTTGAATGGTGATAGTGGTATCGTCTGCATAAAGGATACATTTGTGAGGAGTTATATTTGGTAAGTCATTGATATAGATCAAGAACAGTAAGGGACCTAATATACTGCCTTGGGGCACTCCACAGTTATTCTGGCAATACGCTGATCTGAACTTTGTTTTGCCTTGTTTTGAATAACCTGATATCTCAACGCATTGCTGACGATTCGAGAGGTAACTTTCAAGCCATTTTAACGCGTTTCCTCTGATGCCATATAGGTCTAGCTTATTAATAAGTAACTTATGTTTTACGAAGTCAAAGGCCTTAGACATATCTAAGAATATTGACGCTATAGGCTTTTTATCGTTAAGACTAGTAGTGATATGTTTTAGTAGAGTAAAGCAGGCCAAAGTGGTCGATTTATTTTTTCTGAATCCGTATTGTTCTTGTTTTAGAATGTCGAATTTTGTTAAAAATGAATATAATTTTTCATACATAGCCTTTTCAAAAATTTTTGAAATTACTGGTATAAGTGTAATGGGACGATAATTGTTCATGTTAGTTTTGTCACCTTTCTTGTAAATGGATTTGACTATTGAGAATTTCATTCGTGAAGGAAATTGACCTTGACTAAATGACAAATTGATTATGTGGCTGATAGGGGGTGCTAGCATCATAGCACAATGTTTGAGGAGCTTGGTATGTAGGTCATCGTATCCAGTCGAATTGGTAGATTTTAGATTATTAATAATTTTGAAAATGTCATTAGCACTGGTAGGGGTCAAATAAATAGTATTAGGGAGGTTGGTCTTAGGATATGGATATATAGCATCTATTAATGGATTATTTGTAGTGTTATTAGTCATGTCAATAAAGAAATTATTAAAAATATTGGCTATTTGGTCAGGATGTGAATATGTGTGTTCATTTAATATTATTTTGTCTATGTCAGCTAGTTCTACCCTATCTTTGGTGTTACTCTTAATAATATCCCAAGCGGCCTTGCATCTATTTTGGGCTCTAAATAAATATCTTGAATTTTCAGATTTTTGTGCCTGTAGAATGCATTTTTTAAGAATTATTGTGTATGTGCTGTAAGCTTTTTTATGTTGGTGCTTATTTGCATGAGTTAACCTATATTTGAGGTACAGACGTCTCTTATTAATGCAACTTTTTTTAATACCTTTAGATATCCACCTGTTTTTTAAAGGCTTGTTTGTAATTTTTACTCTGATAATGGGAAAGCACAAATTATATAATAATGTTAAAAGGTCATGGAAATAATTGAATGATTGATTGGTATTGCTTAGCTGATAAACTTCAGAAAATGTCAGAGAAGATATATAAGAAACAAATTTTGTTATGTTCTCTTTACTTAGATCACGGCGGTATTCAAACCAACATTTTTTTACATTTGATCTGCTGTCGGTATTGCTAACCTCAAAGGATATGGACTGACCTGTCTCATGATCTGATAGTGCAAGGTTGTGTATGCTGGATTGAATATTGACTAAATTACTGGCAATGAGGTCAATGCAAGAGCTCTTTCTAGTAGGTTTGGATATGTGATTGGTAATACTATAGTTATTAAAAATAGACTCTAATTCTCGAAGATTTTTGCCTGCTTTTAAGACATCCAAATTCCAGTCTCCACAGATAATGATTCGTTTATTGCTACTTTTTATTAGTTTCCTCAAAAGAATGTCTAATTTTTGTAGAAATATTTTGATATCGGAATTAGGTGTTCGATATATGCAGACAACATAGAGTTTGAGAGCAATAATTTCAATAGCACAATATTCAAAATGGTACACTACAGGCTCTACTATATTTTGCAAAGGTTTACACTCTAAGTTTTTATTGACCAATATGCATGTCCCACCCCTTCGCTGATGGGGCCTTGAAAATGCTGAAACCAACTTGTATTTTTTAAGTATTAAGTTATTTTCAGATCCTCTTCGGATAAAGGTTTCAGATAAACAGATAATATCTATATTCAAATTCATATCCTCTAGTTCTAACAATGTTACTTCTAGGAGGTCCTTTTTATTTAATATACCAGCAATATTCTGATGAAGCAGAGAGTATCTAATCTTAGTTTCGAAAAAACTGTGACTGATTTGAGGTCGTATCACACATAGGCTCACCAGGTTGAGGTTTGAGTTGTTTACTGAAATAATATGGGATAAGTCGGTTTCTGAGTAGTTGGAATTTTTGTTTCTGAGGTTTGTGTTATTTTGACACTTCTTACCTTTAATTGGGATGAAATTAGTTTTTGGTAATTAATATTATCAATTTCTATGTTTAGCTTCTGACACATAAAACTCTTCGACACATAGTTACCCTGGAAAACCTTAGGAAATGCATTTGCAGATGTATCTATGAATGTACAATTTGGAAAATTTATGACAAACAATTGTATGCTTTTGTTTAGTAGTGATACATTTAGATACTTATTATTTATAACATTCAATATAAACACTTTATTATTTTTTAATTTATGCAATCCATGACAAAGTTCTGAAAAAAACAAATAGGGATTTTTATCATTACTGCCAACGCTAAGTATGACAATGTCATTTTTGTTCAATGACATTTTAGTGGGTGCGTTCCAGCAACCCAAAATCTGTGAGCAAGTTGCATAGGGTTTTGATATTGCTGAGATTGAATAGATGTCATTCCATTTGTTTCTGTTCCTTTGCTTGATCATTTTTTGAGCAAATCCTCGTATTTGTTGGTCACCAAAGATTAATATCTGAGGCTTGTAATTGTCTTTGCTGGCAATTTTAGGGTCTGTTATAGACTGTGGTTTTGATGGCTGTACCGATGGCAATGATTTATGCCTGTTTGTAGCCTGCAAAACTGGTGATATATTATTGTTTGTACTGCTATTTTCGTAATCGTAGTTAATTTGCTTTTTGCAAACAATGTTACCAGCGTTTATGGGTGATACTCTGGGTGTTGCCATTTGTAAAGATAGCAGTCTTCTGTTTAGGGGTGAACGTTGAGTTTTTACTACTGGGGAACAAGCTTTTCTCTCCTCGCAGGTAACTTTTTTCAGTAACTTTGTTGTATTATCTTTGTCTTTTAGCTGTTTTTCTAATTCTTGGATGTGTAAATTTAAGTTTGCAATTTCGTTGTGTGCTGTCTCAAGTTCTTTTTTCGCCTCGGCTAGTTGTTCATTTTGATAAATTAACATTGAACTGTTTGTTGCTTCGACAAATGCTTCACTTAAGGCCGTTTCATCAAGACATGTAGAATTAAGTATGTTTTGATCTGTTTCAAAGTGAGCAGCATTATCAGAACATGTCCTTATGCGCCGGCGTATTGTAACGTTATCCATTTTTATTAATATGCCCTCAGTCGTCCTCTATATTCATTTGCTGGGAGACAATCGTGGTTTCTCGTGATCGTAGTTCCGCTCTTGTTCTTGTTTCCTTAAATGTCCGTGTAACAGGGTCTTATCAACAAAGTGCTAGAGAAGTAGTTCACGCTTGGTATGGATTAGTGTTATTCTTTAGATATTAGTGCAATTATTTCCTACTACACTTAAATATGTTTAATAAGACTGACTTTGAAAGACTTATTTTGATTGAAATATACATTACTTAAAATCACATTTCACAGCATTTATATTATTGACTGTACCTTCATACCATTTTACTAATTTTGGTATTCGTTTATGAGTGGTATTCGTTCGGAATAGAAATTTACTGGGATAATTAACTAATACCAGTAGTATTAGTTTTTGGTATTAAAAAGGAATAGGTCGTTTAATTTACTTTCGAGTGCAAATAGTTTCAAATAAAAAGTAAATTGTGAAGCACTAAAATTTAAATTACTAATTCATTCAAATAAATGTGCTTGTATGTCTCATAGCACTTGGAAGTTGCGATCTACTACTGGTAACAGAAATAACTTATGCATTGCCCTATTACCCTGTAATCACAAAGAATATTAGCCTGTAAACTCCAGATTACTGCTTAAGAATTACATCGAAACTAGGTAAAACCTTATTAGAAAAGAAATAAGATTAGTAGCGTGTAATAAAACTTTATTTTCTACGGTGAATGGAATAAAATTAAACGATCTACTGGGTATTTTGGGACATTCATGTTACGCTCTGGAATAGCTATTACCACAATGTGTACTACTTTATATTCATAAAGTAGTACACATTGTGGTAATAGCTCCATTGTCTTTAATTTTCCTTGACCCTTTCTACATGGGATAAAACTAAACTAACAAAATTAGCTACGATAGACCAGCTTTCATTTAGATCGAAAACATTATTGCAATCAAGCCAATAAGTGTTGTCTATCGGACAAAAATACTGCGATGCATTTTGACGTGCTTGTTTTTAATTTCTGTTACTTTTAATATTGATTCAATTGTTTAATTGTTAACTATGCCGGCAAATAAGCCGTTTATCTCTAATGACATACAATTGTTCTACTATATTATTAATTGTATGTATTCTGGACATTTGCTAATATTTTAATTCTGAAATCAAATTTTAAATATCTTATATACTGGCATCTAAGCAACAAAGTCAAATACTAGTACTATATGCCGTACTAACACAATTTGAAATAGCCATCTTAGCAATAGTTTAATATTACAAGTCCTCAAAGATAAATAGAAGACGCTTCAAGGAATTCGTTTACAAGCATATTGAATGAAGCTACAGGTAGACAGGCAATTTTAACGTGTCATCTTTGCTCGTAAGTTTCCGGTGATATGACGTCACAATATAATATACGTCGGCGTCCTTTTAAGTGAAGAACTCAATGTTTCCTAAACTCGTTTTATATTGCCAATATTTTTATCATACATAACCTGCTTGTTATAAAGTTTGAAGTTGTATTCTTGAAGGATGTTGACGTTCAAAATCGTAATAATTAAAAGGCAGTAGGTATAATGATACCATTACTTGTTGGGAGTTGCGTGAGATCAATGACGCTAATATATTAGTTTACATGACTGTGGAAACTTTTCCGGAAAATTCGACCGCCAATGGCCTCAGTATCATGTACTGAATCACTGGTATTGGTTTTCGGTACACCGTCCCCTACACCCAGTATGTACCTTAAATATTATTAATATATGTATTCTAGATGTTAAACTAGCCGAATCATAGTATTATGTTCAAGTTTAAGGGGCGAAAGGAAATACAGATATAGTGTAACGATAAACAATGGCAGACACTAAAAGTAATATCGTGCCCTTACTACATTTATTTATATAGCGTTTTAACTAGATGGCAAGCCGTACTAGAATAAAAGTAGGTATTCCTTTTACTGACCATTCACATTTATGTCAGAAAGCTTTGGCAAATCCGGTTTACTACAGCACAGGACACTCTTTGGCTGCAATTTTCTATTAGACGGGCACATACCTGATCGGGTAACACAAAGTGGAAAAAGGAATTCAGTTCCAACTTCAAGCAAAGTGCTTTGTTTGTAATATTAAGCTTTTTGAAAATTCTTCTAAAATTTAACTGCTTAAACAGAGTTGCGACAAAAATGCATTAAACTTATAGGGGAACTAGGGGTATGACGGGGTCACACACACATACACGAAACTAAACGCTTCCGTGAGGTGGCGCATTAGCCAATCAAAAGCCGCTTTCGAACAATACTCAGTGCGGCCATGACAGTCGGCGAAAGTGCGTGCGTTTTTTGTTTACAATAAAATTTTTGTCAGTGTATAATTGATGTAATATTTAGTATTTCTAAACAACTTCAGAAACAAGTAAGAAATAGTAATGAAATGATGATATTTTTTTCCTTTGTTTTACGTTTTCCTTGCAATTGATAGGCGTATTTAAAATTGCATTAGTCCTAACCGAGTGTTTTATAAATTTTATTTTCTTTAAATACAGTGACTAGGGCAAGATGGTGTAAATCGTACGGGGCATAATGGGGTACCCTATTATCAAAGGACGTCCCGGCTAAAAATAGTAAATCGTTCAAGAACGTCACTACCAAAAATATTAAACTGCAGAATAACACCAGGCCATCAACTTTAGGACAAGAAGATAGCATTTGCTTTTATTGTAATGATATAAACCACACTTACCTGAAATCTATCGAAAATTGGGTAAAATGTCAACTCTGTGGGCGATGGGCTCATACTGCATGTGCAGGGGTGGATGATGAAAACTTAGTAGAAGTACTCATATGCATGTTCTGTGAAGATGCATGAGAATTCCATCTTGCCTCTTAACACCAGCATGCTCCATTTATCATTCCCCATCTTACCCCATATACGGGGCAAGACGATTTTTTTATGTGTTCTTAAAAAATATTATTATTTGAAATTTGTGATAATATTTTCGTCCAAAGACTATGCCAATTTGTAGTTTATTAAAATACTAAAAAGCCATAAATAAATAAAAATATTATGTTGATTTTTACTAGGTATAGTTTTGTATTGTTTTCCCTTAGCGTCCCCATCATACCCCTAGTTTCCCTACTTAATTTAGCTTTAAAGATTTTATCACTTTTCTTTTAGTGATGATGTAATCTTAATGCAAACATCATTACACTTTTATTTAATTCTTCTGGTAGACATTAATATGTTTACCTGAATTTCAGCCAAAGAATTATAATTTGAAATTCAGAGCATTTCATCGTCCGTGATAACACTTTTATAAACAAAATTGTAGCATCATCCGTGATAATTTATTGCCAGCTCTTAGCAAATTGTTATTATATTTGATATACCACTTTTGACATTACTTGGCTTCACGCGTATTTTTAGAGGTTTAAGCAGCCTCATTGCCGTTAATACTTCGCCAAGTACTGTGACGTCGATTCCTTAAGGACGCGTTTACAAAATTAGTAGGTACAAAATCGCGTCACTACAGCGACACGGCGGCAACAGTACGTACTACGTACGGTAACTTGCGGAAATGTAGTTCAACTAAATAACTTTGAGACTTAGAATTTTTTGTGATATGTATCTATGTGTTATAGGCCTGACTGTGCAAATTATGTACAAATAAGTTTCTTATTTTTATATACCTAAATGGACATTATTACTTTATTATTTCCATTATGTTGATTCAGGATATATTTCGGTATTTAGATATTATTTTGTTTCTTGCGTTGAAATCTGGTAAGATTATGTGGACTGATGGTATACCATCCCATTCAAGTGTTGCGACTGGAACTCATAAAAGAGTAGACCTAGTTATGCCAGGTTGGGGCTCATTTTATTTGTTTTAGTGAGACCCTACCACTGGTACTAGTGAAGTAACCTTCCAAGGTTATTGGATGAGTCTTACTGGTACTCTTATGTGGGTAGAGCTAGGCATGCCGAGTTTGGGCTCATTTTGTTTGTACATAAAAGACCTTACCACTGGAACTTATGAAGTAACCTTCCAGGGTTATTCGATGACTCTTGCTGGTTCTTATATGTGAGTAGAGCTAGGCATGCCGAGTTTGGGCTCATTTTGTTTATACATAAGAGACCCTACCACTGAAACTTATGAAGTAACCTTCCAGGGTTATTCGATGACTATTGCTGGTTCTTATATGTGAGTAGAGCTAGGCATGCCGAGTTTAGGCTCATTTTATTTGTACATAAGAGACCCAACCATTGCAACTTATGAAGTAAACTTCCAGGGTTATTCGATGTCACTTGCAGGTACTCATATGTGAGTAGAGCTAGGCATGCCGAGTTTGGGCTCATTTTGTTTGTACATGAGAGACCCTACCACTGAAACTTATGAAGTAACCTTCCAGGGTTATTCGATGACTATTGCTGGTTCTTATATGTGAGTAGAGCTAGGCATGCCGAGTTTGGGCTCATTTTATTTGTACATAAGAGACCCAACCACTGCAACTTATGAAGTAACCTTTCAGGGTTATTCAATGACTCTTGCTGGTTCTCATATGGAAGTAAAGCTAGGCATGCCGAGTTTGGGCTCATTTTGTTTGTACATAAGAGACCCTACCACTGGAACTTATGAAGTAACCTTCCAGGGTTATTCGATCACTCTTGCTGGTACTCATATGTGAGTAGAGCTAGGTATACCGAATTTGGGCTCATTTTATTTGTACATAAGAGACCCAACCACTGCAACTTATCAAGTAACCTTTCAGGGTTATTCAATGACTCTTGCTGGTACTCATATGTGAGTAGAGCTAGGCATACCGAGTTTGGGCTCATTTTATTTGTACATAAGAGACCCAACCACTGCAACTTATGAAGTAACCTTTCAGGGTTATTCAATGACTCTTGCTGGTTCTCATATGTGAGTAGAGCTAGGCATGCCGAGTTTGGGCTCATTTAGTTTGTACATAAGTGGCCCTACCACTGGAACTTATGAAGTAACCTTCCAGGGTTATTCGATGACTCTTGCTGGTACTCATATGGAAGTAAAGCTAGGCATGCCGAGTTTGGGCCCATTTTGTTTGTACATAAGAGACCTTACCACTGGAACTTATGAAGTAACCTTCCAGGGTTATTCGATCACTCTTGCTGGTACTCATATGTGAGTAGAGCTAGGCATACCGAGTTTGGGCTCATTTTGTATGAACATCAGAGACTCTACTACTGGAACATACCTAGCTCTACTCACATATGAGTACCACTAAGAGTCTTCGAATAAACCTGAAAAACCTGATAGGTTACTTCATAAGTTCCAGTGGTAGGGTCTCTTATGTACAAACAAAATGAGCCCAAACTCTGCATGCCTAGCTTTACTTCCATATGAGTACCACCAAGAGTCATCGAATAACCCTGGAAGGTTACTTCATAAGTTCCAGTGGTAGGGTCACTTAAGTACAAACAAAATGAGCCCAAACTCGGCATGCCTAGCTCTACTCACATATGAGAACCAGCAAGAGTCATTGAATAACCCTGAAAGGTTACTTCATAAGTTGCAGTGGTTGGGTTTCTTATGTACAAACAAAATGAGCCCAAACTCGGCATGCCTAGCTCTACTCACATATAAGAACCAGCAATAGTCATCGAATAACCCTGGAGGGTACTTCATAAGTTGCAGTGGTAGGGTCTCTTATGTACAAACAAAATGAGCCCAAACTCGGCATGCCTAGCTTTACTTCCATATGAGTACCACCAAGAGTCATCGAATAACCCTGGAAGATTACTTCATAAGTTCCAGTGGTAGGGTCACTTACGTACAAACAAAATGAACCCAAACTCGGCATGCCTAGCTCTACTGACATATGAGTACCAGTAAGAGTCATTGAATAACCCTGGAAGGTTACTTCATAAAATGCAGTGGTAGGGTCTCTTATGTACAAACAAAATGAGCCCAAACTCAGCATGCGTAGCTTTACTCACACATGAGTACCAGCAAGAGTCATTGAATAACCCTGGAAGGTTACTTCATAAGCTCCAGTGGTAGGGTCTCTTATGTACAAACAAAATGAGCCCAAACTCGGCATGCCTAGCTCTACTCACACATGAGTACCAGCAAGAGTCATTGAATAACCCTGGAAGGTTACTTCATAAGTTCCAGTGGTAGGGTCTCTTATGTACAAACAAAATGAGCCCAAACTCGGCATGCCTAGCTCTTCTCACACATGAGTACCAGCAAGAGTCATTGAATAACCCTGGAAGGTTACTTCATAAGTTCCAGTGGTAGGGTCACTTATGTACAAACAAAATGAACCCAAACTCGGCATGCCTAGTTGTACTGACATATGAGTACCAGTAAAAGTCATTGAATAACCCTGGAAGGTTACTTCATAAGTTGCAGTGGTAGGGTCTCTTATGTACAAACAAAATGAGCCCAAACTCGGCATGCCTAGCTCTACTCACACATGAGTACCAGCAAGAGTCATTGAATAACCCTGGAAGGTTACTTCATAAGTTCCAGTGGTAGGGTCTCACCAAAACAAATAAAATGAGCCCCAATCTGGCATAACTAGGTCTACTCTTTTATGAGTTCCAGTCGCAACACTTGAACGGGATGGTATACCATCAGTCCAGATAATCTTACCAGATTTCAACGCAAGAAACTAAATAATATCTAAATACCGAAATATATCCTGACTCAACATAACGGAGAAAATAAAGTAATAATGTCCATTTATACAAAAGAAATTTACTTGTACGTAATTCGCACAGAATACGAGAAGTATCAAATTGATTTTAGCGAATATTTTGTATTCGTATATTGCTTTTTTCGTCTTCGGGCTGCAGCGACAAGCGACATAGAGTCCACTCCCGACGGCGCTCAAGCGCAGACTGAGATCTCATTGCAGAATTTGGATATATAAATCAAGAAAGTGGCTAAATAAAACGAACCTTATTGCCACACATTAAGACACACGTATGCGAGCAAAATAGAAGAAAAATTTAAGATGATTTTTTTCAATTCAATTTACAATATTTTGAAAAAAAAAACTAATTGTTTTTGAGTTGACTATATTTACTACCCTATTCTATCTTTGAAAATCTAAATAAATGTAAAAATAGAGAGAAAATTGTACCCAAAAA
The DNA here is from genome assembly GCA_944739405.2 of Euclidia mi. Lineage (NCBI taxonomy): Eukaryota > Metazoa > Arthropoda > Insecta > Lepidoptera > Erebidae > Euclidia > Euclidia mi. The sequence continues at coordinate 98,233,776 of OX123183.2, read as the reverse complement.
TAGCAGTATATGCCTATTTTTGATTTAAGAGGCCGTTTCGAATCGATTTTACATTAATATTAATTAAATATTTTGTATTTATTTTCAAATTAATTTATAGATAAAAAAGTAATCAATTTATCGTAATCATTAGTTTTCTTAGTTATTATCTAAAATTGTCGTAAAATGTACCGGAAATATGTGGTTTTTTGATACAAGCGTAAACGCGTCCTTAATGGGAAAACACTGAGGGGTTCTAAAACTGATTCTTCGTATTTAAGTGTTGATGGTTGTAAAGACCCGTAGGCAGCGATAGCCTAGTGGAGATACCAACAGACTGCCATGCAGAGGGTTCGAATCCACGGCGCGCATCAATGACTTTTCGGAGTTATGTGCGTATTGAATTGTTAATTATCGCATGTCCCGTGCCTCGGAGAGCACGTTAAGCCGTCGGTCCCGGTTGTCATGAAGATCTTTGACAATCGTTACAGGGCGTCAGAACCTTCTAATAAACTGACACTAGTCTAAACCATGGAATATCGCTATCCCTTCGGGGTTGCGGAGGTCAGACAGGCAGTCGCTCGGTGGAAAAGCTAATATTCAGCCAAATCCGGTTAAACTAGAAAGCGGACCCCAGATTCAAACTGGGATAATGCTAAGAGGATGATGATGGTTGTAAAGACCCGCATGGTTCAGGATATATTCCCAGTGTGGGCGTTCCCTTTCAAAATCACATTAAACACCTACACACAATAACAACAAAGGCTAACGCTAGAAGCATCGGTTGTACAGTCACCAGTAAGTGATAAGGGAATAATTAATGAAAACAAAGAATTTCATTTACAATCAGCACCCTCTCGGCTCGTCTGGATTGTTTGTATGTAAAATGTCATTCATGTTGCCAAATGTTTTGTTCACTGAGTGTTCTAGCTCGTCCTTTATGAACGAACTATGTTAAATTAATATTATTACATACAAAGGATTTTGAACGATGTATTTCTAAACAAAATGTCCCAATAAGCGGTAATAGGCTCTCCACCTATTACGTGGGATCAAAACACTGGCGAAAAGTGGGCGTTTAATATGCCTCTGCCTACCCCTTCGAGGAAACAGGCGAGTCTATGTATGTATGTATTTCTAAAGCTTAGCGTGAAATATATGAACTTGATTTTTGTTTGTATTACAGTAGCAAACGTAATCCGCTCTGTCAATATGGCTGATTATGAAAGTTATTGTATTTTGTAATATTGAAATTATGAATCTAATTTGGAATGATTCCATTTCACCTCTACATAATATTTGGCTTAGTTGAATCTTATTAATTAGATCCCTTTTTTTGTCTACAACAAACATAATACGTGTAAGACCGGCCGATTTCGCTACCAATGGATAGCGTCTTCCTTTTTCTTTCTCTTTAAGAACACAACCCCCGCTCTAGGAATAAATTATGTGTCGCGGGGGACTTAACAAACATATAACTAACGGACACAATGAACACCCAGAGTCGAAACAACTATTTATAAATTACATACAAACATAGACTCACGCCTGTTTCCCCGAAGGGGTAGGCAGAGGCATATTAAACGCCCACTTTTCGCCAGTGTTTTGATCCCATGTAATAGGTGGCGGGCCTATTGCCGCTTATAGGGATATTTTGTTTGCCAGAGCCTCGTCCGTTGATCGGCAGGTGCACCACTTGCAGGTGAGGGACCCTAAGTTCTTGGTGGGAACCCTATGCACCCTATTTATAAATTACACATAAATAAATGTTGTCTCGTGTGGGAATCGCACCCACAACACTCGCCGCAGTGTCAAGCGGTGAGGCAGCCGCTTAAAAACCAAAACGTTACCGTGCAGCCAAATTTAAATTTGGAGTGGAAGTATGATGACATACATACATACATATATTTGCTAATTAATTTAATGGATACTTATCCGGAGATTTTGAAGCTGGCCTTTAGGGCAGATTGCACCATGGTCCGTTAAGTCACGACTAAAATTGTGTTCACTGTTCCGAATACATCGTACAAAATACGTTCTATTTTTAAATATTTTTAGAATATAATACCTATCTATAGATCATGAAACTGGGCATTAAGGATATGATAAACTGGCTAGTAACGCATGTCAAAGTAAAGTCAAGCATGAACTTTTTCAACCAAGCAAAACATATACAATTTTGAAGCACTTACATCACATAAACAAATTACAGCAAAAGTAGCTTCGAGTTAGGTATATATGCATTTTATTGATATAGTGAACCGAATATATTGGGATCGGCGTCCAGCCGAACTTAATCAGTATAGACGGACTGACTGAGTATTTACACAAACCGTCCGTCGTCGTATCGTCTGGTGTATGTAATTCGACTGGAGGCTGAACCACGGCCTGAAGTTTAGCCAATAACGCTGATTGATCAATTCAAAGGTCGCTAAGACCGCCTTTGGATTGATCAATCACGTTTGACAGAGGCTTGAGATATATGAGGACAGATTTGTATGTTAAAGTGGGAACGGACGCAGCGAGCATTCTTGTACCAAGTGCATTCTAATTAAGAATCATCATCATCAGCCCTATATACTGACCCCCTGCTGGGCACGGGCCTCTTCTCACTATGAGAAGGGTAAGGCCATAGTCCACCACGCTGGCCTAGTGCGGGTTGGCAGACTTTACATGTCTTTCGAGAGCATTATGGAGAACTCTTAGATATGCAGGTTTCCTCACAATGTTTTCCTTCACCTAAAAGCAAGCGATAATTAACAATTTAATACGCACTTAACTTCAAAAAGTCATTGGTGCGTGCCGTGGATTCGAACCCGAGACCCTCTACGTAGCAAACTGTCAGTCTCTCCACTCGGCTATAGCTACTATAGAATATATCTACATAATATATATCTTTAGCAGTATTCGCTACCAAATAAGTAGATGCCTCGCCCTGCAATGAACGTAGTTTATAGGTATATTTTTATGCGAATGTGATAAAAGGCTATCAGACTTTCTAGAGCGTAAAAAACCTGCGGGATAGATTAGATAGATAATTATATACATTATCAACATAACATTTAACTTACAATTGTTATAACAATTCTTTACATTGTAGTAAGTAGGTTCATCATCATCAGCCTTTAACAGTCCACTGCTGGACTAGGCCTCTCCTTTGAAAGGAGGAATTGGCCTACTATACCACGCTGGCCAGACGGGTTGGTATAGGGTTTGTATCAAGTTTTCCTTCTCTTACAGGGTTGTTCTCTGCATAATATGTCCCTCTGTGGGCTCCTACGACACCCATAGGATGATATGGGGTGGTGACATTCCGTATTCTTAATCCGTCACCACACGGACTACGTACTACGTACGCGGTAAGTAGGTAGGTAGATCTTAAAATTGCTTTACCTGTTAAAAAAATCACTGAAACCGTACTCATAATAATATATCTGACACAGAAGATGTTACTTATGAGATAGTGAGCTCTACAAAATCATTTCATTTAAAATAATGGTAAACATATGGTAACAAAATTCTTCTTATTATAAGAATTTATATTCTTCATTTTCAACAATACAATACATAAAGTCAAAGAATATTTTATAAAAGCCTATATTCTGGACGTCAGTCAGAATACGACACCTTTATACTTTAAAGACGAGACGAGATCTATTGTGACAGGTGTCGTAATAAAAAACCCTTGGGTAGGTGCCAAATTTGCAAATTCGTTAAGATCCTTACATCTTACTCAAACGAATAAGGCTTACTACAAACCGAATACCACTTTTGGTCCATCATGATGACTTCAGAATTAGTTTTGCTACGTAGCCCAAAGTGTAACATAATATGGCAGAAAGTTCTAAACCGTATGTCACAGTGAGATGTTTGGAAATGCAACGCTACTGTCCGAAAAACACAACCAAGTAAAATTTACCACAAAGATTGCTCGAAGGCGGCTGTCACTTGTGAGAAGATGTTTTGAAAAGTGGCGATAGCATTTTCAATTATATTTAGCAGTTCTGCCAACGATCTGCCTTTGTCATACGTTTGCCAAGCAGAAAAACAACTCCATATTAGGAACTTTTGCACTCAGTAAAATGGGTACAAAAACATCAGGCTAAAACCAACATCTAGACAGAACATAGCAGCAATCTATCCCTTGATTTTTTTAAACCGTTGCGTTTCTTTGATAATAATTCACATCTATACTATTTAACGAAAGTGTTTACTCCAAGTTAAAGTGTAATGTGAATAATTTATTAATTTACGTTTATTTGTCTCCAGAGCAAAACAAAAGACGTTTTTTATACGAGTATAATATTATTATGTGAACTTGATTGTAAGTTGTTAAATATAATTATGAAACCGAAATAGTGTACATAACGGACTGCCGAGACGATGGTCATGGACACACACCTCTGACTTTTCGAAGTTATGAGTGTTAAAAATGTTAATTATCGCTCACCTAATAATAATGTGCCCGATAGATGGCAATATACTCGCCCCCTATTTACATTGGGACCGAAATATAACTGGCGAAGTGTTGTGTGTAATACACCTGCATGCATAAACCTTCGGGGATAAAGGCGTGAAGTTATGTAATGTATGTTTAATTGTCTATGTTTCCATTGTTAACATTGTATGCGTCTGAAAATGACTCATGTCTGAATTGAATGACTCATTGAATTATCATTCAAGACAGTGCACTGAAGGCAGTTAGAAAATAGGGACGCATATCGGAATTCTGTAAATCAGAATTATTGCAGTAAACCATTGGCAGCTTCATGTATGTGACCCGCCTAAGACCTCTCAGCACAAGATAGAAGGAAGGCAACGCAACAAGTTACGACAAAGGGAGGCAGCGTTTTTTCTCGACTTTGTTAAAGTTGCCATTTCTTAGCATTCCTTGCTATTCTCAAAACTTGCAAACAAGGACTGCTAACCTGTTAGGAGGACACACGCCAAGAATTTTATATTTGAACACCTTTTGTGTTCCTGGGTTTTCTTCGAATAAAACTTCTGGCTTTGCAGGCGTTGTTATGGAAAATATCCTCTTTTTATAAAGTGGAACAGTAGAGCTGATATTAAAAGTGTGTTTACTCAACGTCTCTGTTGATTTTACATTAGGATAATGTTTGGAAGTTTGTTTTGTTTGTACTTTTTGTGAAAGATAATATCATAACAATGGAAACTTATGTACTTACCTACTTACTTAAAATGTTGGGATATGATTACTAAGTGTATTTTTTTAATTAGTCTCTCGTGTTCATATAATAGATCATTCTTATTTTTAGAAATGATTCAGAAGGTTATAAGTGTGCTTAAAAATTATTTAGTAACTAATTATCAAATCCCATCTGCGAATCCAAACAAAATATCGCATTACTTACAATTATATTAAATCGATCTAACTGAGTACTTCATAGGAAGGTGTAAAAAACTTCTATAGAGTGTCAATAAACAGAAACATTTATTTTCTTTATTGTCGACAGTTATAATTGCATCTTATTTTAAGTTTAGATGTATTACTTCTATCGCATTCTACATCGTGACACTGATCTCCTTTCGAATCATCTTCGAAAATAGCTCTATAAAACTGTTCCAAAGAGGCTATCCGCATACTAAAACCCTTATTTACGTAGCAGACTCAAACCACCTTGAGGCAGGTCGTATCTGACGTCGAGTGCAAGCCCACAATAGTTCAGACAACGTGTCAGACTAACTCGTGACACGTACGAGAAGGAATGTCTTTCATTAAACGCGCATACTTTCTACACCTGGCTGGCGATAAAGCCTCTCAAAATTTAAATGAAAATATTGTGTGAATTTATGGCGACGTTTATTAAGGTTACCTAATTTAATTCGAACGCGGTTATTAGTATCAAAGGTTGGGTTATCGGTTATTTGTGCGCTTGCTTATGTTCACGCCTTTAGAAGCGTTGCTTTTTGTTATCGATATTTTAAACAGTCTATCAGAGGCTGGATTATTGAAATCATGATATTGTATATATTTGTGTGTAAAAAGAGAAAGCAAATAATTTCTGTGGTTTAATAAGATCAATAGCGATATCCGGGTGACATTCTTCATGCACACATAATTATCATTGGGATACAAAAGTTTAGATTATTTGAAAAATTATAATGAAATTTTGCGTACTGTTTTTCGGAGACAGCGTGTGACAGCGCAGAGTGTGAGAACGTGAAAAATACATACTATCCATCCCTGAAGTCCATCCATGAAATCTTCAATAGGGTTTCCCCTTTTGAAGACGGCGGAGACTTCATCATCGTTTTTCTTGGAGGCAACAACGTACGGATATACCACAGTCTAGTCATGTCACGTTTTTAACCTTTTATACATAACCTGAGCATACTACAAGCCAGGCTATATGCCTCTTTTACTAAGCGTTCCAGCACAAAACGTTTAAACAGGAGGATTCATTAATTAGTGTTGCCAACACCAATACATCTCGAGAGTAATTAACACTACTAAGCTTGCGTTGACTTTAATGAGCTGTGACACCTACATATAATTAATCTCGGTACTTCAATATAATAATGTTAGTTAGTAATTATAGTTTATGTAGGTATACATGGTACGTCACACCTAAATAGTTAATATCGTAAATAGTTTCTTGAGATATGAAAATTTTCGGCGAGTGGTGAAATAATTAATTGGGATTTATTGACGTGGATTCAGGAGTCAAGATTTGCTTATGCTTGCTTATGTTTTGATATTAATAGGTCGGTAAACACTTCCACGACTAAAATATAATTTGTAGTGTAATATCATATCGTAAACAAATTGGACAGATAAATACGTCATGGCACCAATGAGAATTTGGATAGTTGAGTGATTTCAGCAAGCATTAGAGGGTACGTAGTGAAATATAAAGATAGAACTAAATGTACGTGATGCTCTCTGACGTGATGGATGTCTGTAATCAGGCGTCGTCTTCTGATATAAACCGGATTTAATTGGAAAATAATAGGATTTATTTTTCAATTAAGTATAGTTTGTGAATCTGACGTGCCATAACACAATGTAGGCGGATTTATAATTGTTTTATGTGTCGTGACCATGCTGGTTTCCTGTCGGTGCCGGCTGTCATAAAGATCTTCTGACCGTGTTTTAGGAGAGTTCTATACTTGAATATTATGACACTCGTCTTAACCATGGAATATCCCAGTCCTTTTCTTAAAATACGAGCTCTGCCTCGTTTGGAATCAGACGTTCATGTGTATGTTGCCCTAGGATATATTATTACTTAATGTCGTTGTACCTACATGTTCAACGGCGTGCTACCTTAACTGAGTCACATACGCACGTAATAGATTAGGCCTCTGATTCAGTACTCGATTCTACAAGTAATATTTATGTAACGGGTTTATATCGCGTAATTATTCGATAATATAAGTAAAACACCTTCTATTTCCTCCAACGTTTCGGCATGGCTTACACCAGACGTGGTCACGTGATGATCCCGTTACATAAAATATTACTTTGTGAACAGGTCACGAAAGATTAAAAGTATTATGTTCTACTAGGTATGTATGTTCATAAATAGTTAGATATCAAATATATGTATGCTTCTAACTCAATAGTTGATCTCAATGTTTTGCAAGAATTATGGGATTTTTCAGTGATATGACAACACCATACTCATTGCTTGTTAGTTTGGTGTATCTGTCGCAGGCATTTTGTATGATTCCGCCGTTTACATACGGTGTCGTCAGTTTACAAATGCTCGCGGTTATGTAAAATCCCGAATGCAAAATGTATATTGCCGCGTCATTATATATCATGCCTAAACATTTAACTGACGATTCAAATGCCGTCTACATAATGCCGCGGCAAATTGAAGTATTTAGTTCTGTTTCTTACCACACGCGTCGCTGTTGATCAAAACAAACAAAATGGCGTCAAGTAGTAATATTGTGACACAAAAAGTTATTGAAAACAGTGTACGTTATAATATATATATATAATATATAATACTACGTTTTTTAAAGAGTTTTCACCAAATAATTGTGATTTTAAAGACATTTATTACAATGAATTAAAAATGATTTACGATTCCCAAACGGGATCAATAAAAAAACCGTAGACAATTGACAAGGTTTTTGAGGTTATCCGGCACCTAAAAACTGCTAAGGTGTCCATGGAATCTGGTTCTCGGAAAACTCCTGCAGAGTATTACCGGTCAAAAAAAAATGAGGTAATGAGTATTAGTGATGTGGACTACCTTATTTTAAAAAAGATAGCCCTGACAGTCAAACAGTGCGTGTAATACCGTAAGAAGAATATTACGACTTATTGTTAGATATACATAGATAGAGGCTGCAGACATGGTGGTCGAGATAAATTTCAGTATCAAATTAAGGATCGATTTATTATTGTGAGAAAAGCAATCGACTTATTTGTCTCATTATGTCCTGTCTGTGAATCCAAACGTAACATTCCAAAGAAAGGTATCGTAGTTAAACCGATTATATCTCTAGAGCAGTCTACAGTTTAAGTGCAGCCCGTGGGTCGGGTTTCGAAACGCGTCGCCCGAGTGGGCTTAAGGGAGTTAGTTTTAATCCCCTTAAAGTAATTTTGGCTGATTCTTCATTCAAATATCCAAAACGGAACGTAATTTTAGGTTTTATGTAAAAGTAACTAAATAGGTTGTGTTAGGTTCTCTTTTGACCCTTAACCCGAAAATAGGAGCACTGTGAAGCAAGGCTCCGTCAACCTCAGTTTATCAAACTAGTGGAATCAGAAAAAGCGATATTTAGGTTTTATGTGAAAATGAATTATATTGACAGCTAATGTCAAATTTGTGCGTCATTGCTTTCGAGTACCTAGGGTTAGGTGCGACTGTAATAAGTAACTAAATAGGTTATGTTAGGTTCTCTTTTGACCCTTAATCCGAAAATAGGAGCCCTGCAAAGCAGGGCTCCGTCAACCTTAGTTTATTAAACTAGTGTGAAGAATGTGAAAGTTGGCAGTGCCATACACACCGATGTTTAGAGATAATTTTTTTTTCCAGAGGAAACCAAGTATTTCCGGCTAGTGAAAATAGTGAGGGGTGGTTCCGAGACCAAAATCACTCTCAACCCCTAAAAATGAGGACGTATTTCGAAACCTTAACACAGCCCGTCTGTAGAGCCTTAAATGTCGTTTTTATTACTTAAATATTTTAACTAAGTACTTTAAGAAATCTTCATTAGTACCTGATTACTGAAATAAAGTCTGATTTGTCCGAACTGTTTTTATCATGGTCACCCTAAAACTACAACCAACGTCGAAATTATAACAATCGTACGAGTTGTCATTTTGCCTTCGGCATAATTATATCATAACCGCGAGCGTTTGTAAACTGACGACGCCGTATGTAAACGACGGAATCATTCAAAATGCCTGCGACATATCCATGTGCACGAGTTATGAACATAGATTCTATGTACGACTAGAGGACGCCAGCAGCTACGCCTGCATTTTTGTGCATAGAAAGAACATACATGCCAAATTTCAGCTTCCTGCGCCCAATAGTTTCGGCTGTAGCGTGTCTGTCAGTCAGTAAGTAACGCAAGGATTTAATATATTAAGATTTGTTATTTTAATTTTCGGGATGTTTGACACGACGATATCTTTTTAAGACTTATCGACACTTGTTTTCGATCTATCCAAAGATTTGGCCAGTACATATTTGACACAAAGACTATACAAAATAATCATATCAAATATGTACCTATCTCTAATATATATTATCACTTTTAAATATAAAATTATATTAAAATTAGATAGCAGCATTTATATTATTCGCACGTAGAAGTTCTTCCTCCATCATCATCATCATCTTGGTTTTGCTTATAAGCGAGAAATCCTAGGTAACCACTCCCGCACAAAGACCATGCCATTAATTTTTAAAAAGCTCTCTAACGACACCACACTCATGGCGCGCCATGGCGAGAGCAAAAAAGGCATCATTGTCAGCTCTTTCCCACTTAAAATTAATAATCGCGTGTGTCTTATAATATTGTAGGATCACTGCTGTTTCCGAGCCCTGCTAAAAGAAAATTTTCTTAAATAGAGTTAAATATTTTATATGCTTAGAAGAAGCCGTGACGACGCTATGATTATGGTCCCATGCATTCGATCTGGTTTGTCAGGCAAACTAAAAAACAACACTAAGAAACTCAGTAGTTCAGCTTAGGGGAGATTACAAATATACAAAGTTGAAACGTGTGGTATTGGAACAATCAACTATTTTTATGGTTCCTAAACTAGGGACACTTTCAAATAATTTAGGAATTGTGTGTCTATTGCCCAATAATAATGTTTTCTCGCGCTTGTAGCTCATCAGTAAGTTTTCTAGAGTGGTAGGAGGAAGCACGCGATGACATCTATGAATGGTTTGTAATTTTGCATCTTCTTTATACAAACCATAATTATCCTCTTCAGTCCCTAGGTATCATATTTGATACCTATGGTTATAATTTTTTTCCTGCGCTCTATATTACGCAATCGTTTAACGACCGAAGCTATCACATATGATACAATTTAGCAGTTCTCAGAAAAATTAATTGGCAACACTGAGACGTAAGCATTTTTGACAGCGGCTTGTCAAAGTCATTCGTCGTGTTTGACTGTATTTACATAATTACTAAGCTATCTACGTATTATGACGTCAAAAATAAGTTTGTGACTAAAAATTACTTGTCTATGGGGTCATTTTCGTTGCGTAGCAAATATGATACCTTTGGATTCAACGACGTCGTTTTGATACAAATTATGTTTTATTAGTTTTTTATTTGTTTTGGATTCCAGCGTTATCAGAAAGAGAAATTGAGAACTATTTCTGAAAACTCGGATTTGGACATCGAAGACGACAACGACGATGAAGAGCTCATAGCTGACCCCTCCAGGACTCCTCAAATTTTTAGATAAGGAGCAGTCATCTGATGATGATGATGAAAAGAGTAACGTCCCTCTCTCCCAATTGCGTGAAAGATATCCAAAATGGCGCCCAAGGATGATTTTGACCCACCTATTATTCAAGAAATCCACGAAGATCTTGAAGATGTATTTTTCGATCAGTGGGTATACACTGTTCGAAAACCGTTAGAATATTTAGCGAATATTTTGATGAGTCCTTCTTTGAATAGCTCGCGTTGAGTTCTAATACTACTTACATGTCCCGCATTGGAAAAGATCTGCAGACTTTCTGCTACCAAGGAAGTGAATGTTCTGTCCTTGTTAGGTTTTCCACGACTAAGAATGGCTTGGGAGTCCCGTACAAGATATCCACTTGTAACATTGATAACATTGCAAGAGACAGATTTTACCATCTGCGGTACAATCTTAGAATGGTGGATGAAAATGCTGTTACAACAGATGTAAAGGAAAAAGATCGTTTCTGGAAGAGTATTGAAATACCTATACCTCATGCCATAAAACAATACAACCAATGTATGGGTGCGGTAGACCTACTGGATCGAGAGATTTCCAAGTATGCCATGAGGGGAAAAACAAAGAAATTGACAATTAGGGTCCTGTACCATTTCTTTCATTTTGTTACAGCTTCTTGTTGGATTCAGTACAGGCAACAAGCTCAGCTGGACCAGTTGCCTAAAACGCAAATATTATCCTATTATTTCTTTAGATTAGATATAGCAGAGCGTCTGATTTACAGTTATACAGACGATGACTAGACAGAATCAGATTTTAATGATGAACGGCAAGCTAAACAACGAGGAACGGTCCCTCTACCACCCAAGGTTGCAAGGGAGACCAAACATACATACATACATACATATCGTCACGCCTTTTATTACCGAAGGGGTAGGCAGAGGTGTATTTCTACACCCACTTTTCGCCAGATATACTTTAGTCCCACGTAATAAGGGGCGAGCCTATTGCCGTACCGGGCACATTTCCAGACTCCGTGCTGCTACTGAGAATTTCGTGACAGAAAAACCCAATAACACTGCCCGACCCAGGAATCGAACCCAGGACCTCCCGATCCCACGCGCACATTTATGCCGCGAGACCAACGAGGCAGTCGTATAGGGTTTGATGTCGAGTTTTCCGTCTCTACGCAAAGATGGTATTTGCATCGTGTTATCCCTTAGTCGCCTCTTACGACACCCACGGAAAGATAGGGGGTGGTGACACTTGTATTCTATACCGTCAACCACACGGCCTTGGTTTGACATGCTTGAGTCCCAAGGTATCAATAGTGATACCTACCTTAATTCCTAAAATTACACTAAAATATTTTTTTATTTTATTTATTGCCTTTATTGTATCTATAAGAACGTAAATTAATCAAAACTTTCAAGATATATCAAATTTTCAAAGGTCAGGACTGAGGAGTATATAGGTGTATGTATAGAGCTACTTGATGTGCTTAATCTTACTAATATTACAAGCGTGAAAGTTTTTGAGTATGGAAGCCCATACATCGAGGGTAACAATTTTATAATACGAATGTTTGTTACCCTGTATGAATGTTTGTTTTCAAGTAAAACGGATTGTGATGCAACTTTACGGTACTATTAATTGTAATATTACTGTAAAGTTGCATCACAGCCCGTTATCAGTGAAACATATGGGCTACTTTTTGGAACCGCACGTGAAGCCTGCAGATACCATGAAGGCGCGGGCTAAGGCGATTTTATGAACTAAATAAACATGTACTAAAACTTGCATTCTATATTTAAGCTACGTCAACGTCATATTCGTATTAGTATCTTTTTAATATTACGTTTGCTATCTTGAAAAGGAGACCGATTTTCGGATACCAATAGTATAACCTCAAACATATATTTTTTGTACATGGGTGCCACAAGTCTAAGTCGGTCGTACTTATTGAGATATTCTGCATTCAGGTCACAATAGCACATATCACCATAGCTGATTGTGGGAAATATAAAAGCCTGCACAAGCATTGTCTTGGTCTTGGAAGGAAGGAAATTCTTTTTAATATTCTGTTTACTATCTTGAAAAGGAGACCGATTTTCGGATACCAATATTATAGTATACCCCAAACATATTTTAACATGGGTTTTTACAGCCGAAAGTCGATCAACCTGTAGATCTGTAAGTTTAGATAAATTCAGTACAAAGTAATCTTCGTATCTTGAAGTCTGTCTCATTCCTCACAAAAAATGCAAACCTTTTTGAAAGGGTTGTTAATAAAGTATACTTTTAAGTTTTGAGATAATATTTATAGGGGTTGAGGCTTTGTTTTACACTTTATTTTGTATTTCCTTTTATTGAGATACTTACTTTCGTGTTTCTCTAAGTTTGGGGAAGCAAATATTTCTTATAAATTATGTTTGAATTAAATGAAGGTTTCATTGAGTATTCAAATATGATGAGGATGATTCATGATTTTATATTTAAATATATAACTTTATATATGAAGGTCTGAAGATAATTATGTACCTTCTATCGGCAATAATGTTCCTAATTTGAATCCATTCAGACTACTCTAGGGGGTCTAATTCGAGTCCTGCACTCGATTGCCAAGGTGACTAGTCGACGCAAACAATTTCCCTACATGTTTCAAAAACATCATTTTTAAAAGAAAATTCGACAAAAATTGATTACTGCTACGAAGTCTCGTTGATCTTAATCATTGAAAAACGTATGCAGAGTAGGTATAAACATAATTCAATAGCAATAAAACCACTGAATGCAACAAGTCAAGTCAATGTCTGTCGGTTTACGTAACCAAAATTTCACAACAATTTTCTATATAGATGAGACGGCAACAATGTTGAGTAATGGCATTATATCTGGATAGTCGGTTCGCCACCCCTTAATTGTTTTACGAAGGGTGATCAGAGATAAGCCAGTCAGCGGTTTGTCAGACGATTGATCACGGGAACTGTGCCGTTGATCTTTGTATATCAACATCATCGTGCTAGCGTTTTCCCAGTTGCATCTGATACTTTCGCCCGGACAGAAGACACAAGAGCCCGAGACAGAACAGACGGAATATAAGCTTTTTGCATATAGTATGCATTAAAGTCTATACCTTCGGTTACTTCACAAGCACTATGAATTCTATTTATGCTCTAAAGTTGAATGTCGTAAAATACACTTTTCCAGTCCTGAATTAAGAAGCTTTAATTTTTTATGTAATTTTAATATTGCCATATAAATTAATTTTAATAAAAGTAGAAAATAATTTGATTTGCCTTTGAAACCTAAATAGAGCCAAGCTTTTAAGCAAAGCTATGTTTAGACAAGACTTAATTAACACAGGATTTTCAAATACAAAAGATCGCTTTCAATATAAGTAAAAATGGCCTTCTTCTTTTAAAGAATCACATAAAAAGTCGCAGATGGAATAAAACATATCTCAATAGGGTCGATTAATTGAGCCATCGTGTAAAAGAGGGGTAGGGGATAATTGGTTATAGACGTTTTGATTACAACAGTAATTCAAGTTTGAGTATTTGAAATAACATGAATCTCAACGGGCCTGGGATATATTCGAACAATTATGTCCAGCATGCTTGATAATACTACTAATCCTGTAATTCTGTTATTGATAACAATTCCGTAATACCTAACTTTTAGGATATATTTATATCGCAGACAAAGTAGCTCGTTGAGAAGATTTAGATATCAACCATGTGGATAGTCTTTCAAAATATCAATTCCACGCTACCTATGACGAAAATGCTCTCAATGTCGGCTATTTGTTTGTACCCTGCGCCAACAAACATATTTGAAATTGGTGAGTATCTTTGACTTGTAAAATTATTTTAAATACTAAGAAAAGGTAAAATAATCGTACAATTCGCTTTTTAAGAGCACGGTAACATAAACCTGAAAAAGACAAGGCCCACAATTTTATGAAAATTTATTCATACGTTTCTAATTTTGTTGACGAACGCGGAACAAAAATCCGCCTTCAGTTATCAAGAAACTGAAGAACTTGAAATAGAGATGGCATGATGGCTTTAATAAGATTATTATCAGGTGTGTTCAGAGTAAAATTGATTTTTTAAATGGATTTATTGGACTTGTGTGGGATGACGACATAGTGACGAAATTAATATGGGAGCTTACAAATATTTTTAATAATTTTGCAACGTCGACGTATCTGCTGCGAAGATTAATACGAAGACACCAACAAAGCCAAACTACTAAAAAATTAATGTTTTCAGAATTTTTCCTTTAGATGTGCTATAAAACATTGCTTTATGCCAAATTTCAAGATTCTAGATCGACTGGCAGTAGCCTGAAGGTTTTGATTCCCTTGCGAGTTTTGTCTTGCCGTTTGCGGCATAAACGGCTGTATCTTTTGGTTGCGTTGGTTAAGAAGTTTGAAGTTTTCACAGCTCTAGGCGCAAATAGACTTCAGTATTTGATATAAATTTAAGTTTGGTATACCTCCACGCGTGCCTGACAAAAAGGGTTTTGATAGACGGACGGACGGACAATAAAATGATCCTATAAGGGTTCAGTTTTTTCCTTTCGAGGTACGAAACCCTAAAAAAGGACTTCAAATATGCCCATTTTCTGTTCAACCTCATCTTTTAAAAATATAATCAAATAATCCAGACTATAGGAAAGTCTTTGATTTCTTTATTATACTTTAGTTGTTACTGTTCTATCAATTGTGGCTCAGAAAAGCTTATACCTGTATTGCTTTCAGAAATTGTTGCGGTTCAACCAAGTTTATAAGATTGTCTCACTGCTTAGCACAAATTTAATCTCCGTTTTAGAAATTCAGTTGTAGTTCACAAAGCTCTCTCAACTTCCTAAGACTTATAAAACCTGTCGACTCGCCTTTAAGAAGATACTTTCCTCTACAGGGCTATTAAGATCACTCTCAAATTTATGTGTGATCATATTTACACTTTTTAGTTTACATTCCATGAAATAAATTAACAAAAACAACATAGAAATTAAACTTATTTCGGTCTGTCCGTGATTACAAATGCTGTAGATCATCCAAAAAGTGGAGAAAAAAGTAAATACAATTAAAACTTCTCTAAGGTAAAATCAAAAAGGTAAAATTGTTACAATAGGCGTAATTACAAAAAAACATTTTAATTTCAACCACTTCAGAATAAACGATTTTAACTTCAGAATATTTTCCTATTTGAATTCCACACGGCAAGGCAAGCGATAAATGCGAAACTGGTGTGACAATTAATTTTATATGAAAGTATGGCGAGGGAGCTGTAAGGGCTCTCCTGGGCCCTTCATTTATCTGACGTCGTCATTTACGAACCATTGTGTTAAAAATAAATACGTTAGCAGAAATTTTAAGTTGTATCAATTGTGTTTTACATTTGCAATTTTATTTGTTGTGGTAATTATGATATAACAGTGGCAATGTGTTCATTCGCTAAGATTGCAATGGAAGATGTAAATTGTAATTTGACTTTTAGCATGAAGTGTTTCTTACAAACCAACAAATACTGTAAAATCAAGACAAGAAATAGTAATCAAGTCATTAATAAAAATACCTTTACAACCACCAACTTTAAGACAAAAAAGACGTGATACTACATAAACTCGATTAATCACCCCATTATAAACCAATTGAAAATTACCATACCTTTATAAGCAGTCGGTGACGAAAAAGCGTCATTGATTTGTTCGTAAGCTCTCATAATGGTACCTATATCTACTCTATAGGACAGAAGGGCCGACCCAATTTTGAAACGGAGCGAGCGGCACGTCCTGACGTAAGGTACTCTGCTTAATAATAAGCAAATGGTCTGAAATATACGTGTCACACGATATAATGTGCTGATTTTACTTACGCGTTCGAAATTTGTGTCTGTAAGAACCGACGTTTTTGAAACGGATAAAATTTGAAGCGTACGTGGTTGGGTTTTGCTTACTTTGGATATGATAGAATAATCTTCACAGTTTATTATTGTTTGCCTGAATGTTATTTGCTATTAAAAAATTGCCTTGCTGTTATTTGTCTTCAATACGTTTGGCGACGTTTCTTTGACCAATAACAATTTAACGAATTTTTAAATAATAGCTAGTCATCATAGAAAAACTGGAGATCAAAATGCTATCTTTTTAAAGGACCTAAAATGTAAAAACTGCACACAACACACGTATGAAGTGTTTTGTTGTGTTTAGTCTTTATATATAAAAGTGAATTAATAAGAATAGATACATAATAAAAGTGAAGAATCTACTTACAAAGGTAATATTTTCAACAAAGTACATATTCAAATAAGCGTCGCAATTTTTATATTACCTAATTTAAAAAAGCCAATGACTGCATAAATATCTCTTTTTAGAGATCTTTCAAAGAGACTGGTTGACGCCTCACGTGACCAGAAGGCTGGCCTGTATTTGGCACAAAAGATCAGAATTGCCATACAACGTGGCAATGCTGCCAGCATTCTGGGCACGCTTCCAATTGATGGCGATGTGGAGGATTTCCATGACGCCCTTTAAATTTTGCTTTTCATTTTTTTATGTAGATAGATAGATAGATAAACGCTTTATTGCACACCAACATAGCATTAAACAGTACATATTTTGTAAAGAGACTTAAAACTATGATAATGTACAATCGGCGGCCTTATCGCCTAGAGCGATCTCTTCCAGGCAACCTTTATGTATTGCTTTTATTTGATAGTTATTTAAGTGTAGATATTATTGTTTTAATTTATATGCAAATAGCCACTTAGTTTTATGTAGTTAGTTTTAATTCAATTACACTAAAATATTTCTGTTATTAAATAAAATATTATGACTGCACCATAAACGTAGAACCAGCGTATAAAAACTATTTTTCCCATGTTTTGATAACTTCCTTGGACTTTATACTTAACTAGAGGCGCAACCGCAGCTACACCCGCATATTTTAGTTTAATTTAATCTTTTCTTCTCGATCCCTTCTCAGTGCATCCCTACGCACGTTAAGCAACATACGTGAAAATTTCAGCTTCCTTCACCCAATAGTTGGGGCTGTGCGTTGCCTGTCAGATAGTCGGCTGTACCTACGGCTTCGGCTACTAATATATATAATACAGAAGGCAAAATCTTTAAATTTTACGCATATCAATTAAAGGGAAAAGTTAGTAGTAGTTAGTAGAACAGCCCTGTAAATTAATCAATTTAAAAGTACAAAACTTATGTTATTTATACCATCAAAGTTAGAGCGCCGTTGGACCACGGTTAGAGCGTATCTATAATAGCATGCAAATTGGAAGCTTAAAAAACAGGTGCTCCTTTATATTCGATAAACAATATTTTATTATATAAGTTTGCATTGAAAGTTCAGCGTTGCTGCAGAATTTATTTTCTCGAAAACCGCTGGACTTTTAGAGATAACTAAAAATCCCCCATTTGCTTTAGCATACAATTAATGTACATAAAATTATAAAATAAAAGACGATATGATTGATTTAGAAGCAAACGTGCCACAAAATAGTCCAGTTTTGTCATTCTCCCTTGGCAGGGAAGCAGTTTATACAATGTAGGTTTTGCAGAATATCCTTCCGGTTTGTTTGAAAGGGCTTGATTAAGGGAGTCTAAGGACTCTCGCAAGTTTGTATGAAAGTTGACATATAATGTAATATTTTTTTTATCCGCGAGCGAGCGGCGGGCTCTGCTAGTAATAAATATGTGAAAAATTGGATCTGAAAGATATATGTAACTACGCCTAAATCAAATATGTGAAGGAGTAATACGCTAATAATTATTTTCTGTGTAATCTTATATTCCTTCAAACAGTACTCGTAGGTTTTTTATTTCTTATGGCGCTGATACACTTGAGCATTCACTTGTAACAGAACAGCGAGCATTCGCCGTTTTCTGTTTTGTCGAACCGAACATTTTCACGATCAATCTAGCGAACACTTTAAATTCAAATAGTCCGTAGAATATAGAAAAATACAGAAATCGCATTACAACAGTAGTTTTACCCAATATGTTTACTTAAATTTCACTTGTGGATTATTTCTATAGTAAAAGTAAGATACATAAACAAATGACGTTTCTAAATAAATAATAAAATGTAGATTTTAATTTGAACAGGTTTAATAAATTACAGAGCTCCTACGGACTTTCAAGAAGAGAAAAGTTGCATACTTGGGCCATGTGCTCCGGCACGATATATATGGACTGTTGCAACTCATAATGATGGGCAAAGTCTCTGGAAAGAGAAATGTCGGGTGAAGAAGGAAATCCTGGCTCCGCAACATCAGGGAGTGGACGGAGATCGCGTTCGCTGCCGAGCTGTTCCACCTCGTTAAATACAAGGAGAAGTACACGGAGCTAAAGGCCAACCTCCACTAGTTGGAGAGGCACTGAAAAAAGAAGAAGAAGAATAAATCACACAAGTGTCTGTTCCTACGTTCAAATTTATCTATCGATATTGAGAGTTTATCAACATTCTATTGAAATTAATTCTGAGTAAACCAAATCTAAGGATCTATTGTAAACATTATCGATATTTTATCAATATTTATTCTAAGTAAGCCCTAAAGCTAACTAGTTAAAATTTAAGTTAAAATTATTTATTTATTTAATACTTTATTGGACACCATAAAAGGACATTTCATAATGAATCGTTTTACAAACATAGTAATTGTACTACACTAATTGTATTTCTACCAGGCAACCTTTGGATGGAGATTATTGGAAGGAAAGAAATTGTAGTTGCAAGTATACCAGTAAATTATGATTATACTTGAAATATATACATTGATATATAATAAATACTACAGTAATATACCTACTCATACATAAATAACTATACATACACATAAATAAGTAATATACAGGGTGTAAAAAGACCCTTAACGAAAACTGAAACCCCATATTGTACCAACCATTACGAACATTTTTTACTTCGGCACCATACCTGGGAAATTATTGGTTAACGAGATATTGAGGCTCAAAATTACTATACAATTTTTGTAATTAGGTACAAAATCGATGCAATTACCACGCGAACCTGTTTTATGGATGTCCTATGCACCCATGGATAAGTAGGTATTTCAAAAATGGCACGCGCACACTTTTAATAGCGGCTTAAAAATGCGATTATTTGAAAAAAGAACATTTCCCAAGTTTAATTGTTGCTTAGTATGACTTGGCATGATGTCCAAAACGAGTAGACTTCCGCTTGGTGATGGGTATTGTCACTCTGTATAATACGTACTTATCTTCTTAATATATAAAATCCTTGCGTTACTGACTGACTGACACAAGAAGATGAAATTTAGCATGTATGTTCCTTGAGACTTCTCAAGGAACATATTCCTACACTTGTAGGGTAGCACTAAGAGAGGATTTTTGGGAATTCCACCCCTAAAGGGGGGTAAAACAGGGGGTCAAAGTTTGTATGAAACTTTTTATTACTTCAATGGATTGACTCCAAACTTGGTATTTTAGTTCCTCAAACGACGATGGTGAACGCTAAGAATTAATTTTCATGGAAATTCCTCCCCTAAGAGGTAAGATACGGGGTCAAAGTTTGTATGTAACTTTTTATGTCTCTAATGGATTGAATTCAAAATTTGTATATTGATTCCTTAAACGACGATAGTGAACACTAAGAATTGTTTTTTAAAAATTCCTACCCTGGGGGGGTTAGATAGGTGTTCAAAGAGTGTATGAAACGAAACTTATTATTCCTTCAGTAGATCGCCTTCAAACTTTGTATATTGGTTCCTCAAATGACGATAGTCAACATTAAGAATACGAATTCTGAAGGAATAATAAGTTTCGTTTCATACACACTTTTTTTTATTCCTACTCTCAGGGGGTAAGATAGGGAGTCAAAGTGTGTATGGAACTTATTATTCCTTCAGTGGATTGACTTCAAACTTTGTATATTGGTTCCTCAAATGATAATAGTGAACACTAAGTTTTTTTTTGGAAATTCCATCCCTAAGAGGGTAAGATTGAGGGTCAAAGTTTGTATGAAACCATTTTATTCCTACATTGGAATAACTTCAAACTTTGTATTTTGGTTCCTCAAATGACGTTAGTGAACACCAAGAAAGGAGAAGTCAAGTTTTCGAAGTCACTCCCCTATGGGAGTTAAGAAAGAGTGCCTCATTTTGTAATATAAAAAAAACTTCAATGGATACACTTGAAACTTTGTATACCGGTTCCCCAAGTGACGTTAGTGCATTCACCACTAAAAAGGAAAGTTCAAAAAGGGATCCCAGTTTGTATGAAACTTTTAATTCCTTCACTTGATTTTTTTTCATTGTCCCTGATGTTCATTTAATTTTCACAAATTTAAAATACTAAGAAAGGGTTTTTGAACTTGGATAATTAAAAATTATTTTACATTTTTTTACAATGTCCCTGAGATATACAAATGTATGCTGCGACGGAATCCTTGAATAATTTAATTTTAACTAGCTTTTGCAAGCAGCTACGCCTAAATGAAATTTTCATAGTTCGTTCGAGAGTTTTCATGAACCATTAGTAAAATACACATTTAAATCGATTCACCCATTTTTAAGATTACCCTGAATAAATAGACAGACAGAAAAACAATCTAAATAAATCATTGGGGTACTGGAAGTGGGTTAGCAACAATATGCAATACAATTATTTTGAGATTACAGACAGTTTGTTTATTTTTAGGGTTCCGTACCTCAAGGTAAAAAAAGGAACCCTTATAAGATCACTTTCTTGTCCGTCTGTCTGTCTGTCTGTCTGTCTGTCTGTCTGTCTGTCTGTCCGTGTGTCACCACCGATTTTCTCAGGAACGGGTGGACCTAGCAAATTGAAATTTATACCAGATACTGAGGTCTATGGTTGCTATTAGGTGTATGAAAATCAGGGTCCTGGGACAACCCAATAAAAAGATATGGTCAAAATTAGATTTTTGCGAAAACTTGTAAGTACCAAAATTAACCTTAATTTTCAACTTTTTTTAATTTTCGGAATTTTTCCTTTACTTGTGCTGTAAGACCTTGGTTTTGACCAAAATTGACAATTCTAGGTCAACCGTAAGTACCTTATAGGTTTTGGGTCGAAAACCTATATGGTAGTTCCCGTTGAACTAGAATCACGAAATTTGGCCTAAAGCAGGGTCTTACAGCACAAATAAAGGAAAAATTACAAAAAATAAAAAAGTGGACAATTTAAGGGTGTCCCCATACATACATAGTAGACTCCATTTAAGATAGTCCTCTAAGTTGTATGGGCGCTCATACAGATTTAGAGGACTAGCGTAATTCAACCTCAAATAAGGTAAATGCGTACGGAACCCTCGGTGCGCGAGTCAGACTCGCACTTGCCCGATTTTTTTTTATAGTCTCACGCCTGTATCCCCGAAGAAGTAGACAGAGCTGTAATATTACACCCACATTTCGCCATGATGCATATTAGGTCCCACGTAATAGGGGGCGAGCCTATTACCGTTACTGGGCACATTGGCCGACTCCGTGCTGCTACTGAGAATTGGGCAAAACTCAGTAATACTTTTGCCCGACCCGAGAATCGAGCTTAAGCCTACCGTTTAGCAGACGCATACGCTATCCACTGTACCACGGAGGTAGTTAAATATTATTTATTTGTATAATCTGTCTGTATATAAAATCCTTGCGTTACTGATTGACTGACAGACATGCTACGCTACAGCCGAAACAACTGAGCGCAAGTAGATGAAATTTTGCATGTATGTTCCTTGAGGTGTATAGGAGCACACTAAGAGAGGATTTTTAGAAATTCCTCCCCTAAAGGGGTTAAACTGGTTGTCAGAATTTGTATGAAACTTTTATTCCCTCAATGGATTAACTTCAAATTTTGTATACCTATTAGTTCCTCAAATGAAGTTAGTGAACACTAAGAAAGACTTTTTTTTGCGTATATAGGTTCGCGTTTGACCACTATCATGCCTGATGGTAAGCAATGATGCGATCTAGGATGTGGCACGCTTACCTAGAAGATGCCTATTCACTCGCGTCTTGAAGACACCCAAATCGTACTGATCGCGAAACACAGATTCTGGCAGGGAGTTCCATTGTTTTGCAGCGCGCATGATGAAAGAGGAAGCAAAAGGTTTTGTACGTATGGTTGGAATATCCACCATGTACCGATGGCGCTGGGCAGTGCGTCTGGTTGTCCGATAGTGGAAAGGGAATGAGGGGATTAAATCGTGCAGTTCCGCTGCACACTCTCCGAAATGTATACGGTAAAATACCGATAAAGCAGCAACTCGTCGTCGGTGTTCGAGGCTTTGAAGTTTTGAGGTAACTTCTTCATCACCAATGAACCTCCTGACATTTCTCTCTATTGAGTCAAGTGTCTCAAGCTGGTATTTAGCCGATCCATCCCAGAGATGACAACAATACTCCATACAGGATCAGACTTGTGCTTAGTATAGACTTAGCAGTCTTCCCGGTGTGAAGTATCGTCTCGTTTTGGCCAATATTCCGAGCTTTTTTGACGCAGTTACAGCTTTCGACTCAATAAATGAGTCAAAATTGAGAGTCGGGGTGAGTGTAATACCAAGAAGCTCAAGGTGGTCAGCTATCGGCACAGGTACATTCCGGAAAGTTGGAGACATTTTGAACGCACTACGTTTAGAAGAAAACAGACACGCCTGGGTTTTTGTTTCATTAAAGTTGACCAGGTTGGCATCTCTCCATTGGGAAACTGCCATCAAGGCCATGTTCAAGCGCTTAACCATATCTTCCCTAAGCTCTTCTGTTTGTGCGCCAATAGCTCGAGCATTGGACGTGTAACTCTCTATGATCGTGGTATCGTCTGCATATCCTAGAGTCCCCGGTATAAGCATATCGTTGATATGCATCAGGAACAGCGTTGCAGAGAACACAGACCCTTGAGGAACTCCAGCATTAATTGTCATGTGGTTGGACGTGAAGCCGTCAATGACTACTTGAATCGATCGGTCCTTCAAAAAGTCTGATATTTAAGCACTGAAGTTTAGTGGGTAGACCAAAAGATGAAAGCTTGCTGATAAGGCTGTCGTGCCAGACCCTATCGAATGCCTTCGAGATATCAAGAGAAACTGCAAGAGACTCTCCGTGATTCCCGATAGCTTTGCTCCAGATATGTGTAGCATATGCTAGAATATCCACAGTGTATCGGTTTCGGCGAAACCCGTATTGTCGATCACTGAGGAGATCATTTGCTTCTAGATATGGAAGGATCCGGTTGTTTAGTACACGCTCCATACTCTTGCAGAGTATGGATGTGACTGAGATGGGCCTATAATTGGATGGGTCGGCTTGACTACCTTTTTGGAAATTCTTACCCTAAGTAGATAAAAAGGGGAGTCATAATTTGCATAGAACCTTTTATGCCTTCAAGGGATTAACTTCAAACTTTGTTTATTGGATCCGCAAATGACGTTAGCGAACACAAAGACATTTATTTTGGAAATTTTCCCCTAAGAGAGAAAAGAGATTCAGAGTTTTTGTAAAAGCTTTTATTATTTTAATAGAATCACTTCAATCTGTGTATATAAAATCTTTTCGTTACTGACTGACTGACAGACACATTACAGAACGAACTTACTAGGCGCAATAAAGTTAAATTTAGCGTGTATGTTCCTTGAGGAGGGTGTTTGTACAAAATATTTTATCTAATCGTAATTTACGCGTGCGAAGCAGCGGGCAAAAGCTATTAATTATATATAAGAAGTGTTATAATGATAGGTAGTGATCCAAGGACAAGAGATTTGAACCTCGTTACCGTCTGAGCCTGCCTTATATGAAAAGGTAATGCATTCCATAGCCGAACAGCAGTGACACAAAATGATTTATCATAAAATGCAGTTGAATATACTGGCATCTTCAGTTTCAAATTTTCTGATTACCTTAAATAACGGTTATGCGTATCATGAAATAATTCGAATCATCCTTTTAGATAGGAAGAAGTTGAAGGATTAAACAGTATATTGTACAGCAGAGATAGAATGCGAGCATTCCGGCGATATCGTATGGGTAACCACTTGAGTTGTGTTCGAAACTGTGAGACATGATCGTATTTGCGTAATCCAAATATGAATCGTATACAGAGATTTTGAAGTCGCTCAAGTTTTTCAAGCTGGTTTTCGGCAAGATCTGGATAGCTGACATCTGCGTAATCAATAATTAGTGACAAACTACGAAGATTCTTCTCTAGATTAAAATCATAAGTCAAAGTGAAGTAAATATATTGGGTTTAACCGCCATTGTAGCGCGAATTCTATCTATTGTCTATATTCTAAAGCTCGCCCGAATGTTCGTGAGAACATTCGGGCGAGGCGGGCTCGCTAAAACACACTCATTTGTTTTATAACATTCGCGAGAATTCTCATTACAGGTGAATGCTCAAGTGTATCAGCGCCTTTAGAACACAGTCGTAGCCAAAGTCAATACAGTAAAAAAGTCTGTTACGCTTGCCAAAGTAAATCTAACACAAAGGCAGTAAATAAGACTATACAAACAACTACAAAAGAGTATTAGCTCAAAATTTATTTGTAACCCTTTAGTACTGGTATCAAACTATAACGTATCGAATGTATGGAGCGCGGTACGTGGGAGTTAATTGATTATCGGGTTTCTATCAACATGAGAGAGATTCACGTCACGTCGCCCGCCTACATACAATATTGAAAACGTATAAACGTAGTAACCAAAAGAAACATTTCAATGGTTCTAGTGATACGTAGGATTTGGCGAGCAGAATTTCTTTGTATCCTAAAAGGTTACAAGGCATGATTTAACATTAATACAATTTGAACTTTGGTGCTATTCATACTCGTTTTTTGGGTTAAATATCAAAGTGAAAATGGAAACCATATTTATTTCAGCAATCCGTTTGGTAGCAGGCAGTAAGTAGTAAATAAGGACAATGCTCAATTATGACTCATTAAAACAATGGCGCTAAACTTACGATATTTCAACTTTGAATATTTATAATTATAGATACCAACAATATTGATATATTCACCATAAGGCTCGTTTATTTTTCTCGATGAAGTTTTACAGTAAAGGTGATTACGACCCTACATACCTATCTACTTCGCCTGTGGTTGAAGAGCGCGCTGTAACCGAGTCCCACTTCTTTTGCTTTTAACACGTTTTTGACATGTCGACCCTGTAACTTTGTACTGAGTCAAATCTATGAACTTCAATTTCAACCACTTCCTCCTGTAAGACATGTTTACGCAAAACATAAAGAAGACTTGTATGTAACACATCTTAATAATTTTCGTGTAATAAGACAGTTGTATTATATTGTTCGTCATATGCATAGCATTCGTTTCGCGTGACTCTTTCCTGAATTATTACTGCCTTTATTTCCTTGAATGCATTTATAGTGCATGTACGATACGCGGATTGGGCTAATGTGTATGCCGTGGTGATTGATGACATTGAATTGAAATGATTCGTTTCTGAGGTAGAAATTTACTTTAGGGGTTATATTTTATTGACTTGGTAATTTAAGATAACGAGCGTAGCTTAGAATTTGGTTGCGTAATACTGGTCGTTTTAAAAGAGTAGTTGATGGTTAAATAATGTACTAGATGTTGTAAGCTAACGTTTTTTGATAAACTTATTATGGAGCCTAGAGGGCAATCTTGGCAATTCGTTACAGTGTCTTATACAAAAACATAAGAATAACTACGTTTTAAAAAAACCGACTTCAAACTAAAAAATACTAAATCTTTAATATTAATTAAATACTACCTATTATTAATATATTATGAGCTAGTTACTAATAGGTTTGAAGTCGGTGCCAAGACAATTTTATACTTACGTAGTAACTAGTAAATAATCTGTGTAATGCATACTCGCCGTGCGCGTGATCTTGAGTGGAGTGGTTTCGTTTCGTACAAAAGCTGCCCAGGCGGGCAGACAAGCGCGGGCAGACGTCGTTGACAGGGGTCTATTCCACTTTGATCAACTGGGTATTCATAGGCGACTCTTTAGTGTCCTTTGATCACCCGCGAATATAATCACCTGGGTGTCCATAGGCGACCCTCTTAAAACTTAAATTTCACTGACGCAAACATATAAAAATATCTAAATAATATACGTTTACCTAAGTGAAACGTAAACCGCATATCGCGATACATGGATTGTGTCTTTTGATAACATGAAGTCAACATTTTAAAACGATATTAAGCAAGCTGTTCGGTCTATTTTTTATGTTGTACACAATACTGTCTATCTAGGGTCCACTATTCCCAGAAGAATCATCATTGTGCAAGTCAAATAGATTTTTGCAATTACTGAGTTCGTTTGGACACCTTCTGGCTCCTTCATCGGATATCTTAGTTGCCAAAGTGCTCGTCAATACGAATTAAGCCCAAACTCGATAGAGTTTTGTCATTTAATTACTGAGTTTCTCTTTCCACCTTTCGATTCCATCATCAGATCAGCTCTATGTTATAATAATTTTTCATTGTCATCAGTTTTACATACGTATACAAAAATTCAGCTCAATCGGTAAGTGGCAAGTGGGTAAAATTTTTTTGCGAGGTATGATTTCAGACATCGGGATAGGTGAAAGTAAATAAAACAATGCTCATAAAATAAAAACAACTTGTCTTACCTAAATCAATTTTTAATGGGACCAATTCAAAACTTTTCCACATCAAACAAAAAAAGAATCACGTAAATTGGTTCAGAAACCTCGGCGAAATCAGTGTACATACATACAAAAAAAATATACCGGCCGAATCGAGAACCTCCTCCTTTTTTTTTGAAGTCGGTCAAAAATCAACCGCTTTGTAGCTTGATGAATTGTTTGACATATTTATTGGTCTCATACGTCTCATATGTCGAGACTTTTCGTCGTTACATGTACTTGTGTGGCAAAGCAAATCAAAGTATACAAGCCTATTTTAAGATACTCACAAAATCTTTTCCATCAGGTGGTAATGACCTACATGAATTTAAAGGGGTGGCACTGGTTACACACCTATGGTATGACAGCTGAATCCAAATAAAGTAAGTATATCAATCAATCTGCATAATGGGCTCTTAGCCGGGCCCTCGTAACCAAACACCTGTCATCTACCCCATCAATTTCCTACAGAGCCATATTCGACCCTATTAGATTAGATTCGGAAGGTTAGGAAAAACACTTTTTCCATTAATTTATTGCATATTGCGGTCACTTAATGATCTCATTAGCGTTGGCAGGCCAGTTTAAATAGCGTTTTGTAATGGTGCATAATTGGTTGAAAGGCCGCAATGCGAATTCGGAGATTGTTTTTTGTAGAAGATTGGTAAAAAGCGTTGTCGTTGATATAACTTTTACCACAAATATTTTAATCTATACGGAAAGTTGCTTTATCTTCAAGCATAATTTTAGTTTTACATTGTTTTTCGTGGTATTCGTATATGTAAGTACCACGTATCTTTTCTACGAGTACTTGCGTGAACAGTGCGCTTGCAAAAATGCTTAAATGTCGGTTACTCGAAAAGATGAAACAAAGAGTTGTAATGTCAGAAAATTCCTACACACTGCTTTTAATTTAAAACTATTTTGCTAGCATTAAAACCGACCGCCATTGATTTTTAATGACTACAAAAACCATAACTTACCATAGTTAGGCTTATCTCGCTTAAGTAAACTGAGATTACTTAGATACCATTTATCACACAAAATAAACCCCAATCTCGAAGGAGATAAACCATCATCAGTAACGCTGTCAAGCAAATTATGGTGTTCGCAATTGGCTGAAAAATTACACCATTAGACGCTCGACAGTGCCTATACTTACCTGTTCAGCGTTCAATGACCCCCATGAGAGGGGAAAATCTCACTCTGAGCAAAAAATGCAAAGATGCTTTCAGTAATTATTATATGAACCCTCCTTTTAGTCACGGAACTTGAGTATTATCCGTTACTTTTTGTGCACTTTATGTATTTTTTTCTTTGTTCTTGGGAACTGAGGTTAAAATTGTTTGAAATTGTTCACTTCCTAACTACAGTCTGATGCAGAAGTTGCAAGTTTCAGACAATAAGTCACAGGACTGAGTGACAGTTTGGTCTTCTTAATTACGCTGTGTTGACGCCATTTTATACGTTTATTTAAGGCTGTTTTTTATTGTAGTATTATACTTTCAAGTTCCGTCCGTGTGGTAACGGATGAAGAATACGGATGTCATATCCTAAACAATTATTAAATCCCATAATTGGCCATAAATGTATTCAGAAACATAAGTCGCAAAGCGAACGGCGCATATTAACGACGATTAGATTTATATGCCGTTCAAAAAATATGGAATTATTTTTAATAAACATCACAGCTACTTCAATAGCCTTATTAGGTATTATTTTATTTTTTCTTTTATTGTAGTTGTTAAGCTCTTGCAAGGTGTTTCGCCGAAATATAGTTTTATTTTAACATACCCTACATTGGTGTCACCCATTTCAAACACGCCATTAACACGTATTCAATCTCGCAGCTAGTTAAACCAGCTTTTGAAATAGTAGCCTCAACCAACCCCGTGTTCCACATTGCGACTTAATTATTAGTTTCCGCAAAAGTATAAACTAGCCGTGCCCTGGTCGCCGTCCATTTTACCCGGGTTACAGTGACCGGAAAACAAACCGCACCTTCGTTTACTCCGGCTGATTGCTCGGTTGACCCGCCGTCTCAGACCTACTTCTAGGCCATAATATTTTCTTACAGTGTAGCGAATGCACACATTCTAGTTGACACATTGCAATTAACCTAGTTAACATTACTATGGCAGGCTTTAAAGAAGTTATTTCTGTGTTCTATAGTCTAATTTACTGTAAGTCTAATTTACTGTATCTTGAACATTATTTATTTCTTAATTAGTACTCATTTAATGATTTGCGTTTACAAAGCATCGTCATTTTACTAACATGATAACATAAATTGATTATTTAGCTTATATACGTAATTTAATCACGTAAATTACTGAAGCAGACGTAGGAAAAGGACCTTTACTCAGTAGGTACTTTTGTACACGCAAAGAGCAACTACAATTTTACTTCACCTCGAGATATGTCCACTGAGTCTTGTGGGAGGCCTATGTCAAACAGTGGACGCCTCTAGGCAGCAATAAGCAGCTACATAATCAATGCATATAAACATGCAACTCGTGTGAGAATCGAACCAGTGCCAAATTAATTTAACCAGAATCAAGGTAAGAAATACAGAGACTATTCCATTTTATATTTCAGATTAAATAAATAATACGATAAATTGTGTACGAAATTTCGTTTTATTATTGCTTCCAGCCTGAGTTTCCGATACAGCCCGAGACGCGTAAATAAGATAGGTTCGTTGTACCTACCCTCCTTAATAGACAGTGTATTAATAGTTATTGCTAAAGGTGCCTAAACGTAAGTGCTTGAACGAGGGTTCATAAATGCGACGATAAAATATATTTTTATGCCCAAGTGTTGGTACCTACTCTAAAAGTGGAGTTTTGGGAAATAAGGGCAAAAATTTGTTTTGAAACGATTATTCAACAACGAAAATAGAGACGATGGATTTTACTAATTAACCATGATTAATAGTTTGAGCAAACCTAGTTCAGTAATTGTCTTCGGTGTACACTGTGGAGAGAGGTTTTAATTATTAGCCTACAGCCGTTCGCAGTCCGGATGGTGTAGATGTACTTTGTCTTTTTAATCCATCACCACACGGATATGTTAACTATACGAAATTGTAAACTATTATATAATTTTAAAGAATATTTCATTCCTATAGTTTATTTTCTGATTATAAACAACAAAAGTAATGTGGAAACTAGAGCAAATACTGAACTTTTCAACGGTTAGTTGCAACTGAAATTTGAAAAAGAACTAAGGAATTCAGGATTACCCGAATTGCTCGACCATTTGGCTACCCTACCTGTAGCTCCTAACCGCATCTTTCACTTATCTAAATAGCGTAGATCTAAGCCAAAACTCCAACTCAAATTTTTATCCGTAGATTAAACAGCTAAGCCTTCAGTCCTTTCCCTGAGCATTTCACCAAAAAAGTGTAAGCCTCAAATTGATGAAGCTAAGTACTCGCCTAATATCAAAGAAGTAGAACAACAATGGGTTTTGTAGTGTGCCACTTGGGTCCTAAGCAAACAAGGACCAAATTGTCATTGCCAAAATGTCGGTAAAAGCGTTGTCATATGGAACGGTCATCGTTTCTCTTTGCGAAACTGTTCGTGTTATAACTAGAAATTTTGCGCGAGTTATGGCGGCTTATGGTGTTAACATGGTGGGTCGTTATGATAGGTGCAACATATGGGGTATACTGGGTATAGCGATAGCTTTATAGGACATTTCTTCTTATGGCAAAAATCGCAGACTATCGTAATAGCTTTCTTGACCATAGATCAAATGAAATTCCTTGCTGACTCTTCATGATTAAAGTATTTGATGAGTTATGATTTAGTACTCGACACTTGTTTCGTCGCCTTCTTTAATATAATTATGTACCCTCAAAAATCTTAAAATCATGTATGAAGCATTGGATGAGTTTTGATTTAGTACCAGACTCTTGTTTTGTCGTCTTCTGTAATTATTTAAAAGTGATATTGATCTTGAATTTACTTTCTGGTCTAATTTATATTTCATTACATTTATTTGCTTTGTAACTGTGAAATCAAGTGTTATTGTAAACTAAATCAAATTAGATATAATTTAAAACATCGTCCTGTATTTTCTTTACAGAAAGACATTTCCTGTACCTAATTTAGTTAGACGGATATAAAAACATACCTCTTCTATATTGGATCTTCTTCTGTAGTCTTATTGCATGTCACGTTTAGATGCCAGTATCTATTGGATAACTGAACCTCGTAAAGCATAGCTTTCTATTATCTTCAAAACCACTAAGAAAGCTGATAGTCAGATATATGTTTCATTTTCTGATAGTCCAATATTTTGTATTTTACCAATCTAAAGAGCCTATCTAGATAATATATAAATAATTGGGGGTTTCCATTAGGAAATTCTCAGTAGCAGCACGGAGTCGGGTAATGTACCCGGTACGGCAATAGGCTCGCCCCCTATTACGTGGGACCAAAAAATTCATGGCGAAATGTGGGTGTAATATTACACCTCTGCCTACCCCTTCGGGGATACAGGCGTGAGTCTATAAAAAAAATATAGTTTTGGTTTCGAAAATCCTCATGGAGTCCCTCCGCCCTGCGGGAAGGGCGAAGGGGACTGTCAGACTCTTATTGACTAATAATCAACCCGTGTTCCTCGTGTACCCGTGTGTCGGAGGGTATCACCGAAGCATTTCGCGCTACCCCCCGACGGGCATTGGGCCCCGAACAAAACCCCTTTGACGGCGGATGAAGGGGTTGGGCTCCGCCGCCAAAACACACAGCGGCCGCCGATGATAGGGAGGACGGCAACCTGGCAACACCGCATCTTCTCTTCCTCTGCGACCCCACCGCGATGCAACAAATGGTGCGTCCCCATTTGGTCGCGGGAGTGCGGTAACGCAACGCCGACACGGCTCTCCTCTCGTGACCAAGCCCAACTTCGAGGGACAGACAGAACTGTCCCCCGCACCCGCAACTATGGACGCATCCTACGCAGGCTTCATCCAAGCCCACGCGGAGCGTCCACACCCGGGATCCCTCTTAGCTTCACCGCGGGTGTCCAAGCAACGGTTACTGAGCCCTCCCACTACGACAAGAGGAAATCTGAGACTGATCTGAGACTGGAGATCCCACGGGGGGGATAAGATATTTTCATCTAAGTATTCAATTGAAGTCTTATTTCGTACTTTTACCAAGAAGTAATCGACCAGTAAATTATTTATTTCGGACTACCATTTTTATCACCGAAAATAACATAAGTATACCTAAAGCATATAAATATTACATAAAATGTTGTACCATTCCGATTGATTAGATTAATATGACGTAATTTTTTCTAATAATAAAAAAAGTAGGTCGAAAGTAAAATTAGACTTTAAACGAACTATATTTTGGTTAGAAGAAAATTGTCTGTAACGGATGGAAGGGCGCACGATGTCGCAATTCGTTTTATGAGCTCCGACTCGGTATTTTTAGCTCGGAAGGTCGTATTCTTAACTTGTTTTCGAAGTTATGTGATAACAAGTGAAAAGGGTAGTTCCTTCTTTAAACATAGCATACATGTTACTCAATTCACAAATCTTCATTTTAATATACTTTCGAGTGCAAATAGTTTCAAATAAAAAGTAAATTACGAAGCATTAAAATTTAAATTACTAATTCATTCAAATAAATGTGCTAGTATGACTCATAGCACTTGTAAGTTGCGAGCTATGACTGGTAACTGAAATAACTTATGCATTGTCCTACCCTGTAATCACAAAGAAATTAGCCTGTAAACTCCAGATTACTGCTTAAGAATAAAATTACATCGAAACTAGGTAAAACCTTATTAGACAAGAAATAAGATTAGTAGTGTGTAATAAAACTTTATTTTCTACGGTGAATGGCATAAAATTAGACGATCTACTGCGTATTTTTGGACATTCATTTAACCGACTGGAATGAATATAAGGTAATACTCATTGTGGTAATATCTCCATTGTCTTTCAATTTTTCTTGATCTTTTCTACATGGGATGAAAATAAGCAACGGTAGGCCAGCTTTCATTTGGATCAAACGTTATTGCGATCAAGCCAATAAGTGTTGTCTATCGGACAAAAAACTGCGATGCATTTTGACGTGCTTGTTTTTAATTTTTGTAATCACTTCATATTGGTTCAATAGCTTAATTGTTTACTATGCCGGCAAATAAGCTGTTAACATAATTATGTCTAATGACATAGAATTGTTCTACTATAGTATTGATTATATGTATTCTGCACTTTTCCTTATATTTTAATTCTAAAATCAAATTTTAAATATCTGATACACTGGCATCCAAGCAACCGAGTCAAATACTAGTCCTATATGCCGTAATTACACAATTTAAAATAGTCATCTTAGCAATAGTGTAATATTACAAGTCCTCAAAGATAAATTGAAGACGCTTCAAGGAATTCGTTTACAAGCATATTGAAAGAAGCTACAGGTAGACTGGCAATTTTAACATGGCATTGGCATGACATTCATCTTGGCTCGTAAGTTTCCGGCGATATGACGTCACAATATAATATACCTCGGCGTCCTTTGAAGTGAAGAACTCAATGTTTCCTAAACTCGTTGTATATTGCCAATATTTTTATCATACACTAGAGGACGCCAGCAGCTACGCCTGCATTTTTTTTAAATTTACCCGTTTTGGCCGATCCCGTGGGAATTTCGGGAAATCCCTTCTTAGTGCACCCCTACAGTCCCCAAGGAACATACATGCCAAATTTCAGCTTCCTGCGCCCAATAGTTTCGGCTGTAGCGTGTCTGTCAGTCAGTCAGTAACGCAAGGATTTTATATTATCATACATAACCTGCTTGTTATAAAGTTTGAAGTTGTATTTTCTTAAAGGATGTTGACGTTCAACATCGCAATACTTAAAAGGCGGTAGGTAGGTATAATAATACCATAACTTGTTGGGAGTTGCGTGAGATCAATGACGCTAAAATATAGGTTTACTTATGTTAACTTTCCGTGACTGTATAGATGAAATAGAATTTGAAATAGTCAGCAAATCACAATACTACGCGGAGTTTTGCAAGTGCAGCTACGATGTAGTGACATTTCAAAACAGAGACATTTCAAATATAGTGTAACATGTATTCTTAATCAATCTCCACATAGCTTGTATGGCAGCTACCCATAAAACTTTACTTAAAAGTTTATTTAATTACTTATTCAAAATGTTAACCTAGCCTAATGATGGCTCTTTAGGACTTAAAGTGTTCAAGTTAAAGCACCGAAAGGAAATACAGACATGGTGTAACGTTTAATAATGGCAAGACACACAAAAATAATGTCCTGCCCTTACTATATCTATTTATACTTTCAACTCGATATCAAGCCGTACTCAAATAAAAGTAATCCTTTTACAGGCAATACACCTTCATGCCAGAAAGCTCTGATAAATCCTGTTTACTACCAGCACAGGACACACACTTTTTGGCTTCAATTTTCTATTAGACGGAAAAGTTTCCTGATCGGGTTACACAAAGTGGAAAGAGGAATTCAGTTTCAAATTCAAGCAAGGTGCTTAGTTTTTAAAATTAAGCTTTTGGAAAAATTTGAGTTCTAAAGTAGGGCTGCGGAAAAAGTAAGTAAATAAAGTTTTATCCATGTAAACTTCAATCATTTTAAAGCTCAAAACAACTCTTTCCACGAAATATATAAATAGGTTTTTTCGTGAAAATGTAATAACTCTTAATTTTATGTATGAGGTTATAATTTCACCAGCCTTTTTGCAATTTAATACTTCGCGTAGTACTGTGGTTTCGATTTGTACATGGGAAAACACTGTATGAATTAAAACAGATTTTTCGTATTTAACTGTTCTTGGCCATTTTGAGCCACGGACTGTGAGTTTGGTTGAATGGCTGTAAAATCCCACATGTTTCAGGATATATTCCCAGTGTGAGCGTTCTCTTTCAAAATCACATTAAACACCTGGTACCTGGATGACGGGACCCTTGCAGGTGACGTAGACTCAGTTTATCAAGACCTTTAAGCCAGGGGGTCTAACCTATTTGTATCCTGTCCGGCTGCAATATAGGCGACTTCGGGTACGCGCGCCCGGCTTCCTTAGCCATCATTACTGCACTCCTTACTTCGCCCGCGGTATTGTTGCCCTACTCCCCCCTACCCCTCCTATCACTGGTGGAAGAGACCAGTCTTCTAATAGGTAACACCTGTTAGAAGCTGGTTTCGAACGGGTAGGTACCACCACCCTGTCTATTTTGGTCGCGAAGCAGACTTGCGTTCCGGTTGAAGGGCAGAGTAGCCGTTCCCATCTCTCCCATCCTTTCCCTGGGTGTTGTGGAGTCTGCGTGGGGCTTGAGGCCAGCTTGGCAAAAGTCGTGGTGGGTTTGTTGGGCGTGGGGGTCTGACGTGCAGTTCAGGGAGACCTGGTGGAAATGGTTACGCCGGCCACCTGCCGGTCAGTAGGGGACCCGAACCCGAGGCCATCCTACTCGGGAGGCTGTTCCGCCAACCGGCGAAAATCTCGTTCTGCAGACATCGTGCCGGGGTAGGAGACCGGAGTGGATCCCGGTGGCTGCAGACGAGGGGGCACCGGGGGCCCTTCCGTGCTGCATGTCAGCTCCCCACACAACTCGCGGATCCACCCCGCACACGGCTATACACTTTCTTTGGGCACCACTTAGACTTCACCACACTCATTTCCCCTATCCCTCGCTCTCTCTCAGAAATCATGGCGCGCAAGAAAAATAAGAGCAGAAGTTTTACCACGGCGGACTCCATATCCACAATAAAAATGGATTTCTGTAATGTTAGGGGTCTACACAGCAACCTCGACGCCGTCCATCACCACCTTGAGACGGCGCGGCCTGCCCTGCTCTTTTTAACGGAGACGCAAATAGGCGCCCCGGACGATATATCGTACTTGAAATACCCCGGTTACGAATTGGAGCATTCCTTCCACCGTAAAGCCGGGGTGTGCGTTTTCATCCGGGGCGATATTTGCTACCGCCGCCTTCGGGGCCTCGAGCATCGAGACCTGTCAATTTTGTGGCTACGAGTAGATCATGGGGGCCAATCCCGAATCTACGCGTGCCTTTACAGGTCTCATGCCAGTGAGTTGGGGCCAACTCAATTAATTGAGAGCGTCCAAGAGGGGACTGATAAAATATTGGAACAGTTCCCTTCCGCGGAGGTGGTGGTCCTTGGTGATTTTAACGCTCACCACAAGGAGTGGTTGGGATCCCGGACCACTGACCTCCCGGGTCGGGCCCTGTACAATATGGCGTCGGCCTATGGCTTCTCACAACTGGTGAAACAGCCCACCCGTATCCCAGACGTTGTGAGCCATGTACCCTCCTTGTTGGATCTACTGCTGACTACGCACCCATGCGGTTACAGGGTGGTGGTCGATGCACCTCTCGGGTCATCAGATCACTGCCTTGTCCGCACCACAGCCCCCGTTGCGAAACCAGATCGCTCCAATGCGACTGGCTCCCGCAGAGTCTGGCAATATAAGTCAGCAGATTGGGATGGACTGCGGGAATTCTTCGCGTCCTTCCCATGGAAGCGGCACTGTTTCTCCTCTGATGACCCCGACTCTTGTGCTGACTGTGTCACAGAAGTGGTACTCCTTGGGATGGAATTATTCATCCCAAACGTCCACATACCTGTTGGCGGGCGCAGCCGCCCGTGGTTTAATAAAACCTGTAGGGAGGCTGCGCAGCAAAAGCAGTCAGCATATATGGCCTGGAACGAGGCCAGGAAGAGTCGAAGTCCTTGGGTCGAGGAGAAGAAACGCTTATTCAACGCCGCTTCTAGATCCAGCAAGAAGGCTATTGCTGAGGCCAAGGCAGAACACGTTGCGAGAATTGGTGAGCGGCTTGGAAGATATCCCTCAGGGAGTCGTGCTTTCTGGTCGCTCGCCAAAGCTGCGCAAGGCAACTTCTGCCAGATCAGTCTCCCGCCACTGCGTAAATTTGATGACAGTCTGGCCCATAGCGCAAAAGACAAGGCTGACGTCTTGGTCCAACTATTTGCCTCGAACTCGACCTTGGATGACAAGGGAGCCACACCACCGTCCATCCCCTGGTGTGGGAGCTCCCTGCCTGAAATGCGCATTACACAACGTGCGGTCAGGCGGCAGCTCAAACTTCTGGACGTCCACAAGTCGAGTGGGCCTGACGGCATCCCAGCAGTGGTGCTGAAGACGTGCGCCCCTGAGTTGACCCCCGTATTAACGCGCTTATATCGTCTTTCCTATAATGCTTACAGGGTTCCATCTTCGTGGAAGATAGCCCATGTTCACCCTATTCCTAAAAAGGGTGACAGATCGGACCCGTCAAACTACAGGCCAATAGCGGTAACGTCCTTACTCTCCAAGGTAATGGAGCGAGTCATCAACAACAAACTCCTCCAGTACCTAGAGGATCGCCAGCTGATCAGCGACCGCCAGTACGGTTTCCGGCATGGTCGTTCGGCTGGCGACCTTCTAGTGTACCTTACACACCGCTGGGCAGAAGCCTTGGAGAGTGGGGGCGAAGCTCTAGCCGTTAGCCTTGACATTGCCAAGGCGTTTGACCGGGTCTGGCACAGGGCACTTCTATCGAAGTTACCATCTTATGGAATCCCCGAGGGACTCTGCAAATGGATTGCCAGCTTTCTGGCTGATCGGAGCATTAAAGTCGTCGCAGACGGCAGCTGCTCCGAAATGAAGTCGATCAACGCTGGCGTCCCACAAGGCTCGGTGCTCTCCCCAACGCTGTTCATCTTGCATATCAATGACTTGTTGTCAATTGAGAACATGCATTGCTATGCAGATGACAGTACGGGTGATGCGCGGTACACCAGCCACCAGAATGTCCCTCGGAGCCAGGTACAGGAAAGACGATTGCAACTTGTGTCTGAAGTCGAGGACTCTCTAGGGCGCGCCTCCAAATGGGGTGAAAAGAACCTTGTTCAATTTAACCCCACTAAGACACAAGTATGCGCGTTCACTGCGAAGAAGGACCCTTTCGTTATAGCGCCTCGGTTTCAAGGAGTACCCCTGCATATTGCCGAGAATATTGGGATCCTCGGCGTCGAAATATCGAACAAAGTCCAATTTGGGAGTCATTTGGAGGATAAAGCCAAATTGGCAAGCAAGAAGCTGGGAGTGCTGAACCGGGCTAAGTGGTACTTCACGCCAAGCCAACGGCTTATGCTTTATAAATCGCAAGTCCGGCCACATGTGGAGTACTGCTCACATCTCTGGGCTGGAGCGCCAAAATATCAGCTTGATCCACTTGACTCCCTACAGAGACGAGCTGTTCGAATCGTCGATGATCCCGATCTCACGGCTAGACTAGAGTCGCTGGAGCAGCGGAGAGACTTTGGTTCTCTCTGCGTATTTTACCGACTCTTTCACGGGGAGTGCTCCGAAGAATTGTTTAATTTGGTACCAGGGTCACCCTTCTACCAACGTACCACTCGCCGACGCAGTAGAGTTCACCCGTACTACCTGGAAGCGTTCTCATCTAGTACGGTGCGCTTCCAGCGATCTTTTCTACCACGTACGTGTAGGCTCTGGAATGAACTACCTGCTGCGGTGTTTCCCGAGCACTATGACTTGTCCTTCTTCAAACGAGGTTTAAAGAGAGCATTACTTTCACGGTAGGCAGCGGCTTTGCTGTGTATACCCTGACATTAGCGAAGTCCATGAGCAGCGGTTACCGTTTACCATCAGATGGGCCGTTCGCTCGTCTGCCACTAGCAGCAATAAAAAAAAAAAAAAAAAAAAAAAAAAGACCTGGCACTTCTAAAGTCGAAATTTTTATCCATTGGCCTAGAACTTAATCCCAGTAAATGCGAAATTTTTCATTAACGATAACTTAGACAAATCCGATATACTTTCAAAATTTCAACATCTTGCTCCCAATATTACTCACGTTGAAAAAAGTGCTCTTCGCCTCCTTGGGTCCCCAATATTAGACGAAGGTTTCGATTCATTTATACAAGAAAAAATTCAAAATTTTAGTGATATTTCAGACAGGTTACTCAAAATTAATATGCATTCGGCTTTTACTATTATCAAGTATTGTCTTTTTGTCCCTAAATTTACACACGCTCTTCGATCTTCCCCTTTTTGGAAAAACCCATCTGCACTCGCCCAAATTGACAAACTTATACAAATTACTTTAAGCAAAATTCTAAATCTGGCCCTGAACGACCGAGTGTGGCTACAGGCGTCCTTGCCTGTACGCCTGGGCGGCCTTGGCGTTCGCAAAATTACTGACGTAAGCTTACCAGCATTCCTGTCCTCGGTCCACAGCACTGAAGAATTGACCAGGAAAATTTTAGCACCCACACTGGTCAATTCTGAGGTGCCGTGTAAGACCGATGCCATGAATGCTTGGAGAATGGCTTGTCCAAGCACCGAGTTACCCCGATTCCCATCTTCTCAGAGGCAGTGGGACGGGCCGCTTTGCAGCGTGGTACGAGAAAATCTCTTAAGTACGTCGTCCAATGCTGCAGAGCGTGCTCGTTTGCTGGCTGTGGGAGAGTGGGAGTCAGGGCTTTGGCTTCAGGCACTGCCATCGTCCAACATAGGTACCATGTTGGACGATACGACCTTCCGCATTGCTTCTTGCCTTCGTTTAGGTGCGCCATGTGTTTCTCCACATCGCTGTCACTGTGGAGAGGCTGTCGACAGCCTTGGTCACCATGGTCTGTCATGTAGCAGGAGCGCAGGTCGTATTTCACGACACGCCAACCTCAATGACATACTTCGTCGGGCTCTTGTCACCGCTGGCGTTCCAGCCCAACTTGAACCTCAGGGCTTGGCACGCGACGATGGTAAGAGACCAGACGGTATGTCGTTACTCCCATGGAAGCTGGGTAGGCCTTTGGTGTGGGACGCAACATGTGTCGACACCCTTGCGCCATCTCATCTTCCTAGCACAGCGGGTTGTGCGGGCGCTGCTGCTGCTTCAGCGGAGACTCTCAAAAGGCGCAAATACATAAATCTAGTAGGGGATTATGTATTTGAGCCGTTTGGAGTTGAAACGTTGGGACCATGGGGTCCAAGTGCGAGATCTCTTTTTAGAGATCTTTCAAAGAGACTTGTTGACACCTCGCGTGACCAGAAGGCTGGTCTGTATTTGGCACAAAAGATCAGCATTGCCATACAACGTGGCAATGCTGCCAGCATTCTGGGCACGCTTCCAATTGATGGCGATGTGGAGGATTTCCATGACGCCCTTTAAATTCTGCTTTTACTTTTTTTTTTTTATGTATTTCCTTTTATTTGTTAGTTTTTTAAGTATAGAAATTATTGTTTTAATTTATGTGTAAATAGCCACTTAGTTATAGTTAGTTTTAACAACATTTATATTTATTATCCGTTAAATTCATTAAACACCTACAAACAATAACAACAAAGGCTTACACTATAAAAGCATTCGTTGTACAGTCACGAGAAAATGATAAGGGAATAATAAATGAAAGCAAAGAATTTCATTTACAATCAGCACCCTCTCAGCGTGTCTGCATTGTTTATATGTAAAATGTCATTCATGTTGCCAAAGGTTTTGTTCACTGAGTGTTCTAGCTCGTCCTTTATAAACGAACTATGTTAAATTAATATTATTACATACAAAGGATTTTGTACGATAGAAATTGATTTTTGTTCGTAATACAACAGCACACATAATCCGCTCTGTCAATAGGTATAATATATAGTTTTTATCTTTCACAGTATTGAAAGTATTAATCTGGCTTGAAATGATTTAATTTCGCGCCTACATATTCGGTGAAAGATGAATCTTATCTAATCCTTTTTATATAATAAAAATATTATAAGGCTAAAGAACGGTTTCACAACCTCTTGATTACCCTATATCATCCAGAGAATAGAATCGTAACTTTATGATAATTTCTGCCATGTAATTTAGCAGATTTGGAAGGTGGACCTTTTAAAAAAAAATTGAATTTATTACGTATCTATACATTATAAAACTGGACATTAAATATGAAGAACTGGATGCTAGCTATTTGAGACATGAACTTTTTCATAAAAGCAAAACATACAGATCATTCTGAAGTATCTTACATCTCACAGACGAATTACAGCAAAATTCGCTTCGAGTATATTGAATATATTGGGTCAGCATCTAGCCGAACTTTATCAGTATAGACGGACTGGTTGAGTATTTACACAAACCGTCTGTCGTCAGCCCGCCTGGTCTTACTCGACTGGGGGCTGACCCACGCACGGCCTGAAGTTTAGCCAGCTGATTGATCAATTTAAACATCGCTAAGACCGCATTTGATTTGATCAATCACGTTTGCCAGAGGCTTGAGATATACGAAGACAGAT
The DNA here is from genome assembly GCA_944739405.2 of Euclidia mi. NCBI lineage: Eukaryota > Metazoa > Arthropoda > Insecta > Lepidoptera > Erebidae > Euclidia > Euclidia mi. The sequence goes on along the minus strand of OX123183.2, from coordinate 98,191,933 downwards.
GTGTATGTCAAAGTGGGAATGGACGCAGCGAACATTCATGTACTAAATGCACTCAAATTAAGAATGTATCTACATATAACTTCAGCAAAATTCGCTACCAAATAAGTTGATTCCTTGTCCTTGCAATGAGCGTAGTTTATATGTATATTTTTAGGCAAAAGTCATAAATAGCATCGGATTTTATACACATGTCTTAAACAATAACTTTAGAGAGCGAAGTTCAAACTGCCAACGATTATCTTCAAGACTTTATTCACTGAAAATCGACCTATTTCAGTTTTTTGCCTCAGGAAGATAATTTAATAATTATCTTATTAAAAATATTTATGAATTACCTTATTGTAGTAGAGATGTCCTAGAATTAGTTTAACTCTAAAAAGTCATAGAATCTTTACTCGTAATAATAAATTTGTCACAGAAGATATAGATAATGGGATAGGAGGCTATACAAAATCATTTAATTTAAAATAATGGTCAGTATAGTCACAACATTCTTGTTATTTAAAGACACATTAATTTCTGCACTTTGGTTGTTTACAACTCTTATTCAAGTCAAAAAAGAATAAGAATTTATATTCCTTATTGTCAACAATACAACACATACAGTCAAACAATATTTAATAAAAGCCTATATTCTGGACGTCAGTGGGCATTAAGCTATTATTTTACACAGAAAACGACACCTTTATACTTTAAAGACGAGACGAGATCTATTGTGACAGGCGTCGTAATAAAAACCCTTGGGTAGGTGCCAAATTTGCAAATTCGTTAAGATCCCAAAACCTTACGTCTCACAGCTTGGCCACGGGGACCGGCGACGCGACCTGCGACACGACCGGCGACGCGACAATTCGCGCGACGCGAAAAACATGCCACGGGCACACGCGTTCGCCGTCGCGATCAGTGTAGTCCAGGAGCGAGACGACATTAGCTGAGATCTTTTTATGAAATTTATCTCGACATTGTACGGACTTTGGTGGCAATATCACATTTGTTTCAACCCGGCAATCGAACCCGAGACATCATGATCCGCTTACACTACCGCAAGATCACAGAGGCAGACTTGATATTGTCTACTTAGGTACACACGGTATTGAAAACTATAGGTACTGTATTTTATCTTTATACAAACGGTCGGAACGCGATTTATACCTACGAGCATTAGGCTCGGTACCCACCTAACCTACTGCATACCAAACTCAAGGCGCTTCGGTATACATTCTGTAGGTACCTACTGAATGCGTACTGAGCCGACGCTTGTAGGTATTGTAACTCGAGTTTTGAGTTAAAATACGGAAAAGGTTATGTAGGTAAGTGTAATCTAACTAACTAGGTATAATTATGCACTTCTAAAAACTTACTTAGGTATTTTGAAATCACAGACAGACACTTCAACTTTATTTATACTGTATACATTTATGTAGATATAGATAACATCCAGACGTTTGCAATAGCTAGCCTAACAAAAAATTCTAAGAATATTATCATGCTCGCGGAGAAATAAACTAAAAATTCTATACTGATTCAGCTCCGGCGCTAGTCGCCACGACTACCGCTCGACGCCGTGGCGTGCGCCGTACTAATTCATACATTTGTTTTGGTCGCGCGACGTGTCGCGCGTCACGCCGCTATAACGCTCGGTGCTGTTCGCCAGTCGCGCCGCCGGTCGCCGCTGCGCGTGGCATGCTTAGAACATTTCTATACATTTGATTCAGTCGCAAGTCGCGTCGCCGGTCGCGTCGCGCGAATTTTCGCTGGAGCAAATTGACCGTGGCCAGGCCGTTACTCAAAAGAATAAGGCTTACTACAAACTTTAGACCAATTTAGACCCATCACGATGATTTTTAAGTAAAAATTGTCACTAAATATACTGTAAAAAGTTTTGCTAACATAATCAGTAGCGTAATATAACTAAATACAAAGACGTAATATAACTCGGAAGAATTTTTAGAATCGTATGTACCAGTTGCATCTGTGGATGCAACTGGGATAATTCTAGAAAGATGATGACATATATTTTCAGTAACATTCAGCGCTCTGTCAGCGATCAGAAGGCCAATTCTGGTAATTATATTTGTTCAAATTCCAATATCAATCTAGTCTCGGCGTCATAAATGGTATTCTCGTAACTTAACTGACACTTGAATGAGATCGGGACTACATCGAAAGTTGAACCAAGTGTGAACTAGTGTGAACGGTATTCTGCTAATAATTAGTAGAGCAGATAAGGTATTTCTAGTTTTAGCACAATGATACCATCGTACATATTATAACTGAACTATGTAGGTACTTAATAGTAACTTTAAGCGACATCTCCAAAGTTGTTTCAAACTTTTAAAATAAATAATAAACAAGTTCCGCGCAAATAAAAATTCAAAAACTTAGACTATATATTATTACTATAAGCCCCACGCAAAATATAAAATTGACATTTTGACGTTTCGTTCGTTGCGTGATGCGTGGGGTAATTTTGCGGCATAATCAAAACACCCATATTTTTATAATGTTCTATTTTCATCTAAAATTATTGAATACCTATTGAAAATAATCCACACGATCCAAGGAACCAATATATTTATTTACCGAAATTTTATTACTTAGTTGTATATTAATTTTAATTTGGCATGGAAACGTATTGCATCCAATTACCATTCCTATTAATGTATTTACCCACACAATGGCAAAATTCATGTTTTTGTTTATGAGTTTTTGACATTACCTCTGAGATCAACAAGAGATTATAAATTGATTATATCGAAATTATACTCTAAGGAGATTAAGATTAGCAGAATACCAATTGTGAGTCAATTCAAAATTAAATCGCAGTTCAGTCAAAATTCAGTGTCAGTGTCTGTTAAATACGAGAATTGGCCTTCAGAGGCCACTGCCTTCATTTCTTTGCCAACTCATAACTCCTTTATAAGGTTTCTACTGTTGAGCTTGCACGAATGATGCAGTCACTAAAATGAGTATTAAATTACTTATATTAAATTTTATTCAGACAGAAATGTGCCGCAATCTAGTCCGAAATCATAACACGTCTCTTATGAGATACGTATGAGATGTGGATAATTTACATTTATTTGTTTTCGCAGCAAAATGTTTGTAAGCTGCGCAGCAAATTTTTCATTACCTTTCATTGTGTGCGTGTATAAATGATACTTTTCTCGATAATTGTTGACAATGTACTGAAGGCAGAAAGAAAATATGGACACATATCTGAATTCTGTAAATCAGATGTACTGCAGTATACCATTAGTAGCTTCATGTATGTGACCCACCTAACGGCTTGGCCACGGGAACCGGCGACGCGACCTGCGACACGACCGGCGACGCGACAATTTGCGCGACGCGAAAAACATGCCACGGGCACACGCGTTCGCCGTCGCGACCAGTGTAGACCAGGAGCGAGACGACATTAGCTGAGATCTTTTTATAAAATTTAGCTCGACATTGTACGGACTTTGGTGGCAATATCACATTTGTTTCAACCCGGCAATCGAACCCGAGACCTCATGATCCGCTTACACTACCGCAAGATCACATAGGCAGACTTGATATTGTGTACCTAACCACGGTATTAAAAACTATAGGTACTGTATTTTATCTTTATACAAACGGTCGGAACGTGATTTATACCTACGAGCGTCAGGCTCGGTACCCACCTAACCTACTATACATACCAAACTCAAGGCGCTTCGGTATACATTCTGTAGGTACCTACTAAGTGCGTACTGAACTACTGAGCCGACGCTTGTAGGTATTGTAACTCGAGTTTTGAGTTAAAATACGGAAAAGCTTATGTAGGTAAGTGTGATCTAACTAACTAGGTACCTATATGCTTTTCTAAAAACTTACTTAGGTATTTTGAAATCACAGACAGACACTTCAACTTTAGTTATACTGTATACATTTATGTAGATATAGATAACATCCAGACGTTGCAAATAGCTAGCCTAACTAAAAATTCTAAGAATAATATAATGCTCGCGGAGAAATAAACTAAAATTTTTAAACTGACTCAGCTCCGGCGCTAGTCACCGCGACTACCGCTCGACGTCGTGGCGTGCGCCGTACTATTCATACATTTGTTTTGGTCGCGCGACGTGTCGCGCGACTCGCCGCTGTACCGCTCGGTGCTATTCGCCGGTCGCGTCGCCGGTCGCCGCTGCGCGTGGCATGCTTAGAACATTTCTATACATTTGATTTAGTCGCAAGTCGCGTCGCCTGTCGCGTCGCGCGAAATTTCGCTGGAGCGAATTGTCCGTGGCCAGGCCGTAAGACCTCTCAGTACCAGATAGAAGGAAAGCAACGCAACAAGTTACAACAAAGGACGGCAGCGTTTTTCCTCGACTTTATTAATGTTGCTGTTTCTTAGCATTCTCCTTTTAAAAATATCTTTGCGGCAACATCATTAGTACCAACCTAAGAAAATGGATAATGAGTTATATTCAAAGGTTTATTATTTTTGTGTCGTAATGTTGGCAATGCATTTTAACGGTCAAATAAAGGCAACTTAATGAGGCTTTCGGCGGCTCAAATGGGTCCGTTTAATGTTTCGATTTGTATCGGCATTTTAGATTTATGCAAAGTAAATTGTATGTGTATTAAATCGTTGTAGCTTTTAAATGTAAATAAATATTTGCTTTCTGTGGTCTTGTTAATTTATATTGACGTCAGTGAAATTAATTGTAGGTTGTTGCGGCGTTGGCGAGTGCCGGTGCAATATTGTACTCATAATTATATTACGGAGTGTTACATAGCAATGTGGTGGTATTTAAGGGTTGAAAGGTGATCGTTGTGTGTGTTTTGTTTCTCAGTTCATTTACTCCAAAGATAGTATGACGAATTAGTCATATATTTTGTTCGCGACAGACATTAAAAACTATGACGGTGAATGGTGTGTTCGAAGCCGCGAGTGAGAGTCGTATAAAATCAGTGTTATCTAATCGTGCGGTACACCGGGTTCGGTTCCCGGACGTGTCAAAACGTTAAAAAATAGCTAAAATAGTGTAAATGGTTAGATCGTTAATATAAAACAACTATGTAATACATAACATTAGTCTTAAACTTGTGCTAACTGTAGGTACCTTAGATATCGATCATAAATAGCGTTATCAGTAGTGACAGATAAGAGTTAATACTTGATAAAACAGCTGTTTGTTTACATATTCGTTTTATAGTTTTTATAAGTGTTTTTTGGCTTCATATAGGCTTGAAATTATGTCTAGATACCTTTTTATTGCTAGTTATTACCTTATATAGTTAAAATAAGCATAATAACAAACATTTGTATGTTTATCATAAATTTTGTTTAGTTACGATAGTATTTACTTAAGAAATTCTGTAATTTTTCTTATGATTCATAAGTTATCATGTAATAGGTTCGAATTGAATAAAGATATTTTCATGGTGTTTGTTTTAATAGATGCCCCATATAGTTGCACACAACGGCCTACCAAAATTATATATATAAATTTAGTATACAATAGTTTTTCAATAGAAAATATAGTGGGCGGGCCCTTGTGTGACAGCATTTTTTGGGAGCTTTTATGGAATAACTTAGTGACGCTAGTAGTTAGGTTTAGGTATTGTATACCGGTAGATAGAACTTAATGAGACCTATCTAACGATGTATAGAACATGTACGTATGTATAATAGGAACGAATAATACGTAACATTTGTACTGTATTTGAAATAAAAATAAACGAAAGATTCTCTGTGCACGTGTTCGGTGCGATGGTCGTCGATAAGGTAAAGTTTCGAGGTACTTAAGCGACCACCAATTCGGCCAGTTGTTGGCGTCTCAACCACCATCTTGTAACCATCAAGCACCGAACACCTGAACAGCATCGCTCTCAACGTATGAAGATGTTTTATTTTTGAAGCCCCAATACATCGAAGCCATACAGTCCACACACATAGAAGAACACGCATCGTCGTAGGCACAGGTCAGCAACACACCACCAGCGCACTGTAGCGGACTAGCAAAGGTTCGATTCCTGGCATCCGTTACATATTTACTATAGTATTAGCATAGTAAAGCAGTAGTATAGTTCAGCAATATACTCGTACCAATAGGTATACATTTAGAGCCTACTTTAAGGTCTAAGATATAGTAAGGGACTCACTACAAGGAGCGCAACGAAGTATAATCTCTCGTCCTTTTCAACATATGTGAAAAATGGCAATATTAACTTAATTTACAGATTTATCGCAAAGAGAAATTGATGAACTGTTCAAATAGTGATGTCAAACATGATATTATTAGGTGGTAGTGAAACATAATCCTATAAAGTAACTTGCTAAGGCCTACTACAGATTGCCAATACCAATTAATTCCTAAATATAATCAATAATAAAATTAAAATTACCAAAAGAAAAGCAGCGTCGCTTATAAAAAAATACCAATATATTGAATAATTTTACAAAACATGAGAACGGTCTCCATGATTGGTTAAAAATTAAATATTGAAAGAATATTAAGGAAAACGGAGGGCATGATGCGAAAAAATCATATTTATCAATTGCCTCGATTACGTTTTATTACGTTTTATATCAAATATATTGCATTTGTAGAGGCTTTTGTAAGTAAGGGTCAGATGGTACCGATACGGACGTGGTTTTAAACATTTTGGCGTTGTGATTCTCATTTTCGATATGTCACGTTGTTGAAATGTACGGAATATTAATTATGAATAAGTTGAGAGCTCGGAACAATTTTTTTATATTATATATTTAATAGCAAGTTTGACATGGGCTTCACATACATAAAGAAGTGGATATTATATCAAAATTTGTAACTCTAACTCAAAAAGCATCAATATTTTTATGGTGAAAATTTTCGTTCCGTAAAATCTTTCTAGCCTTATTTTTGCAATAAAGTCCTATGTCAGACACTAAGGATTAATCTATTCTTTTCAGCTGTTGACAGGGAACTACGGAGCGCTACGTTCTACCATTCACTCATCAAAATCGTGACTCTCCAACTTGATACTACAATAAAATTGCAACTCAACGGGTAAAATGTCCACAAATACACGCAACCATTTCTAGTATAATATGTAGCAATTGAGCACGTTCTTATAATAACAGCTGTCAACCGATATTCCATATGAGCGCTTATGTGTATTACACTGACCTATACCTATGCAGTAAAATGGCTCGATATTCTACATATTGTTGTATTAAATTAAGGTTGTGGGATAGGATGTTATGGAGTAGTCGTAATAGAAAATCTATTGTGCTCGATCGTCGGTGATTATAGCAGCCTTTTTCTAGTTCAGAATTATGTGCTTATTTTAGTTACAAAGTAGTATTTATGGACGTAAAGTGTTACTTGTTTATTGTGATTTATGTTTGCGTAGAGTCATATTCAAATAACTTGTCGTCATGAATCATGATAAGAAATTCAGGTTCGAGTTTTGGTTACAGGTACCATTTTCAATTAAAAATAATAGTCTAAAATGAGCGGCACCGATCGTACAAAAATATTTGTCTGCACAACACAATTCGTTTTACTTTTAATTATTGTCTTATACAATGCACCTTCAGATCCTGAATCACATCATACTTTACAAAACTTAAAAACGGACAAAACACTCATAGTCGGCATAATTATCACTATCATTATACAGCTGTTCGCAGTCCAGTATTGGACATAGATAAGCCTCTCAAAATGTTGCTCAAAATTTGATAGATGCCTATATTATTACATTATACAGCTGTTCGCAGTCCAGTATTGGACATAGATAAGCCTCTCAAAATGTTGCTCAAAATTTGATAGATGCCTATATTATTACATTTCCCGCTGCAAGCGCTTAGTTTTAATTAAAAACCTCATCTGGAATTCTAGTTCTGTGATTTATCCTTCTGTGATCCTTTTATTTTTTTGGCTGCGGTGGAAACACCGGGCTTGGGCCTGGCGGAGAAAGTGTGTGGAGGCTCTCCCCTATAGCGGGACATACCCACTAAAACCACCGCAGTGTCCCTACGGGTCCCTTGTACTGGCGGGGTCACACGATTCGCGGATAGCTTACTTTTCCGTGACTCCGCTCGGGATTGGCCCGCTGTTGGTGTTGACAGGCCCCGTCTCGTTACGCCTTGGGAGGCGGCGCGGAAACTACGCCGTCTCCTTGCCTTTTGGCGGATAGGAAGCAGCCCCAGCGCTCGCCGTCCGCAGGCACTAAAACGGCCGTAGAGGATAGGGAGGACGGCAACCTGACAACACCGCATCTCCTCTTCCTCTGCAGCCCCACCGCGACACAACATATGGTGCGCCCCCAGTTGGTCGCGGGAGATAGGGCGCGCGGCAACGCAACACCAACACGCGTCTCCTCCCGCGACCGCGCCCGACTGCGAGGGACAGAAAGAACTCTCCTCCACACCCGCAGACCGTCAAGACCATCAAGACCACGCGGACCGTCCACTCCCGGGATCTCACTTAGCTTTACCGTGGAGAGAGAGTCTCGGGTTCGAATCCACGGCGCGTACCAATGACTTTTCGAAGTTATGTGCGTATTAAATTATAGTTAGTTATCGCTTGCTAAACGGTGAAGGAAAACATCGTGAGGAAACCTGCATGTCTGAGAGTTCTCCATAATGTTCTCGAAATACATGTGAATTCTGCGAACTCGCACTTGGCCAGCGTGGTGGCCTTACTCTTCTCATAGTGAGAAGAGGCCCGTGCCCAGCAGTGGGACAGTATAAAGGGTTGATGATGATCAATATATTTTCTAATATTAATTATTACTTCTAATATTATTTAATAATAAATGACTGTATTAACTTGTTTTTCATATCCGTTTCTATCATAATATTAACGAACAAATCTCAAACCATGTGTAATATGCAAGATATTATTTACTGCCGTACTCCCATTAGATAGGCATTTAGATATCATAGTTAATGTACATGGTGTTACAGAGGTGATGGATCAACGGCGCGTGGCATCCCAGAGGTGCGGATCTCGATACCTGTCAATTTAACCTCCTCTATATTCAGTGGTTCAGGTGATATTTGGGAATTTGTGATATTTTTATAGACATCAGATTCCTTTTAACTCGTGGTTTTACTTCAGACGAGGCCAATAGTAAGCCTTTTGTATCATCTTACCGCTATCCTAATCTAAATTTTTAAATCCAAGTAACATTCTACAACGTAACATTATATAAATAGAAGTCACATTGAATTACTAAGTACCTACTTATCAGCTCCGTAAAAAAATATACAATATCATTATATTTTTAGTATATGAGCCGTAATTAAAATTTATATTTTAATTTCAACCGCTTCAAAATATTTTCCTATTTGAATTCCACACGACAAGGCAAGCGATAAGTGCGAAACTGTTGTGACAATTAAATTATATGAAAGTGTGGCGAGGGAGCTGTAAGGGCTCTCTTGGGCCCTTCATTTATCTGACGTCGTCATTTACGAACCATTGTGTTAAAAATAAATACGTAAGCAGAAATTTCAAGCTGTATCAATCGTGTTTTACTTTGTAATTTTATTTAAAAGAAGAAAAAAAAAGAAAGAAACATTTATTTGGATACAGCACAAAACAGAACAACATACAATATTTTAAAAGAACAATACTGATTATAAAGGCACATTAAATAAAAATAGAGAAGAATTTGCAGATCAGAAAAAAAGAAATATCGAGTAATGTCGAGTATGTGTCCGAGTGCTGACCAAAAGGGTAGCCAAGTCAGCATTATGCCCAGTACAGCTGATGCATACAGGACGCTGATATTCTCTTGGCTCCCATTCACCCACCACGGATGCCCAACCAGGTGTCGCGCTCACCCACAATGCAAAACACATAATAAGTTCTGTGTTATATTAAAATATACATATAATACATATAATACAATATGCAATCACATGCACTCAAAAGGCAGACAAAAAAATAATATAAAAAAAAAACCACACGCAAATCAATCTCGTTAAAACCTAGGCGCGAGAAAAGGCCGCGGGGAAAGAGTAGGGTGGGCAGAGTGGCACTCTGTGAATTTTTTTATTAAAATTAAATTATATTAATAATTGTCTTATAATAAAATTATATAAAATTATCCTAGATGAAATTATATTAATATCATATTTTGTTAAATTATATTCAAATTTTATTACAATTATATTAATATACTAGATTAAATTATATTAGAATTATATCTTGTTAAATTATATTATATTAAAAACATGATATATAAGATTATATTAAAATTAATTATTTATACTACATATTATTATCACACATAAATGATAATAATTGATATGTAAATAATATAGATTGAAATAATAAATTAACTAATACATTCGGACATCAAATTGCTTTAAATGGTACATAATTAAATAAAAGACATGTCGACATTTGCGTTACGCAGTTCACACTGACATGCCAATAGATACTGCCGAAGACGCTTTTTGAATGTGACAGTACTGTTTATTTGCCTCAGAGGCGGGGGTAGGTTATTCCATACTTTTGAAGCTGCGTAACGGAAACTACCTCGGAACGCAGCAGAATTATGATTGTGTATGGACAATTGTTGTGCGCACGTTCTACTCGAACACTCCCTCTGACTCGTGACCCAATTAAGCTTACTATGAAGGTATGCTATTATAGTATTATAAGGTATTTGTAGTGGTCATTATGATACACCAGTAGCAATATGTTGGTTCGCTGTGTGAGTTCACTTTTTAAGTGACAAGGCCGCATGTGGTTAAACTTGCAATGGATGATATAAATAGCAATTTGACTTTTATCAGACAAGATAATAACAATTAGGTCATTTATAAAAATACTTTAACTACCACCAACCTCCAACCGAATATTCACCTCCATTATAAACCAATTGAAATTTACCATACCTTTATACGCAGTCGGTGACGAAAAAGCGTCATTGATTTGTTCGTAAGCTCTCATAATGGTACCTATACCTACTCTATATGACAGAAGGGCCGACCCAATTTTGAAACGGAGCGAGCGGCACGTCCTAACGTAAGGTACTCTGCTTAATAATAAGCAAATGATCTGAAATATAGGTACGTGTCACACGATATAATGTGTTGTTTTTACTTACGCTGACGAAGTTTGTATCTGTAAGAACTACGCGTTTCTGAAACGGATAAAATTTTAAGCGTACGTGGTTGGGTTTAGCTTACCTTGGATATTATTGAAAAATCTTTATGGTTTATTATTGTTTGCCTGAATTGTATTTGCGATCATTCAATTTGCCTTGCTGTAATTTTCTTGATAAGGTTTGGAGGTGTTTCTTTTACCATTAAAAATTACAAATACGATTTTTTGAAACAATAGCTTGTCATCTTAGATAAACTGGACACAAAATTATATATTTTGAAAGGGCGCAATATATAAAATCTGCACACACATAAAACACTTCTTATATAATAAAAGTGAAGAAAGTACTTACATAGCTAATATTTTCAACAAAGTACTCGGTCATATATTCAAATAATCGACACGATCTGATTTTATAATACCAAATGCAAGCCAATTACAGCACCATGAACGTGTAACCATCGTATAAAAACTATTTGTTCCATGTTGAGAGAACTATCTTCGATTTTAAACTTAACTATAGTTTAAGAGGAAACACGACGGACAAGAGAATAGAAAAATAGGTATTTGTAAAATCTATGGCTGTCGCGCAGCCTCAAGCCTCTCCCCGCAGAGTGCGATAGAGACAACGCTACTGCTGGACCAAAAATACCTATTAAATGTACACAAAATCAACGTTTCGTATTCCCTTGATTTCTTCTCCAAAACTTCATTGATTTAACTAGTTTTTCATATTAAATTAAAGAAAGGCTTTGGCCATGTTCCTATGTTTTCTTTTTTTTTAATATTTTAGCCATATTAGTTTTTTTGGATGTTTGAACACAGCGGAAAATCTGGCCAATTTTTTAGATATTTGAAGGTTCATATCGTTTTTAATATTTAATTTATGAGAAAAAGGAAAACATAGGGACATGCCAATCGGGGCCATACATCTTTTGGAAAAAATAATTGCTCTACTGGCATTATCCAGGGAGAAAACAGGAGACTACGTTTGTATGGAAAAACGGCCGTCGTGTTTCCTCTTAATTTAAAACCGTTTCTTCTCGACCCTTAGTACACCCCTACACTCCCTAAGGAACATACGAGTACATGCCACTGTCTGTCAGTTGGTCAGTAATGCAAGAATTTTGTATAACATACATATAACAACAACCAATTAAACATGCTGCTTAACTACGTGTTACTTAATCGCCTACGGCTTTCGTTGCTAATTTATATATTAACCAGAAGGCAAAATCTTTAAATTTTACGCATATCAATTACAGGAAAAAGTTAAGAGCAGCCCTGTAAATTAATCAATTAAAAAGTTCAAAACTTATATTATTTATAGCATCAAAGTTAGAGCGCCGTTGGACCGCGGTTAGAGCGTGTCTATAATAGCATGCAAATTGGAAGCTTAAAAACAGGTGCTCCTTTATATTCGATAAACAATATTTCTTTATATAAGTTTGCTTTGTAAGTTCAGCGTTGCTGCAGAATTTATTTTATCGAAAACCGCTGGACTTTTAAACATAACTAAAAAAACCCATTTGCTTTAACATAAAATTAATATACATAAAATTATAAAATAAAAGATTTTCCATATATGATTGGTTTAGAAGCAAACGTGCCACTAAATAACCCAGATTGGGTCATTCTCCTTTGGCAGGAAAGCAGTTTATACAATGTAGGCGTCCGCTAAGTTTGTTTTTCCAGATTTTTTGAAAGGGCTTGAGTAAGGGACTCTAAGGACTCTCGCAAGTTTGTATGAAAGTTGAGATTTAATGTATTTTATATCCACGAGCGAGCGGCGGGCTGTGCTTGTAATAAATATGTGTAAAGAAGAAGTAATACATTATATTCCTTCGAATATTTGCTCTTAGGCTTTTTATTTCTTAGGACACAGTCAAAGCCAAAGTCAATCTAGTAAAAAAGTCTGTTACGCTTTTATAAAGCTTGCCAAAGTAACTCTTACACAGCGGCAGTAAATAAGACTATACAAACTACAAAAGAGTATTAGCTCAAAATATATTTGTAACCCTTTAGTACTGGTATCAAACTATAATGTATTGAATGTATGGAGCGCGGTACGTGGCAGTTAACTGATTATCGGGTTTCTATCAACATGAGAGATTCACGTCACGCCACCTACACACAATGTTGAAAACGTATTGACTATGTACATTGAACCAAAAGAAACATTTCAATGGTTCTAGTGATACGTAGGATTCGGCGAGCAGAATTTCTTTGTATCCTAAAAGGTTACAAGGCATGATTTAACATAAACACAATTTGAACTTTTGTGCTATTCACACTCGTTTTTTGGGTTAAGTATCAAAGTGAAAATGGAAATAATATGTATTTCGGCAATTCGTTTGGTAGCAGCCAGTAGTAAATAAGGCCCAAGGCCCAAGGATTTATAATTATAGGTACCAACAATATTTATATATTCGCCATAAGGCTCGTTTATTTTTCTCGATGAAGTTTTACAGTAAAGGTGATTACCTACGACCCCACATACCTATCTACTTCGACTGTGGTTGAAGAGCGCGCTGTAACCGAGTCCCACTTCTTTTGCTTTTAACACGTTTTTGACTTGTCGTAACCTGTAACTTTGTACTGAGTAAAATCTATGAACCTCAATTTCAACCACTTCCTCCTGTAAGACATGTTTACGCAAAACATAAAGAAGACTTGTATGTAACACATCTTAATAATTTTCGTGTAACAAGAAAGTTGTATTATATTGTTCGCATAGTCAAGATAACCGCTTCGCCTCCAGTCCGCGGCATAGCATTCGTTTCGCGTGACTCTTTCCTGAATTATTACTGCCTTTATTTCCTTGAATACATTTACAGTGCGTGTATGAAACGCGGATTGCGCTAATGCGTATGCCGTGGTGATTTATGACATTGAATTAAAAATGATTCGTTTCTGAGGCAGAAATGTACTTTAGGGGTTATATTTTATTGACTTGGTAATTTAAGTTAACGAGCGTAGCTTAGAATTTGCATGCGTAATGCTGGTCGTTGTAAAAGAGAAATTGATGGTTAATTTAATGTACTAGATGTTGTAAGCTAACTTTTTTTGATTAACCTATTATGGAGCCTAGAGAGCAATCTTGGCAATTCGCTACAGTGACGTATATAAAAACATACAAATAACTACGTCAAATAATCGACTTTAAACTAAAAAGTAAAAATTATAAATATTAATTTAATAGGAATTAAATATTACTATTTATTTATTATGTACTAGTTATGAATAAGTTTGAAGTCGGCGCCAAGTCAATTTAATACTTACGTAGTAACTAGTAAATAATCTGTGTAATGCACACTCGCCGTGCGCGTGATGTTGAGTGGAGAGGTTTCGTTTCGTACAAAAGCTACCCAAGCGGGCTGACAAGCGCGGGCAGGCGTCGTTGACGGGGGACTATTCTACGTTGATCACCTGGGTATTCAAAGGCGACTCTTTAGTGTCCTTTGATCACCCGCGAATATAATCACCTGGGCGTCCGTAGGCAACCCTCTTAAAACTTAAATTTCACCAACGCAAACATATAAAAATATCTAAATAATATACGTTTACCTAAGTGAAAAGTAAACCGCATAACGCGAAACATGGGTTGTGTCTTTTGATAACATGAAGTCAACATTTTAAAATGATATTATGCAAGCTGTTCGGTCAATTTTTTATGTTGTACACAATACTGTCTATCTAGGGTCCACTATTCCCAGAAGAATCATTATTGTGCAAGTCAAATTGATTTTTGTAATTACTGAGTTCGTTTGGACACCTTCTGGCTCCTTCATTGGACTTTAGAGGATCCTAGTTACCCACCGCACCAAAGTGCTCGTCAAGACGAATTAAGCCCAAACTCGATAGAGTTTTGTCATTTAATTACTGAGTTTCTCTTTCCACCTTTCGATTCCATCATCAGATCAGCTCTATGCCATAATAATTTTTCATTGTCATCCAATTTACACACGTATACAAAAAATCAGCTCAATCGGTAAGTGGGAAGTGGATCAAATTTACTTATGAGATATGATTTCAGACATCGGGATAGGTGAAAGTAAATAAAACAATGTTTATAAAATAAAAACTACTGGTCTTACCTGAATCCATGTTTAATGGGACCAATTCAAAACTATTCCGCAACAATAAAAAAAAAACACGTAAATCGGTTCAGAAACCTTGGCGAAATCAGTGTACATACATACAAAAAAAATATACTGGCCGAATTGAGAACCTCCTCCTTTTTTTTTTGAAGTCGATCAAAAATCAACCGCTTTGTAGCTTGATGAATTGTTTGACATATTTATTGGTCTCATACGTCTCATATGCCGAGACTTTTCGTTGTTACATGTACTTGTGTGGCAAAGCAAATCAAAGTATACAAGCCTATTTTAAGATACTCACAATTTTTTTTCCATCAGGTGGTAATGACCTACATGAATTTAAAGGGGTGACACTGGTTACACACCTATGGTATGACAGCTGAATCCAAATAAAGTAAGTATATCAATCAATCTGCATAATGGGCTCTTAGCCGGGCCCTCGTAACCAAACCCCTGTCACCTACCCCATCAATTTCCTACAGAGCCATATTCGACCCTAGTAGATTAGATTCCGAAAGTTAGGAAGAACACTTTTTCCATTAATTTATTGGATATTGCGGTCACTTAATGATCTCATTAGCGTTGGCAGGCCAGTTTTAATATCGTTTTGTAATAGTGCATAATTGGTTGAAAGGCCGCAATGTGAATTCGGAGATTGTTTTTTGTAGAAGATAGGTAAAGAGCGTTGTCGTTGATATATCTTTTAGCACAATTTTTTTATTCTATACGGAAAGTTGTTTTATCTTCAAGCATAATTTTAGTTTTACATTGTTTTTCGTAGTATTCGTATATGTAAGTACCACGTATCTTTTCTACGTGTACTTTCGTGGACAGTGCGCTTGCAAAAATGCCTAAATGTCGGTTACTCGAAAAGTCGAAACAAAGAGTTGTAATGTCAGAAAATGCCTACACACTGCTTTTAATTTCAAACTATTCTGCTACCATTTAAACCCACCGCCATTGATTTTTAATGACTATAAAAACCATAACTTACCTAGTTAGGCTTATCTCGCTTAAGTAAACTGAATTTACTTAGATAACATTTATCACACAAAATAAACCCCAATCTCGAAGGAGATAAACCATCATCAGTAACGCTGTCAAGCAAATTATGGTGTTCGCAATTGGCTGAAAAATTACACCATTAGACGCTCGACAGTGCCTATACTTACCTGTTCAGCGTTCAATGACCCCCATGAGAGGGGAAAATCTCACTCTAAGCAAAAAATGCAAAGATGCTTTCAGTAATTATATGAACCCTCCTTTTAGTCACGGAACTTGAGTATTATCCGTTACTTTTTGTGCACTTTATGTTTGTTTTCTTTGTTCTTGGGAACTGAGGTTAAAATTGTATGAAATTGTTCACTTCCTAACTACAGTCAGTTGCAGAAGTTGCAAGTTTCAGACAATAAGTCACAGGACTGGGTGACAGTTTGGTCTTTTTAATTACGCTGTGTTGACGCCATTTTATACGTTTATTTAAGGCTGTTTTTTATAGTAGTATTATACTTTCAGGTTCCGTCCGTGTGGTAACGGATTAAGAATACGGATGTCATATCCAAAACAATTATTAAATCCCATATTTGGCCATAAATGTATGCAGAAACATAAGTCGCACAGCGAACGGCGCAGATTAACGAATTAGATTTATATGCCGTTCAAAATAATGGAATTATTTTTAATAAACATCACAGCTACTTCAATAGCCTTATTAGGTTTTTTTCTGTTATTGTAGTTGTTAAGCTCTTGCAATGTGTTTCTCCGAAATATAGTTTTATTTAAACATAGCCTACATTGGTGTCACCCATTTCAAATACGCCAATAAAACGTATTCAATCTCGCAGCTTGTTCAATCAGCTTTTGAAATAGTAGCCTCAACCAAACCCGTGTTCTGGTCGCCGTCCATTTAACCCGGGTTACAGTGAACGGAAAACAAACCACACCTTCGTTTACTCCTGCTGATTGCTCGGTTGACCCGCCGTCTCAGACCTACTTCTATATTTTTTCATTGTGTCGCGAATGCACTTGTTCTAGTTGACACATTGGAATTGACCTAGTTAACATCACTATAGCAGGCTTTAAAGAAGTTATTTGTGTGTTCTATAGTCTAATTTATTTTAAGGTAGCTTATCTTTAACAATATTTATTTCTTGATTAATACTCCTTTACCGAATTGCGTTTACAAAGCATCGTCATTTTACTAACATGATAACATAAATTGATTATTTAGCTTTTATACGTAATTTAATCACGTAAAGTACTGAAGTAAAGGTAGGAAAAGGACCTTTACTCAGTAGGTACTTTTGTGCACACAAAGAGCAAATACAATTTTACTTCACCGCGAGATATGTCCACTGAGTCTTGTGGGAGGCCTATGTCAAACAGTGGACGCCTCTAGGCTGCAATAAGCAGCTACATAATCAATGCATATAAACATGCAACTCGTGTGAGAATCGAACCAGTGCCAAATAAATTTAACCAGAATCAAGGTAAGAAATATAGAGACTATTCCATTTTATATTTCAGATTACATAAATAATATGATAAATTGTGTACGAAATTTCGTTTTATTATTGCTTCCGTCCTGAATTTCCGATACAGCCCGAGACGCGTAAATAAGATAGGTTCGTTGTACCTACCCTCCTTAATAGACAGTCTATTAATAGTAATTGCTAAAGGTGCCTAAACGTAAGTGCTTGACCGAGGGTTCATAAATGCGACGATAAAATATATTTTTATGCTCAAGTGTTGATACCTACTCTAAAAGTGGAGTTTTGGGAAATAAGGGCAAAAATTTGTTTTGAAACGATTATTCAAACAAACGAAAATAGAGACGATGAATACTTATTCACAATGATTAATAGTTTGAGCAAACCTAGTTCAGTAATAGTCTTTTGTGTACACTGTAGAGAGAGGTTTTAATTATTATCCTACAGCCGTTCGCAGTCCAGATGGTGTAGAATTACTTCGTATTTTTAATCCATCACCACACGGATATGTTCACTATACGAAATTGTAAACTATTCCATAATTGTAAAGAATATTTAATGCCTATAGGTTGTTTATTTTCTGATTATAAACAACAAAAGTAATGCGGAAACTAGAGCAAATACTGAACTTTTCAACGGTTACTTGCAACTGAAATTTGAAAAATAGCTACAGAATTCAGGACTCCCCAAATTGCTCGACCATTTTGCTACCCTACCTGTAGCTCCTAACCGCATCTTTCACTTATCTAAATAGCGTGGATCTAAGCCAAAACTCCAACTCAAATTATAATCTGTAGATTTAACAGCTAAGCCTTCAAGTCCTTTCCCTGAGCGTTTCACCAAAAAAGTCTCAAAGTGATGAAGCTAAGTACTCGCCTAATATCAAAGTAGTAGAACAACAATGGGTTTTGTAGTGTGCTACTTTGGTCCTAAGTAAACAAGGATCAAATTAAATTTCGGTAAAAGCGTTGTAATATGGAACGGTCATCGTTTCTCTTTGCGAAACTTTTCGTGTTATGGCTAGACATTTTGCGCGAGTTATGGAGGCTTATGGTGTTAACATGATGGGCCGTTATGATAGGTGCAACATATGGGGTATCCTGGGTATAGGGATAGCTTTATAGGAAATTTCTTTGTATAGCAAAAATTGATACTATCATGTTTGTTTGTTCATAGCCTTCTTGTCCATAGACCAAATGAATTTCCCCAATGACTCTTATTTGATTGAAGTTTAGTATTCGTTGAGTTTTGATTTTGTAGTCGACACTTGTTTCGTCGCCTTCTTTTATTATGTACCCCGAAGTAACTTATAATTATGATTGACGCATTGGATGAGTTTTGATTTAGTACTAGACACTTGTTTTGTCGCCTTATGGTCTGGTACGTAAGAAATATTTCAGTACCGACGTTTTTAGATTTCATTACATTTATATGCTTTGTAACTGTGCAAACAATTGTTATTGTAAACTAAATCAAGTTAGAAAATAAATAATTTCAAACATCGTCCTGTTTTTTCCTTTACAGAAAGGCATTACCTGTAATTTGGTAAGACGGATATAAAAACACACCTCTTTTATTCTGGATCCGCTTCTGAATTCTTATTACATGTCACGTTCAGATTCCAGTATCTATTAACTCTGGGTAACTGAACCCAGTAAACAATAGCTTTTTACTATCTTCAAATTCACGAAGAATGCTGTCAGGCAGATATTTGTTTCATTTTCTGAATGTCCAGTAGTTTATATTTTACCAATCTAAAGAGTATCAGAATATTTTTTAAATGCCTTTATTTAGATAGGCTAAATAAAGGCATTTAAAAAATATTCTGTACTTATTTATTTGCCATCCATAAATTTCTTCTTTTGGTTTTTATTCGTGGTGACCGTAGGAGGCTGCTCTTTCAAAAGTCTATGATATTGAAGTTAAAAGTAATACTTTAATACCACCCACACGGTAGAAAGGTCGCCTTTTTCCTGACATTTCAATCGGCCAAAAGATATCAACTTTGCTTTTCATGAATATCATATACTGAACAAAAAAAAATTGATAGCAATACTGTACAATTTATGTTGTGATATCGTGTTTCATAAAAATAAGGAATCTTAAACCTGGCGGTTGCTTATTGCCTTTCTTTCTAAACTAGATTCATGATGTATGTTTGAAATAGAAATATTGTTTATGATAAGTTGAATCGATAATATTAGTTGGTATCATTATTTTGTCTATTGTAATTTTTTGACTCTGGTAACACTATGAACTGTCAAATCATTCTCAGAATGAGAAATGATTCTCAGATGCTTCCGGAAAATTCCTTTTGACCACACTTTTTTTTGCCTTATCGTGTGATTTGTAGAATTAAATTAAACTGTTTAATAACTTTGCAATCGTCGCTATTGGATTTGCCCGGCAAGGTTGTGAGCAATTGATAAAGTTAGTGATATATATTGAATAAATCACTTTTGCTTCTTGACTTGAAAACTTAACACGTTTTGCCGTCTCGTAAAATATCGCCTTTTGAAAAGCACATGGTTGAAGCTTCGCGAATTGTGTTGTAGAATCTTATAAATTGCCGCTTTTGATCACCACCGGCAAGGTTTGTAATAAAATTGTGACATATTGAACATTTACAAAAATTTGTGTGTCGACGTCCACGTGCATCGTGTCCTGAAGACATCAGTTTGGAGGAACAGCTAAGTGGATACTTCATTCAGTCTTATATTGGCCAATTTTAGATCTGTGAGTGTGTCTAATTTAGTTCTAAGCCTGACATCCAGAGAAGATCACCAGTAAGTTGTACCTTGTAAATCAATCGCTGTGAAACACAGTACCTAACATATGTCAGAGATTTGATTGCCTTAGAACAACTGGATGAATACAATCACGCTTCCTTTGCCCTCTGTAAACTTTTCCCAGTCTTTCTAGTCAAATTCTGATCATAGTTTTTGGTATCAGAAGCGCGGTTGAGTGTGCCTATATTGTAAACTTGTATCTGAGCTAGGCATTGCTACATCACATTTGTTAATAGTGTTGTAGTGTTTGTTAGGTCAGTTTTGCTTAAATACATAATATTTAGATGTATTGGTTGACCTACATAATTTGAAATATATTTCTTGATACCTCATGTATGCACAACCTTAACCCTACAGTGCATGATTTCTTTTCTCAAAAAAAAATAAATGTGCTAGTAAATGTATTTTTATTTATAGGAAAAATAATTTAAAAAAATCACAACTCAACTTAAACATAGATTATATATTTTTTTAGGTATGTCCCACATATGTCACACCATGCATTACCTTACTACTATTTACTTAGTAGGATATATGTTTAGTAATGAAACAAATTAGTAATTGCGGTTAATTTATTAAGGAAAATGAATGTTTTATAAGAGTCTATACTAAGTGTTCGTATAAGGAACTTTGGATCAAACAGTTTTTCCATTAGAAAATAAAAAAAGTATAAAATATAGGAACATTGGATAAAAAACTTTATATGTGGAACGCCAAAAAACAGTTCTTGTCCTTATTCAGACATACCTTGGTTTTTCACAGGAAACAAATGATTTACCTTTACAAGCTGGTAACTTACACCGCTGTCTATCATTTGGCCAGCAAGAAAAATGGTCAATTCCGTCGATCCTAACATCTTTAGGTGGTGCGTGGGCTTTTGGCTTTTTCTTCTTTCTTTCGTCAAGCATACATATATGATGTCTCAATTATGATAGGTATTCCTAATTCTGAATCCCACAACATGCGGATATTTGGTTGTGGCACCAGTCCTAACAGGAGACAGATACCTAAATATTTCTTGAGATCTACCTTTGAAACCAAAACAGGTTTTGAAGAATCCTTCTGTATACTGTATTTAGTTGATTCCTCAGCAATATGTTGTAACAAATCATCGTCAAAAAATACAAAAAGTATTGTAAGGGCGTCTCAAAACCAATATACGGTTCTTCCAGTATGTCGTCGCCTGTAAATGTAGAAATGGGCGGCTGAAACTCTACCTTTCTCCATATGTATCTCCGTTTTATTCTTC
This sequence comes from Euclidia mi, assembly GCA_944739405.2. Taxonomy (NCBI): domain Eukaryota; kingdom Metazoa; phylum Arthropoda; class Insecta; order Lepidoptera; family Erebidae; genus Euclidia; species Euclidia mi. The sequence goes on along the minus strand of OX123183.2, from coordinate 98,170,225 downwards.
TTGCATTGACAGTCCGTTGAGCTGGTGGAAGTGAAGATGGATTGGGTAGTGGGTGAGCCCTTGATGGTGTCAAGCTGGATCGAGAACTTTCTTCAACTGACGAACTAGGTTGTGATACAGGCGTTGGTTGAACTAAAGAGGGAGTAGGCACCGGCTGAGTCCGTGATGATGATCGGTTGGATCGAGGTTTTACGGCATCAGAAGTACTTAGCTGTAGCAAAGAGCTGGTATTACTTGGTATACACGATGAGCAACAACTAGGCTGCGGACTGGTTATAATGAAGTCGTCATTTAGATCATTTTGTAGTATTCCAGAAGGCACTTCAAATTCTCCCATCACCAGATCCTGAATTTTGACCATGTGGTCATCGCTATCCCCATCAAACAGTTCCAATTCATCTTCACTACCAGACGGTACCTCAAGTAGGTGTTGAATAACTGTAGAACCCAGACGATTCCTTCGATTCATCTGCAAACAATACGTATATTTTTAATACACTTATTGCACAGTGTGCCATACCCGGCACATACAAAAATATGACAAATTTATGAACTATTTATGAATTAATCTACGTGAAAACAATTGTAATAACAAGTAGAAACATAACCTTACCGTCTCTAATTTTTTCGTCACTAAAACTCTAAATTTTAATACTTTTCTGTGTAACGGGTTCTAGAATTAAAACGCAGTAGAGGCCACCCACTCATTTGAAATAAAATTACCACTGTTTTTATCAGGACCATCTATTTGTAAATTACTGTACTATTATATATAAGCACTTCAATAGGTCATCGACCCGCTACTGGATACTAGATGGCGTCGTGTGGATCAATTATCGATATTGGAGCATTTTATTGGTATGTGCCATATGTGGAACACTGTGCGCTGTAGGGTTAAATCAGTAATTGTTTATCTTGAATTGTTGAAATCTAACTTGAATTTGTTGTCGTAGTGTTAATCAGTAAGTTTTGGTTGGATACATACCGGTTATATATATTAATTGACTTAGTTAATTGTAAACATTGAGTTTGAAACATTATAATAACCACATTTGACCTTGCATAGATGGGCGGGTCACATTGATAAATCAACTTAATAAACCTTGTTTTTTGTTATAATATATTGATAATATTGTTACGTAAGACATACCTGTGTTTACTTACAGTTGTATATCACACATAACACAGTTGGTCTATCTGTTGCAAATAATTAATTAATTAATTTGAAGTTTCAACTTTTAATTTATAACTTTTGATAACTTTTGTGTTTGTTTCAATATATTGAAAATATTAATTTTGTTGGAACCTTTGTTGTTTGTCTGCAGTTGACTGCAACTGCAGACAAACAACAAAGGTAACTTCCCTATCAAGGACTATCAAGGACTTGCGTGCGGCTGCGGGTGCCATTTCATCACATTTGCGCTGGTTTGCCTCAGCCAGTGCTCTGGTAAACCGACCTGATCGCCAGGCCTTATTACAAAGATTTGAGCAGATCAATGATCACCTGGCAAGCGTGGAACAGCAATTTTGTACTTTCAGCGCTTGCTGTCTCGAAGTGTCAGTTGTTGACCTAACCGTGGACCAGCGAAATAAAGTCAGTGAGGACTATGCCCAGATATTGGACCTATATGATGCTGTGTCCGACTGTGCAAGGCAGTTAATGGCCGAGAGGGACGCTGAAGCAGGAGCTTCCTAGGACAGCACCGGGACTATTGAGTTGGCTTCCCACGCTAGACCTCCCACATTTTGATGGCTACCTAGGAAGCTACCTAGGGTTTATAAACATGTTTGACAGCCTGGTCGATGCCAGGGCTGACCTTCGGCTGGCACAGGAATTGGCCTCCTTGATGTCGGTTTTGGATTGGGAGGCCAAAGGCCTTATCCAGCATCTGCCCGTGTCTGACGAGGCCTACCAGACGGCTCGGGATCTAATCACCCGCAGGTACCACAAAAAGCGTGTCCTCGCAGACGCCCATTTCGAGCAGATTTAGAGTTTGCCCACGCTCACCCGGGCCTTTGGGTTGCGCACCCAACTTTTGAACCCGCTGTTGGTGGCCATCAACGCCCTCAAGTGCTTGGATCTGCCCGTGGACCTATGATCCTACCTGTAGGTACATATAGTGCTCAAGAAGCTGCCTGCCGACCTAAGGTCGCGGTTTGAGCAGCGCTTTGGAGGGGATAGTGCGACACATCTGCCCCCTTTTGCAGACTTAGAAAAGTTTTTGGAGGACGAGTGCCGGGTTTTGAACAACTCCGGTGGTGATACGCCGGCTCGCAGCCGCCCAAGGTCAAGGAGCAGGCTCGCGTTCACACACGAGGACTGTTGATCGGCGCCCTCCTCGATTTGCAGTCACGCAGAGCCCAGTGGAGTGCTCTTAATGCAAGGTTACGGGGCACAGAACGGCCAATTGTAGGGCATTCTTGGACCTTCATGTCGCCTCTCGTAGGCGCATCGCGAATGCCCGCCAGCTTTGTTTATCATGTTTGGGATCCCACTACCAGCGAGACTGCCCAAACTCTCGCCCCTGTCCTCACTGTGGAGGACAGCATTTGAACATTTTCTGTATGAATGTCAGAGAGGTAGGCCGCTTGTCCAATCAGCCGACGCCGCGCACGGGCGGGTGTTTTAAAGGCGGCAACCGAGGCTCACCGCCGCGTAGCCGAGATTCGCCTCGCTCACTTGATCGCCACTCACCCCGATTGGAGAACCGTAGCGTACGCACGCCTCCTCTCTCTCGTGCACCAGAATGTGCGAGTGTTCAGCGTTACCAGCACCATGACTGCTGCCTCAGATATTCCCCTCCTTTGGCGGAGCGTCCCCGCCTTGACTCGCGCCCACCTCGTTTTGGGCGGGTGCGTCATTATGACCCCCCACAGATAGCGCGCGGATCGAATCACCGCGCCTTTGAGGACTTCAGACCGCACCCTCAATTTGATTTACCAGGTCCTGGCCAACGTTTGCCGCCCAGACAACAATAGGTCATTGATTCCTGCCCTATAACGCCAACCTCCCCCATTGAGACCGTTATCCTACCAACGGTTGCTGTTAGGGTCTGGGGACCCACAGGGGCCTCTGTTGTTGTCCACGCTATATTGGACACAGGTTCACAGGGTTGCATTGTTTCCACTTATTTAGTAGGGCGGGTTAAATTAAATATGGGTTCTTTCCCAAATTGTATTCGGGGAAAAGGTGACGTAGCATCAACCGTTGAAGGGCAAGTTAAGTTTTTGTTTGTCCATGTTGAATCTTCACACCCGAGGATTAAAACCTCGGCTATTGTGCTGAAGAATATTTTGGATATGCATCCACAGAAACAGCTACCCGCTGCTGTGGTGAATTTGACATCGGGATTGAAACTGGCAGACCCCAAATTTGACACACCGGGACAAATCGATTTCTTGATTTGCTCTGATGTCCTCGGTGGAATTTTGATTGGTGGGAAACGGGTCTTGGTGCCAAATGGTTTGACTGCCATCACGACCATATTTGGATTTTCTTTGATGGAACCTGTACCTAAGGAACATCCTCCACCTGAACTTGATAATTTGTTGGCGGTAGGCTCCGCTCTCTCTGATGCGGTTCAGAGGTTTTGGGAGGTAGAAGAGCCCCCTCAAGCTGCTCGTTTGAATCCAGAACATGAGGAGTGCGAGTTGTTCTTCCAGAACAATACTGGTCAACTCCGTTCTGGTCGGATTATTACGAAGCTACCCTTTCTGTCTGTTTCTTTCTAGGCAAATTCTGATCAATGTATATGGCCCGTCCATAGAGCAAAACCTTGCCGATCTTAAACATTTTTATGACAACCAGATTTGTGAGATCACCACTATGCTACGAGACTCCGATGCAAAAGTTATATCTTGTATTCAGTTATTGTAGATGTGCTATATTCTGCTGATCCACCACAATAAAGTATTTTCACCTAAGTAGTCAATTGAAATCGTATTTCGTACTTTTACCAAGAAGTAATCGACCAGTAAATTATTTATTTCGGACTACCATTTTTATCGCCAAAAATAAAATTAGTATACCTAAAGCATATAAATTAAACATAAAATGTTGTATCTTCCCGATTGGGCAGATTAATACGGCGTAATTTTTTCTCAGAATAGAAGTAGGTAGAAAATAAAATTAGACTTTCTACGAACTATGTATATATTGGTAAGAAGAAAATTGTCTGTAACGGATGGAAGGGCGTACGATGTCACAGTTCGTTTTATGAGCTCCGACTCGGTATTTTTAGCTTGGAAGGTCGTAGTTTTAACTGCGTTCTTATACTTATGTAGGGCCTCACGTGTATTTGTGTTCGACATTATGGGATAACAAGTGAAAAGGGTAGTTCCTTCTTTAAAAATAGCATAGATGTACTTAAGTCACGGAAGTGATACATTTTTCAAATCTTCATTTCATTTACTTTCGAGTGCAAATAGTTTCAATTAAAAAGTAAATTGTGAAGCACTAAAATTTAAATTACTAATTCATTCAAATACCTAAATGTACTTGTGTGACTCATATGTCTCATAACACTTGTAAGTTACGAGCTACGACTGGTAACTGAAATAACTTATGCATTGCCCTACTTTTGCCCTGTAATCACAAAGAAATTAGCCTGTAAACTCCAAATTACTGCTTAAGAATTACATCGAAACTAGGTAAAACCTTCTTAGAAAAGAAATAAGGTTAGTAGCGTGTAATAAACCTTTATTTCCTACGGTGAATGGAATAAAATTAGACGATCTACTGCGTATTTTTGGACATTCATGTTACGGACCGAAATGAGTATGGTAATACACATTGCGGTAATAATCTCCATTGTCTTTAATTTTTCTTGACCCTTTCTACATGAGATGAAAATTAGCAACGGTAGGCTAGCGTTAATTTAGATAAAACATTATTGCGACCAAGCCAATAAGATTTGTCTATCCGACAAAAAGACTGCGATGCATTTTGACGTGATTGTTTTATTTAAGAAACTATTAAACACTCGCGTTGCATGTTTAACAATATATAAATATATACACGGGAATTATCGCGAACATGCATTAGGTATTTACATACCTTATTTTGCTTGACGTTTCGAGATGGTTGCACGTCCCGTGGTAACAAGCTGACTGGTGTAGCGATGTCACGTCTCCGGGAGTAAAAATAGAATCTTCTACCTCGCACTCGGAGACGGGACATCGAAAAGTAAGTAAATAAAGTTTTATCGACGTAAACTTCAATCATTTTAAACCTCCAAACAACTCTTTCCACGAAATATATAAATAGGTTTCTTCGTTAAAATGTATAAACTCTTAATTTTTTTTATTACTGACCTGTATTCCACTATCGTCATTACTTGGCTTAATCCGTATGAGGTTATAATTTTACCAGCCTTTTTGCAGTTAAATACTTTGCGTAGTACTGTGGTTTCGATTTCTACATGGGAAAACACTGTATGATTTTAAAACAGATTTTTCGTATTTAAATGTTCTTGGCCTTTTTAAGCAACGGATTGTGAGTTTGGTTGAATGGCTGTAAAGTCCCACATGTTTCAGGATATATTTCCAGTGTGAGTGTTCTCTTTCAGAATCACATTAAACACCTACACACAATAATAACAAAGGCTGGCGCTAGAAGCATTCGTTGTACAGTCACGAGAAAGTGATAAGGGAATAATTAATGAAAACAAAGAATTTCATTTACAATCAGCACCCTCTCAGCGTGTCTGCATTCTTTGTATGTAAAATGTCATTCATGTTACCAAAGGTTTTGTTCGCTGTATGTTCTAGCTCGTCCTTTATGAACGAACTATGTTAAATTAATATTATTGCGTACAAAGGATTTTGTACGATGTATTCGTAAAGCTTAATAGAAATTTGCGTGAAATATATGAACTTGATTTTTGTTTGTATCACAACAGCACACATAATCCGCTCTGTCACTAGGCTATAAAGTTATTATTTTCGCAGTATTCAAAGTTAATACTTTCAACACTGGTCACTATCTGGTTTGTAATGATTTAGTCTCGCGCCCACACACTCAGTAAAAAAATAATGAGCCTTATCCGTATCCGTATCCTGGGATCATGCCGCAAGCAAAAGTGTTTTAGTACAAATATCATAAGGCTAAAGAACGGTTTCACACCCTCTGGATTAGCCTATATTATTATCATCTAGACAAATTTAGGATCGTAATTAAATTTGTTTTGTCTGCCATGTAATTAAACGGAGACTTATCCGGAGATTTTGAAGCTGGCCTTTTTCTTTTAAATTTAATATAATACCTATCTATAGATTATACAACTGCAGGGCATTAAATATGGTGAACAGGACGCTAGCTATTTTTGACATGAACAAAAGCAAAACAAACAGAACATTATGAAGCATCTTACATCACATAGACAAATTACGGCAAAATTCGCTTCGAGTTAGGTTTACCTATTTAAATGTATAGTCAACCGAATATATTGGGTCAGTGTCTAGCCGAACTTAATCAGTATAGACGGACTGATTGAGTATTTACACAAACCGTCTGTCGTCGGATCGTCTGGTCTTACTCGACTGGGGGCTGACTTACGGCCTGAAGTTTGGCCAGCTGATTGATAAATTCAAAGATCGCTAAGACCGCCTTTGGTTTGATCAATACGAAGCCTGATATGTATGTCAGTGGGAACGGACGCAGCGAACATTCATGTACTAAATGCACTTAAATTAAGAATGTATCTACATATATCTTCAGCAAAATTCGCTATCAAATAAGTTGATTCCTTGTCCTTGCAATGAGCGTAGTTTTTATGTATATTTTTAGGCAAATGTCATAAATAATATCGGATTTTATACAAATGTCATAAACGATACTATACTACTGTTAGCACCACAAAACCCGTCAAAGGAACGATCCCTTACTACTTTGCTGTCGTAAAGAAAATAAAAGCCTCCACAAAAAGTCCTACTAACGAACAATTTTTTCGTTGACCATTGTAAGAACTGGAACAAGAAAAGTAGTAGTAGCAGTATTTTCGTAATGCATCAAAACATTGCCGGGGCTCTTAACACAATGCATAATCTTGACCTGGCTTTAAACGAATTACACCAATCAAAGACAAATATTATCGCTGTGTGCCTTACTGAACATTTTATAGTTAAGGGGAAGAAAAGTACTTAAATTTAAATAATTTAAAGCTTCAAACCATATTCTCAAGGGAAAAGCAACGGAGAGGTGGCACGTGTATTCTATGTGCAAATTACATACAAGGTGTAGAAATAAAAGAATTAAAAGACTTGAGATTATAGAAAAACATTTTGAAATATGTGGTATCGAAATTCAACTAATGAAACTCATCATCTTGCATGCATCTATAGAACTCCTAATTCTGACATCAAACTTTTTTTTGCCAAACTGAATGAAACCTTGACTAAACTTCAAAATTAAAAAAGTAAAATAATTACATGTGGTGATTTTAATATTAATATATTATGTAAGAATAACATCAGCACTCAATTTTTAGATACAATATCAAACTATGGTTTGCAATGTCATATCAAAGAACCTACAAGGTTAAACAAATGCATCGACAATATTATTAGCAACATTTCAGGAGTAACAGGTCACACGTTCAACCTATGTTTATCGGACCATAATACAGCACAAGTTGCAGAATTTTAGTCCCTGACTAACAAAAAACTTGCTTACAATTATTTTATTAGAGTAAATGACCATTCAAAAGTAAATACAAGAAAATTCATGGAATGCTAATGACGCTTTTACTGCTTTTCACAACGAACTTGCATTATTTTACAAACTTTGTTTTCCTGTTATTAGAATTAAAATAAGTCACAAAGTTAAAGGTATTGCTTGGGCCACAAAAGGTATCAAACGAAGTTGTAAAACTAAAAGAACCTTAAGATATAAATACTATATTGACAAGACTAGTAATAGCAAGAGTCAGTTTAAAAAATATTCGAACTTGTTAAAGAAATGCATTAATACTATTCAGTCTCATTACATCTTAAAGCATATATCTAATTCGAAAAATGAAAGTAAGGCTACATGGGATATTGTCAAGCGCAGTATGGGTAATTATAATTCAAAAGAATATATTGATAATTTAATTGATAATGGTAACTTTGTTGAAACAGGATTAGGCATAGCTAATTTATTTAATAACTTTTTTATTGACATAATACAAAATAACCCTGTAATGACAACAACAGACACACTAAACTATGACACTTACAAATTGAAAACTAATGTTTCAAGTTTCTTCCTGGAACCTACAAATCCAGGTGAAATCTATCAGATAATTATGTCATTAAAAAAATCAAAGTGTGACGCAGACCTGCTAAAACGTATTGTATTGTATGTAGCGGTACCTATGTCACATATAATGAATTTATCTATTGAACAAGGACTTTTCCCAGATAAACTGAATCTGTCTGTTATAAAACCCCTATTCAAAAAAGGTTCTAAGCAAGACAAGAATAACTACAGACCTATAGCTTTAACTCCTATATTGTCAAAAAATTTTGAAAGGGTAGTATACAAAAGACTTCTTAAATGCCTAGATAAGAATGATATACTAGCTAAAGAACAGTATGGTTTTAGAAAATGTAAATCAACTCAACTGGCTACATTTACCTTGGTTAATTCTATAATTCAAAATATAAATGCAAAAGTGCCGACAATTGCCCTTTTTCTTGATCTTAGCAAGGCGTTCGATTTTGTAGATTACTCGATACTTATTGACAAATTAGAAAAATATGGAATAAGAGGTATAGCTTCGCAATGGTTCCAATCATATTTGAGTAATAGAATGCAGTTTACAAGAGTGTCAAAATTTAATAATTCTACTAATTCAATAGAAAATAACGATTCGGAACAACGTGTAAACTACTCTGGCATCCCATAAGGAAGCATATTGGGACCTTTATTGTTCCTTGTCTATATTAACGACCTACCACGTGCGGTATCACACAACTCTGTCTTATTTGCTGACGACACCAATGTTATAATAAAATGTAAAAATATAGATTATTATGAGTCTGAAGTAAATGAAACACTTCTACAAATTATTAAATGGCTAGATGTAAATAAATTAAGGATAAATATTGAAAAGACAAAATTATGCACTTTAGAACCTGCAAAAGTAATCAGTTAAAATTAAATATTAAATACAACAATAATAAAATAGAACTAAAAGAAAGCACAAAATTCTTGGGAATAACACTAGACGCTCATTTTAGATGGAGAGTCATGTCGATAGCATTTGCAACAATATCAATAGATTCGTCTTTGCTCTGCGTAAACTTAAAGATATAACATCAAGACGTACCTCCTTAATGGTATATCATGCCTATGTTTGTTCGATTATACGATATGGCATTAGTGATCTGGGTTAACTCTACTGACCTTATGAGGGTCTTCATAGCGCAAAAAAAATGCATCCGTTCAATTTATGGAATGATATGGCATGAGTCCTGTAAGCCTATATTTAAGTCGGAGAAATTACTTACTGTCCCTTGTATTTACATATATGAATTTGCAAAATTTGTCAAAGGTCATCCGTACCTCTTCGAATGCAACAACAACAAAAGTAAGCGTAGAGTAACTCAAATTCATCTCAAAATGCCAGTACCAAAATTGGTACTTTTTAGACGCAGTTGTGCTTACATGGTACCTTTAATTTTTAACTCTTTGCCAAAACACATTGCTGATTTGCCATATGGTAAATTCTGTCGAGCTTTGCGGTATTGGCTGACAGAGGAAAGCTTTTATACTATTAAAGATTTTCTTAAAAAGAGCTCCTTTCGTTTTTTCTATTATGGAAATGCATTGTAATACACTTAATATTATCATTAAACTTAGTAAGTTATTAATTTATTTGTTAACTCAATGTTTAAATTTGCACACCTTTAAAGAAGGTGAAATATGTCGTGATCTTATATTGTATTTTAACATCTTATGTACCATATTTCTTGCAAATAAATAAATGAATGAATAAATAAAATGATAACTTTGGAGAGCGAAGTTCAAACTGTCAACGAATATCTTCAAGCCATTATTCACTAAAAATCTACCTTTTTAAGTTTTTGCCTCAGGAAGTTAATTTGGTAATTATCTTATTACAAATATTTATGCATTACCTTCAATTGTAGTAGAATCTAGAATTCGTTTGACTGTAAAAAGTCATAGAATTTTTCATCATCATCATCATCAGCGTTTTGGGCCAACTATACCACGCTGGCCAAACGGGTTGGTAAAGGGTTTGTATCAAGTTTTCCTTCTCTTACAGTGCTGTTCTCTGCATAGTATGCTACCTCTGTCGGCTCTTACGACACCCATGGGATGATATGGGGTGGTGACAATCCGTATTCTTAATCCGTCACCACACGGATCGAATCTTTACTCGAAACAATAAATCTGAAACAGAAGATGTAGGTTAAGGGATAGTAGGCTATGCAAAATCATTTAATTTAAAATAATGGTCAGCATAGTCACAAAATTCTTGTTGTTTAAAGACACATTAATTTCTGCACGTTGGTTGTTTACAACTCTTATTCAAGTCAAAAAAGAATAAGAATTTATATTCCTTATTGTCAACAATACAAGACATAAAGTCAAATAATATTTTATAAAAGCCTATATTCTGGACGTCAGTGGGCATTAAGCTATTATTTTACACAGAATACGAGTAATACGACACCTTTGTACTTTAAAGATGAGACGAGATCTATTGTGACAGGCGTCGTAATAAAAAACCCTTGGGTAGGTGCCAAATTTGCAAATTCGTTAAGATCCCAAAACCTTACGTCTTACTCAAACGAATAAGGCTTACTACAAACTGTAGACCAATTTAGACCCATCACAACGATTTTAAGTAAAAAATTGTCACTAAAGATGCTTTCAAAAGTTTTGCTAACATAATCAGTAGTGTAATATAACGTAATATAATTCGGCAGAATTTTTCGAATTGTATGTACCAGTCGGATGAGTGGATATTGCAACTGGGATATTGCTAGGAAACTCAGGAGATGCATTTTCAATAACATTTAGCGCTCTGTCGATCACAGGCTACTATTTTCTTACTTTTCCTCTCAGTAAAAGATAGAAGGAAAGTAACGCAACAAGTTACGACAAAGGGAGGCAGCGTTTTTCCTCGACTTTATTAATGTTGTTGTTTCTTGCATTCTCCTTTTAAAAATATCTTTGCGGAAACGTCATTAGTACTAACCTAAGAAAATGGATAGTGAGTTATATTCTAGGGTTTATTATTTTTGTGTCGTATAGTTGGCAATAAATTTTAACGGTCAAATAATGGCAACTTAATCAGGCTTTCGGCGGCTTAAATGGGTCCGTTTAATGTTTCGATTTGTATCGGCATTTTAGATTTATGCAAAGTAAATTGTATTTGTATTAAATCGTTGTAGATAGCTTTTAAATGTAAATAAATATCTGCTTTCTGTGGTCTTGTTAATTTATATGGACGTCAGTGAAATTAATTGTAGGTTGTTGCGGCGTAGGCGAGTGCCGGTGCAATATTGTACTCAAAATGATATTACGGAGTGTTACTGAGCGATGTAGTGGTATTTAAGGGTTGTAAAGTGAATGTTGTGTGCGATTTTGTGTCTGTTGGTTTACTCCAAAGAGAGTGTGATAAATTAGTCAGGTTTGCACTATTGTGAAGTATAGATTTGGCTAAAAATTAATACATTAATTTTCTATTGTGAAACTTTTGGAATCGTTGCAATATGCCGAGGGCCTAGGTACATAGATTTAGAGCATAGTTTTAGGTCTAAGATACTGTAGTAAGCTCCCTACAAGGGAGCAAACGAAGCAAAACTTGTCAGCGTTTTCGACATGTACATTGTGAAAGTTTGCAATAGCCAATATTAGCTCAACTTGCATAATTCTCACAGAGCAAAATAACTATAACTGTTCCAGTAACGATATCAAACATAATATTATTCAGTGGCAGTGTAGCATAGTTTTATAATGTTTACTCTTTATATTACTAATGCTATATTTTTTTTTTATAGTCTCACGCCTGTTTCCCCGAAGGGGTAGGCAGAGGTGTAAATATTACACCCACATTTCGCCAGATTTATTTTAGTCCCACGTAATAGGGGGCGAGCCTATTGCCGTACCGGGCACATTACCAGACTCCGTGCTTCTACTGAGAATTTCCTAGCGGAAAAACCCAATAACACTTGCCCGACCCGGGAATCGAACCCGAGACCTCCCAATCCCACGCGCACATTTATGCCGCGAGACCAACGAGACAGTCAGCTAGCTTTGGCATTGGCTTAAGAAAGAATTGGCGTAAAGAAGTGGACATTATATCGGAGTATCATTGACTAAAACCCATATTTGTTTCTCAAACTTAAAAAGCACCGATTTTCCCAAAGTACATTTCATCCCTTATTACAATTTATCCAGTTTGAATGTTGCAAAAAAGAACTTATGTCAGTGAGTAAAGACTAATCTATTTCAGCTGTTGACTGTGGACTACGGAGCGCTAAGTTCTGCCAATGACGCATCAAAATCCTGGCTCTCACATTCATTCTTCCATTGCAACTCAACTGGGAAAATTCCCATAGATCTCTCTATATTTTCCTAAACAAATAAACACAATCATTTCTAATATAATACATAGCAATTGAGCACGTTCCTATAATAACAGCTGTCAACCGATATTCCGTATCAGCGCGTATGTGTATTACACTGACCTAAATGCAGAAAAATGGCTCGATATTCTACATATTGTTGTATCAAATTAAGGTAGTGGGATAGGATGTTATGGAGTAGACGTAATAGAAAATCTAATGTGCTCGATCGTCGGTGATTATAGCAGCCTTTTAGTTCAGAATTATGTGCTTATTTTAGTTCATCATCATCGGCCCTGTATATAAACTGTCCCACTGCTGCGCACAGGCCTCTTCTCCCTATGAGAAGGGTAAGGCCATAGTTCACCACGCTGGCCAAGTGCGGGTTGGCAGACTACACATGTCTTTCGAGAACATTATGGAGAACTCTCAGATGTGCAGGTTTCCTCACGATGTTTTCCTCGACCGTTTTGCAAGCGATAATTAACAATTTAATACGCACATAATTTCGAAAAGTCATTGGTGCGCGCCGTGGATTCGAACGCGAGACCTCTGCTGGACGTAAAGTGTTATTAGTTTATATTGATTTATATTTACGTAGAGTCATATTCAAATAACTTGTCATCATGAATTATGATAAAAAAATCAGGTTCGCGTTCTGGTTACAGGTACCATTTTCAATTAAAAGCAATAGTCTAAAATGAGCGGCACCGATCGTACAAAAATATTTGTCTGCACGACACAATTAGTTTTTTTTTTATTATTGTCTTTCATCATGCACCCATAGATCCTGAATCACAGTATACTTTACAAAAATTAAAAACGGACAAAACACTCATAGTCGGAATAATTATCATCATTATTATACAGCTGTTCGCAGTCCAGTATTGGACATGGGTCTTTCAAAATGTTGCTCAAATTTTGATAGATAGCTTATATAAGGGCTTAAAGTATGAAATTGCCGATTTGTACTGAAAATCAAAATTGTTTATTTTTTAATTTTAAACATATTTATTTAATCAAACTAGTTGCCATTATTATCTAAACATTGCTGCCATCTAATAGGAAGGTCATTTATGACTTTGCGATAGAAACTTTTGTATCAGATTCATATTTGGTTTTCGCAAATATGATTATGTATCAGAATTTCGTAACTAACTCAAGTGGCTCCCAATTCGTTTTCGCAAGAATACTCATATTCTTACATTATTGTATAATGTTTTATTCGATCCTAACACTCCCTTGTATCTCAAAGAACGGTTTAAGTTCCTCCATGACACACATGCAAGGTTTCTATGGTCAACAGAGAATCTGAGGCTGCAAATGCCAACGCATTCAACAAATTATTACAGTAAAGCTGCGTATGCATTATGCGCTCCTGGCGCGCGTGCCATGAACGCCCGCGCCGAGAGTGTGTTCACGGAACGCGCTCCAAATATTTGAATGATATCAACTCCGCGCGCCATGGCGCGCGTGGCAACTGTTCCAGTGTTCGCACGAGCAGCAGCTGCGTATATATATATATATATCTTACAGTTAGTAGAGCCTAGCTGATATCAGCATGAATGGGCCGGCTCGACTGGGAAGTACTACCCTCTTACAGAAAATTGATGTAAAGTAACAGTACCTAAACTGTTGCGTTTCGTTCGGTGAGTGAGAGTGTCGGAGGCCCTGTCCCCTATTCCTTCTCCCTCATCCCACTCCTCATCCTATCCCTTTTCCCAACCCCAAGGGGCGCCAACGCACTTGTGACTCCCGTGGTGTTACTTGTGTCCGTGGGCGGCGGTAATTGCTTACCATCAGGCGATCCGTCTGTTCGTTTGCCGCCTAATACCATAAAAAAAATATATATACAGGGTGTCACAAGACCCATCACCAAGCCGAAGTCTACTAGTTGTGGACATCATGCCAAGTCATACTAACCAAAAATAGTACCTGGGAAACGATTTTTTTTTGAGATTGTACATTTTTTAAACCGCAATTAAAAGCGCGCGTGTGCAATGCTAGAAATACCTACTTATCCATGGGGTTATAGGGCATCTAAAGAATATATTGACGGCTAAATACATCGATTTTGTACCTAATTAGAAATAAATCCATACTAACTTTGAGCCTCAATACCTCTTGAACCAGTAATTCCCCAGGTATAGTGCCGAAGTAAAAAATGTTCGTAGTGATTGGTACAACATGGGATTTCAGTTTTCGTTAAGGGTCTTTTTACACCCTGTATAGTAAATAACAGTATTATACAGAAGAAAAAACATAAACGTAAAGTGCGTTGGTGGACGAAAGAGTTGTTTATTATTATAGGCTCACGCATGTATCCCCGAAGGGGTAGGCAGAGGTGTAAATATTACACCCACATTTCACCATGAATTTTTAGGTCCCACGTAATAGGGGGCGAGCCTATGGCCGTTACCGGGCACGTCTCCAGTCTCCGAGCTGCTACTGAGTATTCGGAAAACCCAGTGTCACTTTTACCCAACACGGGAATCGAACCCGGGACCTCCGATTGATAATAATGAAAGAGTTGTTTCACAACTTATTTCCCTCCAAGCGTCTTCTCTGAGCGATTTATTATGATAAAAAGAAATTTTACTATTCCACAGCAGTTCTTTTGTTGTACCATAAAGTTGAATTAATTTACGGCAACTCTGATTATCCATCGCTCGGAACGTAACGAACACATGAAATAATACACGTCCGTCTCAACTGGCGCGCGCGCCAGAATTGAGTTTCCTTTGATGCGCGGTAAAAAACCAACTCTAGATGGAACGGGGCGCTCCATGTTTGAGCGTTCCAACAAACACATTGGCGCGCGTTCCAAAATGGTAGCAATATCGCGCGGCCGGAACGCGCGCCAATGTTCGTCCTTTTGGAGCGCGAAGTCGATACGCGGCTTAAAATCCTTTGCTGTCCAGGCAGTGCGCTTGTGGAATGCGTTGCCTCTTGAAATTAGGCAAGCAAAGTCAATAGGCATATTTAAAAAGGCATTAAAACAGCACTTCCTATCTAGTAGCTAGTCAGTGTCAATAGCGTATTGTGACTATAATATCTATAATATGTTATGTGCGTATGTATTTATGTATGTATGTATGTATGTATGCATGTATGTATGTATGTACTTATGCATGTATGTATATTATATGTTTCTGTATTTACGTAATATATTAACAATGAATTATGAATGAATTTGAATTAACAAGGAACTTTATTACTACACCATTTTATAATTCTATTTCCCTTATCTATTTCTTTCCATCCAAAGGTTGCCTGGAAGAAATCACTTTTAGCGATAAGGCCGCCTATTGTGCATTGTATTTGTAAACTTCTTCTTGTTCTCTTCTAACTCTGTAATGTGACTTGTGGTGTACAATAAAGAATTATCTATCTATCTATCTATTTATCTCTGAGGATCTAGACTGCACAAACTGTGTGAAAGCATTTTGTACTGCCTTCTGGGAAGAAAACTTCTTGTCACGTAGATAATTCGCTCCTTAAATGCAAAAGCGCCACAAATAAAAAAAATCTCAAAATCGTTTTATTGCAAAAATATGATTAAAATCGATGATATTTTATGGTAAAAAAGACATCCATTATTATCGCTTAAATTACTACCAAACCGTGCAACCGCCTTTTTTGTATTTGCGCGGTTTAGTAGTTAACTTTAGTGCAAAAGTGCCATTTTGTTAGTTGCGCCCCGCGAGTCAGCGCGAACGCAAATTTGTTTTGCGCAATACGGCCACAATACGAAATAAATACTGTGTTTGTATAAATAGTTTTAAGCAAAAGTGCCACATTTTGAAAACCTTCTGTTTTGTAGGTATAAAAATCAAGTTAGTATATTACATAATTGTGTTACACAACAGTGCCAAATTTCTAAATATGTCCCTTTTGTACATATTTTTACACACTTAAGTCATTCTATGTTATGTATTAAAGTGCTGTTTTTGTGATTAGTCCTTTTTGTACATAATTAAACACACGTAAGTTATTTTATATTTTAAATTAAAGTGCTGTTTTAAAGATATGTCTGTTTTGTATAGATTTATACACAAGTAAATTATTATTTATTATAAGTTAAAATGCAATTTTTTGCAATGTGATCTTATTGCATATAACATGCACGTACAAAATACATATTAATTCGTGGCGTTTATTCGACCTATTCCTTTTTAATACCAAAAACTAATACCACTGGTATTAGTTAATTATCCCAGTAAATTTCTATTCCGAACGAATACCACTCATAAACGAATACCAAAATTAGTAAAATGGTATGAAGGTACAGTCAATAATATAAATGCTGTGAAATGTGATTTTAAGTAATGTATATTTCAATCAAAATAAGTCTTTCAAAGTCAGTCTTATTAAACATATTTAAGTGTAGTAGGAAATAATTGCACTAATATCTAAAGAATAACACTAATCCATACCAAGCGTGAACTACTTCTCTAGCACTTTGTTGATAAGACCCTGTTACACGGACATTTAAGGAAACAAGAACAAGAGCGGAACTACGATCACGAGAAACCACGATTGTCTCCCAGCAAATGAATATAGAGGACGACTGAGGGCATATTAATAAAAAATGGATAACGTTACAATACGCCGGCGCATAAGGACATGTTCTGATAATGCTGCTCACTTTGAAACAGATCAAAACATACTTAATTCTACATGTCTTGATGAAACGGCCTTAAGTGAAGCATTTGTCGAAGCAACAAACAGTTCAATGTTAATTTATCAAAATGAACAACTAGCCGAGGCGAAAAAAGAACTTGAGACAGCACACAACGAAATTGCAAACTTAAATTTACACATCCAAGAATTAGAAAAACAGCTAAAAGACAAAGATAATACAACAAAGTTACTGAAAAAAGTTACCTGCGAGGAGAGAAAAGCTTGTTCCCCAGTAGTAAAAACTCAATGTTCACCCCTAAACAGAAGACTGCTATCTTTACAAATGGCAACACCCAGAGTATCACCCATAAACGCTGGTAACATTGTTTGCAAAAAGCAAATTAACTACGATTACGAAAATAGCAGTACAAACAATAATATATCACCAGTTTTGCAGGCTACAAACAGGCATAAATCATTGCCATCGGTACAGCCATCAAAACCACAGTCTATAACAGACCCTAAAATTGCCAGTAAAGACAATTACAAGCCTCAGATATTAATCTTTGGTGACCAACAAATACGAGGATTTGCTCAAAAAATGATCAAGCAAAGGAACAGAAACAAATGGAATGACATCTATTCAATCTCAGCAATATCAAAACCCTATGCAACTTGCTCACAGATTTTGGGTTGCTGGAACGCACCCACTAAAATGACATTGTCATACTTAGCGTTGGCAGTAATGATAAAAATCCCTATTTGTTTTTTTCAGAACTTTGTCATGGATTGCATAAATTAAAAAATAATAAAGTGTTTATATTGAATGTTATAAATAATGAGTATCTAAATGTATCACTACTAAACAAAAACATACAATTGTTTGTCATAAATTTTCCAAACTGTACATTCATAGATACATCTGCAAATGCATTTCCTAAGGTTTTCCAGGGTAACTATGTGTCGAAGAGTTTTATGTGTCAGAAGCTAAACATAGAAATTGATAATATTAATTACCAAAAACTAATTTCATCCCAATTAAAGGTAAGAAGTGTCAAAATAACACAAACCTCAGAAACAAAAAATCCAACTAACAAAAACCTCAGCCTGGTGAGCCTATGTGTGATACGACCTCAAATCAGTCACAGTTTTTTCGAAACTAAGATTAGATACTCTCTGCTTCATCAGAATATTGCTGGTATATTAAATAAAAAGGACCTCCTAGAAGTAACATTGTTAGAACTAGAGGATATGAATTTGAATATAGATATTATCTATTTATCTGAAACCTTTATCCGAAGAGGATCTGAAAATAACTTAATACTTAAAAAATACAAGTTGGTTTCAGCATTTTCAAGGCCCCATCAGCGAAGGGGTGGGACATGCATATTGGTCAATAAAAACTTAGAGTGTAAACCTTTGCAAAATATAGTAGAGCCTGTAGTGTACCATTTTGAATATTGTGCTATTGAAATTATTGCTCTCAAACTCTATGTTGTCTGCATATATCGAACACCTAATTCCGATATCAAAATATTTCTACAAAAATTAGACATTCTTTTGAGGAAACTAATAAAAAGTAGCAATAAACGAATCATTATCTGTGGAAACTGGAATTTGGATGTCTTAAAAGCAGGCAAAAATCTTCGAGAATTAGAGTCTATTTTTAATAACTATAGTATTACCAATCACATATCCAAACCTACTAGAAAGAGCTCTTGCATTGACCTCATTGCCAGTAATTTAGTCAATATTCAATCCAGCATACACAACCTTGCACTATCAGATCATGAGACAGGTCAGTCCATATCCTTTGAGGTTAGCAATACCGACAGCAGATCAAATGTAAAAAAATGTTGGTTTGAATACCGCCGTGATCTAAGTAAAGAGAACATAACAAAATTTGTTTCTTATATATCTTCTCTGACATTTTCTGAAGTTTATCAGCTAAGCAATACCAATCAATCATTCAATTATTTCCATGACCTTTTAACATTATTATATAATTTGTGCTTTCCCATTATCAGAGTAAAAATTACAAACAAGCCTTTAAAAAGCAGGTGGATATCTAAAGGTATTAAAAAAAGTTGCATTAATAAGAGACGTCTGTACCTCAAATATAGGTTGACTCATGCAAATAAGCACCAACATAAAAAAGCTTACAGCACATATACAATAATTCTTAAAAAATGCATTCTACAGGCACAAAAATCTGTAAATTCAAGATATTTATTTAGAGCCCAAAATAAATGCAAGGCCGCTTGGGATATTATTAAGAGTAACACCAAAGATAGGGTAGAACTAGCTGACATAGACAAAATAATATTAAATGAACACACATATTCACATCCTGACCAAATAGCCAATATTTTTAATAATTTCTTTATTGACATGACTAATAACACTACAAATAATCCATTAATAGATGCTATATATCCATATCCTAAGACCAACCTCCCTAATACTATTTATTTGACCCCTACCAGTGCTAATGACATTTTCAAAATTATTAATAATCTAAAATCTACCAATTCGACTGGATACGATGACCTACATACCAAGCTCCTCAAACATTGTGCTATGATGCTAGCACCCCCTATCAGCCACATAATCAATTTGTCATTTAGTCAAGGTCAATTTCCTTCACGAATGAAATTCTCAATAGTCAAACCCATTTACAAGAAAGGTGACAAAACTAACATGAACAATTATCGTCCCATTACACTTATACCAGTAATTTCAAAAATTTTTGAAAAGGCTATGAATGAAAAATTATATTCATTTTTAACAAAATTCGACATTCTAAAACAAGAACAATACGGATTCAGAAAAAATAAATCGACCACTTTGGCCTGATTTACTCTACTAAAACATATCACTACTAGTCTTAACGATAAAAAGCCTATAGCGTCAATATTCTTAGATATGTCTAAGGCCTTTGACTTCGTAAAACATAAGTTACTTATTAATAAGCTAGACCTATATGGCGTCAGAGGAAACGCGTTAAAATGGCTTGAAAGTTACCTCTCGAATCGTCAGCAATGCGTTGAGATATCAGGTTATTCAAAACAAGGCAAAACAAAGTTCAGATCAGCGTATTGCCAGAATAACTGTGGAGTGCCCCAAGGCAGTATATTAGGTCCCTTACTGTTCTTGATCTATATCAATGACTTACCAAATATAACTCCTCACAAATGTATCCTTTATGCAGACAATACCACTATCACCATTCAAAATAGCAATAACAACCCTACTGAGTACGAGAAGGAAATTAACGAAACATTAAACAGAGTAATAACATGGCTCAAAGTAAACAATCTACACATAAACACTAGCAAAACAAAAATGATACAGTTCCAAACATACAATAGCAAACGACCACAACTAAAAATAAAACATGAAAGTAACAGTATTGATTAAGTAGACTCTATAAAATTCTTAGGAGTTAATATAGATAAATTCTGTAATTGGAAATCACACATTGAGGAACTTTGCACTAAAATTGATAGGTTTGTCTTCGTATTACACAGGATTACGCGAGTAGCCGGTCTTGATGCGGCTCTATGTGCATACCATGGCTATGTATCTTCAATACTACGATACTGCGTGATAATGTGGGGTAGTTCTGTGGATTCCACTAAAGTATTTCGCGCACAAAAGAAATGTCTTAGAGCAATCAGTGGAGCCCATCCACTCGATAGCTGCGTCCCACTGTTCAAGAAATATAAAATTTTACCACTTCCTGCATTATACATATTTGAAATTTGTGTTTTTGTATTCAATAATATGAATGAGTTTGAAAAATGGAATGATGTGGTAACTAGACCTAGCCGCAAAGCGCATAAACTCTACGCTCCTAACCAAAAATTGCAAATACACTCAAGCAATGCATATTGTATGGCAATCCGCATATTTAACAAATTACCTGAAAATACTAAAGCGCTAAACTGTGGACCATTTAAAAATAAACTTTTTGAATTTCTACTGATGAAATGTTATTATACAGTCAAAGAATTTCTGGAAGACAAAATTGTAATTGTTTGAATTTTTGCCTAATTGACATTGTTATTTATTTTTTATTTGACATTTGATTTTTTAATTGACATGTGATTATTAATTAACAATTTAACTCCTATATTATTAATGATTATTTATTGACTGACTATTTTATTAATCCATTTATTGTCTGTATCTATTTATTTTTCAATAGTTCTTGTGACATGCAAATTATATTAATGTTGAGATTCATACAGTGTGAATGTGATTAACAATATGTCTAATGTAATAGCAATAGCATAATAATTTATAAGACAGTAACGATAATTTAATGTAAAAGAAACATTTGTACGCCGGTGACGGCAGAATACTATGGATTAAAATAATTGTTAACATCTTGTATACAGTATTCCAACAAATAAACTATTATTATTATTATTATTTATTATAATAAAAATAATTTTTTTCCAACAAATCACTAAGTATTATTCATTTTCGACTTTAAAATGGAGGAAATAAAAACTATCACAAAAAATAATATTAAAATTATAATTAAATACTAAAAAAATCAATAAACTGCTATTATAAAAAGAAATAACTTTTTTATAACTTTTTTTGTGCCCTTTTCTCTACTTGTGTTGCGACCACTATTTGTAAGGCTGCGTCTTCTTTTAGCGCTACCAGAAGCTGACATAAATTTGCGTTTTTCGCACATTGTACACAGCATGTACAGTAGTATTTAGTTTTAAATGCCAAGATTCTGTGGAATTTGTAGTTCGATGACGTTCACCATGGACAAACCAAACGTCTACAAAATTCTCATTTTCCAGCCATTGTGACACCATGTAGTTATTAAAATTTTCAATGGCGTCAGTAGCAGGGGTGTCTTCCATAATATAGCACCAGCCTTCAGATATAAATTGTCGTGGAAGTAAAGGCAGTAAAGATGAAAGTCTTACATGTCTTCGAGTGATTGCATTGCAAACTCAGTGAACCTCGTATTTATTAAGTGAGTGTTTATTGTTTAATATTAAAAACAAAATAAATAATGAGGCAGTTATGTGTAAAGTCCAAATAAAAATCAACTTTTAAGAGATGTATTATTTTTAGAGGTCGACCCAGCGCACGTTGGGCAGACGAAATAGTCGCGACAGCAGGCACAAACTGGCACTATACAGCAAAAGACAGGGAAAAATGGGATTCTTTGGAGGAGGCTTTTACCCTTAGGGGGTCTATGCATTAATAATTTTTTTGTTCATTTCATATACTTATTTTAATTTAATTTTCAATACTGTAATTTTGCATGGAATAAATAAAGCTTTATTATTATTATTATTATTATTATTTTTTGTAGAAATGTCAAATGATCTACCTTCCACATCTTTGGGAAATACCGTTGGATTGAATTTTATAAAAAGAAATGGTGGCTTAGTGCTGTTGAGAGCTGGTTATCAATACACGAAAAAGAGAGAAAATTAAAATGGATGGAGCCACTGGAGATGCGTGAAAATTAAAGAGTGCAGTGGATCTTTGCAATTTGTTACCAGCCATATACATAAACTATTTTCATTCAGTCAGTCAGTATTTTGATAAATTATTTTTGTTCCGTAGGATTCCATTATTTCCGATGAAAAAAGCATAGCTGCAAGCCTGACGAAGTTAATAACTTAATGCTGACAAAGGTCAATGATTGGCGAGAAACAGTCATAAATGCAGATTTTACCCCCCCCCCCCCATACCAAAAATTTACAACAAATTCAAATCACAGTTTTATGATAATAATGAAATGAATTTGGTAGAAAAGATCCTGTCGTTTATTAAAAGCAAATTATATGAAGCAAGAAACAGGGAAGCTGGTATTTCAAAAATAAAGTGCAAGACAGTTGACGAAGTGGAAATTCCCAAACAATTTCAAAGTTTCGTTTTTCATGATCATTAAGATCAATCTTCTATACACGAATAATAATTTTATCTACTCCTAATCAACTGGCGCAAATTTGGAAACTTAAACTATTTCAATGTGATGGAACGTTCGATTACTGCCCTGCTCCATTTGTACAGCTCTATACAATACATGGAGATCATGGAAGTGACGAAGATCACACTCGCATAATTCCTTTGGTTTATGTGTTAATAAATAATAAAAAAGAAGAAACATACAAAATTTTATTCGAAATTTTGAAACAGAAGATTCCTGAATGGTGTCCCACAAAATTTTAACAGACTTTTGAACAAGCTGCTATGAACCGCCATTTCGACTGTCTTTCCGTCAGTTGTGATTAAAGGGTGTTATTTTCACTATTCTAAAAATGTGTGGAAAAAAGCCAAAGACCTTAATTTAACAAAAAATGCAATCACTCGAAGACATGTAAGACTTTCATCTTTACTGCCTTTACTTCCACGACAATTTATATCTGAAGGCTGGTGCTATATTATGGAAGACACCCCTGCTACTGGACGCCATTGAAAATTTTAATAACTACATGGTGTCACAATGACTGGAAAATGAGAATTTTGTAGACGTTTGGTTTGTCCATGGTGAACGTCATCGAACTACAAATTCCACAGAATCTTGGCATTTAAAACTAAATACTACTGTACATGCTGTGTACAATGTGCGAAAAACGCAAATTTATGTCAGCTTCTGGTAGCGCTAAAAGAAGACGCAGCCTTACAAATAGTGGTCGCAACACAAGTAGAGAAAAGGGCACCACACGTAAAACGATGTGCAGGGGAAACTGTGATAAATAATCAGTGGATCAAAAATGTCACTAATCAACTGGTTGACCAAAAAATTACAGTCGGTCACTGCCTGGAAAAATTAAAAATTAATTATTAGTAAAATACAAATATATTATTTATTGTTACCAAAAATTTGATAATTATGCCAACGTATTTTCTATACAAAAGGCAGATTTTTTTGTATCTTTATTATAGTTAAGACTAAGTTAATAAAAGTAGATTTTTTATAATGTTGATTTTTTGTAATTACATTATATTGTAATGACTGTCACGCCAAAATTTTATATTTGTTTACAAACTAAAAAAGTTATTTCTTTTTATAATAGCAGTTTATTGATTTTTTTAGTATTTAATTATAATTTTAATATTATTTTTTGTGATAGTTTTTATTTCCTCCATTTTAAAGTCGAAAATGAATAATACTTAGTGATTTGTTGGAAAAAATTTATTTTTATTATAATAAATAATAATAATAATAATAGTTTATTTGTTGGAATACTGTATACAAGATGTTAACAATTATTTTAATCCATAGTATTCTGCCGTCACCGGCGTACAAATGTTTCTTTTACATTAAATTATCGTTACTGTCTTATAAATTATTATGCTATTGCTATTACATTAGACTTATTGTTAATCACATTCACACTGTATGAATCTCAACATTAATTTAATTTGCATGTCACAAGAACTATTGAATAATAAATAGATACAGACAATAAATGGATTAATAAAAAAGTCAGTCAATAAATAATCATTAATAATATAGGAGTTAAATTGTTAATTAATAATCACATGTCAATTAAAAAATCAAATGTCAAATAAAAAATAAATAACAATGTCAATTAGGCAAAAATTCAAACAATTACAATTTTGTCTCCCAGAAATTCTTTGACTGTATAATAACATTTCATTAGTAGAAATTCAAAAAGTTTATTTTTAAATGGTCCACAGTTTAGCGCTTTAGTATTTTCAGGTAATTTGTTAAATATGCGGATTGCCATACAATATGCATTGCTTGAGTGTATTTGCAATTTTTGGTTAGGAGCGTAGAGTTTATGCGCTTTGCGGCTAGGTCTAGTTACCACATCATTCCATTTTTCAAACTCATTCATATTATTGAATACAAAAACACAAATTTCAAATATGTATAATGCAGGAAGTGGTAAAATTTTATATTTCTTGAACAGTGGGACGCAGCTATCGAGTGGATGGGCTCCACTGATTGCTCTAAGACATTTCTTTTGTGCGCGAAATACTTTAGTGGAATCCACAGAACTACCCCACATTATCACGCAGTATCGTAGTATTGAAGATACATAGCCATGGTATGCACATAGAGCCGCATCAAGACCGGCTACTCGCGTAATCCTGTGTAATACGAAGACAAACCTATCAATTTTAGTGCAAAGTTCCTCAATGTGTGATTTCCAATTACAGAATTTATCTATATTAACTCCTAAGAATTTTATAGAGTCTACTTAATCAATAATGTTACTTTCATGTTTTATTTTTAGTTGTGGTCGTTTGCTATTGTATGTTTGGAACTGTATCATTTTTGTTTTGCTAGTGTTTATGTGTAGATTGTTTACTTTGAGCCATGTTATTACTCTGTTTAATGTTTCGTTAATTTCCTTCTCGTACTCAGTAGGGTTGTTATTGCTATTTTGAATGGTGATAGTGGTATCGTCTGCATAAAGGATACATTTGTGAGGAGTTATATTTGGTAAGTCATTGATATAGATCAAGAACAGTAAGGGACCTAATATACTGCCTTGGGGCACTCCACAGTTATTCTGGCAATACGCTGATCTGAACTTTGTTTTGCCTTGTTTTGAATAACCTGATATCTCAACGCATTGCTGACGATTCGAGAGGTAACTTTCAAGCCATTTTAACGCGTTTCCTCTGATGCCATATAGGTCTAGCTTATTAATAAGTAACTTATGTTTTACGAAGTCAAAGGCCTTAGACATATCTAAGAATATTGACGCTATAGGCTTTTTATCGTTAAGACTAGTAGTGATATGTTTTAGTAGAGTAAAGCAGGCCAAAGTGGTCGATTTATTTTTTCTGAATCCGTATTGTTCTTGTTTTAGAATGTCGAATTTTGTTAAAAATGAATATAATTTTTCATTCATAGCCTTTTCAAAAATTTTTGAAATTACTGGTATAAGTGTAATGGGATGATAATTGTTCATGTTAGTTTTGTCACCTTTCTTGTAAATGGGTTTGACTATTGAGAATTTCATTCGTGAAGGAAATTGACCTTGACTAAATGACAAATTGATTATGTGGCTGATAGGGGGTGCTAGCATCATAGCACAATGTTTGAGGAGCTTGGTATGTAGGTCATCGTATCCAGTCGAATTGGTAGATTTTAGATTATTAATAATTTTGAAAATGTCATTAGCACTGGTAGGGGTCAAATAAATAGTATTAGGGAGGTTGGTCTTAGGATATGGATATATAGCATCTATTAATGGATTATTTGTAGTGTTATTAGTCATGTCAATAAAGAAATTATTAAAAATATTGGCTATTTGGTCAGGATGTGAATATGTGTGTTCATTTAATATTATTTTGTCTATGTCAGCTAGTTCTACCCTATCTTTGGTGTTACTCTTAATAATATCCCAAGCGGCCTTGCATCTATTTTGGGCTCTAAATAAATATCTTGAATTTTCAGATTTTTGTGCATGTAGAATGCATTTTTTAAGAATTATTGTATATGTGCTGTAAGCTTTTTATGTTGGTGCTTATTTGCATGAGTTAACCTATATTTGAGGTACAGACGTCTCTTATTAATGCAACTTTTTTTAATACCTTTAGATATCCACCTGCTTTTTAAAGAAAGAAAGAAAACCTCATGTATGAGCCATTCCGTGAGAAATTGTACCGTTACTAAGGGGACAAAACGGACAATTTTTATATTCTATTTTTTTGTTTTGTTTATGAATCGATGCGGCATTTATCATAGTTTAAGAAAAATATATAGTTTATAATAAAATAGTACACAGTTTAAAAAAAACGGGTTTTCAAACATGATTCATGACAAAAACCTGTCCATTTAGTAACGGTCACTAACATAATATTTTATCAGCTATGTAAACTATAATTTACAAATTCTTAACGATGTTTAGTTAAAATACATATACTCTTTTTGAAATCAATTTCGCTTACCCTATTTGAAATATATTTCTAGCTTTAAATGACATATTAAAATACTTTCGTCACGTTTTAGGTCAGTGTGTCTTATATTTTTAACGTTGTAGTTAATTTGGCTCCTTGAAAATGCTTCATACATACATACATACATATCGTCACGCCTTTTATCCCCGAAGGGGTAGGCAGAGGTGTATTTCTACACCCACTTTTCGCCAGATATACATTAGTCCCACGTAATAAGGGGCGAGCCTATTGCCGTACCGGGCACATTTCCAGACTCCGTGCTGCTACTAAGAATTTCGTGACAGAAAAACCCAATAACACTGCCCGACCCAGGAATCGAACCCGGGACCTCCCGATCCCACGCGCACATTTATGCCGCGAGACCAACGAGGCAGTCGTATAGGGTTTGATGTCGAGTTTTCCGTCTCTAAGCAAAGATGGTATTTGCATCGTGTTATCCCTTAGTCGCCTCTTACGACACCCACGCGGCCACGGGAAGATAGGGGGTGGTGACACTTGTATTCTATGCCGTCAACCACACGGCACAAATTATTTTAAATGAAAATCAGCACCTTATTCTGTTATATATCATCCCAAAATAAACCATTACTAGTAATAAATTCCACTTTATAGCCTAAAACTTGGAATATAAAATTGTGACAGTGACTTCGTAGGAAATGTCATTACGACTAAATTGAAACATAAGCGGTGTTCATAACAAGATTAATAATAAAAAAAATAATAAAAAAGCAAACCTTAACAAACTTTTAACTTTAGAGCCATGCATTGACCGATTTCTGGTTAAGCTGTACTTTTACCGTGAATGACTCGTGGGTGTCTGACCATCCCTTACATAAGTAATCTAGCGAGAGGCTTTCTTTTACAAAATAATTTAAGCCTTAATCAAAATAACAAATTGTCGTTGCGACTTAAAGTGTAGTTGTGTAAAGTTATCTTCAAAACTATTGAAATAATTGTTAGTCACGACACAACTTATGATGTAACAAATTCAAATAAAACACTTTAATTTTTCTTAGATAAACTTTATTTTGTAAAGTTTACATTTATAACAAGGAGTAGCAAAATTCGCATTCATCGGTTGGATAGTGATCGTAAAGAAAAGAGTTGCAAAAAGTACCTACACCAAATGTATGGTCATTTCAATAAAAACTGAATATCTTGTCTATTCATAGCTAAAGAGAAATGTATCAATCGTAAACCTTCAGCAGCAACTGCGTTTTTGCATACAAAAATAAAATTGTTTTGTCCCAAGGCCATTGAAGTCCATCATCAAAGCATTTTATAAGATCATTTTATAGATAAAACTTTGTCAATATCCACCAATATTCCCATTATAAATAAGTTCACGTAGTAACTCTGAAAGGGAAACAAATACAAAAAAAAATCTTAATTGACTATTATTTTTAAAATAAATGCTTATGGTTTTAAGAGTTATACCTACAATAATGTAAGCCAATCTGTTCCGCAAATAAAACGATAGTAATAGTTAACTAAGATAGTAAAAATAGACCACCCATCTATTATGATCAATATAATTAAACAGAAACACATAACTCCATCTTAGTTGTTGTCGGTAAAACATAGACCACGTGAACTTAGCCTTATGTGTCCATTTCGTCACAATTATTGTTCCCCTAATATGTCACGACACTAAATAGACGTGACGAACTCCGCTTACTAATAATAATGACGACAATACTCAATATTCTCTGTTCTTTTAGAGAAAATCATTATTTCACGACAAACACACATACATTAGGCATAATTCGCAAATAAAATAATGTTATAAGAACTTACCGGTATCACGTTATCGCTGTGACTATAGTGGACTTCTTATTTGACTATGTGTTAAAAACACGGCTTTCGTCACTGATTACAGCGTCACAACTGCACGATGGTTAAAAATATATGGCTAATCTACTACAATATTGTTATTATGATAATAAAATAACTTGTATTGGTAGATTTTTCAAACAGAAAGCAAATAAAACAGCAATGACTAAAGTGGAATGTCCACCTTGGTGCTAATTTAATTATCACTTAATTCATGAATTTTGATGTAATGCAATAAGCTTTATGAGTGAAATTGATGTTTTATGTAAGGAAAAGCAATATTCTATAAAAGCTCCTAAGAAACGCCGATGTATGTATAAAAAATACATTAATTTCGAACAGTTAAAGATAGGGACAGGCGGTGTGACACGCTAAAATATTCTATTTTGCTTCTTATTTTTAATCAGTTAAATTAATAACAATTGATTCCATTATATATATATATATATATATATATATATATATATATATATATATATATATATATATATGTATATATATATATATATATTTAAAGATAATGATCTATACTGTACCTAAATAAAATTCTATTCAATAGAGTATGAGATAGTCTTGTAAACTGTTTGTAAAATTATGTGACAGTACTTTTTTTTACGGAATGGCTCGTATTTTATATAACAAGTGTAACGTATGTCCGGTACTTACCGCGTTGCGTCATAGTACCGCCCATACGCTCGGCCAATCAGAGAAAGCCATCGTCCGCACTCGTAAAGCCTGACCAAATATGGTCATAAACGGACTCTCAGCCTGATGGAGGGCCCGGTATATAAAGGGGCCGACAGAGAGGCCGGCACCGCTACTCTAACGTCGCTTCTACTATAACTAAGCGTACCTACTGACCCTACGTCGTATTTACGTGTATCCTGGTCCCAGCTACGGGTAAGCACTACATTTACTGCGTTAGCGTACTGCCCATCTCTCTACCTGCTAGCTGAGGCCGGCTGACGCCGCCTGCCTGACTCTATTGGTTGTGGCTCTCCTAATGCTGCTTTCCTTCAGGTTCCAGGTTCACGTTAAGACTCCGGCTACGCTCCTAGACCGCTACACTTTCCTGCATCGCCTTCGGCTTCACCTCTGGCGAAGAGTCTGGCCTGCCCTGCTCATCGTACTCACACCGCCGGCGTCTGCCAGCTGAGCCAACGTCAGCGAGGGCCTGTACCGCTACGCACAGCCTTCGAGCAGCCTGCCTACACACTACCGGAGGGAACAGCGTGGGAGACTACAGCCCTTAGTGTTCAGGCCAGTGTCGTGTTGTTGGTCGGTCATACTCGTGGCAAGGGAAGTGAGACGATACTCTGCAATAAACGCATCTAAAACCTCTACTGCGTTTTTACTACCAGAACCCGTTACAGTGGCGCCTACGTGGGTTATTGTCTCGCTTTCCGTGCTCGAGTTCTCATCTAGCAGGTCTCCATCATTGTAAGCGAGCAGGTGCGCCTACAGCGAACCGGTACGTATTGTTGTACTAATTGCCTACCTTTTAGTGTAACTACCTACTACGTACTAGTTCGCAAATTTGAATCTAACGTTTTTCTAATTAGTCCTAACGGTCGAACTTTTACGCCTAATCGTAAAGTAGGCCATTTGTAAGGGCGGAACGCTTGCGCACTAAGTGTAGTGTGTAGTGTATACTTACGCGGTTATTCATACACCATGGGCTCACACCCCATAAAATACTTCCTGCTAAACAAGAACGAGTTAGCTTACGAGGTCGCGATTAGAGGTGAGGAGCTGGCTACCTCTGTCCTAGGTCTGCGGAAGCAGCTCCCTAAATTACTGGAAGCCATTCCAAATGATGACATTTTGGAGTCGGGTCTAGCCATAGCGGTGGACTTCGAGGGCGCTAGCGAGGCCGTCTCTGAGCTGGCCAAGCGACTAAATTCATTATCTGCCTCTTACGACGCGAACCTAGCTAAGAGGTCTACCGCACTGCACAACCACTTATACCATAGACTCCGTAGGATGGAACGTCCTACGGCGTTTTCAAAACGGATTACCGAATTGTGCAGCCGGTTCGACAAGCTCTCGGCGGAGCTGTCCGCCATTGAGCAATCAGCTGTTCGCTCAGCTGATGCTGTGGCAGAGGTCCAACCTGCGCCGTCTACCTCGACGCAGGCAGGGTTAGCCCCAGTATTGCATTGCGAGCATTTGAGAGTTAGCGAACTGTCTAAGCTAAAATACGACGGTACGGGATGCGTCCGAGCGTTCCTACAACGCGTAACCGAATTCCAAACCGCGCGTAATCTACCTTCCACTAAAATTTTATCATATGCCTCCGAAATTTTCACCGGTAACGCACTTCACTGGTACCGCGGCCTAAAAGAATATTTCACTACATGGGAAGAACTCACCACTAAATTAATAGACGATTTCACACCGTACGATTATGACTACCGGTTATTAAATGAAATCCGCCGACGTACTCAAGGTGCTACCGAAACTATAATTATTTATCTCTCGATAATGAATCAGCTGTTCGCTAGGCTGTCTCCGTCAAAGCGATTGTCCGAACGCGAAAAGTTAGACATCCTATTGCATAACATACGTCCATGCTACTCACTAGCGCTAGCTCCGTCAATATCTTCAATAGACAGTATAGCAACACTGCAGACGTTATGTTTAAACTACGAACGGATGAAATGTTTGAACTCTCAATTCCGCGAACCGTATTATAATAACGACACGTTGGCACCAGACCTAGCTTACAGTCACAAACCTAATAACCGAGCGCGTAATAATTCCTACAATAATTATCCCGTTGCTACTATAGAGGGTACGTCCGAATACACTGTGAACAACGTACCTAGCAAACCTAAGTCTAAACCTAGCTCTGTCGCTCTAGTCACGTCCAAGTACTGCCCGCGCTGCCGAATCAATGATCACAGTTTGAATGAATGCAAACGCGATCGCTTCGCAATTTGCTTCAAGTGCGGCTGTAGGGATGTGACATTCCCTAACTGCCCGAACTGTAAATCGACGAAACCAAAAAACTAGTTGGTCAGGGTCGGGGCGTGTCAAAATCTAAATTAGGTTCTACAACCTATTCAACCAATTTTGACAAAGATGATTGGAGAAATTGGCTAAACACTCTAAAAGTATATTTCTCTAGTTATTCCGTCGCCTCGATCCTGGATAATAAACCTAAAAATGACCTACGGCCCTATGTTAACGTAACGATTAACAGTTTACCTATTTGTGGATTGCTCGATTCCGGTTCAGCCATTACAATTCTAGGTAACAACTCCCATCTGGAGATAATTACTAAAACCGGGTTAGAAATACAGCAGTGTCACAACACTAATTCCATTCGGTCCGCGGGTGGAAATATATTGTTGCCGCGCGGTTTTATCAACTTACCCACTACTTTTAATAATCAAACCCACTTATTGAAAGCTTATATTATTCCAGAAGTTACAAGTAATTTAATTTAAGGCATCGATTTCTGGAAACTATTTAAATTACTGCCTAACCATATCGCATCCGTATGCATGTCTAAAACATTGCCGTGTAGTGTGTTAGGTGAAAATAAGCTAAGTAACACGAACGTATTGCAATCTTTTAGTGAGTTGAGTGAGTCACAACAGAGAACGGCTAAGTTAATTATAAAGCAATACGAGTCGATTTCTACTGAAAAAACCGGTTTAGGACGAACTCACTTAATAGAACATGCAATAGACACTGGCGATTCTGCGCCGATACGCCAAAGATATTATAGGTTACCGCCGGCGAAATTAAAAATAATTATTGACGAATTAGACGAAATGCTTGCATTGGGAGTGGTAGAAAAATGCGAAAGTCCGTGGTCGTCACCGATTTTACTAACGCCTAAGAAAGACGGTAAACTAAGGTTTTGTTTAGATAGTCGGAAACTTAATTCTATTACTAAAAAAGACGCGTACAAACTACCTTACGTATCCGAAATTTTTGACAACCTTAGGAACGCTAGATATCTGAGTAGTATAGACTTATCTAAGTCCTTTTGGCAGACGCCTCTTCGCGAATGTGATCGTGATAAGACTGCGTTCTATGTGCCTACTAGAGGTACATTTAGATTTGTGACTATGCCGTTTGGTTTAACGAATGCGCCTGCGACACAACAGCGTTTGGTGGATCACTTGTTTACGAACAGTCCTGAGTTCGAAAACTCTGTATTCGTTTTTTTAGATGATATCGTGCTTATATCGCCATCCTTTAATGCTCATGTGTCACTATTAAATAAAGTATACGAAAAATTAAAATCGGCCAACCTTACCATCAACTTGGAAAAATCTAAATTCTTCCGTGATGAATTGAAGTACTTGGGCTACGTAGTAAACTCTAAAGGATTACAAGTAGACCCATGTAAGGTGGAAGCCATTCTTCAATATGCTACGCCTAAGAATAAAAAAGAAGTCAAAAGGTTCTTAGGCATTGCATCATGGTATCGGCGATTTATACCTAATTTTAGTACTATTGCCGGTCCTCTGAACAAACTTACCTCTACCGGTAAGAAAGCCGCACCATTTCAGTGGTCGGTGGAAGCTGATGACTCGTTTTGTAAACTAAAACAATTGTTAAGCTCCGCACCAATATTATCGTGTCCCGATTACGAGAAACCTTTTCAAGTTCACACAGATGCGAGTGCGAGCGGCATCGGTGGGTTACTTACACAAGAAATAGATGGCGTGGAACTACCTATCGCTTACATGAGTAGGTCACTAAATGCACAGGAACAAAACTACAGTATAACAGAACGGGAGACATTAGCAGTTCTAACAGCCCTCGAATATTGGCGCTGTTATTTAGATAACGGGTTAAAGTTTGTTGTGTATACTGACCATTCCGCACTGAAATGATTCCTAAACTTGAGCAACCTGACTGGTAGATTAGCTCGGTGGTCGGTTCGTCTGTCAGCCTTCAACTTCGAAATAAAGCATCGGCGCGGTGCGGATAATATTATAGCCGATGCGTTATCACGATCCCTACCTGTAAATATAATTAACGCGAATAATAATAACGTGAATGACCCTAATGTTAACACTGATCAATGGTATTCAGCCACCTACAATGGTTGTTTATCTTCGCCTAATGACTATCCAGACTATTCTATTAAAAATAATAAATTATATCGTTTGATTAAATCTAGGTGTATGCTACGTAAGGAGTTCGAATGGAAAGAAGTACTACCTTCTTCTGATCGAAATAATGCCATATTAGAGAACCATGCCGAACCCACTTCGGGGCATTTCGGTATATTTAAAACTTACAAGCGCTTAGCACTGCGTTACTATTGGCCCAAAATGCGCGATGACGTAGTTAAGTTCATAAATTCTTGCGACACTTGTATCGCGCACAAACATCAGAACCATGCACCATTGGGAACCATGGGACGACCCAAAGTGTGTTCACGACCCTTCCAAACCATTAGTGTAGATTTGGTAGGGCCACTACCCGTCACAAGAAAACAAAACGCCTACATCTTCGTAGTAACTTGTTGTTTTAGTAAATACTGTCTACTTTTTCCTATCAGGCGCGCAACTGCTGAAATAATAACTAATATTTTGGAAGAAAAAATATTTTTAGTTCATGGTATACCATCTACAATTATATTGGACAATGGTAAACAGTTTGTCAGTGCTACTTTAAAAGCTATGTTGCGCAAGTACAAAATCCCTAATCTTCATTATACCTCTAAATATTCCCCACATGTCAATACGGTCGAACGCTATAATAAAACCAGTTTGTAGGAAATGACCAGAGATTATGGGACACTCTCGTACCTAAGGTGCAGTTTGCATTAAATACTGCAGTTAATGAAGTCACGGGCTATACACCTAGTTTTTTAGTCTATGGACGTGAACTAGTTCCATGCGGCTCACACTATGTCGACACAGACGCTGATGATATAGTATACATACCTATGGACGATTACGCAGAAAACATAGGTCACTTATCAGGCATATTTGACAAAGTTCAGGCACTCCTCATTCAAGCTCATGCTAGGAATTCCCAAACGTATAATTTACGCCGTAAACCAGCTGAGTTTAATGTGGGAGACACTGTGTAGAAACGGACTTTTTATTAGAGCGACAAGGATAAGTCCTTCTGTAAGAAACTAGCCCCTAAATTCGTGAAGTGCACAGTGATTAATAAAAAGTCGCCTCTCGTTTACGAGTTGTCGGACGCGTCTGGAAATTCTATTGGATTTTGGCACATTAAGGACCTAAAACTTATACACTATGGTGCCTAACTATTTGTTACAAACCGTAGAAGACTTTTCCTTCCTTCTCTCTATATGCCGTCTTAGCTTGGACAGTAGCGGACTCATAGACCTAACGCAGCTAGTCGGATTTTCCTTGTTAGCCACGTAAAATCCTCTCCTAAGGCAGGCGGTATTGTAACGTATGTCCGGTACTTACCGCGTTGCGTCACAGTACCGCCCATACGCTCGGCCAATCAGAGAAAGCCATCGTCCGCACTCGCAAAGCCTGACCAAATATGGTCATAAACGGACTCTCAGCCTGATGGAGGGCCCGGTATATAAAGGGGCCGACAGAGAGGCCGGCACCGCTACTCTAACGTCGCTTCTACTATAACTAAGCGTACCTACTGACCCTACGTCGTATTTACGTGTATCCTGGTCCCAGCTACGGGTAAGCACTACATTTACTGCGTTAGCGTACTGCCCATCTCTCTACTTGCTAGCTGAGGCCGGCTGACGCCGCCTGCCTGACTCTATTGGTTGTGGCTCTCCTAATGCTGCTTTCCTTCAGGTTCCAGGTTCACGTTAAGACTCCGGCTACGCTCCTAGACCGCTACACTTTCCTGCATCGCCTTCGGCTTCACCTCTGGCGAAGAGTCTGGCCTGCCCTGCTCATCGTACTCACACCGCCGGCGTCTGCCAGCTGAGCCAACGTCAGCGAGGGCCTGTACCGCTACGCACAGCCTTCGAGCAGCCTGCCTACACACTACCGGAGGGAACAGCGTGGGAGACTACAGCCCTTAGTGTTCAGGCCAGTGTCGTGTTGTTGGTCGGTCATACTCGTGGCAAGGGAAGTGAGACGATACTCTGCAATAAACGCTTCTAAAACCTCTACTGCGTTTTTACTACCAGAACCCGTTACACAAGGTACAAGCATGAACAGGAACTACAATTTTTCTTCACTGGGAGGCCTATGTCAAACAGTGGAGGTCTCTAGGTCACAATAATTACCAACAAAATCAAAACATATAAACATGCAACTTGTGTGAGAATCGAACTAATGCCTATTTAATTTTAAAAATAATGAAGGTAAGAAATAAAGAGAGTAATTTGTAATATTTCAGATAAAATAAACAATATGATAAATTGTGTACGAAATTTCGTGTTATTATTGCTTTCGTCCTGCATTCGCGATACAGCGTGAGACTTTTGGAAGAGCAGCCTCCTACGGAAACAAAGAATAAATACCAAAAGATAGGCTCTTTAGATTGGTAAAATATAAACTACTGGATATTCAGAAAATGAAACAAATATCTGCCTGACAGCATTCTTCGTGAATTTGAAGGTAGTAAAAAGCTATGGTATACTGGGTTAAGTTATCCAGAGTTAATAGATACTTTTTTTTGTGTTGTGTTGGAAAATCTTCATGGAGTCCCTCCGCCTTGGGAGAAGGCCGAAGGGGACTGTCAGACTCGTACTGACTAAAAACCAACCCGTGTTCCTCATGTACCCATGTGTTGGAGGGTCGGGTATCACCGAAGCATTCCTCGCAACCCCCCGACGGGTATTGGCCCGCCAAATGGTCAGGCGGACACCGAAAAAAACCCCTTTGGCGGCGGAAGAAGGTGTTGGGCTCCGCCGCCAAAACACCCAGCGGCCGTAGAGGATAGGGAGGACGGCAACGCAACACCGCATCTCCTCTTTCTCTGCAGCCTCACCACGACGCAACGATGGTGCGCCCCCATGTAGTCGCGGGAGATAGGGCGCGCAGCAACGCTACACCGACACGCCTCTCTTCCCGCGACCGCACCTGACTGCGAGGGACAGATAGAGCTGTCCCCCGCACCTGCCTCTTGGGACGCATCCTACGCAGGCCTCACCCAAGCCCACGTGGAGGGTCCCCTCCCGAGATCCCGCTTAGCTTCACCGTGGGTGTACCTGAAACCCTCGGTTACTGAACCCCCCACCACGACAAGGTGGAGATCCCTCGTGGGGGAGAGTTAATAGATACTGGAATATGAACGTGACATGTAATAAGACTACAGAAGAGGATCCAGTAAAGACGAGGTCTGTTTTATATCCGTCTAACTAAATTACAGGTGATGCCTTTCTGTTAAGGAAAAACAGGACGATGTTTTAAATTATTTCTAACTTGATTTAGTTTACAATAACAATTGATTGCACAGATACAAAGCAAATAAATGTAATGAAATCTAAAACGTCGGTACTGAAATATTTCTTACGTACCAGACCATAAGGCGACAAAACAAGAGTCTAGTACTAAATCAAAAGTGTTATTTTGGGGTACATAATTCAAGAAGGCGACGAAACAAATTCTGACTGCTAAATCACAACTCATCGAATACTTCAATCACATAAGAGTTATTGGGGAATTGAATTTAGTCTATGGACAAGAAGGCTATTTAAGTTATACCGTCTCCATTTTTGCTGTGCAAAAATATCCCTATAAAGTTATCCCTCTACCCGGTATACCCCATATGTTGCACCTATCGTAACGGCCCACAATTTTAACACCATACGCCGCCATAACTCGCGCAAAATGTCTAGCCATAACACGAACAGTTTCGCAAAGAGAAACGATGACCGTTCCATATTACAACGCTTTTACCGAAATTTAATTTGGTCCTTGTTTGCTTAGGACCAAAAGTGGCGCCCTACAAAACCCATTGTTGTTCTACTACTTTGATATTAGGCGAGTACTTAGCTTCATCACTTTGAGGCTTACACTTTTTTGGTGAAACGCTCAGGGAAAGGACTGAAGGCTTAGCTGTTTAATCTACGGATAAAAATTTGAGTTAGAGTTTTGGCTTAGATCCACGCTATTTAGATAAGTGAAAGATGCGGTTAGGAGCTACAGGTAGGGTAGCCAAATGGTCGAGCAATTTGGGGAGTCCTGAATACTGTAGATATTTTTTTAATTTCAGTTGCAACTAACCGTTGAAAAGTTCAGTATTTGTTCTAGTTTCCAAAATACTTTTGTTGGTTGTAATCAGAAAATAAACACACTATAGGAATGAAATATTCTTTAAAATTAGATAATAGTTTACAATTTCACCTAGTTAACATATCCGTTTGGTGATGGATTAAAAATACAAAGTATATCTACACTATCCAGACTGTGAACGGTTGTACGATAATAATTTAAACCTCTCTCCACAGTGTACACCGAAGACCTATAACTGAACTAGGTTTGCTCAAACTATTAATAATGATTAATAAGTATAATCCAACGTCTCTATTTTCGTTTGTTTGAATAATCATTTCAAAACAAAGTTTAGTCTTTACTTCCCAAAAATCCACTTTTAGAGTAACCAACGCTTGGGCAAAAAAATATATTTTATCATCGCATTTATACACCCTCGTTCAAGCACTTACGTTTAGGCACCTTTAGCAATTACTATTAATAGACTGTCTATTAAGCAGGGTAGATACAACGAACCTATCTTATTTACGTGTCTCACGCTGTATCGCGAATGCAGGACGAAAGCAATAATAACACGAAATTTCGTACACAATTTATCATATTATTTATTTTATCTGAAATATTACAAATTACTCTCTTTATTTCTTACCTTCATTATTTTTTAAATTAAATAGGCATTAGTTCGATTCTCACACAAGTTGCATGTTTATATGTTTTGATTTTGTTGGTAATTATTGTGACCTAGAGACCTCCACTGTTTGACATAGGCCTCCCAGTGAAGAAAAATTGTAGTTCCTGTTCATGCTTGTACCTTGTTATATAGAATACGAGCCATTCCGTAAAAAAAGTACTGTCACATAATTTTACAAACAGTTTACAAGACTATCTCATACTCTATTGAATAGAATTTTATTTATGTACAGTATAGATCATTATCTTTAAAAATATATATATATATAATGGAATCAATTGTTATTAATTTAACTGATTAAAAATTAGAAGCAAAATAGAATATTTTAGCGTGTCACACCGCCTGTCCCTATCTTTACCTATTCGAAATTAATGTATTTTTTATACATACATTGGCGTTTCTTAGGAGCTTTTATAGAATATTGCTTTTCCTTACATAAAACATCAATTTCACTCATAAAGCTTATTGCATTACATCAAAATTCATGAATTAAGTGATAATTAAATTAGCACCAAGGTGGACATTCCACTTTAGTCATTGCTGTTTTATTTGCTTTCTGTTTGAAAAATCTACCAATACAAGTTATTTTATTATCATAATAACAATATTGTAGTAGATTAGCCATATATTTTTAACCATCGTGCAGTTGTGACGCTGTAATCGGTGACGAAAGCCGTGTTTTTAACACATAGTCAAATAAGAAGTCCACTATAGTCACAGCGATAACGTGATACCGGTAAGTTCTTATAACATTATTTTATTTGCGAATTATGCCTAATGTATGTGTGTTTGTCGTGAAATAATGATTTTCTCTAAAAGAACAGAGAATATTGAGTATTGTCGTCATTATTATTAGTAAGCGGAGTTCGTCACGTCTATTTAGTGTCGTGACATATTAGGGCAACAATAATTGTGACGAAATGGACACATAAGGCTAAGTTCACGTGGTCTATGTTTTACCGACAACAACTAAGATGGAGTTATGTGTTTCTGTTTAATTATATTGATCATAATAGATGGGTGGTCTATTTTTTACTATCTTAGTTAACTATTACTATCGTTTTATTTGCGGAACAGATTGGCTTACATTATTGTAGGTATAACTCTTAAAACCATAAGCATTTATTTTAAAAATAATAGTCAATTAAGATTTTTTTTTGTATTTGTTTCCCTTTCAGAGTTACTACGTGAACTTATTTATAATGGGAATATAGGTGGATATTGACAAAGTTTTATCTATAAAATGATCTTATAAAATGCTTTGATGATGGACTTCAATGGCCTTGGGACAAAACAATTTAATTTTTTATGCAAAAACGCAGTTGCTGCTGAAGGTTTACGATTGATACATTTCTCTTTAGCTATGAATAGACAAGATATTCAGTTTTTATTGAAATGACCATACATTTGGTGTAGGTACTTTTTGCAACTCTTTTCTTTACGATCACTATCCAACCGATGAATGCGAATTTTGCTACTCCTTGTTATAAATGTAAACTTTACAAAATAAAGTTTATCTAAGAAAAATTAAAGTGTTTTATTTGAATTTGTTACATCATAAGTTGTGTCGTGACTAACAATTATTTCAATAGTTTTGAAGATAACTTTACACAACTACACTTTAAGTCGCAACGACAATTTGTTATTTTGATTAAGGCTTAAATTATTTTGTAAAAGAAAGCCTCTCGCTAGATTACTTATGTAAGGGATGGTCAGACACCCACGAGTCATTCACGGTAAAAGTACAGCTTAACCAGAAATCGGTCAATGCATGGCTCTAAAGTTAAAAGTTTGTTAAGGTTTGCTTTTTTATTATTTTTTTTATTATTAATCTTGTTATGAACACCGCTTATGTTTCAATTTAGTCGTAATGACATTTCCTACGAAGTCACTGTCACAATTTTATATTCCAAGTTTTAGGCTATAAAGTGGAATTTATTACTAGTAATGGTTTATTTTGGGATGATATATAACAGAATATGGTGCTGATTTTCATTTAAAATAATTTGTGCCGTGTGGTTGACGGCATAGAATACAAGTGTCACCACCCCCTATCTTCCCGTGGCCGCGTGGGTGTCGTAAGAGGCGACTAAGGGATAACACGATGCAAATACCATCTTTGCTTAGAGACGGAAAACTCGACATCAAACCCTATACGACTGCCTCGTTGGTCTCGCGGCATAAATGTGCGCGTGGGATCGGGAGGTCCCGGGTTCGATTCCTGGGTCGGGCAGTGTTATTGGGTTTTTCTGTCACGAAATTCTCAGTAGCAGCACGGAGTCTGGAAATGTGCCCGGTACGGCAATAGGCTCGCCCCTTATTACGTGGGACTAAAGTATATCTGGCGAAAAGTGGGTGTAGAAATACACCTCTGCCTACCCCTTCGGGGATAAAAGGCGTGACGATATGTATGTATGTATGTATGAAGCATTTTCAAGGAGCCAAATTAACTACAACGTTAAAAATATAAGACACACTGACCTAAAACGTGACGAAAGTATTTTAATATGTCATTTAAAGCTAGAAATATATTTCAAATAGGGTAAGCGAAATTGATTTCAAAAAGAGTATATGTATTTTAACTAAACATCGTTAAGAATTTGTAAATTATAGTTTACATAGCTGATAAAATATTATGTTAGTGACCGTTACTAAATGGACAGGTTTTTGTCATGAATCATGTTTGAAAACCCGTTTTTTTTAAACTGTGTACTATTTTATTATAAACTATATATTTTTCTTAAACTATGATAAATGCCGCATCGATTCATAAACAAAACAAAAAAATTGAATATAAAAATTGTCCGTTTTGTCCCCTTAGTAACGGTACAATTTCTCACGGAATTGCTCATACATGAGGTTTTCTTTCTTTCTTGCTCTTTGCGTGCACAAAAGTACCTATTTAGTATAGGTCATCACGATTAACTATAATATAAATGACCAATTTTTGTACCCATCTTAGTAAACGGTCGATGCTCTTTGAATTAAATTTATTTCTGTTTCGAGTGGCAAAAGTAACTATTGCTTTAGATAAGCTGCCTAACAATTAGACTATAGATCACAGAAAAAATATCTTTAATG
Organism: Euclidia mi; assembly: GCA_944739405.2. Lineage (NCBI taxonomy): Eukaryota > Metazoa > Arthropoda > Insecta > Lepidoptera > Erebidae > Euclidia > Euclidia mi. The sequence continues at coordinate 98,128,339 of OX123183.2, read as the reverse complement.
TCTGCTATTATAGTAACGGCTCATTTAAGTTTTAATTGCGCTATTTTATGTGCTATAAAGCTGTTTTATCAGTCAAAACACGTTTATATAGCACCTCTCGGTTTATTTCACTTATTTAAAAATACTAGGTCAATTGCAATGTGTCAACTAGAATGTGTGCATTCGCTACACAGTAAGAAAATATTATGGCCCAGAAGTAGGTCTGAGACTGCGGGTCAACCGGGCAATCAGGTGGAGTAAACGAAGGTGCGGTTTGTGTTCCGGTCACTATGACCCGGGTAAAATGGACGGCGACTAGGGCACGTCTTGTTTATTCTTTTGCGGAAACTAATAATTAAGTCACACTGTGGAACATGGAGTTGGTTGAGGCTACTATTTCAAAATCTGATTGAACTAGCTGCGACATTTAATATAACAGCGTTTATAATAATTGTGTTAGTGGCGTGTTTGGAATGGGTGACACCAATGTAGGCTATGTAGAAATACAACTATATTTCGGAGAAACACATTGCAAGAGCTTAAATACAATAACATAAATAATTAAAATAATACCTAATAAGGCTATTAAAGTAGCTGTGATGTCTATTAAAAATAATTCCATTATTTTGAACGGCATATAAATCTAATCGTCGTTAATCTGCGCCGTTCGCTGTGCGACTTATGTTTCTGCACACATTTAGGGCCAAATATAGGTTTTCATTATTGTTTTGGATATGACGGACTGGGCTTTTTCTATCTGTTATCAGTAGCAGTAGATACAAAATCTGAAATTTACATTCACTATATTTCACGACCACAAGAAATAAGTATGTACTTCCATTACGTTAAATCTAGAACATATTGCTGCAAGTACCTACTAAGATTTTAACTTTAAAGTATTAAAACTACAATAAAAACAGCCTTAAATCAACGTATAAAATGGCGTCAACACAGCGTAATTAAAAAGACCAAACTGTCACCCAGTCCTGTGACTTATTGTCTGAAACTTGCAACTTCTGCAACAGACTGTAGTTAGGAAGCGAACAATTTCAAACAATTTTAACCTCAGTTCCCAAGAACAAAGAAAAATAAACATAAAGTGCACAAAACGTAACGGATAATACTCAAGTTCCGTGACTAAAAGGAGGGTTAATATAATTACTGAAAGCACCTTTGCATTTTTTGCTTAGAGTGAGGTTTTCCCCTCTCATGGGGGTCATTGACCAGAGCAGGTAAGTGTAGGTGCTGTCGAGCGTTTAATTGTGTAATTTTTCAGCTAATTTCGAACACCATAATTTGTTTGACAGCGTTACTGATGATGGTATATCTCCTTCGAGATTGGGGTTTATTTTGTGTGATAAATGTTATGTTAGTCATTTCAGTTTACTTAAGCGAGATAAGCCTAACTATGTTAAGTTATGGTTTTTATAGTCATTAAAAATCAATGGCGGTCGGTTTAAATGGTAGCAGAATAGTTTTAAATTAAAAGCAGTGTGTAGGATTTATATGACATTACAACTCTTTGTTTCGAGTAACTAACATTTAGGCATTTTTGCAAGTGCACTGTTCACGAAAGTACTCTTAGAAAAGGTACGTGGTACTTATATACGTATACCACGAAAAACAATGTAAAACTAAAATTATGCTTGAAGGTTAAACAACTTTCCGTATAGAATAAAATCATTTTGGTAAAAGTTATATCAACGACAACGCTTTTTACCTATCTTCTACAAAAACAATCTCCGAATTCGCATTGCGGCCTTTCAACCAATTATGCACTATTACAAAACGATATTTAAACTGGCCTGCCAACGCTAATGAGATCATTAAGTGACCGCAATATCCAATAAATTAATGGAAAAAGTGTTTTTCCTAACTTTCCGAATCTAATCTACTAGGGTCGAATATGGCTCTGTAGGAAATTGATGGGGTAGATGACAGGGGTTTGGTTACGAGGGCCCGGCTAAGAGCCAATTATGCAGATTGATTGAAATGCTAACTATATTTGGATTCAGCTGTCATACCATAGGTGTGTAACCAGTGTCACCCCGTTACATTCATGTAGGTCATTACCACTTGATGGAAAAGGTTTTGTGAGTATTTTAAAATAGTCTTGTATACTTTGATTTGCTTTGCCACACAAGTACATGTAACGACGAAAAGTCTCGGCATATGAGACGTATGAGACCAAAAAATATGTCAAACAATTCATCGAGCTACAAAGCGGTTGATTTCTGACCGACTTCAAACAAAAAAAGGAGGAGGTTCTCAATTCGGCCGGTATATTTTTTTTGTATTTATGTACACTGATTTCGCCGAGGTTTCTGAACCGATTAACGTGTTTTTTTTGTATTGATGCGGAATAGTTTTGAATTGGTCCCATTAAAAATTGATTCAGGTAAGACCAGAAGTTTTTATTTAATAAACATTGTTTTATTTACTTTCAGTAACAAAAAATAAAAATTGTTTTATTTACTTCTGTCATTACTTCGTTCGCTTTTTTAAGGTTCGCTTACTTAATTAAACTAATAATAATTATTGTAACAGCATTGGCTAATCCCTACTAATATTAGGTACTAGCCGTGCCCGCGGCTTCGCCCGCGTGGAAATCGTTATCCCTTAAATATCCCTTTCTGTGGCCTTGATAATGTTAAATAACATAATGATCGGTTGATGAAACTCACATTCATATTTAAGTTTCTTACTTACTGTATTAGAAATACCTGCCACCTAAATGCTTAGCTCTTTCTTTTAATAAATACTATCTGGCCAGATTACATAATTATTAGCTAGTTTGAATCTTTGCACTCAAAAAGTAACACTCGAATAGTAAGTCTACGATGCTCTACTGTCTATACTAATATAATAAAGCGGAAGAGTTTGTTTGTTTGTTTGAACGCGTTAATCTCAGGAACTACCGGTCGGATCTGAAAAATTCTTTTTGTATACGATAGCCCAGTTATTCCGGAAGGCTATAGGCTATATAACATAACTCTTCGACCCTTTGGTAATAATGTCGGCTAATCTCAGGAACTAGCAGTCGGATTTAAAAAAATTGTGCAATGATAGCCCAATTATTCCGAAAGGCTATAGGCTATATAAAATTACGCCACAACTTTTAGGGGCCAGACAAAAATAATAAAATGGTCAAACGAGAAGGGGGAGGGTTGGGTCAAAGGCAATAAAAGGCTAAACGAATAGGATTCAATCTTTATGGGTACCGTTTTTTAGATTTTCGGGACGCTGATTAATAATATGAAATTTATTTAGGGATCCAAGATGGCGGACGGGAAATCAAAGATGGCGGATAAGAAAATTTTAAAAATCAATATGGGTATCGCCTTCGATATTATAAGGGGTGGGGATTCGAAAAACAACATCTATTTCGTGATCAAAGATGGCGGACGGGAAAATTTAAAAAAAAACAATATTGGTATCGTCTGCGATGTTAAAAGGGATGGGGAATCCAAATACAACATCTGTTTCGTGATTCAAGATGGCGGATGGGAAATCATAGATGGCGGATGGGAAAGTTTTAAAAAATCAATATGGTTATCGTCTCCGATGTTTTAAGGGATGGCGAATCCAAATACAACATCTATTTCGTGATCAAACATGGCAAATGGGAAATCGAAGATGGTGGACGGTTTTTGCTGGGTTATCTATCTATACATATAGGTATATTAAATTCAATCTTCGTTTGTTTGTATACCTTTGTAAACTCTGAAATTTTAGATTAAGCAATGGTGGCTTTGGTAACTTTGTTCAGAATTTCCTGGAAAAGTGGTTGAAAAAGACCTTTAACTAAAAGGCGATACAGGGTTCGCCGGGACAGCTAGTTATACATAAAATATATTCAACAGAATTCCTAAACTAAATGGTCATGTGAATTATGAAATGCCTACTTAAAATATAAAGATACGTAAATAAACCAAATCAAAATAAAAAGAGCAATCAAATCTTAATATTATAAGCAGCTTCAATCAATATCAAGAATAATGAAAAAAAAAATACTCAACAGGATTCCTAAACTAAATGGACATGTGAATTAATGTAGAATTACAAATTAAGCTAAAACGCATCAAAACTTGTATATATTCAAGACGTCCGTCAACGGTCTATTCCACTTTGATCACCTGGGTATTCATAGGAGACGTAGACTACAGGCCCATGTACAAAAATGGATGGGTCATATGAACCACCAGGTGACGTACATAGTACGATATAAGAGCATAAAATAATAAGATTCAACACTATGCCGTCACTTGTAAGCTGTCCAGCTGAGTGCTGGTGAGAATTCAAAAGTGCAGGTAGAGTGAGTACATTTTGGTCATATACGGCATTTTTACCATCGATAGATCCATGAAAAATAATAAGAAAGCGCGCAGTGCCGTACAAAATGGTGCGCCACCAGGTCGGTATTTATTTATATTTTCTGACAATTTCCAGGGTAAATTTTGTCATTTCATTCTGTACGGCATCAGTTTCATACTGTTTTAATACAGCTTCTAATACATTATTCCGCAACGCCGTACAAAAATCATGCGACAAAGGGAAAAAATCGAGGGTTGCAACCCCCTCTCTTGTCGTGGTCCGGGGGGTGATTTGAAAAAGTACGGCTTCGGTTCCAAAACATTATCTAGCACTCAAAAGTACTATTAAAAATAATTCATGTTTTCACATATGAAAATAGTAAAATATCTAAATAATATACGTTTACCTAAGTGAAACGTAAACCGCAAAACGCGAAACATGGATTGTGTCTTTTGATAACATTAAGTCAACATTTTATAATGATATCATGCAGGCTGTTCTGTCTATTTTTTATGTTGTACACAATATGGTCTATCCAGGGTCCACTATTCCCAACGAAGGTGCGTTAGAAACGGAAATTAGACGAAGGATCCAGGACTCAGCCATATACAATAAGATCGGGCAGACTAGTGTCATTACAATGTAGTTTTTTGTTTTTTTGAGCACATTTCGATCTCTTTATATATGCCTACCCCTCCGGGAAACAGTCGTGAGTCTACATATATATGTATGTTGTTTAAAATAGAAATATTATTTATGATAAGTCAAATCGATTATATGAATTTAGTTACGTGTTACTTTGTCTATTGAAAATTTCTGACTATGGTCACACTATGAACTGTCATTAATTCTCTCTGGTTCATCGTCGTGAAAAAATGGGCTTGCCACGTTTTGCCTTCTCGCGTGCTTTGTGATATTGTAATAAATTTGGAACCCGAGTGATTGCCGCTTGCTTCTTTGATCTATAACCGGCACCGGTATATTGTGATAAAAGTCAAACTAGTGAACTATTGAACATTTGTAACATATTGAACATTTGCGAAAATTGTGTGAATCTGGTATCGACGTCCACGTGCCATCGTGTCTTGAAAACGTCGCGTTTGCAGCCTAATAGCTAAGTATTTAGATAATTCACCAGCTAAAATTGGCCAATTTTAGATCTGTGTGTGTTTCTAATTTAGCTCCAAGCCTGACATCCAGTGAAGATTTGGTAAGTAAATTAATATTGTAATTTGAATTCATCGCTGTGCAATCACAGTATAGGTGTCTAGATATTTGCCTCGTCGTGGTCAGGTGGATGTATTACAACTTCCACTGCGCACTCTGAACAATTTCCTGCCTGCCTACGGCAACTCTAGACATAAATTTTTGGAAGCAGAGCTGTAGTTGAAATCTAGCCGTTGATTGTATCTAAACTCGGATTGGTATTATATGAGCTATATATCTCATTTGTTAACAGTGTTGTAGTGTTCTCAGGTCAGTTTTGTACATAATATTTATTTGTATAAGTTGACCTACATAATTTGAAACACATGTCATACATAACCTCAATGAGTAATTGTTTGACTTGCATTGTTGAAATCTAACTTGAATCTGTTGTTGTACCATTAACAAGTCAGCTTTGGTTGGATACATATCAGTTATATGTATCAATTGATTTAGTTAATTGCATATATTGAGTTTGAAACATTATAACAACCAAACTTGACTCTGCATCTTGGTCGGATTACATTGATAAACCTTGGTTGTTATAATATATTGATAATATTGTTAGGTAACACAAACTGGTGTCTACAGTTGTAATATAACACACTTGGTCTGTCTGTTGCAAATAGTTAATTAATTGATTTAAAGTTCAACTTTTCATTTGCTGTAAGTTATAAACCTTTTGATAACTTTGTCCTTATGTCAATATATTGAAACAAGCAGATTTTGAGCTTGTTATATAATTTTGTAGGGCAGTAAATACCTGTCACTTGCTTGTACCAGCAGTAAACAGGCTAATACTTTGTTGGTTTCAAAGAATTAACAAATACTAAGTTTTAATTGATAATATTATTTAAGGCTTGTCCAGCTCTTTTAAAACTTAATATGTCAGCTATCAAGGACTTGCGTTCGGCTGCTGGTGCTATTGCATCAGATTTGCGCTGGTTTGCCTCAGCCAGTGCCTTGGTGAACCGGCCTGATCGCCAGCAGGCCTTACTACAAAGGTATCAGCGGATCGATGATCGCCTGGCAAGTGTGGAACAGCAATTTCGCACTTTCAGCGCTTGCTGTCTCGAAGTGTCAGTTAATGACTTCACCGCTGACCAGCGAAATAAAGTCAGCGAGGATTATGCCCAGGTCTTAGACCTGTATGATGCTGTCTCCAACTGTGCGAGACAGTTAGTTGCGGAGAGGGACGGGCAACCCGGCTTGAAGCAGGAGCTTCCTAGGACAGCACCGGGACTGGTGAGTAGGCTTCCTACCTTAGACCTACCGCATTTTGATGGCTGCCTAGGAAGCTACCTGGGATTCGTTAATTTATTTGACAGCCTGGTCGATGACAGGGCTGACCTTCGGCCAGCACAAAAATTGGCATATTTAATGTCGGTTCTGGATGGAGAGGCCAAAGGCCTCATCCAGCATCTGCCCGTGTCTGACGAGGCGTACCAGACGGCTCGGGACTTAATTACTCGTAGGAACCACAACAAGCGTGGCCTCGCAGACACGCACATCGAGCAGATTTTGGGTTTGCCGACGCTCACCCGGTTCTTTGGGTTGCGCACCCAACTTTTGAACCCGCTTTTGGTGGCAATCAACGCACTTAAGTGCTTGGACCTGCCCGTTGACCAATGGTCCTACCTATTGGTGCACATTGTACTTAAAAAGCTGCCTGCCGACCTAAGGTCGCGTTTTGAACAGCGCTTTGTTGGGGATTGCGCGACCCATCTGCCTCCCTTTGCTGACTTGGAGAGGTTTCTCGTGGATGAGTGCCGGGTCCTGGACAACTCCGGTGGTGACAGGCCGGCTAAGTCGCAGCCGCCCAAGGTCAAGGAGCAGGCTCGCGTTCACACACGAGCCAATGTTGACCGGCGCCCTCCTCGCTTTGCAGTCACGCAGAGCCCAGCGGAGTGCTCTTACTGCAAGGTCACGGGGCACAGAACGGCCAGTTGTAGGGCATTCTTGGACCTGCATGTCGCCTCTCGTAGGCGCATCGGGTATGCCCGCCGCCTTTGCTTCTCTTGTTTGGGGTCCCACTACCAGCGAGACTGCCCAAACTCTCGCCCTTGTCCTCACTGTGGAGGACAGCATTTGGACATTCTCTGCATGAATGCCAGAGAGGTAGGCCGCTTGTCCAACCAGCCGACGCCGCGCATGGGCGGGTGTTTTGAAGGTGGCAGCCAAAGCTCACCGGCGCGCAGCCGAGGATCTTCTCGCTCACTTGATCGCCGCTCACCCCGCTTGGAGAACCGTAACGTGCGCACGCCTCCTCTCTCTCACGCACCTGAATGTGCGACCGCGCGACGTCACCAGCACCATGAATGCTGCCCCAGGTATTCCCCTCCTTTGGCGGAGCGTCCCCGCCTTGACTCGCGCCCACCTCGTTTTGGGCGGGTGCGTCATTATGACCCCCCACAAATGGAGCGCGGATCGAGTCATCGTGACTTTGAGGACTTCAAGCCGCACCCTCATTTTGATTTGCCTGGTCCTGGCCAACGGTCGCCACCCAGGCAACAATAGGTCATTGACTCCTGCCCTATAACGCCAACCACCCCCATTGAGACCGTTATCCTACCAACGGTTGCTGTTAGGGTCTGGAGACCCACGGGGACCTCTGTTGTTGTCCGTGCTATATTGGACACAGGTTCACAAGGTTGCATTGTTTCCACTTATTTGGTAGGGCAGGTTAAATTAAATATGGGTTCTTTTCCAAATTGTATACGGGGAATAGGTGACGTAGCCTCTAATGTTGAAGGGCAAGTTAAGGTTTTTTTGCCCCTGTTAAATCTTCTCACCCAAGGATTAAAACCTCGGCTATTGTGCTGAAGAATATTTTGGGTAAGCATCCACAGAAACAGCTACCTGCTGCTGTGGTGAATTTGACATCGGGATTGGAAATGGCAGACCCCAAATTTGACACACCGGGACAAATCGATTTGTTGATTGGCTCTGATGTGCTCGGTGGAATTTTGATTGGTGGGAAACGGGTCTTGGTGCCAAATGGTTTGACTGCCATCCTGACCATATTTGGATTTGCTTTGATGGGACTTGTACCTAGGGACCCCCCTCCACCTGAACTTGATATTTTGTTGGCTGTAGGCTCCGCTCTCTCTGATGCGGTTCAGAGGTTTTGGGAGGTAGAGGAGCCCCCTCAAGCTGCCCGTTTGATTCCAGAACATGAGGAGAGCGAACTGTTCTTCCAGAACAATACTGGTCGACTCCGTTCTGGTCGGATCATTACGAATCTACCCTTTCTGTCTGTTCGGCCTCCACTTGGTGAGTCACGACCTTTAGCCGAAAAAAGATTGTTGGCTATGGAGCGTCGCATGGGTCATGATCCGGAGCTCAGGCAGAAGTATATTGAGATCATGAGAGAATATGAACAATTGGGACACATGTCTGTGTCAAATTTGAATTGGCGTTCGGTGGAGCATTACTTTCTCCCGCATCATGCGGTATTGAAGCCATCAACTGGCAAGCTGCGCACAGTGTTTGATGGTTCTGCGCAGACTTCTACAGGCGTATCCTTGAACCAATGCTTGCATTCTGGTCCCAAGTTGGTCAAGGACCTTTGTGACGTCATCACCAGCTTCCGACGACATCAGGTTGTCTTTGTGGCCGATATAAAAATGATGTTCAGGCAGACGATTATCCACCCTGATGACCGTCGCTTCCAGCTGATCCTTTGGAGAGAGAATCCTCGCGATCCCATGGTCGTCTACGAGCTCAATACTAATACGTTATAGCGGGTTAAGGTCAAGCCCCTACTTGGCAATACGTTCTCTTTGGAAGCTCGCAGACCGCGAAGGCTTACGTTTCCCACGAGCCTCCGCCATCTTGAAAAACGATCTTTACGTGGATGACATTTGTTCAGGTGCTTCCACAGCGGACGAGGCGATCCTCCTGCGGGACGAATTGATAGGTATTTTGGCCTCCGCTGGTTATGAGTTGCGCAAATGTATTTCCAACTCACCAGCGCTTTTGGAAGGCTTGCCAGAGGATCATCAGAAAGATCCACATCTATTTGAGATTGTTGACAACCCCGCCATGATGGCTGTTCTCGGCGTTCAGTACAGACCAATCCAAGACATCTTTACGTATAACGTAGACTAGAAATTGCCTTGTTCTTGGACTAAACGTTTTGTGTTGTCTACTGTCGCCAGAACCTTTGATCCGAATTTGAACGGTTGGATCTGTCCAGTTATATATTTGGGCAAAATGCTTCTTGCAGAAGCTTTGGACAGTAGGATTGACCTGGGACGAACATCTACGCGGTACTCTTGTTGAAGAATGGACCTCTTTTGTATCCTCTGTATGTCAACGAGATCTCCTTGCCTCGTCCCCGAAATCCGAAGTCAAACTTGTTTGGAGACACGTGCCAGGTGAGCTCAACCCCGCTGATTGTGCCTCGCGCGGATGCTTGACGCCTAGTTTGATAGGTCATTCGCTGTGGTGGGGTCCGGAATGGTTGAGTCGACCAGAAATTGATTGGCCTCGAACGCCAGTTTTGAATACTTCTAATTTGCCGGGTCTACGAACACTCGCTCTTGAGAAGGTGGAATGCGCCTTCGACCCCGATTTTTTATTGAATCGCTACAGCTCCTTTGACAAGTTGTTAGGTGTTACTGCTTGGATAAAGCGTTTGGTTTTTAATTTAAGGAACCCACAACAGAAACGTCTGACCCCGTTTATCTCACCACAGGAACGACAGGAGTCCCTCACCTTTTGGGTTCGTTTTGTGCAATTGGCGCACATTGAGAAGGAGATTGCTATCCTTAAGTCAGGGAAATCGAAATTATCGGGGGTTGTATCAAAATTGAACCCCTTTTTGGACGAAACGGGTCTCTTGCGCGTTGGAGGGCGTCTCAAGAACGCCAACCTCCCTAACGGGGCACGTCACCCCCTTTTGTTACCCAAGGACGGTCATTTGGTACGCTTGTTGGTAACTGACCGTCACCTTAAGAATTCGCATGCTGGTTGTAATGCTTTGTTGGCTATTCTGCAATGCGAGTTTTGGATTTTGTCGGCCCGAAGAATTATTCGGAGTGTAGTCTTTCGCTGCATCCCTTGCTATAAGCTCAAGGTTTCTACCATGCAGCCCTTCATGGGAGACTTACCGGCAGATCGCGTAACAGCAGCACGCGTGAGAGCAGGACGTTTGACGGTGTTGGCACGGACTTCGCTGGTCCCTTTTTGGTGAAAACGTCGACACTTCGAAACAGCAAGACTGTTAAGGCCTACTTGTGTGTTTATGTTTGTCTCTCCACAAAGCCGTACAATTAGAACTGGTCTCCTCGCTTACCACCGAGGCGTTTGTAGCCACATTTGACAGATTTGTATCCCGCAGAGGGCTGCCTTCGTTGATCCGTTCTGATTGCGGCACTAACTTCAAGGGCACTTATAATTATTTGAATGATGTTGTTAATTTCCTTGAAACTAACAAGGTTGATATAGGCAATAGGCTTGCCCGACGGGGGATAAATTGGTTGTTTTCCCCACCAAATTGTCCACACTGGGGTGGTATTTTTGAGGCCGCAGTAAAATCGGCCAAAACACACTTGCGCAGGACAATCGGTGAATCCGTCCTTAAATTTGAGGAACTCGCAACTGTGTTTTGTAAGATTGAGGCCGTTTTGAACTCTAGGCTATTGTGCCCGATCTCCTCAGATCTGAATGATTTGGAGGCCCGGGCCATTTTTTGATTGGTCGCCCGCTTGTCGCCTTGCCTGAGTACCCCTACATAGATACGAGACCTAATCGTCTCTTGCGTTTTGAATTGGTACGCCAGATTACTCAGAGCTTTTGGAAACGCTGGAATTTGGAATATTTGCACATACTCCAGGAACGCGTTAAGTGGACTGACAAGACCGATCCACCCAAGATTGGTGACCTCGTTTTGATCAAGGAGGCTAACCTTCCGCCACTCATGGCGCAGGGGGCGCATTCTTCGTTTAGTAACTGGGGCTGATGGAGTTCCCCATTTGCTGAGGTCTTGGTGGACGGTTCGATTCTGAGGAGAGCGGTTGCAACGTTGTCACGTCTACCCACCGATTAGCGGACCGGTAGGCCGGTCCGGGGCGGGTAGATGTTTCAAATAGAAATATTATTTATGATAAGTCAAATCGATTATATCAATTGATATAATCGATTTGACCACCATTCAATAGACAAAGTAACACGCAACTAAATTTAGTTGCGTGTTACTTTGTCTATTGAAAATTTCTGACTATGGTCACACTATGAACTGGCATTCATTCTCTCTGGTTCATCGTCGTGAAAAAATGGGCTTGCCACGTTTTGCCTTCTCGCGTGCTTTGTGATATTGTAATAAATTTGGAACTCGAGTGATTGCCGCTTCTTTGATCTATAACCGACACCGGTATATTGTGATAAAAGTCAAACTTGTGAACTATTGAACATTTGTAACATATTGAACATTTGCGAAAATTGTGTGAATCTGGTATCGACGTCCACGTGCCATCGTGTCTTGAAAACGTCGCGTTTGCAGCCTAATAGCTAAGTATTTAGATAATTCACCAGCTAAAATTGGCCAATTTTAGATCTGTGTGTGTTTCTAACTTAGCTCCAAGCCTGACATCCAGTGAAAATTTGGTAAGTAAATTAATATTGTAATTTGAATTCGTCGCTGTACAATCACAGTATAGGTGTATGAATTTTTTGTTCAGTTGACCCACCTTTGTTGGGAGTAGTGGACCCTAGACAGACAGTATTGTGTACACCATAAAAAAATTAACAGAACAGCCTGCATAATATCATTTTTGTATTATCGGGACATAAAAATCGTAGGTAGCTCGTTCTGTAGACATTTAATGACTAAATTGGCCGCGGTGGGCGTGCGGTATTTATACTCTCAACAAATTACGAATACCCTACATTACACCTTCACCCTTATTAACTAACTTACATTACATATTGAACTTATATACTAGTCACTTATTTATATACTAGACCACTTATAAACTAGACAAACATCGGTACTTATAATCCATTTACATGTTAATAAAAAAACTAATACTTATTCTAAACACAACTAAACTTAAGACTAAGTAGTTCTTAATCTAATATTGCAATTAGGGCTGACCATATCTTTGGGGAGGTTTCCAACTTCTAACAGGACGAGTTCCACCATCGGTTGAGGCTACACTGTTAGATTCATCCATAGACTCTTTCTAGCTCCGGCATTATTAACCCCGGTGTCGAATGCGCTTTGTCTCTACTGCATCCCGAACCTGCCACACCTTGACCTAGGCACACCTCAGTGGATGTTTCCACAACTGGTTCTGTAGGAAAAACCAGTAAATTGCCTAAAGGCCGGTTATAGTTTTTGGGCGATACTTTTGTGCTGACTATTACGTCATCAGTCTGTTGCGATTGATGTGCCTTACATTTTAACTTTAATTGATCTATATGTCTATGTATCTCTGTGCCATCTAATAATCCTATTTGATAATCTGTAGTACTCAAGCGTTCAATCACCGCACCTCTTAAGAACCACCAAACCTCGTCCCCCGTACTGAGTGCGCGGTGCGTTCCGCCTGCCCCGTTTTTAGTCAGACCCCCCGTCAACGACGTCTGCCCGCGCGTGTCTGCGCGCTTGGGTAGCTTTTGTACGAACTCCACTCAAGATCACGGGCACGGCGAGTGTGCATTACACAGATTATTTACAAGTTACTACGTACGTATTAAATTGTCTTGGCACCGTCTTCAAACCTATTAGTAAATAGCACATAATATTAAGGGTTAAAGTATGAAATTGCCGATTTGTACTGAAAATCATTATGGTTCTTTTTTAACATATTTATTTAATCAAAATATTAACCATTATTATCTATACATTGCTGCCATCTAATAGGAAGGTCATTTATGCCGTTGCGATAGAACTCTGAGGATTTATTCTGTCTGAGGTCTAGTCTGTACAAACTGTGTGAAAGCATTTTGGACTGCCTCCTGGGAAGAAAACTTCTTGTCACGTAGATAATTGTCCAAATCACGAATAAAATAGTAGTCCGTTGGAGAAAGGTCTGGCGAATACGGAGAATGACGAATGGTTTCTAACTGCAGTTCCTGAAGGGTCAGAACGGTTTCTCGTGCTGTATGAGGTCTCGCGTTGTCATAGAGCAATAATGGTGAAGATCGATTCATGAATCGGGGCTGTTTTACTGCTAGTTTTGCCAACATTGTTCGGAGTTCGCTACAATAGACATCTGCCGTTACTGCTTGACCAGATCGGAGAAAACTATAGTTATTAACACCATGCTGAGACCACCAAACAGTTACCATTACCTTTTTATTGGTAAGCTTTGCTTTGGGACACTGTTGTGGTGTTTGACCTGGGGTCAGCCATTGTATTTTTCTTTTACGGTTATCATAAAAAATCTACTTTTCATCACATGTCACAATTCGATCCAATATTCCTTCATTTCTGTACCGATTCAACAAGGCAACAAAAGTTTCAACACGCGTTTCTTTCTGTATATCAGTCAAATCGTGAGGCACCTATTTTTCGTATTTTTTATTTTATTTATTTGACGCAAATGAGTCAATATTGTGGGTAAGGTAACGTTAAACCATGCCGCTAATTCCTGGGTAGTTTGACCAGGATCGGCTTGACCATCTCTCTTAATTCATCGTTATTCACCTGTGTGGGCGGTCTTCCTCTTGGCTCTTTCTTCAAGTCGAAGTTTCCATCGCGAAAGCGTTTAAACCAAAATCGCACGGTGCGTTCATTAGCAGAGCCCTCTCCAAACGCAACATTGATTTTGCGGGCTGTTTCTGCCGCGTTACTTCCGCGTTGGACCTCGTATTTAAAAATCACTCGAATTTTCGCAGTATCCATATTTCTTGTCTAAGTTGAATAACAAAAACAATTGAAAGTTGATATTCAAATGTTTCACATTTTTAAAAGAAGAACATCATAGAAACCATGTGAAAAAAGTTTTATTCAAAACCTCAAACCATGAAGATTACATGTCAATTCAAAGTACCTATTACAATAAAACGGCAATTTCATACTTTAACCCCTATTATATTAATAATAGGTAGTATTTAATTAACACCTATTAAACATTTATTATTTTTTATTCAAATATATATGGCAGAGGTGTGTGGGCAAGCCGGTCTTGAAAAACGGAAAAGTCCGGAGCACCCGTAACCGGCGAGCATGTATGAAAAGAGTAATGAATGTAAACTAAGTGCGCGAGGTTTGCTAGGATAGAAGCAAGTGGCGTTCTGTTGTCTCTGCCTACCCCAACGGGAAAAGGCGTGAGCATATGTATGTATGTATTATTTTTTACTTTTTAGTTTGAAATAGGTTTTTTTTAACGTAGTTATTTTTATGTTTTTATATAAGTCACTGTAACAAATTGCCAAGATTGCTCTCTAGGCTCCAGAACAAGTTTATCAAAAAAAGTAAGCTTACAACATCTAGTTCATTAAATTAACCATCAATTACTCTTTTACAACGATCAGCATTACGCAACCGAATCCTAAGCTAAGCTCTTTAACTTAAATTACCAAGTCAATAAAATATAGCCCCTAAAGCACATTTCTGCCTCAGAAACGAATCATTTTAATTCAATGTCTTAAATCACCTCGACATACACATTAGCCCAATCCGTGTTTCATACACGCACTGTAAATGTATTCAAGGAAATAAAGGCAGTAATCATTCATGAAAGAGTCACGCGAAACGAATACTACGCCGCGGACAGGAAGCGAAGCGGCTATCTTGATAAAACGAACAATATAATACAACTTTCTTGTTACACGAAAATTATTATGTGTGTTGCAAAACCTCTTTATGTTTTCGTAAAAATTCGGCTCATATGTATATGCAACCAAACATGTACTGGTCCAATTGGTGTTCAGACAATTTAAGCCCTAGTAATAATAATATGAACATGATCATTAGAATATGGTCATTATACCATATGGTTGACCATAAAACGAAAAGCTAGTCCACACTCACGCATTACCAGGAAAAATACAGTGGAAAATATACCATGCTAATATATTGTAACGCCAATATGGCGAGACCAGGGCCCTGTTTAATAAAGCTGACAATTCGACAAATATGTCAAAAAAGACATAATTGTAGATTGTCGCGCTAAAGCTGTTTAATAAAAGTGACAAATATGTCAAAAATCGACAGGTGAAATCTTAGCATATTTGTCATGTAAAAATGCGTTTAATAAAACTCGACATATTATGTCAGAATACCACGGTTAACATATTTTTGACAATTGTCGGATTCGGAGTCGTGACAATTATGTCGACTTTTGACATATTTGCAAATATTAGATTTCGCGACAGAGAGTACAGCTCCTGTCAGAATTGTCGGACAATTCTACAAATATGACAATATGTCATGACAAGTGACAAGTGGCGCCTATAGACGAGAAAGTGAAAGGAAGTCGTTTGGCTTGGTATGGACATATTATGCGAAGAGATGATATGTATGTAGGTAAGCAAGTGATGAATATGAAGGTAGAGGGATGGAAAGGGAGAGGGAGGCCAAGGAAAAGATGGATGGACTGTGTGAGGATGGATATGAAAGAGAAAGGGGTAAATGATCAGATGACGGGCGACAGAAAAGAATGGAAGCGAAGGACGTACTGCGCCGACCCCAAATAGCTTGGGACCAGGGCAAGAAGATGATGATTTTGACCGTGGTTTTCTGACATAATATGTCGAGTTTTATTAAACGCATCTTTACATGACAAATATGACAAGATTTCGCCTGTCGATTTTTGACATATTCGTCACTTTTATTAAACAGCTTAAGCGCGACAATTCTACAAATTTGTCTTTTTTGACATATTTGTCGAATTGTCAGCTTTATTCAACAGGGCCCTGGGTCTATTATTGCCCTGGGAAAAGCTGTATGATGAACAAAGATATTCTGGGCATTAACTAGTAGGTGTTTGAGGGTTGACGATACATGGCCAGTGCTAATACATACTGTGTAGATATTAAACCTTCAACACCCCCACTATATCTAACAATATGTACCTATATACAAAATTATTACAATCTTTGAATACCTAATACATCCAAAAACATATAATGTTTCACAACAAATTATGCCTTGGTGAATACATTAGCTGGCATCTCAGCTGTAGGCAAATACTTCACATTTACAATTGTATTTACTATACATTCTATACAAAAGTAAAATATCTGGAATAGCAATTGTTAAATTGACTCAAAAATCCAACTGCATAAGTAATATCAGGGCTGGTTAGAACTGCTAAGTACATTAGACAACCAATAGCGTGCTGATATGGGAATTTTTCAACATAGTTTTTCCCCTTAGATATATGCATGTTAATTTTTGTAACACCTGATCAATATAATCAGACTGGTTCAATGTGATAGTTTCCTCAGATTTATTAACACTTACATTGACACCAATGACTTTCATAGTACACCTAAGTCTTTAAGTTTGAAATACTAGCTAATACATTTTTCAAATTTAATATTTTGTTTCTTTAAAATCATTTGAAAAAATAAAAATCTCTACAAAAAGTGTTACAATAGTCATCAAATTGTTTCTATTTTTTATGTACATACATGGTTCTATCTTGGATCTCCTATAACCAATATTTAACAAACATTCATAGCAACTAAACATACACGGAACCGAACTTTGTTATCACTTAACACTCATATTTTTTACAAAGCACCCACTTATACTGTACAACCCTACCACCTTGTGGACTATCACATAATTCCCATGCATCATTTTCTTTGAAACACTTTAGTTCTTCTTGCATGGCCAACATCCACTGTTTCTTTTCTGTTCCGTTGCAGTGTCAAACCTGCCCCATCATAGGTTTCAGCGCTTGTACAAAGATTCGATATACCATATCTCTCTGGTGGTTTCCGTGTTCGTCTGGGTCTGACCATGAAATCTTCATTTTCACACTGATGTGTACTCTCTGAGTCTTTATAATCATTATCACTGTTGGAGTTATCTTTAAGACTAGATATTGATTCCAAACTTGTTACCTTCTGGGCTTGTTGTTTATCTTCAAGACCAGATGTTGATTCAAAACCTGTTACCTTCTGGGATTGTTCTGGTTTAACCTCATCCGAAATAATACAATGTTTTTATTTTTGCCACTCGTCGATGGGAAAACGTTGTATTATTTCACAACTCCATATTGTTGTATGTCACCACCTTATCTACATATATTTGCCAAGTTCCATTATGATACAAGAACTGTCATAGATTTTATTAAGTAGGTACGAAGTTACAAGTCGACATGTGTCACAGCGCGCTTTTCAACTACAGGCGAAGTTCGTAAGTATGTGGAGTCGTAATCACCTTTGTTGTAAAACTTTATTGAGAAAAATAAACGAGCCTTATGGCGAATATATAAATATTGTGGCTATATATAATTTTTATATTCAAAGCTGAATTTTAGCGCCATTGTTTTAACCCATTCCCTGTCCGGTGCGAGACAAAATAGAAAATCAATTGTTATGAATCACATATGATACACGGGCCAGTGAAACTGTTAATGAGTCATAATCGGGCAATTTCCTTATTTACAACTGGCTGCTACCAAACGGATCGCCGAAAAAAATATAATTTCCATTTTCACTTTGACACTTAACCCAAAAAACGAGTGTGAATAGCACAAAAGTTCAAATTGTATTTATGTTAAATCATGCCTTGTAACCTTTTAGGATACAAAGAAATTCTGCTCGCTGAATCCTACGTATCTTTTGAACCATGGAAATGTTTCTTTTGGTTCAATGTACAAAGTTAATACGTTTTCAATATTGTGTGTAGGTGTCGTGACATGAATCTCTTATTTTGATAGAAACCCGATAATCAGTTAACTCCCACGTACCGCGCTCCATACATTCAATACTTTATAGTTTGATACCTGTACTAAAGGGTTACAAATATATTTTGAGCTAATACTCTTTTGTAGTTGTTTGTATAGTCTTATTTACTGCCTTTGTGTGAGATTTACTTTGGCAAGTTTTATAAAAGCGTAATAGGCTTTTTTACTAGATTGACTTTAGCTATGACTGTGTTTTAAGAAATAAAAAGCCTACAAGTAAAAGTTTGAAGGAATATAAGATTACACAGAAAATAATTATTAGCGTATTACTCCTTCACATAATTGATTTAGGCGTATATCTGCCCGATCCAATTTTACACATATTTGTTACAAGCAGAGCCCGCGGCTCGCTCGCGGATAAAAATTAAATTATATCTCAGCTTTTATACAAACTTGTGAAAGTCCTTCGACTCCCTTAGTCAAGCCCTTTAAAAAAGCCGGCAAAATTTTTTTTAGCGGACGCCTACATTGTATAAACTGCTTTCCTGCCAAAGGAGAATGACCCAAACTGGGTTATTTAGTGACACTGCTAAACCATTCATATCTGGAAAATGTTCTTTTATTTTATAATTTTAAGTTTATTAATTTTATGTTAAGGCAAAAGGGGGTTTTTTAGTTATCTTTAAAAGTCCAGCAGTTTTCGATAAAATAAATTCTGCAACGCTGAACTTACAAAGCAAACTTAAATATTAAAATTTTGTTTATCGAATATAAAGAAGCACCTGTTTTCAAGCTTCCAATTTGCATGCTATTATAGACACGCTCTAACCGCGGTCCAACGGCGCTCTAACTTTGATGCAATCTTAATATATACAATCCTTGCGTTACTGACTGACTGACAGACACGCTACAGCCGAAACTATTGGGCGCAGAAAGCTGAAATGCACTAAGAAGGGATTTCCCGAAATTCCCACTGGATCGGCCAAAACGGGTAAATTAAAAAAAAATGCAGGCGTAGCTGCTGACGTTCTCTAGTAAATAATATAAGTTTTGAACTTTTTAATTGATTAATTTAAGAGCAGCCCTGTTGCTCTTAACTTTTCCCTGTAATTGGTATGCGTAAAATTTAAAGATTTTGCCTTCTGGTTAATATATAAATTAGCAACCAAAGCCGTAGGTGATTAAGTAACACGTTGTTATGCAGCATGTTTAATTGGTTGTTGTTACATGTATGTTATACAAAATTCTTGCATTACTGACCAACTGACAGACAGTGGCATGTACTCGTATGTTCCTTAGGGGGTGTAGGGGTGCACTGGTCAAGAAGAAACGGTTTTAAATTAAACTATACTTAAGTTTAAGTCCAAGATAGTTCTCAAAACATGGGACAAATAGTTTTTATATGATGGTTCCACGTTTATGGTGCAGTAATTGGCTTCTTTACATTTGGTATTATAAAATCAGATCGTGCCGATTATTTGAATATCTTATCTTATATATCAAGTACTTTATTGAAAATATTAGCTATGTAAGTACTTTCTTCACTTTTATTATGTAAGAAGTGTAGGTATTGTGTGTGCAGATTTATATATTGCACCCTTTAAAAATATATAATTTTGTATCCAGTTTATCTATGTTGACAAGCTATTGCAAAAAAAAATCGTATTTGTAATTTTTAATGGTAAAAGAAACGCCTCAAAACCTAATTAAGTAAATTACAGCAAGGCAAATTGAATGATCGCAAATCAAATTTAGGCAAACTAAAATAAACCGTGAAGATTATTCAATCATATCCAAGGTAAGCAAAACTCAACCACGTACGCTTCAAATTTTATCCGTTTCACTATCGCAGAGTTCTTACAGACACAAACTTCGTACGCGTAAGTAAAAACGACACATTATATCGTGTGACACGTATATTTCAGACCATTTGCTTATTATTAGGCAGAGTACCTTACCTCAGGACGTGCCTCTCGCTACGTTTCAAAATTGGGTCGGCCCTTCTGTCCTATAGAGTAGATATAGGTACCATTATGAGAGCTTACGAACAAATCAATGACGCTTTTTCGTCACCGACTGCGTATAAAGGTATGTTAATTTTCAATTGGTTTATAATGGAGGTGATTAATCGAGTTTATGTAACATCACGCCTTTTTTGTCTTTAGGTTAGCAGTTGAAAAAGTATTTTTATAAATAACTTAATTGTTATTTTCTTGTCTGATAAAAGTCAAATTGCAATTTATATCATCCCTTGCAAGCTTAACCACATGCGGCCCCGTCACTATAAAAGTGAACTCACACAGCGAATTACTCTGGTGTATCATAATGACCACTACAAATAAAATTGCAAATGTAGGGTAAGGTTGCGATCATTGGACCAGCGCTTTCATTGGACCACTTCAATAACTCACGAACGATTTGGTTTAAAAATCGTTTGTTACATTTAAACGCTAGCTTTATGACCATAGGCACAGCTCGTGTACCACCTGTGTCGCCGGAGGCTTGGTTGAGGAGAGACGCGTAAAACACGATTGGTATATTGCCACTGGTGTATCATAATGATCACTACAAATAAAATTGCAAATGTAAAACACGATTGTTACAACTAAAAATGTCTGCTTACGTATTTATTTTTAACACAATGGTTCGTAAATGACGACGTCAGATAAATGAAGGCCTCAGGAGAGCTCTTACAGCTCCCTCGCCACACTTTCATATAAAGTTAATTGTCACATCAGTTTCGCACTTAACTATCGTTTGCCTCGCCGTGTGAAATTCAATTAGGAAAATATTTTGAAGCGGTTGAAATTAAAATGTAAATTTTAATAACGCCTATTGTTACAATTTTACCTTTTTGGTTTTACCTTAGAAGTTTTAATTAATTGTATTGACTATTTTCTTAACTTTTTGGATGATTTACAGCATCTGTAATCACGGTTATTGTTAATTTATTTCATGGAACATAAACATTTATGTTATAAAAAATAAAATGTGTAAATATGATAGTCACATACCTGGGAAATTACTGGTTCAGGAGATATTGAGGCTGTAAGTCACTATACAATTTTTCTAATTAGGTACAAACTCGATGCATGCATTACCCCACCAATTTGTTCTATAGATGTCCTATGCACACATGGATAAGTAGGTATCTCGGGTATTTCACGCGCGCACTTTTATTTGCAGTTTAATAAATGTGTCTACTTAAAAAAATCGTTTCCAAGATATAACTTTTGTTTAATATGACTTGGCATGATGTTCGAAACGAGTAGACTTTGGCTTGGTGATAGGTTTTGTGACACCCTGTATAAATTTCAGATGGATCCCAATAACCCTATAGAAGAAAGTACGTTCTTATAGGTGAGTCTGCAGCCTTTATAAGTCTTAGGAAGTTGCGAGCATTGTGAACTACAACTGAATTTCTAAAACGGAGATTAAATTTGTGCTAAGAATTGAGACAAGCTTATAAACTTGGTTGAACCGTAACAATTTCTAATAGCAAAACGGGTATAAGCTTTTCTGGGCCAGTTGACAGAACAGTATCAACTAAAATATAATAAAGAAATCGATGACTTTCCTATAGTTTGGAGTATTTGATTATATTTTCAAAAGATGCGACTGAACAGAAAATGGGCATATTTTAAGTCCATTTTTACGGTTCCGTACCTCGAAAGGAAAACTCGGCACCCTCATAGGATCACTTTTTTATCCGTCCATCCGTCTTTCAAAACTCTTTTTATCAGGCAAGCGTGGAGGTATATCAAACTGAAAATATCAAATACTCAAGTCTACTTTCCACTAGAGCTGTGGAAAGTCCAATCTTCTAAACCAACGCAACCAAAAGATACAGCCGTTTATGCCGCAAATTTTCGAAACTCGCAAGGGAATCAAAACCTACAGGGTACTGCCCGTGAACTCAGAATCTTGAAATATGATACGAAGCAACGTCTTATAGCACAGATTGCGAAATCCGTAAATTTTTTGTTACATCATATAATAAAAATACTTTTAATAATTTTAAAGTTACTACCCCTTTCCTCTTGGACGCATAGAGGTATACATTGACATTCATATCAAATATTTAGGTCTATAAACCCTTTAATCTGTAACAAAATCACACTTCTATGTCAACGCATTTATAAGAAACGGCACTTTAAGCATATTTTCAAACTCACAACTACTCGCAAGGGAATCAAAACCTTCAGGGTACTGGCAGTCGATCTAGAATCTTGAAATTTGGCTTAAAGCAATGTTTTAATAGCACATCTAAAGGAAATAATCCAAAAACCTTAATTTTTAGTTACATCATATTTTTTTAATAATTATATATACCGACAGGTTTGTACGGAAACCTCAGTGCACGAGTCCGACTCGCACTTGGCCGGTTTTTTGTACCGTCTGGTAGCTTTGTAGTTGTTTTCGTATTAAACTTCCCAGCAGATACGTCGACGTTGCAAAATTATTAAAAATATTTATAAGCGCCTATATTAATTTCGTCACTATGTATACATATAAACTTAGTAATTTCAAGAAACTTAGGATCTTGAAATAGATGAGAGATGGCATGATGGCTTTAATAAGGTTATTAACAGGTGTGTTATGGTCCTTTTTAAATGGATTTCTTGGACTTTTATAACTTGTGTAGGATGACGAAATTTAACTGAAGGCGGTTTTTTGTTCCGTGTTCTTCAACAAAATTAGAAACGTATGAATAAATTTTCATAAAATTGTTGGTCTTTGTCTTTTTCCGATTTATATTGCCGTGCTCTTCAAAAGCGAAATGTACCATTATTTTACCTTTTCTTAGTATTTAAATATAATTTTACAAGTCAAAACATACTCACCAATTTCAAATCTATTTTACGTCATTCAACTTTAGAGCATAAATAGAATTCATAGGGCTTGTGAAGTCACCGATGGTATAGACTTTAATGCATACTATATGCAAAAAGCTGGTCTGTTCTGTCTCGGGCTCCGAGGCGAAAGTCTCAGATGCAACTGGGAAAACGCCAGGACGATGATGTTGATATACAAATATCAACGGCACAATTCCCGTGACCAATCTTCTGACAAATCGCTGACTGGCTTATCTCTGATCACCCTCGTAAAACAATTAAGGGGTGGCGAACCGACTATCCAGATATAATGCCATTACTCAACATTGTTGCCGTCTCATCTATCTAGAAAATCGTTGTGATATTTTAGTTTCGTAAACCGACAGACATTGACTTGTCTTGTTGCAACCAGTGGTTTTATTGCTATTGAATTATGGTTATACCTACTCTGCATACGTTTTTCAATTACTAAGATCAACGAGACTTCGTAGCAGTAATTCATTTTTGTCGAATTTTCTTTTAAAAACTATGTTTTTGACACATGTAGGGAAATCAATCGCGTCGACTAGTCACCGTGGCAATCGAGTGCAGAACTCGAATTAGACCTCTTAGAGTAGTCTGAATGGATTCAAATTAAGTACGTTATTGCCAATAGAAGGTACATAGTTATCTCCATACCTTCATATACAAAGTTAAAATATAAAATCATGAATCATCCTCATCATCTTTTAATACTCAATGAAACTTTCATTAATTGCAAACATAATTTATAAGAAATATTTGCTTCCCCAAACTTAGAGAAACACGAAAGTAAGTATCTCAATAAAAAGGAAATACAAAATAAAGTGTAAAACAAAGCCTCAACCCCTTTAAATATTATCTCAAAACATAAAAGTATAATTTATTAACAACCCTTTCAAAAAGATTAGCATTTTTTATGAGGAATGAGACAGACTTCAAGAAACGAGGATTTCTTTGTACTGAATTTATGTAAACTTAAAGATATACAGGTTGATAGACTTGTGGCACCCATGTACAAAAAAAATATGTTTGAGGTATACTATTGGAATCCGAAAATCGGTCTCCATTTCAAGATAGCAAACGGAATATTAAAAAGATACAAATACGAATACGACGTTGACGTAGTTTAAACATAGAATGCAAGTCTTAGTACATGTTTAGTTCATAAAATCACCTTAGCTCGCGCCTTCGTGGTCTCTGTAGGCTCCACGTGCGGTCCCAAAAAGTAGCCCATATCTTACACTGATAACGGGTTGTGATGCAACTTGACAGTAATATTACAATTAATAGTACTGTAAAGTTTCATCACAATCCGTTTTACTTGAAAACAAACATTCAAACAGGGTAACAAACATTCGTATAATAAAATTGTTGCCCCCGATGTATGGGCTTCCATAATCAAAAACTTTCACGCTTGTAATATTATAAGATAAAGCACATCTATCTATACATCGGTCGGTCGGTACATACGTCAGTACGGTCTTTACATATACCTACTTATATGGTTTGTATAAAGAAGATGCAAGCTTACAGACCATTCACAGATGTCATCGCGTGCTTCCTCCTACCACTCTAGAAAACTTATTGATGAGCTACAAGCGCGAGTAAACATTATTATTGGGCAATAGACACACAGTTCCTAAATTTTTTGAAACTGTGCTTAGTTTAGGAACCATAAAAAATGGTTGATCGCTCAAATACCACACGTTTCAACTTTGTATACTTGTAATCTCCCCTAAGCTAAACTTCTGAGTTTCTTAGTGGCTGATTTATAGTTTGCCTGACAAAACAGATTGGGTGCATGCGACCAGAATTGTGGCGTCGTCGCGTCTTCTTCTAAGCATATAAAATATTTTTAGCAACTCTATTTAGGAAAATTTCCATATCAAGAGGATCAGGTTTTAGTAGGGCTCGGAAACAGCAGTGATCCTACAATATTATAAGACACTCACGATTATTAATTGTAAGTTGTAAGTAGGAAAGAGATGACAATGAAGCCTTTTTTGCTTTCGCCATGGCGCGCTATGAGTGTGGTGTCGTTAGAGAGGTTTTTAAAAATGAATGGCATGGTCTTTGTGCGGGAGTGGTTACCTAGAAATTCTCGCTTATAAGCAAAACTAGATGATGATGATGGAGGAAGAACTTCTATGTGCAGTTAAAGGCAGCGATAGCCTAGTGGAGATACCAACAAACTGCCATGCAGAGGGTATCAGGTTCGAATCCACGGCGTGCACCAATGACTTTTCGGAGTTATGTGCGTATTGAATTGTTAATTATCGCTTGTCCCGTGCCTCGGAGAGCACGTTAAGCCGTCGGTCCCGGTTGTCATGAATATACAGTCGTTATAGGGCGTCAGTACCTTCTAAATAAACTGACACTAGTCTAAACCATGGAATATCGCTATCCCTTCGGGTTGCGCAGGGCAGACAGGCAGTCGCTCCGTGGAAAAGCTAATATTCGGCCAAATCCGGTTAGACTAGTAAGCGGACCCCAGATTGAAACCGGGATAACGCTAAGAGGATGATGAGTCTGTGTCAAATATGTACCTATCTCTACTAGCCAAATCCTAGGATAGATCGAAAACAAGTGTCGATAAGTAGAAAAAAGATATCGTCGTGTCATACATCCCGAATTTTAAAATACCAAATCGTACATACAATCTATGTTCATAACTCGAGTAAATCGATACACCACACTAACAAGCAATGAGTATGGTGTTATCATATCACTGAAAATCTCATAATCCTTGCAAAGCATTGAGATCAACTATTGAGTTAGAAGCATGTATTTGATATCTAACTATTTATGAACATACCTAAAAGAATATAACACTTTTAATCTTTCGTATGACTTGTACACAAAGTAATATTTTAAGTAACGGAATCATCACGTGAGAGGGTCTGGTGTAAGCCATGCCGAATCGTTTGAGGATATAGAATGTGTTTTACTTATATTTTCGAATAATTACGCGATATAAACGCGTTACATAAATATTACTTTTAGAATCGAGTACTGAGTCAGAGGCCTAATCTATTACGTGCGTATGTGACTCAGTTAAGGTAGTTCGCCGTTGAACGTGTCTATCTATCTATTGCAGCCTTTTGTTGTTCGTCTTCGAACATAGGACTCCTCTCCAATCTTCCATTTTCTCCTGTCTCTTGCCACTTGCATCCAGTTAGTACCGGCTTGCTGCCGGATATCGTCAGTCCATCTCTTAGGCGGCCTTCCTCTGCCCCGACTATTAGCGCGGGTTCTCCTGACCCAACGGTCATGGCTCATTCTGGCAATATACCCCGCCCATCTCCACTTACGTCGTTCTATCTCCTCGACCACGTCCCTGACTCCTGTGGTTCTCCTGATCCACTCATTAGTCTTGTGATCCATCAGTGAGACTCCGAGCATTAACCTCTCCATTGCACACTGCGCGATTCGAAGCTTTTCAGCAGACCTCTCTGTCAGTGTCGCGGTTTCCATACCATAAGTGAAGACGGGCAGAATGCACTGATTAAACACCTTGGTCTTCAGGTGTTGAGCAATTTTCTTAGAGCGAAGGATGTTGGCGTTCGACCCAAATGCTGCCCATGCCTGCCCGACACGCCGACCCACTTCCGCAACCTGATCTTCAAGACCTAGAGTAATTTTGTGTCCTAGGTAAATATAATGATCTACTATGTCTACAGGTAGTTGGTGATTTTCCACGCCTGGAATATTTGTCATGATCTTGGTTTTTGATTTATTTATTTTCAGTCCGACCCTCGCTGATTCACATTGTAGTTGGTCAATCATAGTAGTCATATCCTCGATGTTGTCAGAAATAAGCACGATGTCGTCCGCAAATCTGAGGTTGCTTAGCCTTTCTCCGTCGATCAATATCCCTTTACCAGCCCAATCAAGTGTCTTAAAGATGTTCTCAAGGCGTTAAACAGCTTCGGCGATATTGTGTCTCCTTGACGCGCCCCTCTCTCCAGTCTAAAGGACTTTGTGAGCTTAATGGAGGCTTATCGATGATGTTCCAGAAGATTGCAAGTGTCTGATAACTTCTATGTGCCGTCCATCAACTCTACTGTCCTTCAGGGCTTCCACCACTGCCCATGTCTCCACAGAATCAAAGGCTTTTTCGTAATCGACGAAAGTTAATATAATTGGCTTTTGGTACTCGTGGCATGGCGTTGAACGTGTACAACAACATTAAGTAATAATATATCCTAGGGCAACATACACATGAACGTCTGATTCCAAACGAGGTAGAGCCTATATTATAAGAAAAGGACAGGGATATTCTATGGTTAAGACTAGTGTCATAATATTCAAGTATAGAACTCTCCTAAAACACAGTCAGAGATCTTTATGACAGCTGCCACCGACGGGAAACCAGCATGGGCACGACACATGAAACAATTATAAATCCGCCTACATTGTGTTATGGCACGTCAGATTCACAAGCTATACTTAATTGAAAAATAAATCCTATTATTTTCCAATTAAATCCGGTTTATATCAGAAGACGACGCCTGATTACAGACATCCATCACGTCAGAGAGCATCACGTACATTTAGCTCTATCTTTATATTTGACGACGTACCCTCTAATGCTTGCTGAAATCACTCAACTATCCAAGTTCTCATTGGGGCCATGACGTATTTATCTTTCCAATTTGTTTACGATATGATATTACACTACAACTTATATTTTAGTCGTGGAAGTGTTTACCAACCTATAATTAATATCAAAACATAAGCAAATGCTGACGCCTGAAACCACGTCAATTAATCCCAATTAATTATTTCAGCACTCGCCGGAAATTTTCATCTCTCAAGAAACTATTTACGATATAAACTATTTAGGTGTGACGTACCATGTATACCTACATAAACTATAATTACTAACTAACATACTTATATTGAAGTACCGAGAGTAATTATATGTAGGTGCCATAGCTCATTAAAGTCAACGGAAACTTAATAGTGTTAATTACTCTCGAGATGTATTGGTGTTGGCAACACTGATTAATGAATCCTCCTGTTTTAACGTTTTGTGCTGGAACGCTTAGTAAAAGAGGCATATAGTCTTGCTTGTCCTATGATAAGGTTATAAAAGGTTACAAACGATAGACTGTGGTATATCCGTACGTTGTTGAGCATAGTGCGATGATGAAGTCGCAGCCGTCTACAAAAGGGGAAACCCTTTTGAAAACTTCATGGATGAACTTCAGGGATGCATGGTATGTATTTTTCACGTTCTCACACTCTGCGCTGTCACTCGCTGTCTCCAAAAAATAGCTCGCAAAATTTCTGCACATAGTTTAAATATGTATGTGTAATTTTACAAATACCTTACTCAGAATTTTAGTATCCTAATGATGATCACTTGTACGTATATATGGGCGCAGTGATATGGTTTGTTGAGGCATAAACGTAGAGCAGAGCCATCTAGATGACTAAATGATAACTAAACGATACCTAAACCCGGAAGTTAATATTATATATCACTCTATAGAAGTTTTTTACACTTTCCTATGAAGTTCTCACTTAGGTCGATTAAGTATAATTGTAAGTAATCCGACATTTTGTTTGGATTCGCAGATGAGACTTTGATCATTATTTACTAAATATTTTTTAAGCACACTTATAACCTTCTGAATCATTTCTAAAAATAAGAATGATCTATTATATGAACACGATACACTAATTAAAACAATACACTTAGTAATCATATCCCAACATTTTAAGTAAGTACATAAGTTTCCATTGTTATTATATTATATTATAATTTTATTCGAAGAAAACCCAGGAACACAAAAGGTTCAAAAATAAAATTCTTGGCGTGTGTCCTCCTAACAGGTAAACAGTCCTTGTTTGCAAGTTTTGAGAATAGCAAGGAATGCTAAGAAATGGCAACATTAATAAAGTCGAGAAAAAACGCTGCCTCCCTTTGTCGTAACTTGTTGCGTTGCTTTCCTTCTATCTTGTACTGAGAGGTCTTAGGCGGGTCACATACATGAAGCGGCTAATGGTATACTGCAACAATTCTGATTTACAGAATTCCGATATGCGTCCATATTTTCTTACTGCCTTCAGTGCACTGTCTTGAAATATCAAGACATGAGTCATTTTCAGACGCATACAATGTTAACAATGGAAACATAAACAATTAAACATATATTACATAACTGCACGCCTTAATCCCCGAAATACACCTGCATGCATACGCCATGCATGCAGGTGTATTACACACAACACATCGCTAGTTATGTTTCGGTCCTAATTTAATGGGGGGCAAGTCTATTGCCATCTATCGGGCACATTATTATTAGGTGAGCGATAATTAACATTTTTAACACACATAGCTTCGAAAAGTCAGAGGTGTGTGTCCATGACCATCGTCTCGGCAGACCGTTACGTACACCAGTTCGGTTTCATATATTTAATAACTTACAATCAAGTTCACATAATAATATTATACTCGTATAAAAATGGCCTTTTGTTTTGCTCTGGAGACAAATAAACGTAAATTATTAAATTATTCACATACTAGATGACGCCCGCAGCTACGCCCGCACATGTTTTAAATTTCGGGAAATCCCGTCTTAGTGCACCCCTACGGTCCCCAAGGAACATACATGCCAAATTTCAGCTTCCTACGCCTAATAGTTTTGGCTGTAACTTGTCTGTCAGTCAGTCAGTAACGCAAGAATTTTATATATACAGATTACACTCTAACTCGGAGTAGACACTTTCGTTTAATGGTATAGATGTGAATTATTATCAAAGAAACGCAACGGTTAAAAAAAATCAAGAGATAGATTGCTGCTATGTTCTGTCTAGATGTTGGTTTTAGCCTGATGTTTTTGTACCCATTTTACTGAGTGCAAAAGTTCCTAATATGGCATTGTTTTTCTGCTTGGCAAACTTATGACAAAGGCAGATCGTTGGCAGAACTGCTAAATATAATTGAAAATGCTATCGCCACCTTTCAAAATATCATCTCACCAGTGATAGCCGCCTTCGAGCAATCTTTGTGGTAAATTTACTTGGTTGTGTTTTTCGGACAGTAGCGTTGCATTTCCAAACATCTCACTGGGACATACGGTTTAGAACTTTCTGCCATATTATGTTACACTTTGGGCTACGTAGCAAAACTAATTCTGAAGTCATCATGATGGACCAAAATTGGTATTCGGTTTGTAGTAAGCCTTATTCGTTTGAGTAAGATGTAAGGATCTTAACGAATTTGCAAATTTGGCACCTACCCAAGGGTTTTTTATTACGACGCCTGTCACAATAGATCTCGTCTCGTCTTTAAAGTATAAAGCCACTGACGTCCAGAGCTTTTATAAAATATTATTTGACTTATGTATTGTATTGTTGAAAATGAAGAATATAAATTCTTATAATAATAAAAATTTTGTTACCATATGTATATGTTTACCATTATTTTATATGAAATGATTTTGTAGAGCCCACTATCTCATAAGTAACATCTTCTGTGTCAGATATATTATTATGAGTACGGTTTCAGTGTTTTTTTTAACAGGTAAAGCAATTTTAAGATATACCTACTTACTACGTACGTAGTACGTAGTCCGTGTGGTGACGGATTAAAAATACGGAACGTCACCACCCCATATCATCCCATGGGTGTCGTAGGAAGCGACAGAGGGACATATTATGCAGAGAACAACCCAGTAAGAGAAAGAAAACTTGATACAAACCCTATACCAACCCGTCTGGCCAGCGTGGTATATTAGGCCAATTCATCCTTTCAAAGGAGAGGCCTAGTCCAGCAGTGGACTGTTAAAGGCTGATGATGATGAACCTACTAACTACAATGTAAAGAATTGTTATAACAATTGTAAGTTAAATGTTATGTTGATAATGTATATAATTATCTATCTAATCTATCCCGCAGGCGGTTTTTTACGCTCTAGAAAGTCTGATAGCCTTTTATCACATTCGCATAAAAATATACCTATAAACTACGTTCATTGCAGGGCGAGGCATCTACTTATTTGGTAGCGAATACTGCTAAAGATATATATTATATAGATATATACTTAATTAGTAGCTATAGCCGAGTGGAGAGACTGACAGTTTGCTACGTAGAGGGTCTCGGGTTCGAATCCACGGCACGCACCAATGACTTTTCGAAGTTAAGTGCGTATTAAATTGCTAATTATCGCTTGCTTTTAGGTGAAGGAAAACATTGTGAGGAAACCTGCATGTCTAAGAGTTCTCCATAATGCTCTCGAAAGACATGTAAAGTCTGCCAACCCGCACTAGGCCAGCGTGGTGGACTATGGCCTTACCCTTCTCGTAGTGAGAAGAGGCCCGTGCCCAGCAGTGGGTCAGTATATAGGGCTGATGATGATGATTCTTAATTAGAATGCACTTGGTACAAGAATGCTCGCTGCGTCTGTTCCCACTTTAACATACATATCTGTCTTCGTATATCTCAAGCCTTTGTCAAACGTGATTGATCAATCCAAAGGCGGTATTAGCGACCTTTGAATTGATCAATCAGCGTTATTGGCTAAACTTCAGGCCGTGGTTCAGCCTCCAGTCGAGTTACATACACCAGACGATCCGACGACAGACGGTTTGTGTAAATACTCAATCAGTCCGTCTATACTGATTAAGTTCGGCTAGACGCCGATCCCAATATATTCGGTTCACTATATACATTAAAATGCATATACCTAACTCGAAGCTACTTTTGCTGTAATTTGTTTGTGTGATGTAAGTGCTTCAAAATTGTATATGTTTTGCTTGGTTGAAAAAGTTCATGCTTGACTTTACTTTGACATGCGTTAATAGCCAGTTTATCATATCTTTAATGCCCAGTTTCATGATCTATAGATAGGTATTATATTCTAAAAATATTTAAAAATAGAACGTATTTTGTACGATGTATTCGGAACAGTGAACACAATTTTAGTCGTGACTTAACGGACTATGGTGCAATCTGCCCTAAGGGCCAGCTTCAAAATCTCCGGATAAGTATCCATTAAATTAATTGGCAGATGTCATCATACTTTCACTCCAAATTTAAATTTGTCGGATACGCTGAATTTGGCTGGCGGCTGCCTAGCCGCTTGACACTGCGGCGAGTGTTGTGGTTTCGATTCCCACACGAGACAACATTTATTTATGTGTAATTTATAAATAGTTGTTTCGACTCTGGGTGTTCATCGTGTCCGTTAGTTATATGTTTGTTAAGTCCCCCGCGACACATAATTTATTCCTAGTGCGGGAGTTGTCTTCTTAAAGAGAAAGAAAAAGGAAGACGCTATCCATTGGTAGTGAAATCGGCTGTTGGTCTTACACGTATTATGTTTGTTGTAGACAAAAAAAGGAATCCAATAAATAAGATTCAACAAAGCCAAATATTATGTAGGGGCGAAATGGAATCATTCCAAATTAGATTCATAATTTCAATATTACAAAATACAATAACTTTCATAATCAGCCATATTGACAGAGCGGATTACGTTTGCTGCTGTAATACAAACAAAAATCAAGTTCATATATTTCACGCTAAGCTTTAGAAATACATCGTTCAAAATCTTTAGTATGTAATAATATTAATTTAACATAGTTCGTTCATAAAGGACGAGCTCGAACATTCAGTGAACAAAACCTTTTGCAACATGAATGACATTTTACATACAAACAATACAGACGCGCTGAGAGGGTGCTGATTGTAAATGAAATTCTTTGTTTTCATTAATTATTCCCTTATCACTTTCTCGTGACTGTAGATTAGATTAGATTAGATTATACTTTATTGCACACCAAAAGAAATGTTTACAATACATTAGGCTTAAAAACTACGAGTATAATGTACAATCGGTGGCCTTATCGCTAAGTGCGATCTTTTCCAGGCAACCTTTGGATGGACAGGAATGATGTTAGCAGTTTTATGAGACGATGGTGGTGTTATTAGGATGGATACGCAATAATAAAGACTTAAATAAAATACATACATACATTTACATAATACATACAAATACTTACACATACATAGAATAGATATATACATACATACATTTGTACAATATGAATACATAAAAGTATAAAAAACATGAATAGATACATTGAAATACCTAGAACTCGCGTAGACAAGGAACTATTTGATTACATTACGAATTTAAGTAGTGTTTTTTTAGTGAATCTTTAAAAATATTCCATGATGTTGCTCTTCGGATTTGTAATGGCAAAGCATTCCACAGACGCACTGCCTGAGCAGTAAAGGATTTATTAAAATAATTTGTGGAATGCTTTGGCATCTCCAGTGTCAGATCCTCAGACGACCTCAAGGACCTTATATGTGTGTCATTAAGGAACTTGAAACGTTCTTTGAGATATGAGGGAGTACAAGGATTAAATAGAACATTATATAATAATGTGAGAATGTGAGTATTCCTGCGAAGACGAATTGGGAGCCACTTGAGTTTGTTGCGAAAATCTGAAACGTGATCATATTTGCACAGTCCAAATATAAATCTTATGCAAAAGTTTTGGAGACGCTCAAGTTTATCCAGCTGCTCCTCTGTGGGGTCGAGATAGCTGACATCAGCATAGTCAATTATGGGGAGAAGCAAAGATTGAGTGAGCGCAATTTTAGTGGCAGTTGGAAGGAAGTTGCGTAACCTACGCAACGAACCTGCCGATGCAAAAAGCTTGCGACTTGTTTCTTGCACTTGAGATTTCCAGGACATGTTTACATCCATAGTGATCCCTAGATTTTTCACAGTTTTACTGAAAGGGACAAATTGGCCATCAAACCTGATTTGTGGCAGATCGGACCAACTGATTTTAGACACCAGTTTAGGGCTGCCTATAATTATTAACTGAGTTTTGGCGGCATTTATTATAAGCCCGAATTTCTTGGTCCACTCGCAGATTCTGGTCAGGTCTGCGTTAATAGTAGTACAAGCTTCTGCCAGCTTATTCAACGGAGCTTGCGTATATATCTGCAAATCGTCTGCGTAAAGTTGGTAGGATGAAAGTAATTGGTTTGAGATGGTATTTATAAATATTGCGAAGAGTAGAGGAGAAAGCACGCCACCCTGTGGCACACCGGAATTAGTATTAGACCAAGTGGAATAAGAGTCTTCGATGCATGTACGTTGCCGGCGACCGAACAGGTAACTATGAAACCAGTCAATTGCCGATGGAGATACGTTAAGAGAGCGTAGAATGCCAAGTATAATGTGAAAATCTACGGTGTTGAAAGCAAATCAAGTAACGACAACACCGTTAGATTTCCACTGTCCATGCCAAGCCTAATGTCGTCAGTTACATGAACCAGTGCAGTGGTAGTACTGTGGCCAGGGCGGAAGCCGGACTGATATGTATTTAGGAGAGAATTTTCATGTAGGAAGGAACTGAGTTGAGCGTGAACTAAGCGTTCCAGGACTTTCGACAAGAAGGGAAGTAAGGATATGGGTCGATTATCTGAGAAGGAACAGGGCTTGGGTTTCTTGGGCAAAGGAATTATAGTTGCATCTTTCCAATCGGATGGAAAGATACCACGGCTAATGGAATGGTTAAAGATATGACATAAGACGGGAAGGATTTCATCGAGGATGGGAAGGATCATTTTACGGCTAATACTATCACTGCCGACTGCGTTAGACGTGACAGCCAGAACGTTCTTCTTAACATCACATGCGGTAAATTGCGAGAAATTAAAGGGAGAATAATGCGGAGTTGGTAAAGATGAAAGATGTTGTAAGGTAGCACTTTTCATATTTCCATCAAATTTGGACGAAGTAGTGAAATGTAAATTTAGAGAATCAAGGTTAACATTGTTTGGAATCGATTGATGCCGTGTCTTACCAACTCCGAGACTTTTAAGAAATTGCCAGACTTTTGCTGGATCACTGTTTTCCACGGATTTATGAATATATTGGCGTTGGGCATTCCTACACACCTTGTTGCAGAGATTTCTGATTGCTATGTACTTCTCATGGTTTAAGGTAGTAGGTCTGTACTTCAGTTTAGCCTTGGCAGCAGATTTTTTGGCCATGATTTTCCTAATATCATCTGTTAACCACGGTGCCGGTAAGTGCTTCAGTTTAATAGTACGGATTGGCGCATGCACATCATACAACTTGATAAGATTTGACGTGAGTTCCTGAACTTTGCTATCGATACACTCGGAGGTAAACAAAGGGAGCCAATCTATATTAGAGACATCGATGCGCAGTTTGTCAAGATCCATGCCACTAAAATTGCGCTACTAGACTATCTTGGGCTTCATTTTGGGTGTGCGTATTTTATATGAGACAAAGGTAGATAGATAAGGTCATGATAGGAGAACCCATCCGCAGTACATTGACCATGCTTATGAACCAGATTGGAAGAAGATACCAGAATAAGGTCGAGAAGAGAAGGGGTGCAATGGGGAAGTGATGAGTTGCGTTTAAGTCAAGAATTGACAAATTGCAAGACTCTATAGTATTCCGAAATAAAGATGCACGGGAGTCTTGTTTGAGAAGACAGGTGTTGAAGTCACCCATTATAATAGTGTGGCTATATGCAGGAGTTAAATTTTCTAAGATTTGCTCAAAAGATGGAAAATAGTTAACGCGACTTGCAGGAGAGTAGAATACGCCTAACAATACTTTTATGTGGTGAAGTTCTACTTCTAAAAATAGATGCTCGCCAGCATTCGGCAGTGGTGTCTGTGGAGACATACTGACTATGTTATAAGGAATATGATGTCGTAAATATATGGCAACACCGCCTCCAGTGCCGACTGCGCGGTCATTCCTAATTAACCGGAAACCTGGTAGTGAATAAGACGTGGAAGGGAGACATGGTTTCAGCCATGACTCCGACACAAGGACGGCATGCATGTGTTGTGAATCTAAATTAGCCAGCATATCTGGGAAATGAGCTGGAATACTCTGCGCATTAATATGGACTACATTAAAGTTATTGGGTACGTCTGAGAACTGCGACCGAAGAATGTCTCCTAGAGAGGGGACACTTATAAAACTATCATTTAGACTTGTAGCAGAAAGAAAGGTATCATCGCTATTTGAGTTCGTATCTGACATTTAATAAATATCTGAATATAAATATATACAAAATAAATAAAAAAAGTATGTAAATAAATATATGATATAAAAGTAAATAAATCAACAATTCTATTTCTAATTATCGCGACAAGTTTTGCTCATTGTGTCCACCCGCTGGTTGCGCATGTACAAAGATTGTATATAAGAATAATAGGATATAAATTAAAACTAACAAAAAATATTAAATAATAAAGATAACAAAAAAGAACCATAAAAAAAGTCTTTTGAAGTCTAAAATACACATGTTCATATCCATGTAGCGCGTAACGGAACGTTACTCTTTACTGACAGAAGTGACAGATTGTGATTGTGACAGTGACAGGTTAGCGAATGTCAACCATGTCAAGTAACAAGTTGCCAAATATAACATATTTATCTGCACGGTACCTATATGAAAATGATTTAAAATAAAGTTAAAAGTAAATGTTTTGAAAGTGAAGGTGTATAAATGAGACTGAGTACATACGATACAGTAACAATGGAACAAGCTTACTTCTTCGATGCTGCAGTTCTTTTGGCCTTTGTTGTTGTTGGCTTCGCGACGGGCTTCTCCGAATCTGTGAGCTTGATCTTACATAGGTCACTAACGGAGGTGATGCGATAGCGTTTCCCATCAGGGCCCAAGATGTGAACGTATCCCTCTCGCGTCCAGCACTTCGCGACTCCAAACTTTGCTCGTGCAGCCATAAAAGCCTCGTGACGAGGACGTGTGAGAAACTCCGACAGAGTGATACCCGTATCCTTGAGCTTTGTCTTTGCGAACCAAACGCTGTCCCGCACCGCTGCAGAAGCAAATTTCACAAGAATAGGCCTCGCCTTGTCGCTGGTAGTCCGGCGTCCCATCCTGTGGCAGCGTTTGATGTCCTCAACCACGAAAGTACTGATTTTGAGACGCTGCTTGACTATATTCGCGACCTGCTGAGATGTCTCCTCGTCCTGACGTTCCTCCACTCCGTGAAGCAGCAACATCTTGCGGCGGCTGCGCATTTCCATCGTATCAATCTCTCGGCCGACGACGTCAAGCTGCTGTGAGAAGGATTTCAAGGTCTTCATTATAAAGGTCTTGAACGCAGCAAATTCATCAGCCAGACTCCGAGTGCTTTGAGGCGACTTCTTCTGTAGCTCAGCTTCAAAAGTTGCCATCCGCTCCTCAAAATAAGCTTGCATGTCCAGGATTTTAGATGCATTGAATGTATCCATTGTGTGTGTTTATGTGAAAACTTGTTAGATTTGAAGGATAACGCTTAACCAGCAGGTAAGTAGTATAATATTTAACTTTTATGCATTAAAATATATTTATTGTGAAAATTAATTATTTTATTTAAATTTACTTGAAGAGCTATTTTAAAAGTTACCGGTAATCTCAACTACCCCCACCATACCACGAATGCTTCGTTAGCCTTTGTTGTTATTGTGTGTAGGTGTTTAATGTGATTTTGAAAGAGAACGCCCACACTGGGAATATATCTTGAACCATGCGGGACTTTACAACCATTAACACTTAAATACGAAGAATCTGTTTTAGAACCACTCAGTGTTTTCCCATTTTCGAATCGAAGTCACAGTAGTCGGCGAAGTATTAACGGCAATAAAGCTGCTTAAACCTCTTTTTTTTTTGGTATTGGGTTGGAAAATTCTCATGGAGTCCCTCCGCCCTGGGGGAAGGGCGAAGGTCAGACTCTTACTGACTAAAAACCAAGCCGCTACCCCCCCTGCCGTCCTTACGAAAAGTGCAATAACTCGAGTTTTGCACCGAATTGAGATAAGTACATATTTGGAATTAGCAGAACGAGATCTATATATTCTTTTAAGACACTTTTTACGTATCTATGACGCAGCCGGTTTTAATAAACTGCAATATCTAGGTCGATGCTTTATGATTTACATATCAAGACCGAAATATCTATAGATAGGAATAACGAACTCATGCTATTAAGAAATTTTACTAACTATATCTGCAATAAGTATAGTTACTATATTTATAATTAGCATAGTTCGTCATTTGTAATATTCATTTACTAGTTATAAGTGCAATATGTTTCAGTTATTGCAGATATGATGCGGATCCTTATTTACTGTATTAAATAATGTACTAATTACTTCTGCAATAAGTAGAGTTACTGCATTTATAATTACCGTATTTCGTTACTTGTGATTCTCATTTACTAGTTATAAGTACAATAACCTTGAGTAATTGCAGTTATCTTATGGGACCTTTTTAATAATTATGGGAATGATACTAAAATTGATTTAGTAAGTAGATATATATTGTATTTATTTCTAGGAAGATTAAATGAATACAGTATACCTACGCGATATCAATTGCAATAAATTCACCATTTATTGCGATTATAACTAGCACCGGGATACGCATACGGTTAGGGTTACGAGGGGAGTAAAATATTTCGTGCAAAAAATAAAACAATGTTAAAACAACTTTATCACTATACATTCAGTCAAAAAAGTATCGGGAATGGATTATTTCTTTATGGTTCCAAATAATATTTTTTGTTATTTTTTGTTGTTTTTGCAAAATTTAAGACAAACTCAAACAGGAAAACAGTTGAGCCAATCGGCTCAACTGTTTTCTATTTTGGCGCGGAGTTTGAGTTGCATCTGTTATCTATATATTAAAAGAATTTGTGTTTTATAATACGAGTCGGTCAGCCCGTTCTTTTTTTTTTACGTGGGGAAACTCTTTTGCGAGTGCCTCTCCGCGGGGCGGGCAGAAAGGGTATGTCGCACTCCCCGGGATGGAAGACAGGTTTACCGACTAAAACCACCACGATAGCCGCCTCAGCGCTCAAGAGAATGGGACACAGGGAACGCGGGTATGCTGCTCCTGGGTCCCTTTACGCTTGTCCCGTAGTAGGGCTCAGTCTCTGGGAGGGCTAGGTTGGTAGTGTCCTCCCTTCGTTACCTCGTACTGTGCAAGTACAGTGGTCCCTCGGCTATCCGGGACCGCTGTCTTCTCGGGGTCGTTTTTGGTCGGGCAGCCAGATTGCCATCTCTGATTGCCCACGGCCCCAAGGAGGAGTCGGGCTAGCGGCTATTGCCACCGCCACGACGCCGCCTGCGTCTGCGAGCGGGATCGGCTCTCTCGCGATCCCGCTCGGCGGCCTCCTTCTGGAGCATTACCGCTTCACAGAAGGAGACCACAGCGTCCCACCTTATGTCTTCCGCCAGCATGGCCTGGACGACGGCCGGCGGAGAAATATCCCCTCCGATAATAGAGACCAAGACTTGCCGCTCGGCTTCCCATGCAGGGCACTCAGAGAGCGTATGCTGGGCAGAGTCCAGGTCACTGTCGCAGTGGTGGCATGCCGTCGTCTCCTCGCGTCTGATTCGGTTCAAATACTCACCGAAGCATCCATGTCCGGTGAGTATCTGAGTCAACCTAAATGTGACGCAGCCGCTTCTGCTCTCGATCCAGGCTTCGAAGGCAGGGAGTATTGCACCAACGATGCGCTGGCGCATGCACCGCGGCTCTAAGAGTCGAGTTAATCAGCGCGCGCTGACGCACATTCCTCCGGAACTCCCCGAGCGTCTGGCTCGGCCCCTCCTCCGTTCCGCCTTCCTGGCGGAATCGAGTCTCGCGGAAAACTAGTGCGTCTACGTCCGCCAGGATATCGAACGGTTGGAGCCGCGCCAGAAGCGTGGCCGCCTCAAAAGAAATCGTGCGATAGCCGCGCGCAACCCTAATGGCCGCCACTCGCTGCAGGCTATTAAGGATAGCTCTGCAGCGGGAGGCGCTCGTCAGGCGATCAGACCAGACGGGCGCCCCATAGAGGGCCATGGCACGCACGACTCCACAGTAGAGGCGGCGGACCTCTTCTCTGGGGCCCCCGAGGTTCGGGAGCAGCCTTTGCAGTGCGCCTGCAACCCGACGTACTCGGGGAGCTAAACGCACGAAGTGCTCCTCGAAACGCCATCGACTGTCGAGGGTGAGGCCCAAGTACTTCATGTATCGCCCCACCTGTACGACTGCATCACCTACTCTTATCGAGGAGCTGGGTGGTTCCATGCCCTGACGCAGGCCGTGGAACCATAGCGCCTCGGTCTTGTGCGGTGCTATCCGCAGGCCCAGTCGGCCGATGGCAGCGACGACGCAGCACACACCCAATTCCGCGAGCCGCAGGGTTTCAGCGTAGTTAGCCCCCCGTGTCAGTACTAATGTGTCATCAGCGTAACAGACGACACTGACCCCGGGGGGGAGACCAATCCGCAGGACCGCGTCATACGTGAGGTTCCAAAGAAGGGGTCCGAGAACGGACCCCTGTGGAACCCCGCAGAATATCTGCCTCTTGACTAAGGCACCATCCCGACTCCTGTAGCTAACGAAACGATTACTTAGATAGGCCCCGACAATCCTTCGCAGGTAGGAAGGCACGTTGTGATGGAGTAGTGCCTCCCTAATTGCTTTCCACGGGAGGGAGTTAAAAGCGTTGATGATATCTAGGCTTACCGCCAACGCCACTCCACCCTCCCGGACAGTTGACTCCGACATGGAGCGAACGCGCTTAATAGCGCCCAATATCGAACGGCCTTGCCGGAAGCCAAACTGATTGTCACTCAGGTCGGGACCTACACCACTTAGGTGGTCATTGAGGCGGGCAGCGATGACGCGCTCAAAAAGTTTGCCTACTTCGTCCAGCAAGCAGATGGGACGGAATGCCGAGGCAGACTCTGCGGTCCTGCCTTCCTTCAGTATTAGTACAAGATTGGTCTCCTTCCAGCTGGTGGGGAACACTCCAGTACGGAGGCAACTGGTGAACAGCCGCCTCATCGTGTCACCCAAAACCGCAAGCGCCAACACCCAAGCCTTGCCCGGGATACCATCCGGACCTGGGGCGGTGTTGCGAGTAGCGAGCCGTCGCACGGCTCGGTCTAACTCTCCTTCCGACACCTCAAACTGGTCGTCCCATATCTGGTCCGACGGTAACGGAAGCCTCGGAGAACTATCTTGGACCGTCGGGAATAGGGTTTCAACCACCCCTCTTACAAATTCCGGGTCCAGGGTTTGTGTTAGAGGAGGGACCCAGGGTCTGAGCTTCCCCATGACTATCTTATAGGGGCGACCCCATGGGTCCCAGTCAAGTCCTTCGATAAGCTCGGTCCACGACCGAGCCTTAGCTTCGGCAATGGCAGTGCGTAGCGCTTTTGC
Source organism: Euclidia mi (assembly GCA_944739405.2). Lineage (NCBI taxonomy): Eukaryota > Metazoa > Arthropoda > Insecta > Lepidoptera > Erebidae > Euclidia > Euclidia mi. The sequence goes on along the minus strand of OX123183.2, from coordinate 98,086,917 downwards.
GGCGGCTCGGTAGGCTTGGTGCGCTCTAGCAATTTCCTCATCTACAGCTCGCCTCCTTCTCCGGGTTCGCTGGTGGCGGCGGCAGGCTGCGACGTACTCTGCATGAAGCCGGTCGATGTCGGTCGACCACCAGTATGGGGATCCCTTTCTTTTCGGGTTGGCCCGAGGCATTGATACGTCACAAATCGCTGCCATTGTATTCAGAAACCAGCTCAGGATCTAGCGGGTTCTCTGTGTCCTCCGACCATTCTGTGACGTGGGCAGCAGCCAGAAGTAAATCGGAGTTCAGCTGGCGCAGAGACCAGCGGCATGGTGCACCGGCAGTGGTGGGCGTGGGACTGCTGTGGGGGTGGCGGAAGGCAACGCTAAAGAAAATGTGCCGGTGGTCTGACAGCGTGGCCACCTCCGCCGCCACACGCCAACCCGACACAAGGCACGCAGCCGAGGGATTCGCCCATGACAGGTCTATGACCGACTCCCCTTGCCACCTCACACAGGTGCTGATTGAGCCTCGGTTAAGGATCCGGAGATCCAGCGCTGCAGCCCATTCTAAAATGGTCTCCCCTCGGATATCGTTCCGAGCGTCGCCCCACTCACTAGAGTGTGCGTTGAAATCCCCTAAGACGAGTATTGGACGGGACTGATACTGTCGGACACAGCTAGCTAACCGGCCCAGATAAGATTCGAACGCGGCAAGGCCGCTATTAGGGGAGACGTAGCAGCCCACCACGACTGCTGGTCCCCACTCGACGGCGACGTATCCCGTTTCCCTTCGCAGGAGGGTACAATGGGGGTCTCTATTCCCCCCAGCCCAATAAATAGCAGCGGAGCCCCCTTCCGCCCCGAACCACCTAGGATGATCCGGAACGGAGTAAGGCTCAGCTATCACTGCCAGACTCACCGACCGCTCCGCGAGAGTTTGGAGAAGTAGATCCTGAGCTCCGCGGCAGTGGTTCAGGTTGCCCTGGAGGATTATTTGGGGCGAAAAGAATTTTAGGCCTCCATTGATTCCTCCGCGGGGCCGGAGCCCGACTCAATACTTACCCGCTGGGCTGGACTGGACGCTAATGCGGGTGCAGCTCGAACTTTGTTACCCGTCTTTGGAGGGTTACAGTTTTTGCTACCCAGACGGTGATTAGCAGGCCGGCCTAGGTCGGTGCATACCGGACACGAAGGAGCACGCTCTGTGCAGCTGCGAACCTTATGGCCAGGTTACCCACAGGAGTAGCACAGCGTGCTTCTATCTTTGTCGCACTTGCAGTTAGCCCGCACATGCCCTCTTTCCAGACAGCGAAAACACTGCAGTGGACGGGTTTCTAGAGGCTGGACCCTAACGACCATCCAGCCTATCCGCAGTTTTTTGGCTGCCGCCAGTTTTCGCGCAGCCGAGAGGGGGCAACGGACCCACACTGTTCCCAGACCGTCTGCCGAAAAGCGTATTTCACCAACCTTTACTTCCTCAGCGGAGCATCCGCCCTCCGAGGCTACTGCGTTGACGATCTCATTCGCGTCGGTGGAGTCGTCTATGTCGCGCAGTCTAAGCTCACCCATTTTTAATTGGCGCGCCACGGTCGCACCCGTGTCAGCGAGAGCTTCTCTAAGGCATTTGGCCAGAGTCTCCGCCTTCTCGGAGCTCTCGGAGCCAGGGATCCTCAGGAGTAGACCTCCGGTAATGGCCCTCTTCGGGCGAAGGCCTTCGGTAATACCGATGTCAGCAAGGGCCACCCTTGTCTTAGCCAGCCTCATTACTTCTGCTAGTGTGGTCCCAGAGTTTGGGGGCAGGGTAACGGTGACGGCCGAGGTGGAAGGGGGCCGTGGTAGCACCGCCTTCTTCCGAGCTGCGGTTGACTTCACCGGTTTAGCCTTCGCCTTGCGGCCTACGACGGTTGTCCAGGCATGGTTCGCTGTGGTTGTGGGTTGCGATGCTGGCACGGCCAAGATCGAAGGCGTCACTGCCGCGGGCGCCTGCTCTGTAGAAGGAGCCGAAAGGAGTGGGTAGTCTGTGCCCGCCCTAGCAAAAAGAGATGGCGGCGCAGCCGTTGTCTGTTTTGCCTTCTTCTTACTACGCTTCCTCGCGTTAGATGTTGAGGGCGTGCAGGTCTCCATTGTGAGAGTTTGCGGAGAAGGCAGAGGGATTACCCTGCGGGAAAGGAGTTGGGCCCTTAGCTCTGCAAACTTCTGATCCATTTGAGCCACTACTTGAGCCGAAATTTTGGCCACTATTTCGCTATAGGGAAATGGTGCGTTGGTATTTTCGTCCCACCCATTCACAGGGGCTGCAGTGCAGGAGTTTTTCGGCGTCGGCGTTGGCGGTGGCATCGGCGCTGCAACGCCCAAAGTTGCCTCGCTCCTAGGCGAAGGTGCGCCCGGTGTGCTCTGGCGAAGCTCCGCCAGTTCGGCAACCATTGCGGCCATGGAGCTCTCCAAGGAGGCCACACGAGATCGGAGCTTTGAGTTATCCTGCTCTAAGCGATCTACGTCTGGGTCTCTTCTGCCGTGAAGGTCCGTTACGGCCGCTTGAATTTTCCGAGCCGCTACTCTAAGGGTGAGCGCAAATTCCCCCTTCAGATTGCGGCTCTGATCCGCCACCTTCTCGACGTCACCTGGCGACTCCAGTGCCATGGCGCCCACAGCCGCCGCCGGTTGCTGCCTCATGTCGGCTAGCAGCTCCTCCACGCAGGGCAGTCTTGATTTAGACTTAGAAGTCGTCGTATGCACTGGGGGGTTTAAAATAGCCTCTGGGTCCTGCGACGGCCGGTTGTCAGCCTCCGATCTCTTCGCGCGAACCGCACGAGCGTGGAGGTCAGCGCTTACGCGTTCGCTGCGCTTCAGACAATAAAGATGCGACGGACATGGCCGAGCTATCGCTTTTGACGTCTGAGGCCCTTTCGCGCGACGTTCAGATATGCTGCCACTCATGCTGGAACGATATACCGCCTCCCATAAGATCTCTAAAAACAAAAAATACTTTTAAATTCGCCTTCAAAAGATATCTTTTGGAGGAACAGAATAATATAACAAATTAACACTTACGCAACGTTTATGACCTACAGGCAAAATAGGTACCTATACTGAATTTGTTTGAAGATGCTTCTTCCAAAATCCACAATTCCACAATAACATAGGGAGGCACGCGAGCTGTGGGTATAGAAAAATCACCTAAATTACGATGTTTGCTGTTTTATTTGGTTTTTGATATGAATTGAGCAAATAGTTTTTGGTTTGATTGATAATTTGTGTACTTAAATAAAAATTTAATAAGTATATTAAAGTTAAAAAAAAGTATTATATTATTGTCATTATATAATTACTTACCTGTTATTACGCTCGGTGGACTAGTTTCTGTTGATATCCACACATAACCCTGGTATTTAATCAGCATTATGTATCAAACTGTGGGTGTATGATATTTATTAATAAAATTGGTTGCCTGTAAAGTCGGTATACGGGCGAAAGTTTTACGTGACAATGACTTTGAGTGGTAAAATAATTTTAATGTGAATATTCATTCGTATAGTAGGAAGAAGGATGAAAGACGCGTGCCTTTCACTTTTTATGTCTGTCTCTCTCGCTCTTAGGCGGGACGCGTGCCTCTCACTCGCTCTCATTGTGAGCGCATAACGTGAGCGGAGCGTAACGCAGTTTCTTGAAGTGTCACCCGGCAAACCAATTTATAAGACGTTGTCACGTCAAAAATGATGCAATGTTTAGTTGTTTACATCACGTGACCACACTGAGCTAAAAACTTGTTTATTATACGCTCGCTGGCGCGCGCTGCTACCGCAGCGCCACCACCGGCCAACACGAGTACCCAAGTGGTCGGTTTTAGTAGATACAATTTGTAAACAAATCACTGTGACTTTAGGGATATTAACAACTTGTACCTTTATAACTTATTACTTATTAAGTACTAACGTTTTTGTATTTCTTTATTGTGTACGTGTATAAGCTGCTTTTATTTTATTTTTAATTACTAGTTAAGTTTAAAATTATATACTTTACGTTTATTGCGTCACTGACGTCACTTGGGGCAGGCATTGAAAATCAGCAAGTCGTATCGCGGCTAACGTCACGAACGACGCAACGCTGAATGTCTGCCTTATTGTCACATCGGCGGCGTACAGTTATATATTTTTTTTGAATGTGGGTATGGATGAAAATTGTCGTGGGTGATGTATTAAATGGCATTATGTAATTATCTACCTACCTACTTTATTTAGATGTACCTATTTATTTATGTACCTAATAGTTGTACGTTGTTTTGATGTGAGAATAAACGAAATTACTTACTTACTTACTTACGTTTCCGCGTTTGGGGTAACCGGGCGAGAAAATACCCGCTGGGTCGAGCGAGTTCGGCCGATGTCTTTAGCATGTAGGGAAGTTCTTGCTTCCCGTGTGGGTAGGGGTGAGGTCCGTCCTCTCGACATAGGACGAACACCCTCGGTATTTTCGGCGTCAATAGAGCGTGACACGTCGCTGTTCTGATGCGGGTTGCCCCCCCCAGAATACGAGGGCCAGACGGAGTTCAAAGACTCCGTGAGGGATTCTCCGGACGCGGAGCGCCCGGTACCCTCCTGGGGTAATAAACTATTTGTTTCCGACATCATATAGGTTTTTGTGGCCCTCGCGGCTGGGTTCCCCCCAACCATACAGCTCCTCGCCGGGACTGAACTTGAGCTTAGGGTGATTTTTATAGAGGTTTTCTTCCTCGCGACCGTAGGGTCCCCGGTCCTGTCAATTCAGGATTACGGGTTGGGCCTACACTAGACCGATCCGCCCGCCCCATCAGAGAGTCGACGGACAATGTCTCATCCCGTGTCTCCTCTAAGGCAGAGGAGTACCGGGAGAACCCAATTGGTGGCCTTAAGCGACCGCGCCCGTAAGCGTAACTATCCTGCTGTCAACAACAGGGTAATTTGACTACCTCCTTACCAGAGCCACGTTAGCCACGCCAGTAATTTAGAATCGTGTGTCCGCCCCGTACGTGATCAGTTGGTCGAATCGGACGTGTGGTTGGATTTTAAGGGGCCGGTCAGCCCGTTCTACCCAACCGATTCGCATGTTTTTTTTTTAAATGAAAGCTCTCGCTGCATAGATTTGTCATCAAGCATTAGAAATTACCTACCTTGCACATTCATCAAGTTATATGCAAAAACAGTTTTCTCCCATACATTTTTTACGTTTTCGTAGCCGTAGTCAATGACTTTCTGCTTCTATATATCTGGTTCTCATTGAGATAGGCGTTTTGTTATAGGCTTAAAACACGCGCTGAAAAGAGCTCTTTCATTTGATGGTATGCTTATTTAAATTGAGTAAGTTTGAAGGAAGATAAGTGTGGACATTGAACTTATCTTAATATATAAAATCCTTGCGTTACTGACTGACTGACAGACACGCTAAAGCCGAAACTATTTGGAGCAGGAAGCTGAAATTTGGCATGTATATTTCTTGGGGACCCGTAGGGGTGCACTAAGGCGGGATTTCCCGAAATTCCCACGGGATCGGGCAAAATGGGAAATTCGAAAATATGTGCGTGCGAAGCTGCTGGCGTCGACTAGTTTAAATTAAATACAGTGCTGTTTTTAGTTATATCATAATTATCTAGTTTGTATTACGAATTCTTATATAAGCTGCTAAACGGTGGGTATCGACTGTCCAAAGCTTCTAGAAAAATAGCTTTCAATGTCCCGTCTAGAACCCCGCGATATCCACGACCTTTGATTACGGCTCCGCAACATCAGACAAACTTGGGTAAGCATTTGCCTATAGTTAGAATGACTCATCATTACAACGAGTTGTAAAGTTCTCCGGCAGACATAGATATGTTTTCCAATTTTTTTGGTAAATTTAAAATCCTACTTCACACCCTACTTCATAGCAAGGGGTGACCTAACTCATCTGAAATTTAATTAGCTAATGTTCACACTTTCAGATAAAATACCTACATATATACCTACTTACCTGCATTAAATATTTTTTAGTTTTTTACCTAGCTTAATATATTTGTTTAGTATGTTTTTATACCATTATGTATCCTTTCCGTCCAAGCTGTAACAACCTGTTTTTAACATAAATGCATGCCGTGTTCTCCTGTAAATGAGGAAACACAAGTTACAAGATTGTGAAACATCTCATCTTTCATGTAATGTGTATTCTTTGTTCATAATGGCAAAAACATCGAACAAAGAGGTTGTCTTTAATTTTGCATCGCCAATGCAATTTTGTGTTCGGAGTCAATGAAAATGTTACAGAAGGCTTTTGGTGACTCGATTTATGATATCAAAAACTCGTGCTTATGAGTGGTACAAAGCGTTCAAAAGCGGTCGAGATGTGATGGAAGATTTGCCTCGCTCTGGTAGGCCATCAACGTCTGCAACTGAAGTTAACATCGCAAAAGTGAAGGAAATGGTGACTGAAAATCCTCATTCACCTTCGAGAGAGATAGTCGCCGAACTTTCTGTATCTCAGGAGTCGATCTGTATCATTTTAACTAATCACTTGGGTATATTGCCGCTCGGCTAGTCCCAAAAGACCTGAATTTTCTCCAAAAACTCAATCGCATGAGAGTCGCTGAGGACATGCTAGAACGAGTCAATTCCGACCCAATATTCATGAAACGCATTGTTACTGGTGACGAGACGTGGGTTTGCGAGTTTGATATGCAAACTATTCAACAAGCTTCGAATTGGCACCTTCCAAGTGAACCGAAACCGAAAAAACCACGCCCTAGTATTTTCTTTGAATATCGTGGTGTTGTGCACTTAGAATTTTTGCCGGAAGGTCAAACGGTAAATAAGGAATATTATTTGAGCGTAATGCGGCGTTTAAGAGAGAAAATTCGACAAATAAGGCCAGATTTGTGGAAATAAAATTCTTGGATTTTGCACCACGTTAATGCGCCTTTGCACAAGACCATAATTCTGAACGAATTTTTGACCAAATACTCAACAAATACCATCGAGCAACCACCACACCAGATATGACCCCAGCCAACTTCTTTCTTTTTCCTAAACTCATATTACCACTTCGTGGCACCCGTGTTCAATCGGTAGAATACATAAAGGAGAATTTGCGGCGAGAACTCAACTCAATTCCGGAAAAAACGTTTCAAAAAGTGTTGATGATTGGATTATTTGTTGGCGTAAGTGTATCGTTTCTGAAGGAGCATACTTTGAAGGTGATAAAATAAATTTGGATTTATAACAAACAGTTTGTGTAGTATTGGTCTTATCCCGGTACTTTCTTGACAGAGTGTTCAGTAACCGTTGAATTTTAAATGCTGGATAATAGACCAGAATTAATAAGTAAGATAGTAGAATGATTCCCATTGTAATTGTACTTTCTTAGTTTGAAATAAAAAATATTTAATATTATAATTTGTTTTATTCATAAATAAAGGGGTATGTAATAAAGTTAATAGTTTCGCGTATGTACTTAATAGACTAAGAGCTACATCAACCTTGCAGACTGGACTTCTAGCTTACCATGGTTATGTAAGTGCTGTATTGAGATACGGTCTAATACTATGGGGAAATTCTACTGATATACAAAGGGTTTTCTTGTGTCAAAAAAGATGTATCAGGACTTTAGTTGGAATACCACCGTTTGAATCATGCAAACCACACTTTAAAAAATTAAACATATTGCCCTTGCCTGGAATGTATATTTTTGAAATATGCGTCTTCGTAAAAACCAATCCTCATACATTTTTAAAGGCAAAAGACGTATATTATCGAAACACAAGATGTAGCTCCAAAGACAACTTTGTTTCAAAGAAACTGCTACTACATGTGTGTTAAAATCTTCAATAAAGTACCATCTCATATTCTAGAGCTTTCTCAATCAAAATTCAAGAAAAAGCTGAAATTGTTACTTCTTAAAAGAATGATTTATTCTGTAAATGAATGGCTCTAAAACATTGAATTGATTATAATATATTTATTAACCAGTATTATTATTTGAATTCTCTATATTCAATTATTTCAATTATTGTATTATTACATACATACATACATAGACTCACGCCTGTTTCCACGAAGGGGTAGGCAGAGGCATATTAAACGCCCACTTTTCGCCAGTGTTTTGATCCCACGTAATAGGTGGCGAGCCTATTGCCGCTTTTCGGGATATTTTGATTGCCAGAGCCTCGTCCGTTGATCGGCAGGTGCACCACTTGCAGGTGAGGTTGGCTTGGGACCCTAAGTTCTTGGTGGGAACCATATGCACCCATATGCGAACACATATGCTATTGTATTATTAATTATTACTTTTTGACATTTTCTCGAAATATTGACTCATTTGACATTGTATTATTAATTATGGTATTATTATTGCTGACTGAGGTTATAAGTCTTTGACATACTAGCTCATCTATCGACTTTTTTCTGAATTCCATTATGTAATAAAAACAGTATTTTTTAAATTTGCACACCTGATGAGGTTGAATATGGTTAAATGGACTCAACGAAATTGTAACATCCTTTGTACACCCATTTTCATGCAAATAAATGATTTATGATAAAATTATAACCGATTTCACATTATTTTAAAAACACATCTGAACGCAGATATGATGAGTAGACTTGGCTTTACCGAAAACAGTTTCATACTAAATCGGTTAGAGGAAAAATAATGTTTTGCAAACTTCTGTTTATTCATAGGTATTTGACATAAAAGTGTAACATCTCCATTTTTCTAATAGTAATAAGTTAAAACTTTGGCGTTTTAAACTTGTCTCTAACTAATTAAAACCGCAATACATAAGAAATTTAATGCACATTAGGTTAGGAAGCAGTTAAATAAAAAATGAATTGCTACTCAAAAATGCATTATGTTTGGTTTCCTAACCATAAGTGCAATAAATAGGTTACTTATTGTAAACGTTCCTTCTTCATAGTAATAATACTTAACATTATTGTATTTATTGGTTTTTATATCGGGAATAAATGCGGGAACAAACATTAAGTATCACATAATATTATTTACATTGTTATACATCATGTAGTAGATAGTTGTATCAAGTTTCAATCCGATACCTTGTATAGTGATGGACATACAAACAAAACAAAAATAAAATCTTTACCCGCGTTTTTCTCGAAATCAGGTTTGACCTAGTTATTGCACTTTTCGTAAGGACGGCAGCCCCGACGCTGCCTCAAAAACAAACCTCAAACCTCAAAAAAATACACGTGAAGCCAAGTAATGTCGAAAGTTGTAAATTAATAAATAATAACAATTTGCTAGAAAGAGCTGTCAATAAATTATCACGGATGGTGCTCCAATTTTGTGTATAAAAATGTTATCACGGACGATGAAATGCTCTGAATTTCAAGTTATAATTCTTTGGCTTAAATTCAGGTAAACATATTAATGTCTACCAGAAGAATTAAATATGTTTGTATTAAGATGACTAAAAGAAACGTGATAAAATCTTTAAAGCAAAATTAAGTATAAGTTTAATGCATTTTTGTCGCAACTCTGTTTAAGCAGTTAAATTTTTAGAATTCAAATTTTCAAAAAGCTTAATATTACAAACTAAGCACTTTGCTTGAAGTTGGAACTGAATTCCTCTTTTCACTTTGTGTGACCCGATCAGGTACGTTCCCGTCTAATAGAAAATTGCAGCCAAAGAGAGTGTGTCCTGTGCTGTAGTAAACAGGATTTGCCAAAGCTTTCTGACATAAAGGTGAATGGTCAGTAAAAGGAATACTTTTATACTAGTACGGCTTGACATCTAGTTAAAACGCTATATAAATAAATGTAGTAAGCGCACTATATTACTTTTAGTGTCTTGCCATTATTTATCGTTACACTATGTCTCTATTTCCTTTTGCCCCTTAAACTTGAACATAATACTATGATTCGGCTAGTTTTAGATTTAGAATACTTATATAAATAATATTTTACGTACATATATAAAGTTTTATGGGTCCATATACGTAATGTAGTTACGAATTAAGAAATAAAAAGTGTCACTACTACTACACAGAAGATGAATAAGACTACAACTCAGTACTAGTTAAAGTGGCATATAGTCATCGCAGCTGTACCTACCTACTTGCAAAACTCTGCGTGGTGTTGCTTGTGAGCAGGTGGAATAGAGAGATGGAAAAGGGTTAGAATTTTTCGCTGACCAATTGGTCAGCTTGAATTGGTCAGCACGTGTACTGACATGTTCTGACCAATTTGAACTCTTTTCCATCTATGCGAACTTGTTTAAAGTTTCCACAGTCATGTAAACTAATATATTAGCGTCATTGATCTCACGCAACTCCCAACAAGTAATGTTATCATTATATCTTCCTACTGCCTTTTAATTATTACGATGTTGAACGTCAACATCCTGCAGGAATATAACTTCAAACTTTATAACAAGCAGGTTATGTATGATAAAAATATTGGCAATATACGATTTTAGGAAAAATTGTGTTGCTGACTTCAAAGGACGCCGAGGTATATTATATTGTGACGTCGTATCGCCTGAAACTTACGAGCCAAGATGACATGTTAAAATTGCCAGTCTACCTGTAGTTTCTTTCAATATGCTTGTAAACGAATTCCTTGAAGCGTCTTCTATTTATCTTTGAGGACTTGTAATATTAAACTATTGCTAAGATGACTATTTTTAATTGTGTATGTACGGCATATAGGACTAGTATTTGATTTCGTTGCTTGGATGCCAGTGTATCAGATATTTAAAATTTGATTTTAGAATTAAAATAATTATAAGGAAAAGTCCAGAATATATCTATATATAGTAGAACAAATTTTTGTCATTAGACATATGTAAACAGCTTATTTGCCGACATAGTAAACAATTAAGCTATTGAACCAATATTAAGTGATTACAAAAATTAAAAACGAGCACGTCAAAATACAACGCAGTTTTTTGTCCGATAGACAACACTTATTGGCTTGATCGCAATAACGTTTGATCCAAATGAAAGCTGGCCTACCGTTGCTAATTTTCATCCCATGTAGAAAGGTTCAAGAAAAATTGAAGACAATGGAGATATTACCACAATGAGTATTACCTTATATTTATTCCAGTCCCGTGTCCGTTCCAAATGAATGTCCAAAAATACGCAGTAGATCGTCTATTTTTATTCCATTCACCGTAGAAATTAAAGTCTTATTACACGCTACTAATCTTATTTCTTTTCTAATAAGGTTTTACCTAGTTTCGATGTAATTTTATTCTTAAGCAGTAATCTCGGTTTACAGGCTAATATTCTTTGTGATTACAGGGTAGAAGTAGGGCAATGCATAAGTTATTTCAGTTACCAGTCGTAGCTCGCAACTTACAAGTGCTATGAGTCATACAAGCACATTTATTTGAATGAATTAGTAATTTAAATTTTAGTGCTTCATAATTTACTTTTTATTTGAAACTATTTGCACTCGAAAGTAAATGAAACGAAGATTTGAAAAATGTATCATTTCCGTGACTTGAGTGACATGTATGCTATGTTTAAAGAAGGAACTACCCTTTTCACTTGTTATCACCTAACTTCGAACACAAATACACGTGAGGCCCTACATAAGTATAAGAACGCAGTTAAAAATACGACCTTCCGAGCTAAAAATACCGAGTCGGAGCTCATAAAACGAATTGCGACATCGTGCGCCCTTCCATCCGTTACAGACAATTTTCTTCTAACCAAAATATAGTTCGTTGAAAGTCTAATTTTCCTTTCGACCTACTTCTATTCTGAGAAAAAATTACGTCATATTAATCTAACCAATCGGGATGATACAACATTTTATGTAATATTTATATGCTTTAGGTATACTTATGTTATTTTCGGTGATAAAAATGGTAGTCCGAAATAATTAATTTACTGGTCGATTACGTCTTAGTAAAAGTACGAAATAAGACTTCAATTCAATACTTAGGGGAAAATACCTTATCCCCCCCGTGGGATCTCCACCTTGTCGTAATCCCGGGTGTGGACGCTCCGCGTGGGCTTGAATGAAGCCTGCGTAGGATGCGTCCATAGGTGCGGGTGCGGGGGACAGTTCTGTCTGACCCTCCAAGTCGGGCTTGGTCACTAGAGGCGTGTCGGCGTTGCGTTGCCGCGCGCCCTATCTCTCGCGACCACATGGAGGCGAACCATTTGTTGCGTCGCGGTGGGCCGCAGAGGAAGAGAAGATGCGGTGTTGCCAGGTTGCCGTCCTCCCTATCATCTGCGGCCGCTGGGTGTTTTGGCGGCGGAGCCCAACCCCTTCATCCGCCGCCAAAGGGGTTTTGTTCGGGGCCCAATGCCCGTCGGGGGGTAGCGGCGGTGATACCCGACCCTCCGACAAACGGGTACATGAGGAACACAGGTTGATTTTTAGTCAATAAGAGTCTGACAGTCCCCTTCGCCCTTCCCCCAGGGCGGAGGGACTCCATGAGGATTTTCCAAACCGAAACCATATTTTTTTATAGACTCACGCCTGTATCCCCGAAGGAGTAGGCAGAGGTGTAATATTATATATATATAGGTGTACATTTTTTGGTCCCACGTAATAGGGGGCGAGCTTATTGCCGTACTGGGTACCTACATTACCAGACTCCGTGCTGCTACTGAGAATTTCCTAACGGAAAACCCCAATTATATATATATTATCTGGATAGGCTCTTTAGATTGGTAAAATACAAAATACTGGACTATCAGAAAATGAAACATATATCTGACTATCAGCTTTCTTAGTGGTTTTGAAGATAGTAGAAAGCTATGCTTTACGAGGTTCAGTTATCCAATAGATAATGGCATCTAAACGTGACATGTACTACAGAATGTACTCAGGACTACAGAAGAAGATCCAATATAGAAGAGGTCTATTTTGATAATTGTCTAACTAAATTACAGGTTATGTCTTTCTGTAAAGGGAAAACAGGACGATGTTTTAAATTATATCTAATTTGATTTAGTTTACAATAACACTTGATTTCACAGTTACAAAGCAAATAAATGTAATTAAATATAAATTAGACCAGAATGTGAATTCAAGCTCAATAACACTTTTACATAATTACAGAAGACGACAAGTGTCTAGTACTAAATCAAAAGTCATCCAATGCTTCATACATAATTATAAGATTTTTGAGGGTACATAATTATATTAAAGAAGGCGAAGAAACAAGTGTCGAGTACTAAATCAAAATTCATCAAATACTTTAATCATAAAGAGTCAGCAAGGAATTTCATTTGATCTATGGTCAAGAAAGCTATTACGATAGTCTGCGATTTTTGCCATAAGAAGAAATGTCCTATAAAGCTATCTCTTACCCACCTGTATACCCCATATGTTGCACCTATCATAACGACCCACCATTTTAACACCATAAGCCGCCATAACTCGCGCAAAATGTCTAGTCATAACACGAACAGTTTCGCAAAGAGAAACAATGACCGTTCCATATGACAACGCTTTTACCGAAATTTAATTTGGTCCTTGTTTGCTTAGGACCAAAGCGGCACACTACAAAACCTATTGTTGTTCTTCTACTTTAATATTAGGCAAGTACTTAGCTTCATCACTTTGAGGCTTACACTTTTTTGGTGAAACGCTCAGGGAAAGGACTGAAGGCTTAGCTGTTTAATCTACGGATTAAAATTTGAGTTGGAGTTTTGGCTTAGATCTACGGTATTTAGATAAGTGAAAGATGCGGTTAGGAGCTACAGGTAGGGTAGCCAAATGGTGAAGCAATTTGGGTAATCCTGAATTCCTTAGTTCTTTTTCAAATTTCAGTTGCAACTAACCGTTGAAAAGTTCAGTATTTGCTCTAGTTTTCGCATTACTTTTGTTGTTTATAATCAGAAAATAAACAAACTATAGGAATGAAATATCCTTTAAAGTTATAGAATAGTTTACAATTTCGTATAGTTAACATATCCGTGTGGTGATGGATTAAAAATACAAAGTATATATCTACACTATCCGGACTGCGAACGGCTGTAGGATAATAATTAAAACCTCTCTCCACAGTGTACACCGAAGACTATTACTGAACTAGGTTTGCTCAAACTATTAATCATGGTTAATTAGCATAATCCATCGTCTCTATTTTCGTTGTCTGAATAATCGTTTCAAACCAAATTTTTGCCCTTATTACCCAAAACTCCACTTTTAGAGTTGGTACCAACACTTGGGCATAAAAATATACTTTATCGTCGCATTTATGAACCCTCGTTCAAGCACTTACGTTTAGGCACCTTTAGCAATTACTATTAATACACTGTCTATTAAGGAGGGTAGGTACAACGAACCTATCTTATTTACGCGTCTCGAGCTGTATCGGAAATTCAGGACGGAAGCACTAATAAAACGAAACTTCGTACACAATTTATCGTATTATTTATTAAATCTGAAATATAAAATGGAATAGTCTCTGTATTTCTTACCTTGATTATGGTTAAATTAATTTGGCACTGGTTCGATTCTTACACGAGTTGCATGTTTATATGTATTGATTATGTACCTGCTTATTGCAGCCTAGAGGCGTCCACTGTTTGACATAGGCCTACCACAAGACTCAGTGGACATATCTCGCGGTGAAGTAAAATTGTAGTTGCTCTTTGTGTGCACCAAAGTACCTACTGAGTAAAGGTCCTTTTCCTCCCTTTACTTCAGTACTTTACGTGATTAAATTACGTATATAAGCTAAATAATCTATTAATGTTATCATGTTTGTAAAATTACGATGCTTTTTAAACGCAATTCATTAAATGAGTATTAATTAAAAAGTAAATATTTTTAAGATAAGCTATCTTACAATAAATTAGACTATAGAACACAGAAATAACTTCTTTAAAGTCTGCTATAGTAACGGCTCATTTTAGTTTAAATTACGCTGTTTTATGGACTATAAAGCTGTTTAAGCAGCCAAAACACGTAAAGTATTTCTCGGTTTATTTCTTTTAATTAAAAATACTAGGTCAATTGCAATGTGTCAACTAGAATGTGTGCATTCGCTACACAGTGAGAAAATATTATGGCCTAGAAGTAGGTCTGAGACGGCGGGTCAACCGGGCAATCAGCTGGAGTAAACGAAGGTGCGGTTTGTATTCCGGTCACTTTGACCCGGGTAAAATGGACGGTGACCAGGGCACGGCTAGTTAAGTCGCGCTGTGGAACACGGGGTTGGTTGTGGCTACAACACGTATTTCAAAGGCTGATTGAGCTAGGTGCGAGATTTAATACGTGTTATTGGTGTGTTTGAAATGGGTGACACTTATGTAGGCTATGTAAAAATTATACTATATTTCAGAGAAACACATTGCAAGAGCTTAACTACAATAACAGAAAGAATTAAAATAATACCTAATAAGGCTATTGAAGTAGCTGTGATGTCTATTAAAAATAATTCCATTATTTTGAACGGCATATAAATCTAATTTATGTTTCAATTGTGGAATTTAATTATTGTTTTGGATATGACGGATTGGGCTTTTTCTATCTAAATCAGTAGCAGAACAAAGTCTGCAATTTACATTCACTATATTTCACGACCACAAGAAAAAAGAAGTTTCTTCCATTACCTACGTTAAATCTCGAACATATTGCTACAAGTAGGCCTACCAAGATTTTAACTTTAAAGTATAAAACTACAATAAAAACAGCCTTAAATAAACATATAAAATGGCGTCAACACAGCGTAATTAAAAAGACCAAACTGCCACCCAGTCCTGTGACTTATTGTCTGAAACTTGCAACTTCTGCAACAGACTGTAGTTAGGAAGTGAACAATTTCAAACAATTTTAACCTCAGTTCCCAAGAACAAAGAAAAAGAAACATAAAGTGCACAAAAAGTAACGGATAATACTCAAGTTCCGTGAGTAAAAGGAGGGTTAATATAATTACTGAAAGCACCTTTGCATTTTTTGCTTAGAGTGAGGTTTCCCCTCTCATGGGGGTCATTGAACGCAGAGCAGGTAAGTATAGGCGCAGTCGAGCATCTAATGGTGTAACTTTTCAGCCAATTGCGAACATCATAATTTGCTTGACAGCGTTATTGATGATGGCTTATCACCTTTGAGACGAGGTTTATTTCGTGTGATAAATGTAATCTAAGTAATTTGAGTTTATTATTACGCTTTTTACCTACCTTTTACAAAAACAATCTCCAAATTCGCATTGAGGCCTTTCAACCAATTATGCACCATTACAGAACGACATTTAAACCGGGCCGCCAACGCTAATGAGATCATTAAGTGACCGCAATATCCAATAAATTAATGGAAAAGTGTTTTCCCTAACTTTCCGAATCCAATCTACTAGGGTCGAATATGGCTCTGTAGGAAATTGATGGAATAGATGACAGGGGTTTGGTTACGAGGGGCTGGCTAAGAGTCCATTATACAGATTGATTGATATACATACTTCTATTTGGATTTAGCTGTCATATAGGTGTTTAACCAGAGTAACCCCGTTTATTCATACAGTTCATTACCACTCGAAGGAAAAGATTTTCTAAATATCATAATAGTCTTGTTTTTTTATAAGCTCACGCCTCACGTAATTATGGGTCTTATTACCTCAAGGGGTCAATAAGACTCCGTGTTGCTGATGATAATTCAGAAAAAATAGAAGCCGATCAGCAGTCGCATACACTATCCACTGGATCACGGGAGAATTCTTCATATACTTTGATTTTGCTTCATCACGTAAGAACATGTTGCGTCGTAAAGTTTCAGTATACAAGACCAAAAAATATGTCAAACAATGCATCAAGCTGCAAAACGATTGATTTTATACATAAGTCACTGTAACGAATTGCCAAAAGATTGGCCTCTAGGCTCCATAATAAGTTTATCAAAAAAGTTTACCTTACAAAATCTAGTACATTAAATTGACCATCAATTACTCTTTTACAAGGACCAGAATTAGGCAACCAAATTCTAAGCTACGGTCGTTAACTTAAATTACCAAGTCAATAAAGTATAACTTCTAAAGCACATTTCTGCCTTGGAAACAAATCATTTCAATTCAATGTCATAAATCACCATGGCATACACATTAGCGCAATCCGCATTTCATACACGCACTGTAAAATGTTTTCAAGGAAATAAAGGCAGTAATAATTCAGGAAAGAGTCACGCGAAACGAATGCTATGCCGCGGACAGGAAGCCAAGCAGTTATCCTAATAAGACGAACAATATACTAGTCGACCAAGCCAACTAGACGAATGTCAACGTGACAAAATTCAACATAATTCAACAATTATAAACCAGAAATTATTTATCGTAACGTGCGAACGCGGCGTGTGAACGTACAATGCGCCTGCAATCGGTACTAGGAATTTCTGGATTATAATTATTGAATTATGTTGAATTTTGTCACTTTGACATTCGTCTAGTTGGCTTGGTCGACTAGTAATACAACTTTCTTGTTACACGAAAATTATCATGTGTGTTACAAGTCCTCTTTACGTTTTGCGTAAAAATGCGGCTCATATGAAACCAAACATGTAGGTACTGGTCCAATTGGTGTTCAGATAATTTAAGCCCTAGTAATAATACCATAATAGACCATAAAACGAAAAGCTAGGCCACACTCACGCATTACCAGGAAAAATATAGTGGAAAATATACTATGCTAATATTTGGTAACGCCAATATGGCGAGACCTGTGTCCATTAGTGGCCTGGGAAAAGCTGTATGATGAACAAATATATCCTGGGCGTTTACTAGTACGTGTTTGAGGGTTTCGTTTCCGATTTAAAAGCTCCCTCATGAGACCAACTCCATATTATTGTATGTCACCACCTTATCTTAATATATAAAATCCTTGCGTTACTGACTGACTGACAGACACGCTACAGCCGAAACTATTGGGCACAGGAAGCTGAAATTTGGCATGTATGTTCCTTGAGGACCGTAGGGTTGCACTAAGAAGGGATTTCCCGAAATTCCCACGGGATCGGCCAAAACGGGTAAATTTAAAAAAAATGCAGCCGTAGCTGCTGGCGTCCTCTAGTCTACATATATTTGCCAAGTTCCATTATGATACAAGAACTGTCATAGATTTTATTAAGTACGAAGTTACAAGTCAATATGTGTTTAAAGCAAGAGAAGTGGGACTCGGGCACAGCGCGCTTTTCAACTACAGGCGAAGTTCGTAAGTATGTGGAGTCGTGATCACCTTTGTTGTAAAACTTTATTGAGAAAAATAAACGAGCCTCATGGCGAATGTATAAATATTGTGGCTATATATAATTTGTATATTCAAAGCTGAATGTTAGCGCCATTGTTTTAACCCATTCCCTGTCCGGCGCGAGACACAATAGAAAATCAATTGTTATGAATCACATATGATACAGGAGCCAGTGAAACTGTTAATGAGTCATAATCAGGTAATGTCTTTATTTACTACTGGCTGCTACCAAACGGATTGCAGAAAAAAATATAATTTCCATTTTCACTTTGATACTTAACCCAAAAAACGAGTGTGAATAGCACAAAAGTTCAAATTCTATTTATGTTAAATCATGCCTTGTAACCTTTTAGGATACAAAGAAATTCTGCTCGCCGAATCCTACGTATCACTAGAACCATTGAAATGTTTCTTTTTGTTCAATGTACAAAGTTAATACGTTTTCAATATTGTGTGTAGGTGTCGTGACGTGAATCTCTCATGTTGATAGAAACCCGATAATCAGTTAACTCCCACGTACCACCCTCCTTACATTCAATACGTTATAGTTTGATACCAGTACTAAATGGTTACAAATATATTTTGAGCTAATACTCTTTTGTAGTTGTTTGTATAGTCTTATTTACTGCCTCTGTGTGAGATTCACTTTGGCAAGCTTTATAAAAGCGTAACAGACTTTTTACTAGATTGACTGTGGCTATGACTGTGTTCTAAGAAATAAAAAGCCTACGAGTAAAAGTTTGAAGGAATATAAGAATACACAGAAAATAATAAAATTATTAGCGTATGACTCCTTCACATATTTGATTTAGGCGTATATCTTCCAGATTCGAGTTTACACATATTTATTACTAGCGGAGCCCGTGGCTCGCTCGCGGATAAAAATTACATTATATCTCAACTTTTATACAAATTGCGAGAGTCCTTAGACTCCCTTAATCAAGCCCTTTCAAACAAACCGGAAGGAAATTCTGCAAAGCCTACATTGTATAAACTGTTTCCCTGCCAAGGGAGAATGACCAAAACTGGACTATTTTGTGGCACGTTTGCTTCTAAACCAATCATATCTGGAAAATCTTCTTTTATTTTATAATGTTATAATTACACATACACAGTCTCACGCCTGCATCCCCGAAGAGGTAGGCAGAGGTATATTGCTTCACCCACTTTTCGCCAGATTTATTTTAGTCCCACGTAATGGGGCACGAGCCTATTGCCGTACCGGGCACATTACCAGACTCCGTACTGCTACTGAGAATTTCCTAACGGAAAATCCCAAAAACACTTTGTCCGACCCGGGGATCGAACCTGAGACCCCAACATCCCAATCCCACGCGCACATTTATGCCGTGACACCAACGAGGCAGTCATAATTATAATTATATATATATATGTTATATATTTATGTTTAAGCAAAAGGGAATTTTTAGTTATCTCTTAAAGTCCAGCGGTTTTCGAGAAAATATTTTCTGCAGCTACGCTAAACTTACAAAGCAAACTTATATTATGCAATATTATTTATCGAATATAAAGAAGCACCTGTTTTTAAGCTTCTAATTTGCATGCTATTATAGACAGGCTCTAACTGCGGTCCAACGGCGCTCTAACTTTGCTGCTATAAATAATAATATAAGTTTTGAACTTTTTAATTAATTAATTCTTTACATTTGGTATTATAAAATCAGATAATGCCGATTATTTGAATATATTACCAAGTACTTTGTTGAAAATATTAGCTTTGTAAGTACTTTCTTCACTTATATTATGTAAGAAGTGTTTTGTGTGTGAGCAGATTTTATATATTACGACCTTTAAAAATATATAATTTTTGTCCAGTTTCTCTATGATGACAAACTTTGTTTAAAAATTTCGTATTTTTAATTTTAATGGTAAAAGAAACGCCTTCAAACTTATCAAGAATATTACAGCAAGGCTAATTGAATAATCGCAATTTAAATTCAGGCAAACAATAATAAACCGTGAAGATTATTCAATCATATCCAAGGTAAGCAAAACCCAACCACGTACGCTGAGTTCTTACGGACACAAATTTCGTACGCGTAGGTAAAACAACACATTATATCGTGTGACACGTATATTCAGACCATTTGCTTATTATTAAGCAGAGTACCTTACGTCAGGACGTGCCGCTCGCTCCGTTTCAAAATTGGGTCGGCCCTTCTGTCCTATAGAGTAGATATAGGTACCATTATGAGACCTTACGATCAAATCGATGACGCTTTTTCGTCACCGACTGCGTATAAAGGTGTGGTAATTTACAATTATTGGTTTAAAATGGAGGTGATTAATAGAGTTTATGTAGTATCACGCCTTTTTTGTCTAAAGGTTAGTGGTTGTTAAAGTATTTTTATAAATGACTTAAGTGTTATTATCGTGTCTGATAAAAGTCAAATTGCAATTTATATTATCCACTACAAGTTTAACCACCTGCGACCTTGTCACAAAAAAGTGAACTCACGCAGTGAATAAACATATTGCTACTGGTGTATCATAATGACCACTACAAATAAAATTACAAAGTAAAACACAATTGATACAACTTAAAATTTCTGCTTACGTATTTATTTTTAACACAATGGTTGGTAAATGACGACGTCAGATAAATGAAGGGCCCAGGAGAGCCCTTACAGCTCTCTCGTCACACTTTCATATAAAATTAATTGTCACATCAGTTTCGCACTTATCGCTTGCCTTGCCGTGTGGAATTTAAATAGGAAAATATTTTGAAGCGGTTGAAATTAAAATGTAAATTTTAATTACGCCTAATATTATAAAAATATAATGATATAATTTTTTTACGGAGCCCATAAGTAGGTACTTAGTGCTTCAATATGACTTCTATTTATATAATGTTACGTTGTAGAATGTTATTTATATTTAAAAATTAAGTTTAGGATAGCGGTTAGATGATACAAAAGGCTTACTATTGGCCTCATCTGAGGAAAAGGCACGAGTAAAAAGGAATCTGATATCTATAAAACTATCACAAATTCCCAAATATCACCTAAACCACTGAATATACAGGGGGTTAAATTGACAGGTATCGAAATCCGCACCTCTGGGACGCCGTTGATCCATCACCTCTGTAACATCATGTAGATTAACAATGATATCTAAATGCCTATCTAATGTGAGTACGACAGTAAATAATATCTTGCATATTACACATGGTCTGAGATTTGTTCGATATAATATATTATGATAGAAACGGATATGAAAAACAAGTTAATACAGTCATTTATTATTAAATATTATTAGAAGTAATAATTAATATTAGAAAATATATTCATCATCATCAGCACTTTATACTGTCCCACTGCTGGGCACGGGCCTCTTCTCACTATGAGAAGGGTAAGGCCATAGTCCACCACGCTGGCCAACATTTTCAGAGGCTTATCTATGTCCAATACTGGACTGCGAACAGCTGTATAATCATGGTGATAATTATGCCGACTATGAGTGTTTTGACCGTTTTTAATTTTTGTAAAGTATGTTGTGATTCAGGATCTATAGGTGCATTGTATAGACAATAATTAAAAATAAAACGAATTGTGTTGTGCCGACAAATATTTTTGTACGATCGGTGCCGCTCATTTTAGACTATTACTTTTGATTGAAAATGGTAACTGTAACCAAAACTCGAACCTGAATTTCTTATCATGATTCATGATGACAAGTTACTTGAATATGACTATACGCAAACATAAATCAAAATAAACAAGTAACACTTTGCGTCGATAAATACTACTTTGTAACTAAAATAAGCACATAATTCGACGATCGAGCACAATAGATTTTCAATTACGTCTACTCCATAACATCCTATCCCACTACCTTAATCTTAATATATAAAATCCTTGCGTTACTGACTGACTGACAGACACGCTACAGCCGAAACTATTTGGCGCAGGAAGCTGAAATTTGGCATGTATGTTCCTTGGGGACCGTAGAGGTGCACTAAGAAGGGATTTCCCGAAATTCCCACGGGATCGGACAAAACGGGTAAATTAAAAAAAATGAAAGCGTAGCTGCTGGCGTCCACTAGTTTGATATAACAATATGTAGAATATCGAGCCATTTTACTGCATTTAGGTCAGTGTAATACACATGAGCGCTGATATGGAATATCGGTTGACAGCTGTTATTATAGGAACGTGTTCAATTGCTACGTATTATAATAGAAATTGTTGTGTTTATTTGTTTAGGAAAACATAGAGAGATCTATGGGAATTATCCGAGTTGAGTTGCAATGGAAGAATGAATTTGAGAGCAAGGATTTTGATGCATCATTGGTAGAACTTAGCGCTCCGTAGTCCACTGTCAACAGCTGAACCGAATAAATGAATCCTTAGTGACTGATAAAAATCTTTTTTTG
Organism: Euclidia mi; assembly: GCA_944739405.2. Lineage (NCBI taxonomy): Eukaryota > Metazoa > Arthropoda > Insecta > Lepidoptera > Erebidae > Euclidia > Euclidia mi. The sequence continues at coordinate 98,064,375 of OX123183.2, read as the reverse complement.
CAAAATAAAAGATTTTAATAGGGGATGAAATAGACTACAGGAAAATTGGTGCTTTAAAGTTAGAGATAAAAAATGGATCTTCAATCATCATCTTGAACAATAATTCTCCGATATAATATTCACTTCTTTACGTACATTAAGCCAATGCCAAACCTAAGTATTAAGCAAATAATATAAAAAACTGTACCGAGCACTCAACTTATTCATAATTAATATTCCGTACATTTCGACACCGTTTCATATCGAAAATGAGAATCAACGCCAAAATTTTCAAAACCGCGTCAGTATCGGTACCATCTGAACTTTTACAAAAGCCTCTACAATACAATATATTTGATACAAAATTCACCTAATAAAACGTTATCAAGGCAATTATTAAATATGATTTTTTCGCATCATGCCCTCCGTTTACCTTAATATTCTTTCAATATTTAATTTTCAACCAATGATGAAGACCGTTCTCATGTTTTGTAAAGTTATTCAATATATTGGTATTTTTAGGGTTCCGTACCTCGAAAGGAAAAAACGGAACCCTTATAGGATCACTTTGTTGTCCGTCCGTCTGTCAAGACCCTTTTTCTCAGGAATGCATGGAGGTATCAAACTGAAATTTATACTAAATACTTGAATCTACGGTTCCATAGAGCTGTAAAAAAATCAAACTTCTAATCCAATGCAATCAAAAGATACAGCCGTATATGCTGCAAATTGCAGCATATTTTCAAACTCGCATTGGAATCAAAACCTACAGGGTACTTCCCGTAAACTCAGCATCTTGAAATTTGGTACGAAGCAACGTCTTATATCACTTATAAAGGAAAAATTGCGAAAACCGTAAATTTTTAGTTACAGCATATAAAAAAATATTTTTAATAAATTTAAAGTTACTACGCCTTTCTCTTGAACGCATGGAGGTATGAAATTGAAATTCATATCAAATACTTAGGTATATAACACCGTAAGGCTGCAACAAAATCAAGCTTCTATGTCAACGCAATCAAAAGAAAGAGCAATATAAGCATATTTTCAAACTCGCGCCTACTCGCAAGTGAATCAAAACCTACAGGGTACTTCCCGTGAACTCAGAATCTTGAAATTTGGTACGAAGTAACGTCTTATATCACATATGAAGGAAAAATTGCAAAAACCGTAAATTTTTAGTTACAGCATATAAAAAAGATTTTTTAATAAATTTAAAGTTACTACCCCTTTCTCTTGAACGCGTAGAGGTATTCAATTGAAATTCATATCAAATACTCAGGTATATAACACCTGTAACAAAATCAAACTTCTATGTCTACGCAATCAAAAGAAAGAGCAATATAATCATATTTTTAAACTCGCGACTACTCGCAAGGGAATCAAAACCTAAAGGGTATACTAAAATCTTGAAATTTGGTACGAGGCAACCTCTAGGTAACCTCTCATATAGGATGCGGAAGGCTGAGGACCGTGTGCTGTGGTGCGTGTTGGGAGAGGCCTATGTCCAGCAGTGGACTGCGATAGGCTGATTGAGATTGAGATTTTAAATAATTACATAGTCTTCAAACCTTTTTGCTAATTATTCTGTACTTTATAAGTATTTTTGTAACAGATTTCTAATAGTCACTAAAAACTTTGTAAATCAATAACTTTGATAAAAAATCTTACCATCATTCATCAGCAGACTTTTGCAAGGCTGCTGCAGGGCTGGTATAGGTATTTAAGTTATATTATAAAATAAGCGATATATGTTGATATGAAATAAAGGATTACTGATTACAAACGACAAATACCTCTTTTTCTTTAATTAATGCTCCTCCAGCTTTCCATACTGTAATGTTATGGATTTCATTTGGCAATAAAAATACCATAACTATGACTGGTGAACTTTTACTTATATACCTACAGGTTTGTACGGAACCCTCGGTGCGTGAGTCCGACTCGCACTTGACCGGTTTTTTTATAAGCGACGCGGCTTTTATCTTGATTCTTTTTAATTTATCATCGATTATATTTAGCATTTAATTGGTATTGGAAATCTGTAAAAGGCCTTGGCCTGTTACTTTATTAAAAATTAACTACTAAATTTATAAAAAGTAAACATTATAAAACTATGCTACACTGCCACTGAATAATATCATGTTTGATATCATTACTGGAACAGTTGTAGTTATTTTGCTCTGTGATAATTATGTAAGTTCAGCTAATATTGGCTATTGGAAATTTTCACAATGTACATGTCGAAAACGCTGAAAAGTTATGCTTAGTTAGCTCCCTTGCAGTGAGCTTACTACAGTATCTTAGACCTAAAAGTATGCTCTAAATCTATGTACCTCGGCCCTAGGCTTATTGCTGAACGATTCTCAAAAGTGTCACAACAGAAAATTAATGTATTCATTTTTAGCCAAATAAAATATATACTTCACAATAGTGCAAACATGACTAATTTATCACACTCTCTTTGAAGTAAACCAATAGACAAACAAAAGCACACAGAACGTTCACTTTACAACCCTTAATTACCAACACATCGCTCTGTAACACTCCGTAATATCATTTTGAGTACAATATTGCACCGGCACTCGCCAACGCCGCAACAAACTACAATTAATTTCACTGACGTCCATATAAATTAACAAGACCACAGAAAGCAGATATTTATTTACATTTAAAAGCTATCTACAACGATTTAATACACATACAATTTACTTTGCATAAATCTAAAAAGCCGATACAAATCGAACATTAAACGGACCCATTTGAGCCGCCGAAAGCCTCATTAAGTTGCCTTTATTTGACCGTTAAAATTTATTGCCAACATTACGAAACAAAAAATTAATAAACCCTTGAATATAACTCATCCATTTTCTTAGCTTTGTACTAATGACGTTTCCGAAGATAGTTTTAAAAGGAGAATGCTAAGAAATAGCAACATTAATAAAGTCAAGGAAAAACGCTGCCTCCCTTTGTCGTAACCTGTTGCGTTGCTTTCCTTCTATCTTGTACTGAGAAGTCTTAGGCGGGTCACATACATGAAGCTACTAAAAGTATTTCAGATATGTGTCCATATTTTCATTCTGCCTTCAGTGCATTGTCACGAATTATCGAGAAAATTATCATTTTTACACGCACACAATGAAAGATAATGAAAAATTTGTAGCGCAACTTACAAGCATTTTGCTGCGAAAAAAAAAATGTAAACTATTCACATCTCATACGTATCTCATGAGAGACGTGTTGTGAATTCGGAGCAGATTGCGGCACCTTTCTGTCTGAATAACTTTTGGTTATAGCCTAGTAATTTAATACTCATTTTACTGACTCCATCCTTTGTGCAAGCTCAGCGATAGTAACTTTTTATAAAAGGAGTTATGAGTTGGTTAAGGCAAAGAAACGTGACGAATTAGTCATCTTTGACGGAGCGCTGAATGTTACTGAAAATGCATCTCATCATCTTCTTAGAATTATCCCAGTTGCATCCACTCATCCGACTGGTATATACGATTCTAAATATTCTTCCGAGTCATATAACGTCTTTGTATTAAGTTATATTACGCTATTGATTATGTTAGCAAAACTTTTGAAAGCATTTCTCGTGACAATTTTAAATTTGAAGTCATCATGATGGCCAGAATTGGTCTTCAGTTTGTAGTAAACCTTATTCGTTTGAGTAAAATGTAGGCTTTTGGGATCTTAACGAATTTGCAAATTTGGCACCTACCCAAGGGTTTTTAATTACCACGGCTGTCACAATAGATCTCGTCTCGTCTTTAAAGTATAAAGGTGTCGTACACAGATATAGATCTACATAGATAACGCAAATGCATGCACTTCGCGTGTCTAAACCCCAACCAAGCGTCGAGGTTGGTCGCCGCTAACTTCAGTCCCCGCGCGTCCGTTGTTGCAGCCGAACGTTCGCAAAAAACTAAAAAAATTCCTCGTTGCGTGATAATTAACTGCAATAGCCCAAAAATTTTGAACACCCAAAGGCAGGAACATATTTCCTATCACAGGTAAGTTATTTTAAAATTATATTATGCGTAGATTCATATTAAAACTGTTTTTAAGTATTCCAAGCTGCGTGTCGTTCCAGAATATACCTAACTATAAATTACCGTTAAGTAAACTTTATTCACATTACGTTGCCGCGTTTGCTTTGGACGTTTGATCTGACGTTGTGTGTTAGGAGACGATGAATATCGCACAAGCGATACTGTCGCGCATCGCTTCGACTTCGTGATACAGGCAATTTGTCATTCGTCTGTCAATTGTAGCAACTAGTGCTGTTCGTTCTACAACATATATCAATAATCGATTTTAATCGATATCGGACTGACGATTGATATAAAAAAAGCCAATTTAGTAGATATAACAAGCTCATATGCATGACCTAATTTTACAGGACAGCTATAAAAAGGAGGATATTTTTTTAGGGTTAATGTATTTAATGTGTTTTTGTTTATCCTTTCAACATTATACGACTATTTTATATATTTAATGTGTTTATTTTCTATTGCATTTAAAAATATTTTTTTTTTAGTTTCCCACATGATCCAATCATAAAAGAAAAATAGATTGCGGCCACGGCACGGAAAGACTGGTTCCCGACTAAACACAGTACTATTTGTTCTATACATTTTGAAAATATTAGTTTCATTGAAGGAAAAAAGTTGAGATTGTTGAAAAAAACGGCATGCCCCACTATAGATATACTAAAACTCATTGACAATGAAGACGAGGTTAGTGAATTAATGTTTTACAGTGTTTTTATTTAATCGTGTATAAAAATATCTGACATATACACTCATTTGTGCTTTACAGAATAAAGATACACCACAAGAACCTTCATCATTGTCAAGGAAGAGAAAACTAGAACATGTATAGTATACATTTTTCATGTAAATATATACATAACTAGCTGACCCGGCCACGCGTTGCTGTGGCTAACGTTTTTGTCATATTCTTTTTTTCTATACTATCTTTCAAGTTGGATTAAACTGCACACGGTGTACAAATTTGATTAAAATCGGTTTAGTAGTTTAGGAGTCCATCGCGGACAAACATCGTGACACGTAATTTATATATATTAAGATGTGTGTACCTACATACATAAGATAAGAAAAAAGACTAACGGTATAATGTAAGCTAGTAGCAAATGTGGAAAACATGATCGAAAGCGTGTAACGGAACTTAGATCGGGAGCGAGAGTGGAAGTGGAAGTGGAAGCGGGAGCAGGGATTGGGAGAGACTAGGAACCGGCAACTAAAATTAACTATAACTTACTTTACCTTCCAGGATGTCAATGAACTACCCACATCAGGAGGACAAAGAGTAACAGAAAAGAAATTATTAATTAAACTTAACAATGCACAAGACAAAATAAATCAACAAAACAAGGTAATAAAAAGACTAAGGGAGCAGAACCGTCGCAAAGTCAATAAAATTCTCACTCTGAGAACCTTACTGAACTGCTTAAAACAGAAATCACTTATTACTGATGAGGAAGCAAATTTACTTCAATCAACCAACGTTACAACTCGAGAATTATATTCTAGACAGCAGCTCAACAAAAAAAAACAGTACATCAAAGTATTCACAAGCACACCGCACTTTTGCATTGACTTTGTGCTATTATTCCACGAAAGCATACAGTTATGTTAGAAAGATTTTTAATTTATGCCTACCACATCCTCACACCATTCATAAGTGGTATAAATGCATAAATGGTAATCCTGGTTTTACAACTGAATCTTTGAATGCTTTAAAATTGATTGCAAGCAAATAAAAAAAACCTTTATATTGCTGTCTAATGATAGATGAAATGGCAATTAGAAAAAAAATCGAATGGGATGGGAAAAGATTCCATGGATATGTAGATTTTGGTGGCTGTTTAGATACAGATGAGGTTCCCGAAGCAAAAGAAGCTCTAGTAATGTTAGTTACTGGAATAAATGCTAGTTGGAAGGTAATACAAATATTTAACTGGATTATTTTATTTCTTATTAATCGTTATTTGTTGTCTTAATTATTATTTTTATTTACTTTTGTTTACAGGTCCCTGTTGGGTATTTTTTAATAGGTGGAGCAAATGGTCGACAAAAGGCAGATTTAGTGCTACAGTGTCTGCGACATTTGAACGAGTCAAATATAAGCGTAGTCGGCCTTACTTTTGATGGATGCCCATGCAATATCACAATGGCAAAACTATTGGGTTGTAAATTAGATCCAAATGACATAAAAAGTACGTTTGAAGACCCTGTTACTAAACAACCCATAGCAATTTTTCTGGACGCTTGTCACATGATAAAATTAATTAGAAATTGTCTTCATGTATATGGAACGATAGTCGACAGTAATGGAAAATTTATTTCATGGAAATATTTCGATCTTCTGCACAAACTTCAAACAACTGAAATGTTCCATTTAGCTAACAAATTACGAGCGCAACACATAAACTTTCAAAATCAAAAAATGAAAGTTAAATTGGCAACTCAACTTTTAAGTAAAAGCATTGCCGATTCTATCGATTTTTGTAGAGAAAAATTGAAAATTTCGAATTTCAAAGATTCGTTAGCTACAACTGAATTTATACATATTTTCAATAATTTGTTCGACGTTCTAAATTCTCGAAACTTAAAAAACTTCGGTTATAAGCACCCACTTAACTTAAGTAACAATAAAACAATTATAAGTTTTTGGAAAAGGCCGGAGAATACATTAAAGGACTGCGAACTTCAGAAGGAGATTTGTTGACTAACAGTGGTAGAAAGACAGGATTTCTCGGTCTATTAGTTTGCATAAAAAGTACAAAGGCTCTTTTTCAGCATTTGATTGAAGAACAGAGAATCAATTTTATGTCAATGTACCGATTTAGCCAGGACCACCTCGAATTATTCTTTTGTAATGTACGGGCCCACGGTGGGAGTAACAACAACCCTACTTCACGGCAGTTCCAGTCTTTTTATAAGAAATTATTGAGTCACGTTGAAATTAAAAATTGCAATACTGGTAATTGTGTGGAACTGGAGCAAATTTCAATTCTGAATTGTTCTTCGGCGATTCAAACGATTAATGTTACTACACAAGGGTCTCTCCCTTATGATGATCATGCAGATTTTAAAGAACTCAATATAAGCAGTGTTCGTGATTTTGATGATTTTTGTAAAACATTGCCTCAAATGACAGAATTTTGTGATCAAATAATCACATATATTGGCGGATATGTTGTAACAGCAATACAAAAACAAAATAAATGCGATGAATGTAACAGTGCGTTGGTATTACAAAAACCAGATATCGATCGTACATATGAATTGGTCGTTTTTAAAGATAAAGGCGGTCTGGTTTATCCCACTAAGGATGTTATTCAGATTTGTAAAGTTACCGAGTTAGAAATCCGTGACATAATTAACAAATCGCAAACGTTCAACATTAATCCGTCAATACGTAAACCTCTATTTATCAATAAGATTTTACGTTATTTTGTAAATAGCAACATCTTTAATAGCATCGCCGTTCACCAATTTGATCAATCTCCAACGGAAAATCATTTAGTTAACTTAATTAAGGTAGTCGCCAGCACATACATGGATGTGCGTTTTCATTATTTGACTAATTATATAAAACCTACTTTGACAAAGAGACAACTGTATAAGAAGCTTTTTTTGTTTCAAGGGCAATAAAACATACTTTTGTAATCATATTGTTTTTTTTTATTAAATATTCTTAATGTTCCTGAATACAAACTTGCTTTATAGACAAAATGACAACGACAGTTATTAAAAATCAACTTAAAAATAATTAACAATTCAAAATTAAACTTAAATTATCGTTTTAAAATGATTTGGCACTTTGCAATCAGGTACTTATATGTACTTATAGATTTTAAAAGATTTAATCTTTGTCCATGACTAATGTTAAGTCGAACAACTAAGTATAAATATTTGATTATATTTTAATTCTTTAAAAGTTTTTCCAACATCCAAAGATGAACAATTATATTCCCAGTTAGACCTAGTATTGGACGATACGAGATTTTTTAGCGTTTTAAGATCATAGTTTACTTTGACGTCGGAAAGTACAGTAACAGCATTTTTTTTCTTTGTGTTGTGCATCGCTGAAAATGACGGCTCAACGAGTAAGGGATTTTTGTCATTGCCGCCGCTAGATCCAATAAATTCACTTTCCTCTCCTTCTTCCCTAATATTTACTTGGAGTACTTCCTTATCCTGCTTTTTTTTGCGGTAATACGCACTCGAATTTTCACGCCACTTCTGTCTTTGGTTTTGCTGTTCATGTGTACTTTTATCTTTAATAGATACGACACGCTTCTCTCTCTTTCTCTTTGCATAGTTTTCTTTTTGTTGTTCTTTTCTCAATGCACTTAGTTCCGGATATTTTTTTTATTTTTTCATGACGTTTTCGGCTAGCTCTTCTTTTGGCTTCTAAAATATCTTCTCTGGTTTTATTTCGCAATTTTGTTGTTTCCATAGCCTACAACAAGTAAAATATGATTACGCATTAAATCTTATAAAATTCACTATATATATACCATAGCTTGGTCTCATTAAACCCCCTAAACGTATGATATCCGGGATAAAATCTACCCCATGTGTTAACCCAAAGTGTCAGCTACCTCCATGCCAAATTTTAACAAAATTGGTCCAGTAGTTTTTTCGTGAAAGAGTAACACACAAATTTTCGCATTTATAATATTAGTAGGATTAGTAGGAAATAAAATACATACATACTCATCTACTCACGCCTAAACAACAAACTATATCTGTGCAACAAACATCCAGCTTGACCAATTTGCTTTATTCATAGGATCCTTTGCCTCAATATGTGAAAAAAGTTGGCTACCTCAGAGATGAAACGCCATGTAGGATGTGGACTGGTAATTCCTCGAAACTTGCCCATTCAAATATATCATTCGTCTGTCTATATATCATTCGTCTGTCTATATATGTATCATTCGTCTGTCTATACCATTCGTCTGTCAGAAAATCGATGTCATTCATATTAATCGATTTGTAATTTTTAGGTTATCTAAACTACTGTTTCTTATCTTAATCATGCATGTCTATACTAATGCTTTGTGTTTCAAAGAAATATCAACAAATATATTTTAGTAAACTTACTTGAGATTATGCGAAAGTATCCAAAATGTAGAATGAAATTGCTTTAAAGCGCGACGCGACTCCTCACTTTTAAACAACTCGGCGTACTGACGATTGCTGGCGTGGTTGGCGGGTAGGAGCGCGAGGTGAGAGCGAGCGGGACAACAGGTATAAAATATATGAGTATGAGCGAGACGATCACGGCGGCGGCTTCAGTTGAATCGTAGCGGGGCGAAGGGGCATCTGCGGCATCGATGGCTTTGAATCGGTTTGGATGTCCCGTCACTAAATTGCGGCTGTGACGTCACAGTAGGTATTAAAAAGTTGGCACGCTTGGTTTCAATACAAATCGTGATATTTGCGTTATCTATGTAGATCTATATCTGTGGTGTCGTATTACTCGTATTCTGTGTAAAATAATAGCTTAATGCCCACTGACGTCCAGAATATAGGCTTTTATAAAATATTGTTTGACTTTATGTATTGTATTGCTAACAATAAGGAATATCAATTCTTATAATACTAAGAGTTTTGTGACGCTGACTATTACGCACATACATACATACATACATATCGTCACGTCTTTTATCCCCGAAAGGGTAGGCAGAGGTGCACTTCTGCACCCACTTTTCGCCAGATATACTTTATTCCCACGTAATAAGGGGCGAGCCTATTGCTGTACCGGGCACATTTCCAGACTCTGTGCTGCTACTGAGAATTTCGTGACAGAAAAACCCAATAACACTGCCCTACCCAGGAATCGAACCCGGGACCTCCCAATCCCACGCGCACATTTATGCCGCGAGACCAACGAGGCAGTCGTATAGGGTTTGATGTCGAGTTTTCCGTCTCTACGCAAAGATGGTATTTGCATCGTGTTATCCCTTAGTCGCCTCTTACGACACCCACGGGAAGATAGGGGGTGGTGACACTTGTATTCTATGCCGTCAACCACACGGCTGACTATTATTTTAAACGAAATGATCTTTTATTTCCTACTACCATGTTATTTACATCTTCTGTGTCATATTTATTACTATGAATACAGTCTCAATGATTTTTTACTTTAAATAAATTATACGATACACCTACAACAATCTAAGGAAATGGTAAAACAATTGTTAATTAAATTTTATGCCGATAATATATCTAATAATATCTATGTAATCTATCCCGTAGGCGGTTTTTACGCTCTAGAAAGTCCGACAGCCTTTTATCACACTTGAATAAAAATATACCTGGAAACTACGATCATTGCACAAACTTATGTGAAAGTGAATATTTAATATTGGTGAGGTTATAATGTGTAGATCTATACATTCATAATCAGAGTGCACTTGGTACACGAATGCTCGCTGCGTCCGTCTCCACTTTGACATAACTTTGTATCTGTCTTCGTATATCTCTAGCCTCTGTCAAACTTGATTTATCAATCCAAAGGCGGTCTTGGCGATCTTTGAATTGATCAATCAGGGCTATTGGCTAAACTTCAGGCCGTGGGTCAGCCTCCAGTCGAGTTACATACACCAGACGGTCTGACGACAGACGGTTTGTGTAAATACACAATCAGTCCGTCTATCCTAATTAGGTTCGGCTAGACGCGGATCCCAATATATTCGGTTCACTATACATTTAAAGGGATAAACCTAACTCGAAGCGACTTTTGCTATAATTTATTTGTGTGATGTAACAATTTACAGTATGTTTTATTTGGATGAAAAAGAATGTGTCAAAAATAGCTAGCTTACTATTACTGGCCAGTTTATTATGTCTTTTATGCCCAATTTTATGATCTAAAGATAGGTACCTATTATATTCCAAAAATAGAACGGATTTTGTACGATGTAATCAGAACTGTGAACAGTAATTTAGTCGCGACTTAACGTACCATGGTGCAATCGGCCCTAAGGCCTAGCTTCAAAATCTCCGGATAAGCATCCATTAAATTAATTGGCAGATAACATAATACTTCCACTCCAAATTTAAATTTGTCTGAAACGCTGAATTTGGCTGCACGGTTAGCGTAGTGGTTTAAGCGGCCGCCTCGGCGCTTGACACTGCGCCGAGTGTTGTGGGTTCGATTCCCACACGAGATAACATTTTGTGTGATTCATAAATTGTTACTTCGAGTCAAGGTGTTCATTGTGTCCGTTAGTTGTACGTTTGTAAAGTCCCACGTGACCCAGGATTTATTCCTAGTGCAGGAGATGTCTTCTTAAAGAAAAAGAAAGACGCTATTCGTTGATGGTGAAATCGGCCGTTGGTCTTACACATATTATTTTTGTTGTAGACACAAAAACGGGATCTAATAAAAAATATTCAACTAAGCCAAATATTATGTAGGGGTAAAATGGAATCATTCAAAATAAGATTCATATTTTCAATATTACAAAAGATAATACCTTTTATAATCAGCCATATTGACAGAGCGGATTACGTGTGCTGCTGTAATACAAACAAAAATCAGGTTCATATATTTCACGCATATTTGTATTAAGCTTTAGAAATACATCGTACAAAATGCTTTATACGTAATAATATTAATTTAACATAGTTCGTTCATAAAGGACGAGCTAGAATATTCAGTGAACAAAACCTTTGGTAACATGAATGACATTTTACATGTTACAAACAATGCAGACGCGCTGAGAGGGTGCTGATTGTAAATGAAATTCTTTGTTTTCATTAATTATTCCCTTATCACTTACTCGTGACTGTACAACGAATGTTTCTACCGCCAGCCTTTGTTGTTATTGTGTGTACGTGTTTAATGTGATTTTGAAAGAGAACACTCACACTGGGAATATATCCTGAACCCTGCGGGACTTTACAACTATTAACACTTAAATACGAAGAATCTGTTTAAGAACCACTCAGTGTTTTCCCATTTAGGAATCGACGTCACAGTACTTGGCGAAATATTAACGGCAATGAGGCTGCTTAAACCTATAAAATACGCGTGAAGCCAAGTAATGTCGAAAGTGGTATATTAATAAATAATAACAATTTGCTAAGAGCTGGCAATAAATTATCACGGATGATACTAAAATTTTGTGTATAAAATGTTATCACGGACGATTAAATGCTTTGGATTTCAAGTTATAATTCTTTGGTTTAAAGTCAGGTAAAAATAATAATGTCAACTAGAAGAATTAAATAAAAGAGTAATGATATTTGTATTAAGATTACACCATCACTAAAAGTAAAGTGATAAAAACTTTAAAGCTAGATTTAGTATAAGTTTAATGCATTTTTGTCGCATCTCTGTTTAAGCAGTTAAATTTTTTAAATAATTTTCAAAAAGCTTAATATTACAAACTAAGCACTTTGCTTAAAGTTGGAACTGATTTCTTCTTTCCACTTTGTGTGACCCGATCAGGTACGTACCTGTGTAATAGAAAATTGCAGCCAAAGAGAGTGTGTCCTGTGCTGTAGTAAACAGGATTTGCCAAAGCTTTCTGATATAAAGGTGAAAAAAGGAATACTTTTATTCTAGTACGGCTTGACATCTAGTTAAAACGCTATACCTATAAATAAATGTAGTAAGGGCACGATATTACTTTTAGTGTCTTGCCATTATTTATCGTTATACTATGTCTGTATTTCCTTTCGCCCCTTAAACTTGAACATAATACTATGATTCGGCTAGTCTAACATTAAGAATACTTATATTAATAATATTTTAGGTACATATATAAAGTTTTTTGGGTCCATACACGTAATGTACTTACGAATTAAGAAATAAAAAGTGTCACTACTACTACACAGAAGATGAATAAGACTACAACTCAGTACTTGTTAAAGAGGCTTATAGTCATCGCAGCTGTACCTACCTGCTTACAAAATTCTGCGTGGTGTTGCTTGTGAGCAGATGGAATAGAGTTAGAATTTGTCGCTGAACAATTGGTCAGCTTGAATTGGTCAGCACGTGAGCTGACATGTGCTGACCATTTGTAACTCTTTTCCATCTATGCGAACTTGTTTAAAGTTTCCACAGTCATGTAAACATGTGACGTCGTATCGCCTGAAACTTACGAGCCAAGATGACATGTTAAAATTGCCAGTCTACCTGTAGCTTCTTTCAATATGCTTGTAAAAGAATTCCTTGAAGCGTCTTCATTTTATCTTTGAGGACTTATAATATTAAACTATTGCTAAGATGGCTGTTTTAAATTGTGTAAGTACGGCATATAAGGACTAGTATTTGACTTGGTTGCTTGGATGCCAGTGTATCAGATATTTAAAATTTGATTTCAGAATTAAAATATTAGGAAAAATCCAGAATACATTCAATCAATAATATACATAGTAGAGCAATTCTATGTCATTAGACATACACGGCTTATTTGCCGGCATAGTAAACAATTAAACTATTGAATCAATATTAAGTGATTAAATGTAAATAATGCACTATTACAAGTTACACAATGGTTTACAGCAAACAACCTAGTACTTAATTCTAGGAAAACTAAATACGTTAAATTTGCTTTACCTAACGTAAGACAACTGGGACCAAATATTATGCTAGATAGGGAGGAACTTGACACAGCAGACTCTACAGTGTTCCTAGGTATTACATTAGATAATAAGTTACAATGGGGTGCACATATAGCATGTCTTGCAGGAAAGCTCAGCTCTGCTGCGTATGCCGTCAGAAAAGTTAAGCAACTTACTGACATCGACACGGCTCGTTTAGTATATTTTAGCTATTTTCACAGTGTTATGTCCTACGGCATTTTGTTATGGGGCAAAGCTGCGGATATTCAGAATATCTTCATTCTATAGAAACGAGCGGTACGAGCAATATACATGTTATGTGCAAAAGATACTCTTAGGGAACGCTTTAAGTCTATAGGAATTCTTACAGTAGCCTCGCAATTTTTATTTGCTAATATTTTGTACATTAGGCAAAATATAGGTTTATTTACCACAAAAAGCGATATACATAACATAAATACTCGAAACAGGCATAGGTTATAATGCCCCTTATCATCGTTTACATAAAGTTAATAATTCTTTTGTAGTGCTAGGTATTCGTATATACAATAAAATACCAATTAGTCTTTTAGAATTACCATTTAGTACATTTAAAACTAAAATAAAAGACTGCCTTATTAAGAAAGGTTATTATACTATAAATGATTATTTCAGTGATAAGGATAGCTGGTTACTTACGCTAGGCAACTTATGATCTTTATACCTAATTAGAATTATATAGATACTTTGCATTTTTCAGTTAATCTTAATACAATATTTCTAGTTCTTTTAAATTACTGTTCATGTATTATTAGGTCATTAAACTTAGGTACTACATTTACATTTGCATTGTTGTTCCACTAATTTTATTAAAGTTTAACTGCACTGTAAAATGAAGATAACTCATAATCATGGGCTGTAAACTAATGTTTTTGTAATTTTGTGTATTCATATACAGTCACTTCTGTAACATACATTTCCACCATAGTTCTGAACATGGTCGCGAGTTGTCTACATTATAAGACGTAAGTGGATGCTCCTGTTACACAATATTCACATTGGAAGGCTAACTAAGGCACTTAATTTAGTAACTGCATTAATTTCTTAAGTATTATGTCTGTAACTAATTACTATTTTCAAGTAATTTAGTACAATGTGAAACAGTTGCAGCTCCTTACAAAAATGAAATACATATGTAACATAATATTGGCGATTCAAAAGAGTGGCCACGACTTTTATTGCCCGTTCTTCCTCGCGGTTCTACCTATTGCTTTGCGAACGAGGCAGTAAATGTAAATGTAGAAGCATTAAGTAATTCAATTTAAAATCAATTCAAGCGTCACCTTGTGACCTAGATGAATAAACGATTTTGAGTTTGAGTTTGAGTTTTGACAAAAATTTAAAACAAGCACGTCAAAATGCATCGCAATCTTTTTGTCCGATAGACAATACTTGTTGGCTTGGTCGCAATAAGTTTGATCTAAATGAAAGCTGGCCTACCGTTGCTAATTTTCATACCATGTACAAAAGGGTCAAGGAGAATTAAAGACAATGGAGCTATAACCACAATGTGTATTACCTTTTATTCATTCCAGTCCGTAACATGAATGTCCAAAAATACGCAGTAGATCGTCATTTACCGTAGGAAATAAAGGTTTATTACACGCTACTAACCTTATTTCTTTTCTAATAAGGTTTTACCTAGTTTCGATATAATTCTTAAGCAGTAATTTAGAGTCTACAGGCTAATATTCTTTGTGATTACAGGGTAGAAGTAGCATAAGTTATTTCAGTTACCAGTCGTAGTTCGTAACTTACAAGTGTTACGAGTCACACAAGCACATTTATTTGAATGAATTAGTAATTTAAATTTTAGTGCTTCACAATTTACTATTTAATTGAAACTATTTGCACGCAAAAGGGAATGAAACGAAGATTTGAAAAATGTATCACTTCCGTGACTTGAGTGACATGTATGCTATGTTTAAAAAAGGAAATACCCTTTTCAGTTGGTATCCCATAACGTTGAACAAAAATAGACCTGAGGCCCTACATAAGTATAAGATCGCAGTTAATAATCCGACCTTAGCTCATAAAATTGCGACATCGTACGCCCTTCCATCCGTTACAGACAATTTTGCTGCTTACCTATTTATAGTTCGTAGAAAGTCTAATTTTACTTTCTATCTTCTTCTATTCTGAGAAAAAATTACGCTGTATTAATCTACTCAATAGGGATGATACAACATTTTATGTTGTATTTATATGCTTTAGGTATACTTATTTTATTTTTGGCGATAAAAATGGTAGACCGAAATAAATAATTTACTGTTCGATTACTTCTTGGTAAAAGTACGAAATACGACTTCAGTTGAATACTAAGGTGAAAATACTTAATGGTGGTGGCTCTTGATATCAGCAGAACATAGCGCATCTACAATAACTGAATACAAGATATAACTTTTGCATCGGAGTCTCGTAGCATAGTGGCGATCTCACAAATCTGGCTGTCATAAAAATGTTTAGGATCGGCAAGGTTAGACGGTTTTGCTCTATGGACAGGCCATATACTTACATCATGAATCTAGTTCATATAGAAAGGCAATAAGCAAACGCCAGGTTGAAGATTCCTTATTCTTATGAAACACGATATCACAGCATTAATTGTACAGTATTGCTTTCAATATTTTTTTTGTTCAGTATTTGAATTTCATAAAAAGCATAGTTGATATCTTTTGAACGGTTGAAGTGTCAGGATAAAGATGACCATCTACCGTGTGGGTGGTATTATAGTATTACTTTTAACTTCAATATCATAGACTTTTGAAAGAGCGGCCTCCTACGACTGTAGGAGAGAGTGTCTACCAAAGAATAAATACTAAAAGAAGAAATTTATGGATGGCAAATAAATAAGTAAAGAATAATTTTTTACATGC
This sequence comes from Euclidia mi, assembly GCA_944739405.2. Taxonomy (NCBI): domain Eukaryota; kingdom Metazoa; phylum Arthropoda; class Insecta; order Lepidoptera; family Erebidae; genus Euclidia; species Euclidia mi. The sequence continues at coordinate 98,047,862 of OX123183.2, read as the reverse complement.
CTTTATTTAGATAGGCTCTTAAGATTGGTAAAATATTAAATACTGGATATTCAGAAAATGAAACAAATATCTGACTGACAGCTTTCTGCGTGAATTTGAAGATAGTAGAAAGCTATGGTTTACGGGGTTCAGTTATCCAGAGTTAATAGATACTGGAATCTGAACGTGACATGTAATAAGACTACAGAAGAGGATCCAGAATAGAAGAGGTCAGTTTTTATATCCGCCTAACTAAATTATAGGTTATGCCTTTCTGTAAAGGAAAAACAGGACGATGTTTTAAATCATTTCTAACTAGATTTTGTTTACAATAACAATTGATTGCACGGTTACAAAGCAAATAAATGTAATGAAATGTAAAAACGTCGGAACTGAAATATTTCTTACGTATACCTACCAGACCAGAATGGATATTAAAGATCAATAACACCTTTAAATAATTACAGAAGGCGACAAAACAAGCGTCGACTGCTAAATCAAAACTCATCCAATGCTTAAATTATTATTCTAAGATTTTTGGGCTACAAAATTAAAGAAGGTGACGAAACAAGTGTCGACTGCTATATCAAAACTCATCCAATGTTTCAATCATAATTATAAGATTTTTGGGGTACATAATTAAAGAAGGCGACGAAACAAATGTCGACTGCTATATCAAAACTCATCGAATTCTTTAATGAAATAAGAGTCATTGGGGAATTTCATTTGGTTTATGGACAAGAAAGCTATTAATATGATAGTCTCCTTTTTTGCTGTACAAAGAAATTCCTTATAAAGTTATCCCTATACCCATACCCCATACGTTGCTCCTATCATAACAGCCCACCATGTTAACACCATAAGCCTCCATAACTCGCGCAAAATGTCTAGCCTTAACACGAACAGTTTCGCAAAGAGAAACGATGACCGTTCCATATTACAACGCTTTTACCGAAATTTAATTTGGTCCTTGTTTGCTTAGGACCAAAGTAGCACACTACAAAACCCATTGTTGTTCTACTACTTTGATATTAGGCGAGTACTTAGCTTCATCACTTTGAGGCTTACGCTTTTTTGATGAAACGATCAGGGAAAGGACTGAAGGCTTAGCTGTTTAATCTACGGATTAAAATTTGAGATGGAGTTTTGGCTTAGATCTACGCTATTTAGAGAAGTGAAAGATGCGGTTAGGAGCTACAGGTAGGGTAGCCAAATGGTGGAGCAATTTGGGTAATCCTGAATTCCTTAGTTCTTTTTCAAATTTCATTTGCAACTAACCGTTGAAAAGATCAGTATTTGCTCTAGTTTCCACATTACTTTTGTTTTTTATAATCAGAAAATAAACAAACTATAGGAATGAAATATTCTTTAAAATTATAAAATAGTTTACAATTTCGTATAGTTAACATATCCGTGTGGTGATGGATTAAAAATACAAAGTATAATTATATCTACACCATACGGACAGCGAACGGCTCTAGGATAATAATTAAAACCTCTCTCCACAGTGTACACCGAAGACTATTACTGAACTAGGTTTGCTCAAACTATTAATCATGGTTAATTAGTAAAATCCATCGTCTCTATTTTCGTTGTTGAATATTCGTTTCAAATCAAATTTTTGCCCTTATTTCCCAAAACTTCACTTTTAGAGTAGGTACCAACGCTTGGGCATAAAAATATATTTTATCGTCGCATTTATGAACCCTCATTAAAGCACTTACGTTTAGGCACCTTTAGCAATTACTATTAATACACTGTCTATTAAGGAGGGTAGGTACAACGAACCTATCTTATTTACGCGTCTCGGGCTGTATCGGAAATTCAGGATGGAAGCAATAATAAAACGAAATTTCGTACACAATTTATCGTATTATTTATTTAATCTGAAATAGAAAATGGAATAGTCTCTGTATTTCTTACCTTGATTCTGGTTAAATTAATTTGGCACTGGTTCGATTCTCACACGAGTTGCATATTTATATGCATTGATTATGTAGCTGATTATTGCTGCCTAGAGGCGTCCACTGTTTGACATAGGCCTCCCACAAGACTCAGTGGACATATTTCACGGTCAAGTAAAATTGTAGTTGCTCTTTGTGTGCACAAAAGTACCTACTGAGTAAAGGTCCTTTTCCTACCTTTACTTCAGTACTTTTCGTGATTAAATTACGTATATAAGCTAAATAATCAATTTATGTTATGTTAGTAAAATTACGATGCTTTGTAAACGTAATTCATTAAATGAGTATTAATTAAGAAATAAATATTGTTAAAGATAAGCTACTTTACAATAAATTAGACTATAGAACACAGAAATAACTTCTTTAAATCCTGCTATAGTAAAGTTAACTACGTCAATTGCAATGTGTCAACTAGAACGTGTGCATTCGCTACACAGTGAGAAAATATTATGGCCTAGAAGTAGGTCTGAGACGGCGGGTCAACCGAGCAATCAGCCGGAGTAAACGAAGGTGCGGTTTGTTTTCCGGTCACTGTAACCCGGGTAAAATGGACGGCGACCAGGGCACGGCTAGTTTATACTTTTGCGGAAACTAATAATTAAGTCGCAATGTGGAACACGGGGTTGGTTGAGGCTACTATTTCAAAAGCTGGTTTAACTAGCTGCGAGATTGAATACGTGTTAATGGCGTGTTTGAAATGGGTGACACCAATGTAGGGTATGTTAAAATAAAACTATATTTCGGCGAAACACCTTGCAAGAGCTTAACAACTACAATAACAGACAAAAATAAAATAATACCTAATAAGGCTATTGAAGTAGATGTGATGTTTATTAAAAATAATTCCATTATTTTGAACGGCATATATATCTAATCGTCGTTAATATGCGCCGTTCGCTTTGCGACTTATGTTTCTGCATACATTTATGGCCAATTATGGGATTTAATAATTGTTTTGGATATGACATCCGTATTCTTAATCCGTTACCACACGGACGGAACTTGAAAGTATAATACTACAATAAAAAACAGCCTTAAATAAACGTATAAAATGGCGTCAACATAGCGTAATTAAGAAGACCAAACTGTCACCCAGTCCTGTGACTTATTGTCTGAAACTTGCAACTTCTGCAACAGACTGTAGTTAGGAAGTGAACAATTTCAAACAATTTTAACCTAAGTTCCCAAGAACAAAGAAAAAAAACATAAAGTGCACAAAAAGTAACGGATAATACTCAAGTTCCGTGACTAAAAGGAGGGTTCATATAATTACTGAAAGCATCTTTGCATTTTTTGCTTAGAGTGAGATTTTCCCCTCTCATGGGGGTCATTGAACGCTGAACAGGTAAGTATAGGCACTGTCGAGCGTCTAATGGTGTAATTTTTCAGCCAATTGCGAACACCATAATTTGCTTGACAGCGTTACTGATGATGGTTTATCTCCTTCGAGATTGGGGTTTATTTTGTGTGATAAATGTTATCTAAGTAATTTCAGTTTACTTAAGCGAGATAAGCCTAATTATGGTAAGTTATGGTTTTTATAGTCATTAAAAATCAATGGCGGTCGGTTTAAATGGTAGCAGAATAGTTTGAAATTAAAAGCAGTGTGTAGGAATTTTCTGACATTACAACTCTTTGTTTCGACTTTTCGAGTAACCGACATTTAGGCATTTTTGCAAGCGCACTGTTCACGAAAGTACTCGTAGAAAAGATACGTGGTACTTACATATACGAATACCACGAAAAACATTGTAAAACTAAAATTATGCTTGAAGATAAAGCAACTTTCCGAATAGATTAAAATATTTGTGGTAAAAGTTATATCAACGACAACGCTTTTTACCTATCTTCTACAAAAAACAATCTCCGAACTGGCATTGCGGCCTTTCAACCAATTATGCACCATTACAAAACGCTATTTAAACTGGCCTGCCAATGCTAATGAGATTATTAAGTGACCGCAATATGCAATAAATTAATGGAAAAAGTGTTTTTCCTAACCTTCCGAATCTAATCTAATAGGGTCGAATATGGCTCTGTAGGAAATTGATGGGGTAGATGACAGGGGTTTGGTTACGAGGGCCCGGCTAAGAGCCCATTATGCAGATTGATGGATATACTTACTTTATTTGGATTCAGCTGTCATACCATAGGTGTGTAACCAGTGTCACCCCTTTAAATTCATGTAGGTCATTACCACCTGCTGGAAAAGATTTTATGAGTATCTTAAAATAGGCTTGTATACTTTGATTTGCTTTGCCACACAAGTACATGTAACGACGAAAAGTCTCGACATATGAGACGTATGAGACCAATAAATATGTCAAACAATTCATCAAGCTACAAAGCGGTTGATTTTTGACCGACTTCAAAAAAAAAGGAGGAGGTTCTCAATTCGGCCGGTATATTTTTTTTGTATGTATGTACACTGATTTCGCCGAGGTTTCTGAACCGATTTAAGTGATTATTTTTTTGTTTGATGTGGAATAGTTTTGAATTGGTCCCATTAAAAATTGATTTAGGTAAGACAAGTTGTTTTTATTTTATGAGCATTGTTTTATTTACTTTCTCCTTTCCCGATGTCTGAAATCATACCTCGCAAGTTGATGACGAATTGGAGACTAAATTATGGAGAACTTTGTTAGACAATATTCTAAGTCACAGTAGTTTTCATACAAATTTAACAACACCCAGTTAAACTATGCCAGCTCCTTTAATAAAAAAAAATAGATGCAAATAGGTTATCTGCAGCAAAATAAAACCAGAGATCAAAATTAATTTAACTCGATAGTTACAAAAAACTATAACTAACGTTATTAAAAAGAAATCTAAGTACTGGCTGGCTGATTTTCTACTTCAATATTGCAAGTAGCTTAGGCTAAACATATTGTCGGCAAAATCGTGTTTATAAATGTTTTTGTTTCGAAATAGTTCTAAGATTATCGTTATTGATATTGAATAATAAATACTAAAAAACAGCTACAGCCAGCCACTTTTCTTATATCTTCACTCAACGCAGCCGGAGCGGAGGTCGCCCTACGCTTCGTTTGCCAAGACGGATGGTATCTATTCCATAATTCGTCTACTCCAATACGCATGGTAGCAACCCTCATACCCAATAAACATTTTTCAAAGCTGCATACAGAAAACGAAAGAACGAACATCCTTACACATCTATCTTGCAATGGAGTGTCAAAAGTGTAAAAAGGTATTATCAAAAAAAGGAGCCCACTTCATGTGCCAAGGTTCCTGTCAAGGAACATTCCATAGAAGCTGCGTCAAAGGCCTTGCTGCAGACATGAAGGCGGGAAAAAACAGGATCTACTGTAACAACTGTGAAGATGAGGGCTCTGACGAAGAAGAAGTGGAGGAAGAGCTACAAGATGTTGATAAAATATTGAAAGACATTCAAAAAAAGGTCAGTGCCATACCCGGACTTAAAAAGCATTTAGACACAATACAGCAAAGCATTAGCGTATTATCAGATAAATATGATACACTATTATTTGAACACGAAGAATCTAAAGGGAAAATCTCGAAACTTGAAAAAACTGTGGCTAATATTAACAACAGGTGTGTATATTTAGAGAAATGCAATATCGCACTTGAGCAGAAACTACAGGATGCAGAGCAAACATCGCTTAAACAAAACCTTGAAATTGTCGGCGTCGAATACATACCTGGTGAAAAACTAAGAGAAATTGTGACCAAAATTGGAGATAAGATAGGCGTAAAGAGCAATGACATAGAATGGGTAAAACGGAACAAACATTCCAAGAAGGAAAACAAACCATCTTCAATAATGGTTGGTTTTAAGCCGTCTGGCATTGAATCAAGGGAGGAATGGTTAGCCAATCGACGCAAACTGATCGAGTTAAATAGCAGTATCTTTACCGGCGGATCGGCTACAAACAAAGTATATATCAATGAAGACTTAATTAAAGCTACGAAGACGCTGCTGTGGAACGCAAAAAGACAACTCAAAGGTATTTATAAATATATATGGGTGACTAATGGAAAAATTCTGGCAAAAAAGAAGGATGGCGACAATACAATATGGATTAGAAACGAAAATGACCTCGGCCAGTTAACAAAGTAAAATAATAATCTGGAATTGTAGGTACTTAACCGTGATTAATCATAGTTTACCAAATTCGCCGATTTTAATCATTTAAATTTGATAGCGGATAATACTGTAAACTACACCTGTACTAATGACCTAAATAATTGGATAAGTTCAATTGTACACAACAAAGGACTATGTATTCTACATGTTAACATACGTTCCCTAAAAAAACACTTTAGTGAACTACTTTTAACTATAAATTACTGTTAAGATAAACTAGACGTAATAGTTGTAACGGAACCTAATATTAGTCACGACTTAGTGTCATTATTTTCAATAAAAGGCTATCATGTAAATACGTTTACGCGACCGGGTCGAAGAGGTGGAGGTGTATTGGTGTACACGCGTGAATGTTTGAATGCGCGTGTGTGTGAGTTGTCACAGTCCACAGGTATGCGTTCGGCGGAGTGTGTCTCCATAACACTCCAGTACAATAATGAGAAAATATACTTATTAGCAATATACAGACCGCCCCGAATCAATAAACAGACTAATTTAAACCGATTTATAGATGAATTTCGAAGCCTTATTGTAAAAATACCTAAATATTCTAAAGTAATTTTCTGTGGGGACATAAACATAAATTTGTTAAATTGCCATGATAAATTTGTAATATCTTACGAAAATCTATTATCTGAACACGGATTCATAAAATGCATAAATGATATTACTAGAAAGGAAATTGTTTCAGGAAAGCCAGTTCAATCTTGTCTTGATCATATTTATATTCGAGCAAATAACGCCGACATGTATTCAGCTGTAATAAAACAAAAAATAGCAGATCACTATTTCGTTTCTGCTAATGTACAGTGGAGACGCACACCGCCGAGGAGCGATGCTCAATCGTCACTGCCACGACACGTGACCTCTAAGCGCGTCCTAGACAATAACAAAGTTCGAGAGAAATTATTAAGTACTGATTTCGACCACCTTATAAAATTAGAATGTCCTATTGTATTGTATAAAGCATTTAAACAAATATTCGTTGATATCTATAATGACTGCTACGTAAATAAACGTGTTACAAACAGTGACAGGAATAACAAAAAATGGATTGACAACAAATTGAAGTGTATGATAAAGGAAAAAGATAGGTTATTTGAGTTATGGAGCAATGAACCAAAGAATATGTTAAAGAGACTTAATTATACTAAATTTAGAAATAAATGCCAAAAAGCTATTATAAAAAGTAAAAATATATATGATAAAAAAAGTATATTAGAGTGTAATAAAAACATTAAAAAAGTATGGGAAAGGATAAATACGATGTTAGGAAACAATAAGCAATCTGTTGATGATTTAATTTTATCAAACATGAACGGACAAGACAGTATTATTGACATAAGTAATAATTTTGCGTCTACCTTCGATAGAGAAATAGAGGAAATAAAACATAAGTGTCATGAGATCTGGTTAGATAGGCAGACTTATGTAAAAGCCTCGGACATGTCCATGAGGTGGCAACCAGTAAGCCCTAAATACGTCAAAAACATAATTAAAAACATGAATGTAAATAAGTCACCGGGAAGCGATCTTGTGCGAATGTCCGACCTTAAAATAATTATTGATAAAGTAAGTCCCGTTTTAGCTAAACTAATAAATCTAACTGTCAAAAACCACAAATTTCCTAATAAGCTTAAAGAGGCAATAGTACGCCCAATTCATAAAAAGGGTGATCGCAAAAATGTTTCAAACTATAGACCTATTTCCATTTTATCTAGTATAGATAAAATCATTGAAAAGTGTATAGTCAATCAATTGAGTAACTACTTACAAAAAAATAATATTATTAACGAGTGTCAACACGGTTTTCTAAAAGGGAAAAGTACAAATACATTGCTTGCAAAATTCACAGAAGAAATAAATAGTTGCTTAGATGATAAAAAATTTGTTATTACAATATTTTTTGATTATAAAAAAGCATTCGACACTCTGCAGTTTGATACCATCCTGAAAGCAATGGAGGAGTGTGGGGTGGGAGAACCACTAAATCCTTGGTTTCGTGATTACCTCACCGCGCGCTCCTACCGTGTGAAGGTGGAGGATACTCTTAGCGACAGAGTCGAGGTGCGGAGTGGGGTGGCTCAGGGCTCTGGATGTGGACCAATTTGTTACCTTATGCATGTTAACAGCCTGTGCCGAGTGCTGCAGCATTGTTCAGCTTATATGTTTGCAGATGACCTGTGCATACTTCGCTCCGGAACTAATATAGATGATATCTGTCAGCTAGTTCAACAAGATATAGACGCTGTTGTCAAATGGTCGCATGACAATGGCATTATATTAAATGCCAGTAAAACTAAATTAATGTTAATTCATTCACCATACTTACAACCTCATGGGGTGACTCTACCCTTACTTACCCATGATTATACATGTCACCATAATAACTTACTGGACTGTAAATGTAAACCTATTGAAAGAGTTAACTGTGTTACTTACCTTGGCGTGAAAATAGATGATAACTTTTCCTGGTCACAACATGTAGACTACATTTCTAGTAAACTAAGAATATTATTGAGTAAAATGTACCACCTAAGCTTTAAAGTACCTATTAATATTTTAAGATGTATTTATATGTCATTAGTTGATTCTATTATGAGCTATGCTCTTGACAGCTATGGGTTAACATTCAAAACTAACTTAGATAGATTGGAAGCTCTTCAAATTAGATTTCTAAAACTACTTGTTACTAAAAAAACTAAAAGCAGCTGTAAAGGAGACTATAGAAAATTATTTAAAATATGCAAAATTCTACCGATTACTCTCAAACATAAATATCTTTTATTAGTTAACCACCACTGTACCCAAGAGCATAACTTAACTTACGTAAAGAACAACCATAATACACGATCTATGGCTGCTGGTAGATTCAATGTACCCAGAGTCACCAACTACTTTGGTGATAGAACATTAAAAAAGAGAATACCTTATCTATTGAATAGTCTGCCGGCAGACATAAGGAGTGAAACAAATTCAAACAGGTTTAAACGTAAATTAAAGTTATATTATTTAGAAACATTTTAAGTTATATATCGTTGTGTTTAAGTTTTGTAACGTTTATTTAGAAATAGTTTAAGTTATATATAAATTTAAGTTACAATATATATAATACTTAATTATAAGTTCATTTAATTGTATTGTAGACTCATTGACCCCACAGTCAAACCATTGCAACGGTTTTGTGGGGCTTAGCTAATAAGATACTTACCTTGTGATGTAAAGATAAATAAATAAATAAATAAAATAAATAAATAATTTGACCCACTTCCCACTTACCGATTGAGCTGAATTTTTGTATACGTATGTAAATTTGATGACAATGAAAAATTATTATAACATAGAGCTGATCTGATGATCGAATCGAAAGGTGGAAAGAGAAACTCAGTAATTAAATGACAAAACTCTATCGAGTTTGGGCTTAATTCGTCTTGACGAGCACTTTGGCAACTAAGATCCTCTAGTATCCGATGAAGGAGCCAGAAGGTGTCCAAACGAACTCAGTAATTGCAAAAATCTATTTGACTTGCACAATGATAATTCGTCTGGGAATAGTGGACCCTAGATAGACAGTATTGTGTACAACATAAAAAAATAGACCGAACAGCTTGCATAATATCATTTTAAAATGTTGACTTCATGTTATCAAAAGACACAATCCATGTTTCGCGTTATGCGGTTTACGTTTCACTTAGGTAAACGTATATTATTTAGATATTTTAATATGTTTGCGTCAGTGAAATTTAAGTTTTAAGAGGGTCGCCTATGGACACCCAGGTGATTATATTCGCGGGTGATCAAAGGACTCTAAAGAGTCGCCTATGAATATCCAGGTGATCAAAGTGGAATAGACCCCTGTCAACGACGTCTGCCCGCGCTTGTCTGCCCGCTTGGGCAGCTTTTGTACGAAACGAAACCACTCCACTCAAGATCACGCGCACGGCGAGTGTGCATTACACAGATTATTTACTAGTTACTACGTAAGTATAAAATTGTCTTGGCACCGACTTCAAACCTACTAGTAAATAGCACATAATATATTCTTAATAGGTAGTATTTAATTAATATTAAAGATTTAGTATTTTTTACTTTTTAGTTTGAAGTCGGTTTTTTTAAACGTAGTTATTCTTATGTTTTTGTATAAGTCACTGTAACGAATTGCCAAGATTGCCCTCTAGGCTCCATAATAAGTATATCAAATAAGTTAGCTTACAACATCTAGTACATTATTTAACCATCAACTACTCTTTTAAAACCACCAGTATTACGCAACCAAATTCTAAGCTACGCTCGTTATCTTAAATTATCAAGTCAATAAAATATAACCCCTAAATGACCCCTTTAATGATTCGTTTCTGCCTCAGAAACGAATAATTTCAATTCAATGTCATAAATCACCACGGCATACACATTAGCCCAATCCGCGTATCATACACACACTGTAAATGCATTCAAGGCAATAAAGGCAGTAATAATTCAGGAAAGAGTAACGCGAAACGAATGCTATGCCGCGGACAGGAAGCGAAGCGGCTATCTTGATAAGACGAACAATATAATACAACTTTCTTAATACAAGAAAATTATTAAGATGTGTTACATACAAGTCTTCTTTATGTTTTGCGTAAACATGTCTTATAGGAGGAAGTGGTTGAAATTGAGGTTCATAGATTTTACTCAGTACAAAGTTACAGGGTCGACATGTCAAAAACGTATTAAAAGCAAAAGAAGTGGGACTCAGTTACAGCGCGCTCTTCAACCACAGGCGAAGTAGATAGGTATGTAGGGTCGTAATCACCTTTACTGTAAAACTTCATCGAGAAAAATAAATGAGCCTTATGGTGAATATATCAATATTGTTGGTATCTATAATTATAAATCTTCAAAGTTGAAATATCGTAAGTTTAGCGCCATTGTTTTAATGAGTCATAATCGAGTATTGTCCTTATTTACTACTGCCTGCTACCAAACGGATTGCCGAAATAAATATGGTTTCCATTTTCACTTTGATATTTAACCCAAAAAACGAGTATGAATAGCACCAAAGTTCAAATTGTATTAATGTTAAATCATCCTTTTAGGATACAAAGAAATTCTGCTCACCAAATCCTACGTATCACTAGAACCATTGAAATGTTTCTTTTGGTTAATACGTTTTCAATATTGTGTGTAGGCGGGCGACGTGACGTGAATCTCTCATGTTGATAGAAACTCGATAATCAATTAACTGCCACGTACCGCGCTCCATACATTCGATACGTTATAGTTTGATACCAGTACTAAAGGGTTACAAATAAATTTTGAGCTAATACTCTTTTGTAGTTGTTTGTATAGTCTTATTTACTGCCTTTGTGTGAGATTTACTTTGGCAAGCTTTATAAAAGCGTAACAGACTTTTTTACTGTATTGACTTTGGCTACGACTGTGTTCTAAAGGCGCTGATACACTTGAGCATTCACCTGTAATGAGAATGCTCGCGAATGTTATAAAACAAATGAGTGTGTTTTAGCGAGCCCGCCTCGCCCGAATGTTCGTGAGAACATTCGGGCGAGCCTTAGAATATAGATAATAGATAGAATTCGCGCTACAATGGCGGTTAAACACAATATGTTTACTTCACTTTGACTTATGATTTTAATCTAGAGAAGAATCTTCGTAGTTTGTCACTAATTATTGATTACGCAGATGTCAGCTATCCAGATCTTGCCGAAAACCAGCTTGAAAAACTTGAACGACTTCAAAATCTCTGTATACGATTCATATTTGGATTACACAAATACGATCATGTCTCACAGTTTCGAACACAACTCAAGTGGTTACCCATACGATATCGCCGGAATGCTCGCATTCTATCTCTGCTGTACAATATACTGTTTAACCCTTCAACTTCTTCCTATCTTAAAGGATGATTCGAATTCTTTCATGATACGCATAACCGTTATTTAAGGTAATCAGAAAATTTGAAACTGAAGACGGCAGTACATTCAACTGCATTTTATGATAAATCATTTTGTGTCACTGCTGTTCGGCTATGGAATGCATTATCTTTTCATATAAGGCAGGCTCAGACGGTAACGAGGTTCAAATCTCTTGTCCTTGGATCACTACCTATCATTATAACACTTCTTATATATAATTACTAGCTTTTGCACGCTGCTTCGCATGCGTAAATTACGATTAGATAAAATATTTTGTACAAACACCCTCCTCAAGGAACATATATGCTAAATTTAACTTTCTTGCGCCCAGTAAGTTCGTTCTGTAATGTGTCTGTCAGTCAGTCAGTAACGAAAAGATTTTATATACACAGATTGAAGTGATTCTATTGAAAAAATAAAAAGCTTTTACAAAAACTCTGAATCCCTTTTCCACCCTCTTAGGGGAAAATTTCCAAAATAAATGTCTTTGTGTTCGCTAACGTCATTTGCGGATCCAATAAACAAAGTTTGAAGTTAATCCCTTGAAGGCATAAAAGGTTCTATGCAAATTATGACTCCCCTTTTTATCTACTTAGGGTAAGAATTTCCAAAAAGGTAGTCAAGCCGACCCATCCAATTATAGGCCCATCTCAGTCACATCCATACTCTGCAAGAGTATGGAACGTGTACTAAACAAATCCTTACATATCTAGAAGCAAATGATCTCCTCAGTGATCGACAATACGGGTTTCGCCGAAACCGATACACTGGGGATCTTCTAGCATATGCTACGCATATCTGGAGCAAAGCTATCGAGAATCACGGAGAGTCTCTTGCAGTTTCTCTTGATATCTCCAAGGCATTCGATAGGGTCTGGCGCGACAGCCTTATCAGCAAGCTTCCATCTTTTGGTCTACCCACTAAACTCAGTGCTTGGATATCAGACTTTTTGAAGGACCGATCGATTCAAGTAGTCATTGAAGGCTTCACGTCCAACCACATGACAATTAATGCTGGAGTTCCTCAAGGGTCTGTGTTATCTGCAACGCTGTTCCTGATGCATATCAAGGATATGCTTATACCGGGAACTCTAGGATATGCAGACGATACCACGATCATAGGGAGTTACACATCCAATGCTTGAGCTAGTGGCGCACAAACAGAAGAGCTTAGGGAAGATATGGTTAAGCGCTTGAACATGGCCTTGATGGCAGTTTCCCAATGGGGAGATGCCAACCTGGTCAAGTTTAATGAAACAAAAACCCAGGCATGTCTGTTTTCTTCTAAACGTAGTGCGTTCAAAATGTCTCCAACTTTCCGGAATGTGCCTGTGCCGATAGCTGACTACCTTGAGCTTCTTGGTATTACACTCACCCCGACTCTCAATTTTGGCTCATTTATTGAGTCGAAAGCTGCAACTGCGTCAAAAAAGCTCGGAATATTGGCCAAAGTGAGACGATACTTCACACCGGGAAGACTGCTAAGTCTATACCAAGCACAAGTCCGATCCTGTATGGAGTATTGTTCTCATCTCTGGGATCGATCGGCCAAATACCAGCTTGAGATACTTGACTCAATAGAGAGAAAAGCCAGGAGGCTCGTTGGTGATGAAGAAGTTACCTCAAAACTTCAAAGCCTCGAACACCGACGACGAGTTGCTGCTTTATCGGTATTTTACCGTATACATTTCGAAGAGTGTGCAGCGGAACTGCACGATTTAATCCCCTCATTCCCTTTCCACTATCGGACAACCAGACGCACTGCCCAGCGGAGCCAGGATTTCTCCCCGTCTACTCCCTGATGTTGCGGAGCCAGAATTTTTTTCTTCACCCAACTTTTCTCTTTCCAGCGACTTTGCCCATCATTATGAGTTGCAACAGTCCATATATATCGTGCCGGAGCACATGGCCCAAGTATGCAACTTTTCTTGAAAGTCCGTAGGAGCTCTGTGATTTATTAAACCTGTTCAAATTAAAATCTGCATTTTATTATTTAGAAACGTCATTTGTTTATGTATCTTACTTTTACTATAGAAATAATCCACAAGTGAAACTGAAGTAAACATATTGATCGTGAAAATGTTCGGTTCGACAAAACAGAAAACGGCGAATGCTCGCTGTTCTGTTACAAGTGAATGCTCAGGTGTATCAGCGCCATAAGAAATAAAACGCCTACGAGTAAATGTTTGAAGGAATATAAGATTACGCAGAAAATAATTATTAGCGTATTACTCCTTCACATATTTCATTTAGGCGTAGGTACACATATCTTTTAGATCCGATTTTTCACATATTTATTACTAGCAGAGCCCGCGGCTCGCTCGCGGTTAAAAATTACATTATATCTCAACTTTCATACAAACTTGCGAGAGTCCTTAGACTCCCTTAATCAAGCCCTTTCAAACAAACCGGAAGGAAATTCTGCAAAGCCTACATTGTATAAACTGCTTCCCTGCCTTAATTGTATGTTAAAGCAAATGGGGGATTTTTAGTTATCTCTAAAAGTCCAGCGGTTTTCGAGAAAATAAATTCTGCAGCAACGCTGAACTTTCAATGCAAACTTTTATTATAAAATATTGTTTATCGAATATAAAGGAGCACCTGTTTTTTAAGTTTCCAATTTGCATGCTATTATAGACACGCTCTTACCGCGGTCCAACGGCGCTCTAACTTTGATGCTATAAATAATATAAGTTTTGAACTTTTTAAATGCTTAATTTACCGGGCTGTTCTAAACTTTTCCCTGTAATTGATATGCGTAGAATTTAAAGATTTTGCCTTCTGTAATATATATATTAGTAGCCGAAGCCGTAGGTACAGCCGACTATCTGACAGACAACGCACAACGCACACTAAACTATTGGGTGAAGGAAGCTGAAATTTTCACGTATGTTCCTTAACGTGCGTAGAGTTGCACTGAGAAGGGATCGAGAAGAAAATATTAAATTAAACTAAAATATGCGGTAGCTGCGGTTGCGCCTCTAGTTAACACGTTCACTGCGTTACGGGGTTTTTTCAACCTCGTACACTGCTGTAGTTCAGTGCGGACGGAAAAAAATGGGTTTACTCGCTGGTGCGGGAGCTGTATCTTTGTAATTAATCACTGCATGAGAGAGATAAATATATATTTTTCATGTACGCCGATTAAAGAATCAGTTGATATTTTAAAAACATACGGGGTCTTATAAACCCCGTTACGACCAGAGAGCAAAAAATACCTTCCAGTGCGATGCGGGGTTCTAAAAACCCCGTATAAATTTTTGTGTTCCCGTACGGGGTCGTGAGCTCATTAGCATTAATGCTGTTATTTGCACGATGTAGTGTTTAATTATCGATAATGAAGCGATCGTGACGTACGTTGGAACTGTCAAATATTAAAATGTTCGTGCTTAGATAATATTTTCATTATAATAATAATAAACAAACTTAATACAACTTTATTCGGTTTCAATATATTAATATACATACCTATATGTTTGAATTTAGTGTCATAATGTTCTCTATTAAGCTAAACTGTATAACTCCCACAGTTTAAATATTTTTGATTCACATATGTACCTGTAAAATGTGTAACCTAAGTTCCGAAATAAAGTTCCTTAGCTAAAATATTTTTTTTATTCAAGAAATTTATCGTTTCTTTTATTTCCCATCACTATAACCTTATCGATATAATTGAGTTCTGTGCGTTACGGGGCAGTACAGTCCCGTATTTTATTATTTCAAGTGCGGTACGGGGTTTCCCAGACCCCGAACAATTTGTTTTCGTTTTATTTTCGTCAATTTTTGCCAAATCTACTGGCGAAAAGACTGTAACATAGCTCATTTCATAATCTATCAGACTATAAAATAAAATAAAAGTAAGCGTAAAGTTTCAGTCAGTTATAGACTAAGAAAGCAATAAGGGTGTACGGGGCACTTTTATACCCGTAACGCACAATGTAGTAGCACTTTACGGGGCGCATTAAATCTCGTAACGCACTCGAATTCAAGACGGGTTTTGAGCTCCCGCAGTGAACGTGTTAAGTATCAAGTCCAAGGGAGTTATCAAAACATGGGATAAATAGTTTTTATACGTTGGTTCTACGTTTATGGTGCAGTCATTTTTTTTTTATTTAATAACAGAAATATTTTAGTGCAATTGAATTAAAACTAACTACATATAACTAAGTGGCTATTTGTACATAAATTAAAACAATAATTTCTACACTTAAATAATTATCAAATAAAAGCAATACATAAAAAAGGAAAAGCAAAATTTAAAGGGCGTCATGGAAATCCTCCACATCGCCATCAATTGGAAGCGTGCCCAGAATGCTGGCAGCATTGCCACGTTGTATGGCAATTCTGATCTTTTGTGCCAAATACAGGCCAGCCTTCTGGTCACGCGAGGCGTCAACCAGTCTCTTTGAAAGATCTCTAAAAAGAGATATTTATGCAGTCATTGGCTTTTTAAATTAGGTAATATAAAAAATGGCGACGCTTATTTGAATATGTACTTTGTTGAAAATATTACCTTTGTAAGTAGATTCTTAACTTTTTTATATATCTATTCTTATTTTTACATACAAACATACATAGATAAACTCACGCCTGTTTCCCGGAGGGGTAGGCAGAGACTACAGAACGCCATTTGCAACGATCCTGACATATCTCTCTTGCTTCATTCACTCCCATCAGATTCCTCATGCATGCTCTTCTGTTCAGGGTACTTCTCACCTGTCCTGTTTTTAGGATGTCTCCAATCTGGTCAGAGAACGTCTTATTTATTCAATTTTATATATAAAGACTAAGCACAACAAAACACTTCATACGTGTGTTGTGTGCAGTTTTTATATTTTAGGTCCTTTTAAAAGATAGCATTTTGATCTCCAGTTTTTTTATGATGACTAGCTATTATTTAAAAATTTGTTAAATTGTTAGTGGTTAAAGAAACGTCTCCAAACGTATTTAAACAAATAACAGCAAGGCAAATTTTATAATTGCAAATAACATTCAGGCAAACAATAATAAACCGTGAAGATTATTCGATCATATCCAAAACCCAACAACGTACGCTTCAAATTTTATCCGTTTCAAAAACATCGGTTCTTACAGACACAAACTTCGAACGCATAAGTAAAAACAACACATTATATAGTGTGACACGTATATTTCAGACCATTTGCTTATTATTAAGCAGAGTACTTACCTTACGTCAGGACGTGCCGCTCGCTCCGTTTCAAAATTGGGTCGACCCTTCTGTCCTATAGAGTAGATATAGGTACCATTATGACAGCTTACGAACAAATCAATGACGCTTTTTCGTCACCGACTGCGTATAAAGGTATGGTAATTTTCAATTGGTTTATAATGGAGGTTATTAATCGAGTTTACGTAGCATCACGTCTTTTTTGTCTTAAGGTTGGCGAAAGGCTTAACGAAGGTATTTTTATATACATTATATTACATTACATATCGTCACGCCTTTTATCCCCGAAGGGGTAGGCAGAGATGTATTTCTACACCTACTTTTCGCCAGATATACTTTAGTCCCACGTAATAAGGGGCGAGCCTATTGCCGTACCGGGCACATTTCCAGACTCCGTGCTGCTACTGAGAATTTCGTGACAGAAAAACCCAATAACACTGCCCGACCCAGGAATCGAACCCGGGACCCCGGGATCCCACACACACTTTTATGCCGCGAGACCAACGAGGCAGTCGTATAGGGTTTGATGTCGAGTTTTCCGTCTCTACGCAAAGATGGTATTTGCATCGTGTTATCCCTTAGTCGCCTCTTACGACACCCACGGGAAGATAGGGGGTGGTGACACTTTCTATAAATGACTTATTATTGTTGTTATTTTCTTATCTGATAAAAGTCAAGTTGCAATTTATATCATCCATTTCAAGCTTAACCACATGCGGCCTCGTCACTAAAAAAGTGAAGTCACACTGCGAATTATCATATTGCCATTGGTGTATCATACCTAATAACAAATAAAATTACAAAGTAAAACAAGATTTATTTTATTGATACAACTTAAAATTTTTGCTAACGTATTTATTTTTAACACAATGGTTCGTAAGTGACGATGTCAGACAAATGAAGGGCCCAGGAGAGCTCTTACAGCTCTCTCGTCACACTTTCATATAAAATTAATTGTCATATAATTTTCGCACTTATCGCTTGCCTTGCCGTGTGGAATTCAAATAGGAAAATATTTTAAAGCGGTTGAAATTAAAATGTTATTTTTAATTACGCCTATTGTTACAATTTAACCTTTTTGGTTTTACCTTAGAAGTTTTAATTAATTGTATTTACTGTTTCTTAACTTTTTGGATGATTTACAGCATCTGTAATCAAGGACAGAAATGGGGATTATTTCTATGACGTCTTTGTTATTTTATTTCATGGAACATAAACATTGATGTTATAAAAAATTAAATGTGTAAATATGATAGTCAAGTACAGGATGTAAAAAGACCCCTAACGTAAACTGAAATCCCACATTGTACCAATCATTACGATAATTTTTTACTTCGGTACCATACCTACCCAGGGAAATTACTGGTTCAGGAGATATTGAGGCTAAAAGTCACTATACGATTTTTCTAATTAGGTACAAAATCGATGCAATAAAAATCGTTTCCAAGGTATAACTTTTGTTTAATATGACTTGGTATGATGTTCAAAACGAGTAGACTTTGGCTTGGTAATGGGTTTTGTGACAACCTGTATAAATTTGAGATGGATCCCAATAACCCTATAGAAGAAAGTACATTCTTATAGGTGAGTCTGCAGGCTTTATAAGTCTTAGGAAGTTGCGAGCAATGTGAACTACAACTGAATTTCTAAAACGGAGATTAAATTTGTGCTAAGCAGTGAGACAAGCTTATAAACTTGGTTGAACCGCAACAATTTCTAATAGCAATACGGGTATAAGCTTTTCTGGGCCAGTTGACAGAACAGTATCAACTAAATTAAAATAAAGATATCGAAGACTTTCCTATAGTCTGGAGTATTTGATTATATTTTAAAAGGTGCGACTGAACAGAATTATTTTAAGTCCGTTTTTAGGGTTCCGTACCTCGAAAGAAAAAGTCGGCACCCTTATAGGATCACTGTATTATCCGTCCATCCGTCTTTTAAGACTCTTTTTATCAGGCACGCGTGGAGATATATCAAACTGAAAATATCAAATACACAAGTCTACTTTCCACTAGAGCTGTGTAAAGTCCAATCTTCTAAATCAACGCAACCAAAAGATACAGCCGTTTATGCCGCAAATTTTCGAAACTGCCAGGGAATCAAAACCTACAGGGTACTTCTCGTGAACTCAGAATCTTGAAATATGATACGAAGCAACGTCTTATAGCACAGATTGCGAAATCCGTAAATTTTTTGTTACATCATATAATAAAAATACTTTTAATAATTTTAAAGTTACTACCCCTTTCCTCATGGACGCATAGAGGTATACATTGACATTCTTATCAAATATTTAGGTCTATAAAACCTTTAATCTGTAATAAAACGTCTTTTTGCTGCCATAGCATCATTGAGAAGACTGCGTAATTTCCTTCCAACTGCCACTGAAATTGCACTTGTGCAATCCATTCTTCTTCCCATTCTTGACTATGCCGATGCCAGCTATCTCGATCTCAATAATGATCAGCTTGATAAACTTGAGCGGCTCCAAAATTTCTGTATAAGATTCATATTTGGTTTACGCAAATATGATCATATCTCTGAATTTCGCACGAAGCTCAAGTGGCTGCTAATCCGCCTTCGCCGGAATACTGACATTCTCAGCCTTCTCTATAATATTCTATACAACCCTTCCTTTCCCATGTATCTAAAAACTCGCTTTGAATACCTCCATGACACACATACAAAGAGCTTAAGATCATCGGAGAATCTTAGGTTGAGAGTTCCTGCTCATTCTTCGGTTTTCTACGACAAATCTTTTACTGTCCAGGCTGTCCGATTGTGGAATTTGTTGCCTGAGACAATAAGACAGGCTCAATCGTTGACATTATTTAAGAAACTTGTCACCAAACACTACTTTGCAGATTTTCCGTGACTACTCTTTTAAACTTGCACTGATATTGTATTTTTTATGGTATCTATTTATATAGGTATTTATATCTATTGTATTTATTTATAGTATCTATTTATATATTTTAAAAAATATATATTTATGTATGTTCTAATATTAGTATGTAAGTACATAGTATTCTTATTAGTTTAGTTTTGTTGAGCTCTTTAGGATACACTATTCCTCTAAGTACATACCTACCCATTCTATCAGTCACTCAATCATGTATTCCATTTGGTTGTCTGGAAGAAATCGCATTTTGCGATAAGACCGCCCTTGTACCTAGTTTTAAGTTGTTTATAATTTGATCACTGTATTCTTGTCTATTTTTGTTTTTCTGGTGTACAATAAAGAGTTTTCAATCAATCAATCAAAATCACACTTCTATGTCAACGCAATTAAAAGAAACGGCACTTTAAGCATATTTTCAAACTCACAACTACTCGCAAGGGAATCAAAACCTTCAGGGTACTGGCAGTCGATCTAGAATCTTGAAATTTGGCTTGAAGCAATGTTTTATAGCACATCTAAAGGAAATAATCCAAAAACCTTAATTTTTAGTTACATCGTATATTTCTTAATAATTATATATACCGACAGGTTTGTACGAAAACCTCAGTGCACGAGTCCGACTCGCACTTGGCCGGTTTTTTTGTAGTTGTTTTCGTATTAAACTTCCCAGCAGATACGTCGACGTTGCAAAATTATTAAAAATATTTATTTGCGCCTATATTAATTTCGTCACTATGTATACATATAAACTTAGTAATTTCAAGAAACTTAGGATCTTGAAATAGAGATGGCATGATTGCTTTAATAAGTTTATTAACTGGTGTGTCATGGTCCTTTTTAAATGGATTTCTTGGACTTTTATAACTTGTGTAGGATGACGAAATTTAACTGAAGGCGGTTTTTTGTTCCGTGTTCTTAAACAAAATTAGAAACGTATGAATAAATTTTCATAAAATTGTTGATCTTTGTCTTTTTCCGATTTATATTGCCGTGCTCTTCAAAAGCGAAATGTACCATTATTCTACCTTTTCTTAGTAGGTATTTAAATATAATTTTACAAGTCAAAACATACTCACCAATTTCAAATCTATTTTACGTCATTCAACTTTAGAGCATAAATAGAATTCATAGGGCTTGTGAAGTCACCGATGGTATAGACTTTAATGCATACTATATGCAAAAAGCTAGTCTGTTCTGTCTCGGGCTCCGAGGCCAAAGTCTCAGATGCAACCTGGAAAACGCTGGGACGATGATGTTGATATTCAAAGATCAACGGCACAGTTCCCGTGACCAATAGACTGACAAATCGCTGACTGGCTTATCTCTGATCACCCTCGTAAAACAATTAAGGGGTGGCGAACCGACTATCCAAATATAATGCCATTACTCAACATTGTTGCCGTCTCATCTATCTAGAAAATCGTTGTGATATTTTGGTTACGTAAGCCGACAGACATTGACTTGACTTGTTGCAACCAGTGGTTTTATTGCTATTTAATTATGGTTATACCTACTCTGCATACGTTTTTCAATGATTAAGATTAACGAGACTTCTGTCAGTAATCAATTTTTGTCGAATTTTCTTTTAAAAACGATGTTTTTGAAACATGTAGGGAAATCGTTGGCGTCGATAAGTCACCTTGGCAATCGAGTGCAGAACTCGAATTAGACCCCTTAGAGCAGTCTGAATGGATTCAAATTAGGTACGTTATTGCTGATAGAAGGTACATAGTTATCTTCAGACCTTCATATACAAAGTTAAAATATAAAATCATGAATCATCCTCATCATCTTTTAATACTCAATGAAACTTTCATTAATTGCAAACATAATTTATAAGAAATATTTGCTTCCCCAAACTTAGAGAAACACGAAAGTAAGTATCTGAATAAAAAGGAAATACAAAATAAAGTGTAAAACAAAGCCTCAGCCCCTTTAAATATTATCTCAAAACATAAAAGTATAATTTATTAACAACCCTTTCAAAAAGGTTTGCATTTTTTATGAGGAATGAGACAGACTTCAAGATACGAGGATTTCTTGGTACTGAATTTATGTAAACTTAAAGATATACAGGTTAATAGACTTGTGGCACCCATGTACAAAAACAATATGTTTGAGGTATACTATTGGAATCCGAAAATCGGTCTCCTTTTCAAGATAGCAAACGGAATATTAAAAAGATACAAATACGACGTTGACGTAGTTTAAACATAGAATGCAAGTCTTAGTACATGTTTAGTTCATAAAATCACCTTAGCTCGCGCCTTCGTGGTCTCTGTAGGCTCCACGTGCGGTCCCAAAAAGTAGCCCATATGTTACACTGATAACGGGTTGTGATGCAACTTGACAGTAATATTACAATACTGTAAAGTTTCATCACAATCCGTTTTACTTGTAAACAAACATTCAAACAGGGTAACAAACATTCGTATCATAAAATTGTTGCCCCCGATGTATGGGCTTCTATAATCAAAAACTTTCACGCTTATAATATTATAAGATAAAGCACATCTATCTATACATCGGTCGGTCGGTACATACGTCAGAACGGTCTATACATATACCAACTTATATGGTTTGTATAAAGAAGATGCAAGCTTACAGACCATTCACAGATGTCATCGCGTGCTTCCTCCTACCACTCTAGAAAACTTACTGATGAGCTACAAGCGCGAGTAAACATTATTATTGGGCAATAGACACACAGTTCCTAAATTTTTTGAAAGTGTGCCTAGTTTAGGAACCATAAAAAATTGTTGATCGCTCAAATACCACACGTTTCATTTTTGTATACTTGTAATCTTCCCTAAGCTAAACTTCTGAGTTTCTTAGTGGCTGATTTATAGTTTGCCTGACAAACCAGATTGGGTGCATGCGACCAGAATTGTGGCGTCGTCGCGTCTTCTTCTAAGCATATAAAATATTTTCATCATCATCATCAGCCTTTAACAGTCCACTGCTGGACTAGGCCTCGCCTTTGAAAGGAGGAATTGGCCTACTATACCACGCTGGCCAAACGGGTTGGTATAGGGTTTGTATCAAGTTTTCCTTCTCTTACAGTGCTGTTCTCTGCATAATATGCTCCCTCTGTCGGCTCTTACGACACCCATGGGATGATATGGGGTGGTGACATTCCGTATTCTTAATCCGTCACCACACGGACAAATAAAAAATATTTTTAGCAACTCTATTTAGGAAAATTTCCATATCAAGAGGATCAGGTTTTAGAAGGGCTCGGAAACAGCAGTGATCCGACAATATTAGAAAACACTCACGATTATTAATTGTAAGTTGTAAGTGGGAAAGAGATGACAATGAAGCGTTTTTTGCTCTCGCCATGGCGCGCCATGAGTGTGGTGTCGTTAGAGAGGTTTTTAAAAATGAATTGGCCTGGTCTTTGTGTGGGAGTGGTTACCTAGAAATCCTCGCTTATAAGCAAAACTAGATGATGATGATAGAGGAACAACTTCTATGTGCAGTTAAAGGCAGCGATAGCCTAGTGGAGATACCAACAAACTGCCATGCAGAGGGTATCAGGTTCGAATCCACGGCGTGCACCAATGACTTTTCGGAGTTATGTGCGTATTGAATTGTTAATTATCGCTTGTCCCGTGCCTCGGAGAGCACGTTAAGCCGTCGGACCCGGTTGTCATGAAGATCTTTGACAGTCGTTATAGGGCGTCAGTACCTTCTAAATAAACGGACACTAGTCTAAACCATGGAATATCGCTATCCCTTCGGGTTGCGGAGGGCAGACAGGCAGTCGCTCCGTGGAAAAGCTAATATTCAGCCAAATCCGGTTAGACTAGTAAGCGGACCCCAGATTGAAACCGGGATAACGCTAAGAGGATGATGAGTCTGTGTCAAATATGTACCTATCTCTACTAGCCAAATCCTTGGATAGATCGAAAACAAGTGTCGATAAGTAGAAAAAAGATATCGTCGTGTCAAACATCCCGAATTTTAAAATACCAAATCGTACCTACAATCTATGTTCATAACTCGTGTAAATCGATACACCAAACTAACAAGCAATGAGTATGGTGTTATCATATCACTGAAAATCTCGTAATCCTTGCAAAGCATTGAGATCAACTATTGAGTTAGAAGCATGTATTTGATATCTAACTATTTATGAACATACCTAAAAGAATATAACACTTTTAATCTTTCGTGACTTGTACACAAAGTAATATTTTATGTAACGGGATCATCACGTGAGAGAGTCTGGTGTAAGCCATGCCGAATCGTTTGAGGAAATAGAATGTCTTTTACTTATATTTTCGAATAATTACGCGATACAAACGCGTTACATAAATATTACTTTTAGAATCGAGTACTGAATCAGAGGCCTAATCTATTACGTGCGTATGTGACTCAGTTAAGGTAGTACGCCGTTGAACGTGTCTATCTATCTATTGCAGCCTTTTGTTGTTCGTCTTTGAACATAGGCCTTCTCTCCAATCTTCCATTTTCTCCTGTCTCTTGCCACTTGCATCCAGTTAGTACTGGCTTGCTGCCGGATATCGTCAGTCCATCTCTTAGGCGGCCTTCCTCTGTCCCGACTATTAGCGCGGGGTCTCCACTCAAGGGTTCTCCTGACCCAACGGTCATGGCTCATTCTGGCAATATGCCCCACCCATCTCCACTTACGTCGTTCTATCTCCTCGACCACGTCCCTGACTCCTGTGGTTCTCCTGATCCACTCATTAGTCTTGTGATCCATCAGTGAGACTCCGAGCATTAACCTCTCCACTGCACACTGCGCGACTCGAAGCTTTTCAGCAGACCTCTCTGTCTGTGTCGCGGTTTCCATACCGTAAGTGGTCTTCAGGTGTTGAGCAATTTTCTTAGAGCGAAGGATGTTGGCGTTCGACCCAAATGCTGCCCATGCCTGCCCGACACGCCGACCCACTTCCGCAACCTGATCTTCAAGACCTAGATTAATTTTGTGTCCTAGGTAAATATAATGATCTACTATGTCTACAGGTAGTTGGTGATTTTCCACGCCTGGGATATTTGTCATGATCTTGGTTTTTGATTTATTCATTTTAAATCCGATCCTCGCTGATTCACATTGTAGTTGGTCAATCATAGTAGTCGTATCCTCGATGTTGTCAGAAATAAGCACGATGTCGTCCGCAAATCTGAAGTTGCTTAGCCTTTCTCCGTCGATCAATATCCCTTTACCAGCCCAATCAAGTGTCTTAAAGATGTTCTCCAGGGCAGCGTTAAACAGCTTCGGCGATATTGTGTCTCCTTGACGCGCCCCTCTCTCCAGTCTAAAGGACTTTGTGAGCTTATGGAGGCTTATCGATGATGTTCCAGAAGATTGCAAGTGTCTGATAACTTCTATGTAACGTCCATCAACTCTACTGTCCTTCAAGGCTTCCACCACTGCCCATGTCTCCACAGAATCAAAGGCTTTTTCGTAATCGACGAAAGTTAATATAATTGGCTTTTGGTACTCGTGGCATGGCGTTGAACGTGTACAACAACATTAAGTTATTATATATCCTAGGGCAACATACACATGAACGTCTGATTCCAAACGAGGTAGAGCTCGTATTATAAGAAAAGGACAGGGATATTCTATGGTTAAGACTAGTGTCATAATATTCAAGTATAGAACTCTCCTAAAACACAGTCAGAGATCTTTATGACAGCCGGCACCGGCGGGAAACCAGCATGGTCACGACACATGAAACAATTATAAATCCGCCTATATTGTGTTATGGCACGTCAGATTCACAAACTATACTTAATTGAAAAATAAATCTTATTATTTTCCAGTTAAATCCGGTTTATATCAGAAGACGACGCCTGATTACAGACATCCATCACGTCAGAGAGCATCGCGAACATTTAGTTCTATCTTTATATTTGACAACGGACGACGTACCCTCTAATGGTTGCTGAAATCACTCAACTATCCAAGTTCTCATTGGGGCCATGACGTATTTATCTGTCCAATTTGTTTACGATAATTATGATATTACACTACAACTTATATTTTAGTCGTGGAAGTGTTTACCAACCTATATTAATAATATCAAAACATTAGCAAATGCCGACGCCTGAAACCACGCCAATTAATCCCGATTAATTATTTCACCACTCGCCGAAAATTTTCATCTCACAAGAAACTATTACGATATAAACTATTTAGGTGTCACGTGCCATGTATACCTACATAAACTATAACTACTAACTTACAAAATTATATTGAAGTACCGAGATTAATTATATGTAGGTGCCACAGCTCATTAAAGTCAACGGAAACTTAATAGTGTTAATTACTCTCGAGATGTATTGGTGTTGGCAACACTGATTAATGAATCCTCCTGTTTTAACGTTTTGTGCTGGAACGCTTAGTAAAAGAGGCATAAAGTCTTGCTTGTCCTTTGCTCAGATTATAAAAGGTTACGAACGATAGACTGTGGTATATCAGTACGTTGTTGAGCATAGTGCGATGATGAAGTCGCAGTGAAGTCTACAAAAGGGGAAACCCTTTTGAAGACTTCATGGATGAACTTCAGGGATGCATGGTATGTATTTTTCACGTTCTCACACTCTGCGCTGTCACACGCTGTCTCCGAAAAACAGCACGCAAAATTTCTGCACATAGTTTAAATAATATGTATGTGTAATTTTACAAATACCTTACTCAGAATTTTAGTATCCTAATGATGATCACTTGTGCGTAAGTATATGACCTGGATCAACATATTGATTTTTCGCTATTGATCTTTTTAAACGACAGAAATTATTTGCTTTTTCTTTTTACACACAAATATAAACAATACCATGATTTCAATAACCCAGCCTCTGATAGACTGTTTAAAATATCCATAACAAAAACAACGCTTCCAAAGGCGTGAACATAAGCAAGCGCACAAATAACCGATAACCCAACTTTTGATACTGTAACCGCGTTCGAATTAAATGTGGTAACCTTAATAAACGTCGCAATAAATTCACACAAATATTTTCATTTAAATTTTGAGAGGCTTTATCGCCAGCCAGATGTAGAAAGTATGCGCGTTTAATGAAAGACATTCCTTCTCGTACGTGTCACGAGTTAGTCTGACACGTTGTCTGAAATATTGTGGGCTTGCACTCAATGTCAGATACGCCCTGCCTCAAGGTGGTTGGAGTCTGCTACGTAAATAAGGGTTTTAGTATGCGAGATAGTCTCTTTGGAACAATGAGCTTTATAGGGCGTTTTTCGAAGATGCTACATTGAGAGATCAATGTCATAGTGTAGATGTGATAGACACAATACGACTGTGGGAAACAAAGAAATAGCAAATACTTAATAGTTTATTTTTCAAGATTGTAGGTGATACACATTATAGAAATGAATGTTTCTGTTTATTCACACGGTTTTTGTAACTTTGTTATGAGATGTGATCAGTTAAATCGATTTAGTATCATTTTAAGTTACGCTATGGGATATTTGTGCTATTAAGATTTGTAAACACTATACGGGTCCTATTTTACAAAATATTATCTTAGTACCTAAATATACTTAACTAGAGGACGCCTGCAGCTACGTCCGCACACTTTTTTAATTTAACCGTTTCTGCCCGATCCCGTGGGAATTTTGGGAAATCTTTCTTAGTGCACCCCTACGGTCCCCAAGGAACATACATGCCAAATTTCAGCTTCTTGCGCCTAATAGTTTTGGCTGTAGCTTGTCTGTCAGTCAGTCAGTAACGCAAGGATTTTATGTAAACAGATTAATACTTGGGCAACCAATAAATAAGAATTCTCTTTTATATTAAACAAGACAAACTAATTAAAAGAAAACACTTAGTAAACATATCCCACCGTTTAAAGTAAGTACATAAGTTTCCATTGTTACGATATTATTTTCCACAAAAAGTACAAACAAAACAAACTTTCAAACATTATCCTAATGTAAAATCAACAGAGACGTTAAGTAAACACACTTTTAATATCAGCTCTAGTGTTCCACTTTATAAAAAGAGAATTTTTCCATAACGACGCCAGCAAACCAAACATTTTATTCGAAAAAAACCCAGGAACACAAAAGGAGTTCAAATATAAAATTCTTGGCGTCTGTCCTCCTAACAGGTAAACAGTCCTTGTTTGCAAGTTTTGAGAATAGCACGGAATGCTTTTAGTGTGATTATGTCTCGCTGAATCTTTGCGTGACGACGAGAGCATTATTAGAAGTCGTTCGTAGAGCTAGAGAGAAATTGCACAGTAACGAGTATGTACATAACTATACAGTGATGTATAGGCTGTATCTATTCACGTTCCAATAATGAGACCATTGTTCAGTATGCGAAAGGATTATAGTTGACGTTTCTATACTAATTAAGTTTTATTAAGTTGAGGTTTAGTCTGCTTTTATGTTATAGTTCTGGTGTAGTGGCGTTTGTTGTTTGCATACGATGAAAATAATAAGTTCGTTGACTAAGTATGGATTTCCAAAGGAGGAAGCGGTAAATGAAGAATAAACTAATTAATATGAATTTGCTTGAGTACTACATAGTTTTGATGATGAATTTAATAAATCTTGTGTTCCGTTACGGTTTTTAATTTAATTTGCTAGATTTAATGTTTGAGCGACTAATAAACACTCAAATTGTTCGCTACCTAGAAGATCACTCTCTCATCAGTGATCGCCAATATGGGTTCAGACTGAAACGATCAACGGGTGATCTTAAAGCGTTTGACACCCACCTTTGGGGTGAGGTTACGGACAGGCATAGTGAGTCGTTGGCTATTAGTCTCGACATTTCTGAAACATTCGACAAAGTCTGGCACTGTGCGCTTCTTTCCAAGCTCCCAGCCTACGGCTTGCCACCACGATTATACAACTGTGTCTCCGTGACAGCCGGTCAACAAAGTTTCTCCAAGTAAATGCTAGTGTTCCCCAGGGGCGTCTTATTTCCTACACTGTTTCTTCTGCATGTCAATGATATGTTCAAAACTGGGTGCATACATTGTTATGCAGATGAAAGTACTGTGCAGGGGCGATATCTCGGTCATCCCGCGGCTAATCAAGTCAACATTGAGGCAAATAGGCGAAGACTTGTCGCTGAACTTGACCACGTTTTAAACAGAGTCTCGCGTTGGGGTGGTGAGAATCTGGTCGAATTTAACGGCAAGAAAACACAGGCGTGTGCATTCTCAGCAAAAGTGTCTCCATTACTTTCCCAACCCTCTCTTCTGAATACTCCACTACCGTTACAAGACAGTCTTGATACCCTTGGTTTGGACATACGCCATAATCTCAACCAAAATAACTACATCGAGGGTGCCATTAAAACAGTAACATCCCGTAAACTCGGAGTCCTGATTAGGATGAGCAGTTGTTTCACGCTGGAGCAGTTGTGTTTGCTATACAAGACTCAGGTTCAGTCTTACGTTGAATACTGTTCTCATCTCTGGAATGACTGTTTTACCGCCTTTATCACGGTGAGTGCTCCGAAGAACTTTTTCAATTAATCCCACCCCATTCCTTCCTTTCCAGAACAACACGGCCCGGGCTAAGGTGCCACTCTTACGCGGTAGAACAGATACCGTCTCGCACTAAGCGATTCGGTGACTCCTATCATTGCCGAACCCTTTTACTTCTTGGTAAAAGTACGA
This sequence comes from Euclidia mi, assembly GCA_944739405.2. Classification (NCBI taxonomy): domain Eukaryota; kingdom Metazoa; phylum Arthropoda; class Insecta; order Lepidoptera; family Erebidae; genus Euclidia; species Euclidia mi. The sequence goes on along the minus strand of OX123183.2, from coordinate 98,018,156 downwards.
AAAACGACTTCAATTGAATACTTAGGTAAAAATAGTTTATGGTGATGGATCTTAATATCAGCAGAATATAGCGCATCTACAATAACTGAATAAAAGATATAACTTTTGCATCGGAGTCTCATACCATAGTGGCGATCACACAAATCTAGCTGTCATAAAAATATTTAGGATCGGCAAGTTTAGACGGTTTTGCTCTATGGACAGGCCATATACATCATGAATCTAGTTTAGATAGAAAGGCAATAAGCAAACGCCAGGTTGAAGATTCCTTATTTTTATGAAACACGATATCACAACATAAATTGTACAGATATTGCTCTCAATATTTTTTTGTTCAGTATTTGAATTTCATGAAAAGCATAGTTGATATCTTTTGACCGGTTTAAATGTCAGGACAAAGATGACCTTTCTACCGTGTAGAAGAATTACTTTAAACTTCAATAACATAGACTTTTGAAAGAGCAGCCTCCTACAGTCACCAAAGAATAAATACCAAAAGAAGAAATGTATAAATGGCAAATAAATAAGTAAAGAATATTCTTTTAAATGCCTTTATTTAGATACACTCTTTAGATTGGTAAAATATAAACTACTGGACATTCGGAAAATTTAACAAATAGGTTCATGTAACGTACCTATGGACATTTTTGACAACCTAATATTTGAAACGACGTATCTTTGTATATACCCAAAGTATAAAAATAGTTAAGATCTTATATTGTAGGACATACGCGATACGGTCTAATATTACTGGTATTTTTATTATGTCTTTAGTATTGCCATTTTTTTAAATTATTACAATAATTATAAATACCAAGGTGCAACATGGACCGACGATCTCGTCAAGATCGCGGGAGGCGGTTGGATGCGGGCGGCTCAAGACCGGTCTGTGTGGAGAACCTTGGGGGAGGCCTATGTCCAGCAGTGGACGTCGTTTGGCTGATATGATGAATTATAACTATGGTGTTTTGTCCTCAGGTACGTTATATTTTCTTGGGTTTACGCGAATGTTACACATTGAAATTAAACTACAGTTTACGGATTTTATCGCGTTATATTGGTTTCATTGGTTATAAGTTATTACATTTAAACCGAATGATCTAACAACTCAGGTACGTTACTTGTTTGTACCTTCGGACAGCCTTGTGTACCTTGGGACGAAACATAAGATAAAGATTTCTGTCTAATCAGTCTTTTAATCATCATTAAATTAGATAATAGAACATATTAAAAGTAACAAAATATCTTCTGCTAGTTATACAACAAAATCAAAAAGTAGTCTTGGGTAATAATATTGGAACATCTTTAAAATGGACCCTAGAGAATATTATCATCTGTGGCACGGAGTTTTCCGCGGCGTTAATACAAGCAATCATTGTGACATTCTCGCCACGTTCACCTGATGTAATTTTTCCTAATAATTTTAATGATTTCGGAGCTAAAACTTTTTCAGGCTTATGAACTGTAGAACATCCAGTCTTGTCCAAATTATAAATCTTTTGCGGGTTAAATTCATAACGTTGGTAAAGTTCTTTCAAATTATTGTAAAACTTCTGGACATGAACTTTATTGAAGCAAATTGCACGCGTTAGACTCGTTGCTTCTGGTTTACGTAATGATAGTTCAGGATATTTGCTGCGATATCTGAATAGCCATTGCCGGCCATTCCATCACGAGTCCAAGCTTCGGGATTGTTTGCTAGTTTTCTTCCAACAGCAAATTGATACGCTAAAATACATGTTTGCCTTGCTGATAATCCGTAGTTCATTTTAGGTGCTTTTACTATATATTCCAATAACAGTTTTTCTTCCTCCTCAAAAAATACCTTTTTGACTGCATAATTTGGGCTACTTATTGTTTCAACAGTAGAACCGCTTTGAATAGACTTGGCATATGTATGTAAAGTTGACTTCTTTAATCCGAATTCTCTTGCAACAGAACGCATTCCTTCATTTTTACACAGTTTAATGCTTGTTTAAGGCGCTGTTATACCTCAGAAGCCGTGAAACACCTAATTTTTCGTCGCGCCTCTAGCCATAACGGTACATATTACAAACTAGCAAAAATTAGAGCTTAAAGTCAAAAGTCTGAACAAAAGACTTTTGAAAGAATTTTTCATGTACGTAAAATAGAATCACGGTAAAAAAATCACAAAATCGAGGCAGAAAATAATCTTTCGTCTCACTGTTTGCAATATTTTGATCGTAAGCTGTCGTATTTTTTTTTGATAATATTGTAGGAAATCTAATGAACTAAAGAATTACCTTATTTATTTTCATATTATACCTGTATATTTTGTAAAATTAAATAAAATCTGCCAAACGTCTATGATTTTGACGCTCGGTAGATCCCATCAATATCAAACGCTTCAGCAATTTAAACCTTATTAGCATAAGCGGTGTACTGAGTGTCAGTTGCTAGTTTACGCCCCGCCCAGACCTCATCATTCGGCTATGAGCCCTGTGAGAGATAGGTCATGTCGCTTGCGTCTCCGCTGCACGAAATTTTACGTAAACCTGTTTGTTATTATAATACGCCGATTCGAGTTCGTAATTTCATGTTTTATGTTATAGACTGAATACTTTGAATCAAATAGGCTTTTCATGTAACTATGGGCACATATAATTAGGACCTAAATTTATACTCTTGTTGCGTTTAATGTGTTGTTGTTTCTGTGCTTATAAATATATAATTAGAAGAATAAAATATGGACAATTAGAGAAATGAAGTTCTACGAAGGATTTGTACAAGAAAGCGTCGTAATAAAATAGAAATTCATCCATGGCCAAGTGATTATGAAATATGTAACATTTTTACACAAATTATTTTCATGAGAGTCTTTTATGACTAACTATGTTACTTATATATTATCGATTATGCATAATATAATTATATAAATTATTCTCACAATACATAGCTGCCACAGTTTTCAATTTTTGAAAGAGTAATAACATAAAATCGAATCATTTTATGTACCTATATTTCAAATTCATTAGCTTGTCAGAGCGCCTGGAGCGCTAAGATGCCGCCACGGCGAACAATAATGATGACAGCGCTAATATGGCGCTCCGCAATCCGCACACAAGCGGTAACGAATGTTGTATTATTGTGTGTTGAACATAAACCTTTTTAGGTACATCGGGTAAAACTTTGATTATTCATAAACTATTAGGTATGTCTCAGTACATCTAATATCTTTTTAATTTCTAAAATCAATCATTTATAAGTAAGAAGGTGACTTCTCTGTTTGCTATAACACAAGATATAGTATTTTTAGGGTTCCGTACCTCGAAAGGAAAAAAACGGAACCCTTATAGGATCACTTTGTTGTCCGTCCGTCTGTCAAGACCCTTTTTCTCAGGAATGCGTGGAGGTATCAAACTGAAATTTATACTAAATACTCGAATCTACGGTTCCATAGAGCTGTAAAAAAATCAAACTTCTAATCCAACGCAATCAAAAGATACATCCGTTTATGCTGCAAATTGCAGCATATTTTCAAACTCGCATTGAAATCAAAACCTACAGGGTACTTCCCGTGAACTCAGAATCTTGAAATTTGGTACGAAGTAACGTCTTTTATCACATATAAAGAAAAAATTGCGAAAACCGTAAATTTTTAGTTACAGCATATAAAAAAATATTTTTAATAAATTTAAAGTTATTACCCCTTTTTCTTGAACGCGTGGAGGTATTAAATTGAAATTCATATTAAATACTCACGTATATAACACCGTTAGGCTGCAACAAAATCAAGCTTCCATGTCAACGCAATCAAAAGAAAGAGCAATATAAGCATATTTTCAAACTCGCGCCTACTCGCAAGTGAATCAAAACCTACAGGGTACTTCCCGTGCACTCGGAATCTTGAAATTTGGTACGAAGCAACGCCTTATAGCACATATAAAGGAAAAATTGCGAAAACCGTAAATTTTTAGTTACATCATATAAGAAAAATATTTTTTATAAATTTAAAGTTACCACCCCTTTCTCTTGAACGCGTGGAGGTATTAAATTGAAATTCATATCAAATACTCACGTATATAACACCGTTAGGCTGCAACAAAATCAAGCTTCTATGTCAACGCAATCAAAAGAAAGAGCAATATAAGCATATTTTCAAACTCGCGCCTACTCGCAAGTGAATCAAAACCTACAGGGTACTTCCCGTGAACTCAGAATCTTGAAATTTGGTACGAAGCAACGCCTTATAGCACATATAAAGGAAAAAATTGCGAAAACCGTAAATTTTTAGTTACATCATATAAGAAAAATATTTTTTATAAATTTAAAGTTACCACCCCTTTCTCTTGAACGCGTGGAGGTATTAAATTGAAATTCATATGAAATACTCACGTATATAACACCGTTAGGCTGCAACAAAATCAAGCTTCTATGTCAACGCAATCAAAAGAAAGAGCAATATAAGCATATTTTCAAACTCGCGCCTACTCGCAAGTGAATCAAAACCTACAGGGTACTTCCCGTGAACTCAGAATCTTGAAATTTGGTACGAAGCAACGCCTTATAGCACATATAAAGGAAAAATTGCGAAAACCGTAATTTTTTAGTTACATCATATAAGAAAAATATTTTTTATAAATTTAAGTTACCACCCCTTTCTCTTGAACGCGTGGAGGTATTAAATTGAAATTCATATTAAATACTCAAGTATATAACACCCTTAGGCTGCAACAAAATTAAACTTCTATGTCAACGCAATCAAAAGAAAGAGCAATATAAGCATATTTTCAAACTCGCGACTACTCGCAAGGGAATCAAAACCTACAGGGTGCTTTCCGTGAACTCAAAATCTTGAAATTTGGTACTAAGCAACGTCTTATATCACTTATAAAGGAAACATTGCGAAAACTGTATTTTTTTGGTTACAACATATAAAAAATATTTTTAATAAATTTAAAGTTATTATCCCTTTCTCTTGAACGCTTGGAGGTATTAAATTGAAATTCATATCAAATACCCAGGTACATAACACCGTTAGGCTGTAACAAAATCAAACTTCTATGCCTACGCAATCAAAAGAAAGAGCAATATAATCATATTTTCAAACTGGCGTCTACTCGCAAGGGAATCAAAACCTACAGGGTACTTCCCGTGAACTCAAAATCTTGCAATTTGGCACGAAGTAACGTCTTATAGCCCAGGTAAAGGATACGGAAGGCTGAGGACCGTGTACTGTGGTGCGTGTTGGGAGAGGCCTATATCCAGCAGTGGACTGCGATAGGCTAATTGAGTTTTTAAATAACCCAGACATGCATTTCGAAATGTTTAATGTCAGAGTGATAACTGTATATTGGTCACCACAATGTCCAATTAATGTTGCAATAGAATGCATAAATACAACAATATACGGCAGCAACCTCAATAGGTATAATTCATGTTCTCGTCTGATTGTCGTGGGAGACTTCAATATTGATTTTAGAATGAATCCCCAAAATGGAATTTTCATATATTTTTCATCTATAAACATGTTTCCGTTAATAAACACTAGCACAACACGAAGTAGTACATTTATAGATAACGGTTTTTCGAACTTCAATGTTCAATGTGGTACTTTCATACCTTTTTCAGTCTCCATTTACAGATCTGGTTCAAATTTGATACTTAATACCATACTTTAAAATTTTCATTTCATTTATATGTTTTTTTTTTTAATTTACATAATGTAACATAATCCTGTAATGTCCCAATGTTATAGAGGGCGAGCCTATTGCCATCTACCGGGCACATTACTAAGCGAGCGATAATTAACATTTTAAATACACACACATGTAACTCCGAAAAGTCATTGATTTGTGCCTATCCCAGGCACAAATCACTGACTTTTCGGGGATCGAACCCGAGATCATCGTCTCGGCAGTCCGTTACCTACACCTCTGGGCTATCGCCCCTAACTTAATTTTGTTATTTATTTAACAATATTGATTATTGTTTTATTTTATGTGTAAATAGTCTCCCTAGTTTAATTTTCATGCCAAATAAATACTATAATTATTAAAAATACTCAATGAGTATTTTTCTAACAGATTTCTTATAGTCACTAAAACTTTGTAAATCAATAGTTTTGATAAAAAATCTTATCATCATTCATCAGCAGACTTTTGCAAGGCTGCTGCAAGGCTGGTATAGGTATTTAAGTTATATTATAAAATAAGCGATAATGTTAATATAAAATAAAGGATGACTGATTACAAACGACAAAGACACCTTTTTCTTTAATTTATGCTCCTCCAGCTTTACATCCTGTAATGTTATGGATTTCATTTTGCAATAAAAATACCATAACTATGACTGGTGAACTTTTACTTATATACCTACAGGTTTGTACGGAACCCTCGGTGCGCGAGTCCGACTCGCACTTGACCGGTTTTTTGTTTTAATAATAAAGTACGTAACTAATTATCATTATTGTAATTACAGTGAAGTTAAAGATAACAGTTCTGCAACGTCTTACACACATTTGACTTCAGTCATTCCTAACACGATCTGTTCAAGAGCTAGCCAAGAAATGCCAAACAATTTTTTTAACAAATTTGACTCAAATTCCGTAGTGATAAGCAAAAATTACAAGAGGGATAGCAGTGACTGGTTCGAATTGCGTAAGACTATGTTGGCAGATTGAAATTTTTGTATAGTGGTAAAAAGAAGAGATAACAGCAGTAAAGCCAACTTAGTAAAAAATATTTTGTACAAATAAAATATTTGCAATGTAAAATCAGTTGCGCATGGAATCTCAAATGAACAACTGGCTTTGCAACAACTGGCGAAGCAAGAAAATGTAACAATCGAGCCTTCTGGATTATTCGATTATTGGTGCCACGTCAGATGGATTAATAGGTCCAAACACGATTGTGGAAATTTAATGTTCTAAAGTTGCATATAAGAATGGCCTGGAGAATAGTATAAGAGCAAATAAAATACAAATATGAAAACATGATAAAAAAGTGAACTGAGTAGTCTAAACAAATATTGTACTTGTTATCACCAAATTCAGGGGCCACGCCACGTTACACGCAAACAAAAGTGTTTATTTGCTGTATGGAGTGGCGAAAGTATACCACTAAAAATAGAAATTATAGAAAGAGATGATGTTTTCTGGGAGAAGCTTGTGGCGTTTTATATGAATTGGCAGTTGCCTGAAATTGTTGATTCTCGTCAAGCTCAAGGGATGGCATTGCGAGATCACGGAGAGGAAAATGTTTCATCAGTGCTTGAAATTTCTACAATACCAAGCCGTAAAAGTAAAGTAAATGAAACTGTGCCTCGTGAGCAACAGCAAATAATAAGTCTTATCACCTCACACACTGCCTTTAACATTCGATGAGAATAAAGAAAACCTGCCGGGTTGTAGCAGACAGCTAACTTTTGATGAGCTGTAAACTCTGTATTTCGTTAATAAATTATAAATGAATATAAATAAATATATTTTAATATTTATTTTCTTTGAAACAACACATATTTGAAGAGAAAGAAATTTTTTATATATTTCCATACTGTTACTGCGTTCCATCGCGGCGGGCCGCCGCCGGCTAGTGAGGACCGGTTCTTCGGCCGACCCCGCCTGCGCGCCGCACTCCACTCACTCGTCGTACATCGCACCACACACACGCTACGGCCATATACATTATATTGTACCACGACCTATAGAAATACAGTCTTTCTACCAGATATCGAAGCCTTTTCATTAGCCTAGACCACCAGCATCACATCTGGAGCTAGGCACTTATACAGATGGTCCTTCGCATGCAAGAATCGCCGTCTTAAAGCTGTGTTTCTTCAAGCAAATTTTTTCCTGTGGACTTCGGATTGCCGCCGGCCGCTTGCGCAACGAACACGTTGGAGGTCACTTGGAGGACAATCTACCCGAGGAATAAAACTTTTCTGAGTGAGTCCGTACCATATCCTTTTTTTACCTTGTTTTCTCCTTTATTCCAGGCATTTAAAATAGTGCTATTGTGGATCAGGCATGTTGATCTCTTCATAATAGCCTATTCTTACAGCTATAAATCATTTTCGTTACTACTTATATTTCTTTATAATAGCAATCATACAAATATTGCCAAAATATTAAAATACGTTCAAGCATTCGCATTATTACTTTATTTATGCAAAAACAAATAGTTTTATGCTTAATGATTTTATCGCACTTCGTCGCTTACCTACGATCTATTGTGTCGACCGGTTTTATGACCCGTCTATTGTTCTCGCAACAGCTGTGAATCACCGTTAGCTTTGTGTAAATAACTCATTGAGTTATTTAAATTCATTATAACATTATTTTATGCTGCCGATTTTTCCCTTAATACCTACCTACCTACCTTTCGCTTTTTTTGCACATTGCACATTTAGTTAAAACTTCTTAATATGTCTGATGCTAAACTTAAGGATCTTGTAAGGAAGCGTGGCAGTTATAAAGCAAAGCTTACGTCTTTTATAACCTTTCTTAAATTTTTACCAAGTACCGACTTAGATGCTTTTCAATCATCCGAGCTTCAATGCCGGCTTGAGCAAATGGAGATACTATATAAGGAATTCGACGCGTTACAGATGGAATTGGAGATGTTGTCCGATAATGCGGGCGACCAGTACATCGAGCGTGAACAGTTTGAGGGTCTGTACTACGCGCAGTTGGGCCGCGCAAAGGCAATGCTTGTGCCTTCGTGCTCCTCTGCGCCAGCTTCAGCCAACGGTGCAGACGATACCATCCAACACGACTCTGGTTGCAAGCACGATTTCGTCAGGCTACCCAAGATAGACTTGCCTCACTTCAACGGGGACTATCAGCACTGGCTTGAATTCCGAGATACGTATATTGCCTTAATACATAACAATAACAGTATACAACCAATTAATAAATTTCATTATCTGCGTGCTGCTTTGAAAGGCAGCGCGTCTTTAGTAATCAAAAGCATCGATTTTAAATCTGACAACTATGCCATCGCTTGGCAGTTGTTATTAGAACGTTACAATAACGAAAGGTTGCTTATAAATAGCCATATTTCCAATTATTTAATTTTAACTCTATTCAAAAAGAATCTTGCAGTTCTTTACGTAGCATGGTTGACACCGTTAATAAAAACTTAAGGGCACTTGACACTCTGGGCCAGCCCACAGAACATTGGGACACTTTAATTATATACATGATGTCTAAGAAATTAGATTCTATCACTAGCCGAGAGTGGGAAGAACATAAAAACATTCTAGATACATTATCAAATTTAAAACATTTCACAAAATTCTTATGTAACAGAGCAGACTTACTCGAAACCCTATATGACCATAAAAACTTAAAATCTATTTACAACACAAACACTAAACAAAACTACGATACAAAAGCAAATTACCTTACAAATACAAAACCTATTTACACAAAAACTGACAAGGTAACATGTCCTATATGTTCTCAAAGTCATTTTTTGTTCAATTGTCAATCTTTTAAAAATCTTGATGTCGACTCAAGAGTCAAAAAAGCTACAGAATGTAATGTTTGTATGAATTGTCTACGTCCTGGTCATACAGAAAATCGTTGTAAACTATCACATTGCAAATATTGCAAATTCAGACATAATACCCTTTTACATAAGGATACAGCATCAAACAATGACCAAAATATTGCCTTATCTACCAACATAGAACCACAAACTAATCAGGCATTCGTACTATTATCCACAGCTTTGGCAAAGGTGGCAGACGTCAATGGGAGGCTCCATACAGTCCGACTTCTACTGGACAACGGCAGTTCTTCCAATTTTGTCACTGAAAGCCTCTGTGATAAGCTTGGCGTGGTAAAACGAAGCACTAGCTCAACCATCTCAGGTATTAACGGTCTTATTTCTAGTACCTCCGAGAGTTGTAGTCTTACTGTGCAATCTTTTTATCGTGGTTATCGGGCGAGCATAAACTGTCTTATTTTACCGATGATTACGCAAAAGCTACCTGGCTCTTATGTAGATAAAAATATTATATCTATCCCGCCAGGCCTTCAGCTAGCAGACCCAACATTCAACATACCCTCAGCAATTGACATTCTTGTTGGTGCCGAGGTCTTCTGGGACGTCTTAGGTTCCGATTCAATAAATTTAGGTAAACATAAACCTAAATTACATTCATCAAAGTTAGGTTGGCTTATTTCGGGCTGTGTATATCAGTCTCGCCTTCATCAACCTGCTTTATGTAATTTCTTAACGGACAAGGAGTCTGAGCAATTTACCCGCTTTTGGGAGCTTGAATCTGTGTCCAGTAAGAACTGTTTCTCTACAGAAGAGCAAGCTTGCGAAAAGTTGTTTCAAGAGACGACACAACGTAATCAGCTTGGTCAATTCGTCGTCACCATCCCATTGAGGGAATCGCCTGAGTGCTTAGGTGACTCTTATGCGATGGCCAAGCGTCGATTTATATCCTTAGAGCGAAGATTTGATCGTGACCCTGTCTTTAAAAACAGATATTTACAATTTATCAAAGAATACATTGATCTTAATCACATGACACAAAATTCATCATTAAAACATTTTTAAATTTAATTATTTCATGCCTCATCATGGTGTTGTGCGAGAGTCCAGTACAACTACAAAACTTCGAGTAGTTTACGACGCATCGGCATCCAGCACCTCAGGCAAATCCTTTAACGATATACAGATGGTAGGTCCCACTGTTCAAGAGGATTTATTATCTATACTCTTAAGGTACAGACAGCATCAATTTGTTGTAACAGGTGACATTGAAAAAATGTACAGAGCTATCTTAATCCATCCTTCGCAGCGCTCGTTGCAGCAAATTGTCTTTAGGTTTGATTCCTCAGAGCCTTTACGGACATATACTTTGAATACAGTGACGTACGGTACGGCATCAGCACCGTACTTAGCTACCAAATGCTTAGTATCTCTTGCAGACCAATGTTCAGATCCTAAAGTAAGTGAATCCATCAAGCGAGACTTTTACGTCGACGATTATTTAGGCGGGGGAGATTCAATTCAGTCTGTCATAGAATTATGCCAAGGTGTCATTACTACTCTCAAATCAGCTAAGTTTCATCGCCGCAAATGGCAATCAAATAGCCCAGAAATCTTAGAGGGTATCGCCAACACTGACACAAAGAATTCAAACAAAACATTGAATTTAAATGACGAATCTCCTTGTAAAACGCTTGGTCTTTATTGGGACTGTAAATCAGACCATTTATTATTTTCAGTTAACTTAGAATATTCAAAAATTAAAATTACTAAACGTAACATATTATCTTTAATCAGTCAAGTTTTTGATCCACTTGGTCTCGTCGGGCCATGTATAGTTAAAGCCAAATTATTATTACAGCAATTATGGATTCTTAAATGTAATTGGGATGAAGACATACCTTTAAGTATACAGTCAGAATTTCTTGAATTTATACAATCCCTTTCATGTCTTAACTCTCTTCGTATTCCTCGTTGGATTTCCTGTAGCAATCCATCTGTAGTCGAGCTTCATACCTTCACGGACGCTTCCGAACGTTGTTACGCCGCTGGTGTCTATGTGAGGACAGTGTCAGTAGACGGGGCAGTTTGCGTTCGCCTTTTAGCTTCCAAAAGCAAGATTGCTCCTATAAAGCCCTTAAGCATTCCACGTAAAGAGCTATGTGGTTGTTTGATTGGTTCACGACTTTTCATGAAAGTACGTGAATCAGTTACATTACAAATTCATAAATGCTTCTTTTGGTGTGACTCGACAATAGTTCTCGGCTGGCTCTCTATGCAAGAACCAACCCGACTTGAACAATTCGTTCGAAACAGAATATTCGAAATACAGGAGACTACAACTGGCCATAAATGGAGTTATGTACCTTCCAAAAGTAATCCCGCTGATCTCGCAACTCGGGGGGTGAAGGCTGATTCCATCAGCGCATCCGCTCTCTGGTGGTCAGGTCCAGAATTCCTTCACCAGGTCGATATACAATTTCCTATAGTACCTAACACGCAACTTCATTTATTACCCGAGACATCTTTACATACAAAAGTGGATAATAGTTTGAATAAAAATAATAATATAATCTTAAATTTAATACACAATACATCATCATTTACAAAATTAATCAGAATCGTCACTTATATACACCGATTTATTCATAATTGCAAGGAACAGAACACAAAAATACTATCATACCTTACATACATAGAATTACAAACATCACAGAACTTAATATTACAAATTTCTCAGCAGGAAATGTTCCCTGAGGAATACACAATGCTTAAAAACAAACAGACCTTACTTAAGAAAAATAGACTTATTAGTTTATCACCATTTATTGATTCTGATAATCTTATACGTGTCGGTGGGCGTCTTAAAAACTCTTATTACAGTTTTAGCGTCAAACACCCAATCTTACTGTGTAGCAAACACCACTTAACAAGAATAATATTTCAAAAAGAACACAAAACACTTTTTCATGCTGGGCCTCAATTACTTCTAGCACATATTAGGCTTACTTACTGGCCTTTAGCTGGGAGAAACCTAGCTAAGCAAACTGTGCGTAACTGTGTACGTTGTACTCGCTTTAAAGCGGAACCTGTCCGGGTCATAATGGGCAACCTGCCTGGTGACAGGACGCACTTAGAGTTTCCCTTCTTAAACACAGGTCTTGACTACGCCGGGCCAGTGCTGATAGCCGACCGCAAAGGTAGAGGTTGTAGGCTACTTAAATCATATATTTGCGTGTTTGTATGTTTCGCAGTCAAAGCTGTTCACCTCGAACTGGTCTCCGACCTTACAAAGGAGGCGTTTCTTGCAGCCTTCAGTCGGTTCATAAGCCGTCGTGGTAAACCTCAGCGCGTATACTCCGACAACGGCACCACGTTCGTAGGCGCTTTCAACGAGCTCTCACGCTTCCTTCAAGAGTCTCGTCATTCAGTCGAATCAGACATTGCCAACCAGGGTATCGAATTTAAATTTATTCCAGCTTACTCCCCGCATTTCGGTGGCATCTGGGAGGCAGCAGTCAAATCAACCAAATATTTATTACGTAGAGTCATGAGCTTAACTCACTTAACGTATGAAGAGCTTTCGACATGCCTGGTCCAAATAGAGGCTGTTTTAAATTCCAGGCCTTTAACACCCCTTTCCACAGATCCTTCCGATTTATCTTATCTTTCTCCTTCTCATTTCCTTATTGGGCGGACTCTCACGTTGTTTCCCCGGCCTCAAATAGATGACCGCAATATGCAGCGGCTACAACGTTTTGACCGCATCGAGAAGCTACGCCAACATTTTTGGCAACGTTATTCAAATGAATACATTTCTACACTTCAGCAGCGGACAAAATGGCAGACGTCAAGGCAAGATCTTAAGCCAGGCACGATGGTTTTGGTGAAGGACGCCAATCTGCCACCTCTTCTTTGGCTGCTGGGCAGAGTCATCGCCGTCAATGCAGGATCTGGCGGACATAGTAGAGTCGCCGACATCCGCACGAAAAAGGGGATCATAACTCGGGCCTTTAATAATATATGCCCTCTTCCAGTGTCCTGATGACATCATTTTGAAGTCCTCCACACTTCAACCGGGGGAATCTGTTACTGCGTTCCATCGCGGCGGGCCGCCGCCGGCTAGTGAGGACCGGTTCTTCGGCCGACCCCGCCTGCGCGCCGCACTCCACTCACTCGTCGTACATCGCACCGCACACACGCTACGGCCATATACATTATATTGTACCACGACCTATAGAAATACAGTCTTTCTACTAGATATCGAAGCCTTTTCATTAGCCTAGACCACCAGCATCACATCTGGACCTAGGCACTTATACACATACAAACATGTATGACGAGAGCTAACGAAAAAGCAGTAACTCAAATTCTAATTCTATAATTTTCTAAGCGACATAGCAGTATCTCATGAATAAGGTTTATCCACATATATTTTTGATGTTTCATCTATTTTGAAAAATAATAATGGGTTGGGTTTCGAAACAAGTCGCCTGAATTTGAGGGTATTGGTAGTGTAGGGGGCTTAAGGGAGTTCGTTTTAATCACCTAATAGTAATTTTGGCTGCCGGAGTTGCGTCTAAATATTTTAAAACAATTTCCAAAATTTCATTAATACTTCGGCAATTATGCAAAACGGAACGTAGTTTTAATACTTTAGTACAGTTTTACAAATGTCTATTTTATGTTTTATGTGAAAAACGTGAAACGAAACGCAAAACTGCCATCTTGGAATGATCATATTGACAGCTAATGTCAAATTTGTGCGTCATTGCTTTCGAGTGCCTAGGGTTAGGTGCGACTGTAATAAGTAACTAAATAGGTTATGTTAGGTTCTCTTTTGACCCTTAATCCGAAAATAGGAGCCCTTCGCAGGACTCCGTCAACCTTAGTTTATTAAACTAGTGTGATGAATGTGGAAGTTGGCAGTGCCATGACACCGATGTTTGGAGATTTTTTTTTTAGAGGAAACCAAGTATTTCCGGCAAGTGAAAATGGTGAGGGAGGTTTCAAGACCTCCCCTCCTCTCTCTCCAATCACTCACAACCCCTAAAAACGGCGACGTATTTCGAAACCTTTACCATAATAATTATACCTATAATAACAATAAACATCCATAAATAAATAAAAGAAATCAACTTTTACTAAACTTCAATTATCTCGTAACTCGCTTTAGTTGAGATACGGCTTTTGCGCTTAGTAGAGCAGTATTGTGTTTTTTAGGGTACCGTAGCCAAAAATTGTAAAAACGGAACCCTTATAGATTCGCAATGTCTGTCTGTCTGTCCGCCCGTATGTCACAGCCAATTTATTGCAAAACAGATTTGAAAACTGGCAGGAATGGAATTAGATGTAGGTATTCTATGAACTGCTTCACTATTTTTATACAAAAACAAAACAAACATAATAATGGCCTCTCCATACATGGAACTGACTTAGTTATTTTGAACATCTTACGGCACGTAGGTATTTACCTACTTTCGTCAACTATTAATACCTATAACATCTAATGTAAACCAGTTTTGCTCATGGCTGCACTGAGAACAAAAATTGCGCTATGCCTATATTGTACAAACAGATTGATGTATGTAATATAAATTTTAATTGATATTAAAATTTATATTACATACATCAATCTCAATTCAATATGCTAAAACGTTTTGCTTGCGATTTTGAACTATTGGAATACGGATGTCGCCAGAATACGGCCGCACGCGACGAGAATGAAGGGGGGCGCCCCGCAGTAGACGGAGCTAAGCTCCCTTCACCTCCCCTGCTTCACCCCCTCATTTACCAAAACAGTCGCTTAGCACAGCGCCTTAAAAAATATTTCTGAAATATTTCTTACGTACCAGACAATAAGGCGACAAAACAAGTGTCTAGTACTAAATCAAAACTCATCCAATGCCTCAATCATAATTATAAGTTATTTCGGGGTACATAATTAAAGAAGGCGACGAAACAAGATTTGATTGCTAAATCAAAACACATCGAATAGTTCAATCACATAAGAGTTATTGGGGAATTTAATTTGGTCTATGGACAAGAAGGTTATTAATATGATAGTCTCAATTTTTGCTGTACAAAGAAATTACTGAAAAGCTATCCCTATACCCAGTATAAACCATATTATGTTGCACTTATCGTAACGACCCACCATGTTAACACCATAAGCCGCTATAACTCGCGCAAAATGTCTAGCCATAACACGAACAGTTTCGCAAAGAGAAACGATGACCGTTCTATATTACAACGCTTTTACCGAAATTTAATTTGGTCCTTGTTTGCTTAGGACCAAAGTGGCACACTACAAAACCCATTTTTGTTCTACTACTTTGATATTAGGCGAGTACTTAGCTTCATCAATTTGAGGTTTACACTTTTTTGGTGAAACGCTCAGGGAAAGGACTGAAGGCTTAGCTGTTTAATCTACGGATTAAAATTTGAGTTGGAGTTTTGGCTTAGATCTACGAAGTGAAAGATGTGGTTAGGAGCTACAGGTAGGCTAGCCAAATGGTGGAGCAATTTGGGTAATCCTGAATTCCTTAGTTCTTTTTCGAATTTCAGTTGCAACTAACTGTGGAAAAGTTCTGTATTTGCTCTAGTTTCCACATTACTTTTGTTGTTTATAATCAGAAAATAAACAAACTATAGGAATTAAATATTCGTTAAAATTATATAATAGTTTACAATTTCGTATAGTTAACATATCCGTGTGGTGATGGATAAAAAATACAAAGTATATATCTACACCATCCGGACTGCGGACGGCTGTAGGATAACAATTAAAACCTCTCTCCACAGTGTACACCGAAGACTATTACTGAACTAGGTTTGCTCAAACTATTAATCATGGTTAATTATTTTCGATGTTTGAATAATCGTTTCAAACCAAATGTTTGCCCTTATTTCTAAAAAACTCCACTTTTAGAGTAGGTACCAACACTTGGCATAAAAATATATTTTTCACCACAGCACCTCAAACATGCCGCTTTTGCTGCGAGACAACAATGAAAAAAACGCGATTTTGATTCGAGCGTGAGGCATAGTAGCTTTTTAATTTTTCAATCTTCAGTGCCACGAATTGACATTGTTCAGCCACAAATTTGAAACATTCGAATTTTACTGTGCTCTGTCTCTTTCACATGCATATAAAAAGTGAGTGAAAAAACAAACCCCTTCGAATTCGAAATTCGATTTTGGAATTCGACCTCAAAGAAAACACCTACGGCAACGCAAAAAAAAAGAATAAAGAAATTACTTTTTTTATATGTTATTGTTTACATGTTTAATTTATTATTGGATTTTAATAAAAATAAGTCTAATTAATAGTATAAAATTAGTATTTAACCAATACATTTTTATTTAGAATTATAACAATGATACATTTGAAAAATAAACATCAGGGACGCGGTATTAAAACGCGATTTAAAAAAGTAGTGGGAATAAAAATTTCGCTGATGCTGATACAGTAGGTATAGCGTAAAGTGTTAAATTTATATTAATATATAAAATTATCTAAAAAGATGAGTGAAACTAGCGATGGTGACTGTACTTTAACACCAGAAGAGTTAAATCAACAAGTGATTATGCAGAATTCAATCTATTCCTGTTGATTTCTATGTCTCCTAAGTAATATGTGTTCTCACTGCTGTGGTGAAAAGTTATGTGTGCTACACGAGAGCAAAGTTTTTTGTATCTCGTGCTGTTGAGTCCCTCACCACGCTCAGGATTCTAACTTTGATTCACTCGCTACGCTCGTGAACCAATCATAGAATCTTTCGCTTGCTCGGGACTCAAAATCAGCACTCGAAACAAAAAACAACTTTGCTCTCTTGTTGCACAAATAACTATTATCGTCGCATTTATAAACCCTCGTTCAAGCACTTACGTTTAGGCACCTTTAGCAATTACTATTAATAGACTGTCTATTAAGGAGGGTAGGTACAACGAACCTATCTTATTAACGCTTCTCACGCTGTATCGGAAATTCAGGACAGAAGCAAAAATAAAACGAAATTTCGAACACAATTTATCATATTATTTATTTAATCTGAAATATAAAATTGAATAGTCTCTATATTTCTTACCTTGATTCTGGTTAAATTAATTTGGCACTGGTTCGATTCTTACATGAGTTGCATGTTTATATGTATTGATTATGTACCTGCTTATTGCAGCCTAGAGGCGTCCACTGTTTGACATAGGCCTCCCACAAGACTCAGTGGACATATCTCGCGGTGAAGTAAAATTGTACTTGCTCTTTGTGAGCACAAAAGTACCAACTGAGTAAAGGTCCTTTTCCTTCCTTTACTTCAGTAGGTACTTTACGTGATAAAATTACGTATATAAGCTAAATAATCAATTTATGTTATCATGTTAGTAAAATGACGATGCTTTGTAAACGCAATTCATTAAATGAGTATTAATTAAGAAATAAATATTGTTAAAGATAAGCTACCTTACAATGAATTAGACTATAGAACACAAAAATAACTTCTTTAAAGTCTGCTTTAGTAATGTCAACTAGGTCAAATGCAATGTGTCAACTAGAATGTGTGCATTCGCTACACAGAGAGAAAATATTATGGCCTAGAAGTAGGTCTGAGACGGCGGGTCAACTGCGCAATCAGCTGGAGTAAACGAAGGTGCGGTTTGTGTTCCGGTCACTGTGACCCGGGTAAAATGGACGGCGACCAGGGCACGGCTAGTTTATACTTTTGTGGAAACTAATAATTAAGAAAATGTCAAGAAATGTCAAGTAAAAAACTAAGTAAAAAATTAATAAATAATAATAAATAATTTGATAAGTGGGCTTCTAATTGTGCTTAAAATTTACTTAATAATATTAATAACATAATGAACACAGTTTGCCTAACCAGCGAAAAACATATACCATCATAAATCTGTAAAACCCAAGAAGCCCCCCCCCCCCCACCTAAGAAGCACCCGCTGTCAACGTTCGATAAAATATAATAAATTTTGCCTACAATATAAGAACTGTTCCTGCAAATAAAAGCAATAAACCACCCACAAATGGATACTTCGTCAGGCCCACTGCCGCAGCACGGCTGGCACACGCATGGCTGAGTGTGAGTTGGCGTACAGAAGTGAGAACATAGCAGACAATGGGTTAAAAGCTATCATTGAGTCTAAAAACAAATTATTATTGTTTATAGCACTTTTAAAAGAAATTCCAGTGACATTGACAGTTTGTACATATTATTTATGATACAATGTTTGTTTATATTATTATCTTAAAGTAAGGATTTTTATTGTGTTATTTCTGTAAATATTGTGTGTATGGAAGATTACTATGACGCTGGCGATACGGGAGTTAGTGTCAGTCAACCTACCTCATCGCTGACTGGTCTGGTGCGCTGTCCGGACTGTTCTCAGGACCGTTTTTTCAAAGGTAAGCGGGGCTTGAAAGTACATTTTGGCAAAGTACATAAATCCCAAAATGTGCTTTCTGGCCCTTCAATATCTTCACCACCTATATCAGGAGACAACAACCAAATTCCTTTTTGGCAAACTCTATCTAAATTAAAACATTCGGTTCCTATAGTCAAAAGAGTTCCCCGTGGGGCAAGACCATCAGTGTCAAAAAAATTGGCTGAATGCCTTAAGGGAGAACTCAAAAGCGGCCTGGGAGCAATTATTGACTTTCCCTTATAGGATTCTACATGTTGATAAAAATCAGGCTGGCAAAAATTCATTAACATCTCAAATTAAATATAATTGTCAAATTTCGGCCAACACTTTAGACCCTAAATTCACTTCAAATAAGCATAAATCTCTGTATCAATATGTGGAATCCAAATTGAGGGAAGGCGACATATGGGGCGCGTCTAGACTCTTATTCAGCAGTGATGTGGTGGCGCCTTGCTCTCCAGATACGCTTGCGGGTCTGAAGAGCAAGCATCCAGCGCCCATTAATGAACTTTCCTTTCCTGAAGCTCCCGACAGTGAATCAGAACATCTGATCACCACGGCCAAGGACGTCTTAGCAGCGGTTTGCTCCTTCCGAAGTGGCTCGGCAGGTGGCCTCGATGCCTTGACACCACAGCATCTAAAAGATCTTGTGTGTGCAAGTGCTGGGGTGGCTGGCGATACACTTCTGAAGGAGTTGACTGCGCTAGTAAATATGATGCTCTCCGGTAATGTGGACGATGCTATCATTGATATCTTGTATGGGGCCAACCTGTGCGCCCTTAACAAGAGAGATGGTGGCATCCGTCCCATTGCCGTGGGTTGCACTTATCGGCGTATAGCAGCTAAGGTATGCTGTAAATTTTACAGCAGGGAGCTATCTGATAAATTCCAACCTCTCCAACTAGGTTTTGGTTCAAAGGGAGGTTGTGAGGCTGCTATACATGCCCTTTCGACGTATCTTGGAAGTGGTGATGGGGAGGTCATTCTGAAGGTTGACTTGAAGAACGCCTTCAATTCAGTGAATAGGGACACTTTGTTGGCACAGGCAAAATTAGAAACCCCTAAAATTTATAAATATCTTTGGCAATGTTACAGGTATCCCACAAAATTACTATATCAGGACAATCTTTTGGAATCTGCAGTTGGATGCCAACAAGGTGACCCTCTTGGACCAGTCATTTTTAGCTTAGCTATACAACCCATTATTCGGCAAATAAATTCTAAATTTAATGTATGGTATTTAGACGACGGAACCCTAGGAGGAGATCTAGACATTGTATTACAAGATTTAGCTTTTATTAAAAATAAATTCGCTTCTATTGGCTTGGAACTAAATTATAGTAAGTGTGAGTTGTTTATAAATACAACAGACTCTACAAAAAAACTTTCGATAGTATCTAAATTTAATCATTTGGCACCAAACATCAAAATTATTGAAAAGAGTTAATTTCGCCTCCTAGGTTCGCCCGTATTTGAAGAAGCTTTTGATTCTTTCTTGGAAGAAAAAATACAAAATTTTTGTGAAATTTCAGATCGTTTATTCAAAATTAATATACATTCGGCTTATACTATTATTCGATATTGCCTTTTCGTCCCAAAATTTACTCATGCCTTAAGATCATCGCAACTTTGGAAAAAAATAACACTATTAGGACAAATCGACCAAATTATACAAGTTACTTTAAAAAAAATATTAAATGTGGACTTGGACGACCGAGCCTGGCTACAAGCATCTTTACCCATACGTTTGGGTGGGCTCGGCGTTCGCAAAATTTCCAGTGTCAGTTTACCGGCGTTCCTGTCTTCGGTTCACAGCACGGAAGAGTTAACTAGGAAAATATTATCACCTACACTAGTTAACTCAGAAGTGCTGTGCAAAACCGAAGCTATAAACGCCTGGAAAATGGCTTGTCCAATCACTGATTTGCCCACCAACCTATTCTCCCAAAGACAGTGGGACGCGCCGCTTTGTAACATTGTGAGGAAAACTCTTTTGGATACATCTTTTAATGTTACAGAGCGTGCTCGTTTGCTGGCTGTGGGGGAATTGGAATCCGGTCTATGGCTTCAGGCACTACCATCGTCTAACACAGGAACCATGTTGGACGATGAGACGTTCCGTATCGCCACTTGTCTCCGTTTAGGTGCTCCGTGTGTTTCTCCGCATCGATGTCATTGTGGAGAAGACGTCGATAGCCTCGGACACCATGGGCTATCCTGCAGCAGAAGCGCTGGTAGGATTCCTCGTCATGCTCACCTAAATGACATAATCCGTCGTGCTCTTGTCGCGTCTGGTGTACCAGCTGTACTTGAACCAAATGGTTTGGTACGCGACGACGGGAAGAGACCTGACGGTATGTCACTGTTGCCATGGAAAATGGGTAGGCCTTTGGTGTGGGACGCAACCTGCGTAGACACCCTCGCGCCATCCCATATTCCAAGCTCGGGAGGTCATGCTGGCGCTGCTGCTGCATCTGCGGAAACCCTCAAACGGCGCAAATACAGTAATCTAGTAGCTAATTACGTATTTGAGCCGTTTGGGGTGGAAACGCTAGGCTCATGGGGTCCGAGCGCTCGTTCTCTATACCGAGAAATATCTAAACGGTTAGTCGACGTCTCACGTGACCAGAAGGCTGGTTTATTCTTTGCTCAGAGAATCAGCATTGCCATCCAGCGTGGCAATGCTGCCAGCCTTCTGGGCACGTTACCCAATGATATTGATGCGGAGGCATTCTACGACGCCTAAACACACCTGTACATATGTATCTATTTTTACTCTTTATTTTTAGTTTTATGTACATATATATTCTTAGACAGTATGATTATTTAAGATAGTCATGTATATAGTTATAATTAATCATCTGCAATGTACCTTATAATGAAAATTTTACAAAATTAAATAACGTAATAATTAAGTCGCCCTGTGGAACACGGGGTTGGTTGTGGCTACTACACGTATTTCAAAGGCTGATTGAACTAGCTGCGAGATTTAATACGTGTTATTGGCGTGTTTGAAATGGGTGACACCAATGTAGGCTATGTAAAAATAAACCTATATTTCAGAGAAACACATTGCAAGAGCTTAACTACGATAACAGAAAGAATTTAAATAATACCAAATAAGGCTATTAATATAGCTTTGATGTCTATTAAAAATAATTCCATTATTTTGAACAGCATATAAATCTAATCATCGTTAATCTGCACCGTTCGCTTTGCGACTTATGTTCCTAAATACATTTATGGCCAATTATGGGATTTAATTATTGTTTTGGATATGACGGACTTGGCTTGACTTGGATCTTTTTTATCAGTAGCAGTACAAAATCTGAAATTTACATTCACTATATTTCACGACCACAAGAAATAAGTAGGTACGTCCATTACGTTATATCTAGAACATATTGCTGCAAGTACTAAGATTTTAACTTTAAAGTATAATCTATACTAATATAAAAAAGCGAAAAAGTTTGTTGGTTTGTTTGTTTGTTTGAACGCGCTAATCTCAGGAACAACCGGTCGGATCTGAAAAGATATTTTTGCATACGATAGCCCAATTATCCCGGAAGGCTATATATAGACTATATAACATAACGCTTCGACCCTTTGGGGCCGGGCAAAAGGCTAAAAGATAATTTCGGCTAATCTCAGGAACTAGCAGTCGGATTTTAAAAATTGTTATTGCCTATGATAGCCCAATTATTCCGAAAGGCTATAGGCTACATTAAATTACGCCATAACTTTTAGGGGCCAGACAAAATAATAAAATGGTCAAACGAGAAGGGGAAGGGTTGGGTAAAAGGGAAAAAAAGGCTAAACGAATAGGATACAATCTATATGGGTATCGTTTTCGACATTTTTGGGACGCTGATTAATAATATGAAATTTATTTAGTGATCCAAGATGGCTGATAGGAAATCAAAGATGGCGGACGGGATTTTTTTTAAAGTCGATATGGGTATCGTCTCCGATATTTTAAGGAATGGGGAATTCAAAAACACCATCTATTTCGTGATTAAAGATGGCGAATGGGATTTTTTATAAAAATCAATATGGGTGTCGTCTCCGATGTTTAAAGGGATGAGCAATCCAAATACAACATCTATTTCGTGATTCAAGATGGCGGATGGGAAATCAAAGATGTCGGATGGGAAACATTTTAAAATCTATATGGGTATCGTCTCTGATGATTTAAGGGATGGTGAATCCAAATACAACATCTATCTCGTGATCAAAGATGGCGGATAAGAAATCAAAGATGGCGGAAGGCAATTTTTTTAAGTGGATATGGGTATCGTCTTCGATATTTTAAGGAATGGGGAATTCAATATTATATAAAAATCCATGTTTGTTTGCTCGTCATTTATAGACTCTAAAATGATAAGAGATTAAGCGCTAAGTCAATGGTAACTTTGGAAAAGGGGCTTGGAAAAAAGGGAATTAAATAAAAACTCCTAAAAAGGCGATACGGAGTTCGCTGGGTCAGCTAGTACTATAGTAAAACAGCCTTAAATAAACGTATAATATGGCGTCAACACAGCGTAATAAAAAAGACCAAACTGTCCCCCAGTCCTGTGACTTATTGACTGAAACTTGCTACTTCTGCAACAGACTGTAGTTAGGAAGCAAACAATTTCAAACAATTTTAACCTCAGTTCCCAAGAACAAAGAAAAAGAAACATAAAATGCACAAAATGTAACGGATAATACTAAAGTTCCGTGACTAAAAGGAGGGTTAATATAATTACTGAAAGCAACTTTGCATTTTTTGCTTAGAGTGAGATTTTCCCCTCTCATGGGGGTCAGTAAACGCTGAGCAGGTAAATATAGGCTCTGTCGAGCGTCTAATGGTATAATTTTTTAGCCAATTGCGAACACCATAATTTGCTTGACAGCGTTACTGATGATGGTTTATCTCCTTCGAGATTGGGGTTTACTTTGTGTCATAAATGTTATCTAAGTAATTTGAGTTTTTTTAAACGATATAAGCCTAGCTATGTTTAGATACGGTTTTCGAAAAGTTTACAAAAATAATCGCGGTCGGTTTAGATGGTAGAACCTAGAATAATTTTAAATTAAAAGCATTATGTAAGAATCTCAACTTAGCATTATGTGAGACTTTCAAGGTAGTAGAGCCTTGCTGATTTCAGCATGAATGGGCCGGCTCGACCGGGGAAGTACTACCCTCTCACAGAAAATCGACATAAAGTAACAGTACCTAAACTGTTGCGTTTCGTGCGGTGAGTGAGAGTGCCGGAGGCCCTACCCCCTATCCCTTCTCCCTGACCCCACTCCTCATCCTATCCCTTTTCCCAACTCCAAGGGGCGGCAACGCACTTGTGACTCCTGTGGTGTTGCTTGTGTCCATGGGCGGCGGTAATAGCTTACCATCAGGCAATCCGTCTGCTCGTTTGCCGCCTATTACCATAAAAACAAAATCCTGATCAAAACATTCGTTTTCAATTACTTTCTGGGTATATAGCAACTATCTTTGTATCGAGATCACGAAGGTAATAGAAGCAAAGATACATGGAAAAACAATGTGAAATTGCCTTTTTGTATAGAATCCGATAATTTTGGTAAAAGTTACAAGAACGATTACGCTTTTTATCGGCCTTTCAACCAATTATGCACCATTACAGAACGATATTTAAACCGGGCCGCCAACGCAAATGAGATCATTAAGTGACCGCAATATCCAATAAATTAATGGAAAAAGTGTTTTTCCTAACTTTCCGAATCTAATCTACTAGGGTCGAATATGGCTCTGTAGGAAATTGATGGGGTAGATGACAGGGGTTTGGTTACGACGGTCCGGCTAAGAGCCCATTATACAGATTGATTGATATACATACTTTATTTGGAATTAGCTGTCATACCATAGGTGTGTAACCAGTGTCATTACCATGTAGGTCATTACCACCTGATGGAAAAGGTTTTATGAGTATCTTAAAATAGCCTTGTATACTTTGATTTGCTTTGCCACTGGTTCGACGATACACCGAAACCGTAGGTAGGTTCTAGGCGACTTGGGAGGGAAATGAACTGTATACAAAGGATAGCGGGTTCTTAGCCGCCTAGGAGATGGATACGGGAAGAGGTGATTGTGAGTGGGTATAGGATATTTCAAGGATGGAGGGCACTTACCTTATACAATCTTCTTCGTTTCCGAAGGGCAGTCTCCTGGTACTTTCGTGATGTAGCTGCTTGTTTTCACTTCACTTCACCGTCACTCCCACTTGCGAGCGGTTTATATATGCGGTAATAATCACATACAGCGATGCGGCGCGGTACGATATAGCGGACACGTTCTCAGCGAGCGGAATGTTCTGGACTGTCACTCGCGTCGACGATCGCGGCGACGAATCAGGCGAAAGGCAGTGCCTCTTCCAGGGAGTGGGATAGAGGGAGACAGAAATATGGTATCGCTCACACTTGTACGTGGAACGATTGATCTTGATGCAATTAGTTATAGATAGGAACGTAGATGGCGCTACCAGCCACACAAGTACATTTAACGACGAAAAGTCTCGGCACATATGGTCTCATACGTCTCAAAAGACGTATGAGACCAAAAAATATGTCAAACAATTCATCGAGCTACAAAGCGGTTGATTTTTGACCGACTTCAAACAAAAAAAGGAGGAGGTTTTCAATTCGGCCGGTATATTTTATTTTGTATGTATGTACACTGATTTCGCCGAGGTTTCTGAACCGATTTACGTGATTCTTTTTTTGTTTGATGTGGAATAGTTTTGAATTGGTCCCATTAAAAATTGATTCAGGTAAGACAAGTAGTTTTTATTTTATGAGCATTGTTTTATTTACTTTCACCTATCCCGATGTCTGAAATCATATCTCGCAAGTAAATTTGATCCACTTCCCACTTACTGATTGAGCAGAATTTTATACGTATGTGAATTGGATGACAATGAAAAATGATTATGACATAGAGCTGATCTCATGATGGAATCGAAAGGTGGCCATAGAAACTCAGTAATGAAATGAAAAAACTGTATCGAATTTGGGCTCGTTTCATTCGTCTTGACGAGCACTTTGGTGCGGGGGGTAACTAGGATCCCTTAGTGTCCGATGAAGGAGCCAGAAGGTGGCCAAACGAACTCAGTAATTACAACAATTAATTGACTTGTACAGTAATGATAATGGTGACTTCAAGGACGTAAATCACGCGGTAATGCCAGTTCTTTTTTGTACGGTTTTCTTCTAGACCAACTGTATTAGCTTTCTGCTCTAAAGACTCATTCGCTAGTCGCTCTTGGATCTTACCGACTCTAGAATAGGCTTGTGTCTACTAAGAATAAATCGGTTTGATCCTAGTATCTATAGATTCATAATGATTTTAAGATGTCAATAAAGTTTATTATTTATTATAAAAAGGTTAGATTAATGTTATTTTTAGGATTCTAAAACTAAAAACAATGTATTTATTCTTGTGACAGTGAACACCGATCAGAGAGCATTAAGTCAAACATTACGACCACCATTCATGTTGTTGACGTTTTAGTAGTAAATACAACTAAAACGTCAAACTTTCTACCTGTCAAATCGAATATAACAAAATAAAAGTGGGTACATCAGACCAGACTTCATTCATGATTTGTTTTGTTTTGGACTTTGTACTATCACTCAACCGCCATGATGGTTTAAAGCGTTTTCGTGTCAAATTCAAATAGGTTTTTAAAAAGCCGTAATTAGTCATGTTGCTGATCGTCTTTTGAAGAAAAAATCAGGTATCTCAGTTTAACATCTAATAAAGGAACGAATCAATCGCTAATATTAATTACATTTTAGGACACAAGTCTATTATACCGCTCAAGAGTTGCTTTACGTAAACGTGATTTCATATATGCTTTCATGGCCAACAAACGGTTTTCACGAACTTTAATAGTCTCACAAGACCGTAAAATTGTTTTTCGAAAAGCATTTTTACTAAGACGACTACTTTTATCCGTCCCCGTTTCTTGAGATCTATATTTTTAAGGCGCACAGCACCTTTTGTAGGTCTTGACAATCTTGACAATACAACAATACATTAAAAAGTATTAAATAAAAATATTCTTCATTCGTCATCAGCCTCTAACAGTCCACTGCTGGACTAGGCCTCTCCTTTGAAGGGAGGAATTGGCCTACTATACCACGCTGGCCAAACGGGTTGGTATAGGGTTTGTATCAAGTTTTCCTTCTCTTACAGTGCTGTTCCTTTGATACATAACCCAAAAAACGAGTGTGAATAGCACAAAAGTTCAAATTGTATTTATGTTAAATCGTGCCTTGTAGCCTTTTAGGATACAAAGAAATTCTGCTCGCCGAATCCTACGTATCACTAGAACCATTGAAATGTTTCTTTTGCATGTAGGTGGCGTGACGTCAATCTCTCATGTTGATAGAAACCTGATAATCAGTTAACTCCCACGTACCGCGTTCCATACATTCAATACGTTATAGTTTGATACCAGTGCTAAAGGGTTACAAATATATTTTGAGCTAATGCTCTTTTGTAGTTGTTTGTATAGTCTTATTTACTGCCTTTGTGTGAGATTTACTTTGGCAAGCTTTATAAAAGCGTAACAGACTTTTTTACTGTATTGACTTTGGCTATGACCTATGACTGTGTTCTAAAGGCGCTGATACACTTGAGCATTCACCTGTAATGAGAATTCTCGCGAATGTTAAAAAACAAATGAGTGTGTTTTAACGAGCCCGCCTCGCCCGAACATTCTCACGAACATTCGGGCCAGCCTTAGAATATAGATAATAGATAGAATTCGCGCTACAATGGCGGTTAAACCCAATATATTTACTTCACTTTGACTTATGATTTTAATCTAGGGAAGAATCTTCGTAGTTTGTCACTAATTATTGATTACGCAGATGACAGCTATCCAGATCTTGCCGAAAACCAGCTTGAAAAACTTGAGCGACTTCAAACTCTCTGTATACGATTCATATTTGGATTACGCAAATACGATCATGTCTCACAGTTTCGAACACAACTCAAGTGGTTACCCATACGATATCGCCGGAATGCTCTTATTCTATCTCTGCTGTACAATATACTGTTTAACCCTTCAACTCCTTCCTATCTTAAAGGATGATTCGAATTCCTTCATGATACGCATAACCGTTATTTAAGGTAATCAGAAAATTTGAAACTGAAGATGCCAGTACATTCAACTGCATTTTATGATACATCATTTTGTGTCACTGCTGGCTCAGACGGTAACGAGGTTCAAATCTCTTGTCAAGGATCACTACCTATCATTATAACACTTCTTATATATACGTATGTATTATACAGGCTGTCACAAGACCCATCACCAAGCCGAAGTCTACTCGTTTTGGACATCATGCCAAGTCATACTAAGCAACAATTAAACTTGGGAAATGTTCTTTTTCAAATAATCACATTTTGAAGCCGCTATTAAAAGTGTGCGCGTGCCATTTTCGAAATACCTACTTATCCATGGGTGCATAGGACATCCATAAAACAGGTTGGCGTGGTAATTGCATCGATTTTGTACCTAATTACAAAAATTGTATAGTAATTTTGAGCCTCAATATCTGGTGAACCAGTAATTTCCCAGGTAAGTATGGTGCCGAAGTAAAAAAAATTCGGAATGATTGGTACAATATGGGGTTTCAGTTTTCGTTAAGGGTCTTTTTACACCCTGTATATTATTTATGTATGGGTATGTATAGTTATTTATGTATGAGTAGGTATATTACTGTAGTATTTATTATATATCAATGTATATATTTCAAGTATAATCATTATTTACTGGTACACTTGCAACTACAATTTCTTTCCTTCCAATAATCTTCATCCAAAGGTTGCCTGGTAGAAATCGCTGTTAGCGATAAGGCCGCCCATTGTACTATGTTTGTAAAACGATGGTGTACAGTCACGAGCATAAATATATTACTATGGGCAGCTTAGCAAAAGTATCTGTCCCAAGAATGAGTTCAATAATATCTGTCTGCACGTACGCAGCAAAAATATCTGATATTATCAGGCAGCATAATGAAGTGGCATCAAAATTATGTGATGAAAATTTCGAAGCATAAATATCTGATAAGTCAGTTGGCAAAATGTTATGATCCCTCGTGGAGAGTTTTATATTTCTGTAATTTGCATTGATTCCGCCCTAAAAGCATAAATATGTATCACCGACAAGGTGGCAATAATATCTGACATACAATTTATAAACAATAAAATATTTGATATTATGTATAGCGCCGGTAAAATGGGCCAAAATGTTTTATTGTTATGTATTTTGCCGGGCAAAGAATATGAACAAAAACACCTTATAAATATTTTTTATATTTATTTGCCTTATCAACTTAATAAAATAATGATTTTAAGCGAGTATTTATGTCATCGGAGAATGACAAGAACCGCAAATTTTTAAATTTCCTAAGAAATGTATAAAATTTCGTAGGATTCTAAACGAGAGATAAAATTTTTTATTTTACGCCCACCTTTTCGCAAATGGCTTAACTTACGAATTCATGCGTAAAATAATAAGTAAACAATTACCAAACGCCATGTGGGCTTTAATTGGTTGAATAAGTCACGTGTTTTTTCCTTCCTCTCCACCGCTATTTTTCGCCACTTTAACGAATAAACTGGAACTATAGCGATGTTTATGCGCCTAAGCTAACGGAACCCTGCTTTGCAAGCTCCTTTTTATCTGTTCAAAGTCACAAGAAAACCTAACATAACCTATTCAGTTGAATTGATGCCGACCTTCATTATCACCGACCGACCAATCAGAGAGCAGTATGTTATTTGTCGTATTTTAAAGAAGCTTAAAATTAATGTGAAACTTCTGTGATTGGTTGAAGTGTTTAGAATCTTACAAATAGATATCCGGTAGTTTATAAATTTACCACGAGACGTCGCAAATTGATAAATTTGCGAAAATATGGGTGTAAAATAATACAATTTATCTCTCGTTTAGAATTTCCTAGTAAATTTATAAACTTGCGGATCTTGTTATCTTCCGGTGAAACCTACTTAAACATAATTAATTAAAATCGAGTAAATCCAACATTTGCATCATTACGTCCTGTAGCCTCTCTTGCATTGTAGAACTTTATTAGCAAACACTTGCGAGCCTCGGAGTGACTCCCAAATGTCAAAGGTGTAACGCCAGAGTTGGACCCTATTGTTGAAACATTGAACTCCACAGAATCTCAATGGGATTCAAATCAAGGCTCTCTGAAGGGAAATTGATTAACTTTAAGGCCTATCTTTGAATATTAACTTTTAAACCACTCACGAGTTATTCGAGAGCAATGAATGGAATATGTGCATCGAATAGTATCCATGTATATCTTCATAAATGGATCATCATCAGCCTTCAACAGTCCACTGCTGGACTAGGCCTCTCCTTTGAAAGGAGGAATCGGCCTTCTATACCACGCTGGCCAAACGGGTTGGTATATTCCTATAAAAACACTAAAGGAATATACTGACTGACTAACATAAATGGATACTGTTCGATAACTCATCGTCAATCCAAAGAAATCCAAAAAAATATGAAAAGTTCTGGGACCCTGATATATTACTATAAAAACAATAGGGGATCGGACAGTATCTATACATATAAATAAAATTGAAGTGTCTGTCTGTGATTTCAAAATAACTATGGATTTTCAAGTGCATATAGTTAGTTATACGATTCTAAGTCCAAAACAACCCTTTTTAACATTTTTGTCTGTCTGTCTGTCTGTCTGTTTTTCTGTTTGTCCGGGGTAATCTCTGGAACGGCTGAACCGATTCAAATGAGACTTTCACTACCAGGTAGAGGACTTTATAGCGCTACATATAGGCTACAATTTGACCCGGTAGTTGGCGCTGTTGTCGCGATAGCAAGTCTTTACTTATTCAACTCATCTATACATATAAATAAAATTGAAGTGTCTGTCTGTGATTTCAAAATAACTATGGATTTTCAAGTGCATATAGTTAGTTATACGATTCTAAGTCCAAAACAACCCTTTTTAACATTTTTGTCTGTCTGTCTGTCTGTCTGTCTGTCTGTCTTTCTGTTTGTCCGGGGTAATCTCTGGAACGGCTGAACCGATTCAAATGAGACTTTCACTACCAGGTAGAGGACTTTATAGCGCTACATATAGGCTACAATTTGACCCGGTAATTGGCGCTGTTGTCGCGATAACAAGTCTTTACTTATTCAACTCATCTATACATATAAATAAAATTGAAGTGTCTGTCTGTGTTTTCAAAATAACTTTGGATTTTCAAGTGCATATAGTTAGTTATACGATTCTAAGTCCAAAACAACCCTTTTTAACATTTTTGTCTGTCTGTCTGTCTGTATGTCTGTCTTTCTGTTTGTCCCGGGTAATCTCTGGAACGGCTGAACCGATTCAAATGAGACTTTCACTACCTGGTAGAGGACTTTATAGCGCTACATATAGGCTACAATTTGACCCGGTAGTTGGCGCTGTTGTCGCGATAACAAGTCTTTACTTATTCAACTCATCTATATCTATACATCTATACATCTATACATATAAATAAAATTGAAGTGTCTGTCTGTGATTTCAAAATAACTATGGATTTTCAAGTGCATATAGTTAGTTATACGATTCTAAGTCCAAAACAACCCTTTTTAACATTTTTGTCTGTCTGTCTGTCTGTCTGTCTGTCTGTCTTTCTGTTTGTCCGGGGTAATCTCTGGAACGGCTGAACCGATTCAAATGAGACTTTCACTACCAGGTAGAGGACTTTATAGCGCTACATATAGGCTACAATTTGACCCGGTAGTTGGCGCTGATGTCGCGATATCAAGTCTTTACTTATTCAACTCATCTATACATATAAATAAAATTGAAGTGACTGTCTGTGATTTCAAAATAACTATGGATTTTCAAGTGCATAAAGTTAGTTATACGATTCTAAGTCCAAAACAATCCTTTTTAACATTTTTGTCTGTCTGTCTGTCTGTCTGTCTGTCCGTCTTTCTGTTTGTCCGGGGTACTCTCTGGAACGGCTGAACCGATTCAAATGAGACTTTCACTACCAGGTAGAGGACTTTATAGCGCTACATATAGGCTACAATTTGACCCGGTAATTGGCGCTGTTGTCGCGATAACAAGTCTTTACTTATTCAACTCATCTTTACATATAAATAAAATTGAAATGTCTGTCTGTGATTTCAAAATAACTATGGTTTTAAGTTAATAGTTAGTTACACGATTCTAAGTCCAAAACAACCCTTTTTAAAAATTTTGTCTGTCTGTCTGTCTGTTGGTCCGGGGTAATCTCTGGAATAGCTGAACCGATTCAAATGAGACTTTAACTGGAAGGTAGAGCACTTTATAGCGCTACATATAGGCTGCAATTTGACCCGGTAGGTTGCGCTGTTGTCATGACACTTATTTTTGTATAATCTATACATATAAATAAAATTGAAGTGTCTGTCTGTGATTTCAAAATAACTATGGATTTTCAAGTGCATATAGTTAGTTATACGATTCCAAGTCCAAACCAACCCTTTTTAACATTTTTGTCTGTCTGTCTGTCTGTCTGTCTGTCTGTCTGTCTGTCTGTCTTTCTGTTTGTCCGGGGTAATCTCTGGAACGGCTGAACCGATTCAAATGAGACTTTCACTACCAGGTAGAGGACTTTATAGCGCTACATATAGGCTACAATTTGACCCGGTAATTGGCGCTGTTGTCGCGATAACAAGTCTTTACTTATTCAACTCATCTATACATATAAATAAAATTGAAGTGTCTGTCTGTGATTTCAAAATAACTATGGATTTTCAAGTGCATATAGTTAGTTATACGATTCTAAGTCCAAAACAATCCTTTTTAACATTTTTGTCTGTCTGTCTGTCTGTCTGTCTGTCTTTCTGTTTGTCCGGGGTAATCTCTGGAACGGCTGAACCGATTCAAATGAGACTTTCACTACCAGGTAGAGGACTTTATAGCGCTACATATAGGCTACAATTTGACCCGGTAGTTGGCGCTGTTGTCGCGATAACAAGTCTTTACTTATTCAACTCATCTATATCTATACATCTATACATCTATACATATAAATAAAATTGAAGTGTCTGTCTGTGATTTCAAAATAACTATGGATTTTCAAGTGCATATAGTTAGTTATACGATTCTAAGTCCAAAACAACCCTTTTTAACATTTTTGTCTGTCTGTCTGTCTGTCTGTCTGTCTGTCTTTCTGTTTGTCCGGGGTAATCTCTGGAACGGCTGAACCGATTCAAATGAGACTTTCACTACCAGGTAGAGGACTTTATAGCGCTACATATAGGCTACAATTTGACCCGGTAGTTGGCGCTGATGTCGCGATATCAAGTCTTTACTTATTCAACTCATCTATACATATAAATAAAATTGAAGTGACTGTCTGTGATTTCAAAATAACTATGGATTTTCAAGTGCATAAAGTTAGTTATACGATTCTAAGTCCAAAACAATCCTTTTTAACATTTTTGTCTGTCTGTCTGTCTGTCTATCTGTCCGTCTTTCTGTTTGTCCGGGGTACTCTCTGGAACGGCTGAACCGATTCAAATGAGACTTTCACTACCAGGTAGAGGACTTTATAGCGCTACATATAGGCTACAATTTGACCCGGTAATTGGCGCTGTTGTCGCGATAACAAGTCTTTACTTATTCAACTCATCTTTACATATAAATAAAATTGAAATGTCTGTCTGTGATTTCAAAATAACTATGGTTTTAAGTTAATAGTTAGTTACACGATTCTAAGTCCAAAACAACCCTTTTTAAAAATTTTGTCTGTCTGTCTGTCTGTTGGTCCGGGGTAATCTCTGGAATAGCTGAACCGATTCAAATGAGACTTTAACTGGAAGGTAGAGCACTTTATAGCGCTACATATAGGCTGCAATTTGACCTGGTAGGTTGCGCTGTTGTCATGACACTTATTTTTGTATAATCTATACATATAAATAAAATTGAAGTGTCTGTCTGTGATTTCAAAATAACTATGGATTTTCAAGTGCATATAGTTAGTTATACGATTCCAAGTCCAAACCAACCCTTTTTAACATTTTTGTCTGTCTGTCTGTCTGTCTGTCTGTCTGTCTGTCTGTCTGTCTTTCTGTTTGTCCGGGGTAATCTCTGGAACGGCTGAACCGATTCAAATGAGACTTTCACTACCAGGTAGAGGACTTTATAGCGCTACATATAGGCTACAATTTGACCCGGTAATTGGCGCTGTTGTCGCGATAACAAGTCTTTACTTATTCAACTCATCTATACATATAAATAAAATTGAAGTGTCTGTCTGTGATTTCAAAATAACTATGGATTTTCAAGTGCATATAGTTAGTTATACGATTCTAAGTCCAAAACAATCCTTTTTAACATTTTTGTCTGTCTGTCTGTCTTTCCGTCTTTCTGTTTGTCCGGGGTACTCTCTGGAACGGCTAAACCGATTCAAATGAGACTTTCACTACCAGGTAGAGGACTTTATAGCGCTACATATAGGCTACAATTTGACCCAGTAGTTGGCGCTGATGTCGCGATAACAAGTCCTTACTTATTCAACTCATCTATACATTTAAATAAAACTGAAGTGTCTGTCTGTGATTTCAAAATAACTAATACATATAAAAAAATTTGAAGTGTCTGTCTGTGATTTCAAAATAACTATGGATTTTCAAGTGCATATAGTTAGTTATACGATTCCAAGTCCAAACCAACCCTTTTTAACATTTTTGTCTGTCTGTCTGTCTGTCTGTTTGTCTGTCTGTCTGTCTGTCTTTCTGTTTGTCCGGGGTAATCTCTGGAACGGCTGAACCGATTCAAATGAGACTTTCACTACCAGGTAGAGGACTTTATAGCGCTACATATAGGCTACAATTTGACCCGGTAATTGGCGCTGTTGTCGCGATAACAAGTCTTTACTTATTCAACTCATCTATACATATAAATAAAATTGAAGTGTCTGTCTGTGATTTCAAAATAACTATGGATTTTCAAGTGCATATAGTTAGTTATACGATTCTAAGTCCAAAACAACCCTTTTTAACATTTTTGTCTGTCTGTCTGTCTGTCTTTCTGTTTGTCCGGGGTAATCTCTGGAACGGCTGAACCGGTTCAAATGAGACTTTCACTACCAGGTAGAGGACTTTATAGCGCTACATATAGGCCACAATTTGACCCGGTAGTTGGCGCTGATGTCGCGATATCAAGTCTTTACTTATTCAACTCATCTATACATATAAATAAAATTGAAGTGACTGTCTGTGATTTCAAAATAACTATGGATTTTCAAGTGCATAAAGTTAGTTATACGATTCTAAGTCCAAAACAATCCTTTTTAACATTTTTGTCTGTCTGTCTGTCTGTCTGTCTGTCCGTCTTTCTGTTTGTCCGGGGTACTCTCTGGAACGGCTGAACCGATTCAAATGAGACTTTCACTACCAGGTAGAGGACTTTATAGCGCTACATATAGGCTACAATTTGACCCGGTAATTGGCGCTGTTGTCGCGATAACAAGTCTTTACTTATTCAACTCATCTTTACATATAAATAAAATTGAAATGTCTGTCTGTGATTTCAAAATAACTATGGTTTTAAGTTAATAGTTAGTTACACGATTCTAAGTCCAAAACAACCCTTTTTAAAAATTTTGTCTGTCTGTCTGTCTGTTGGTCCGGGGTAATCTCTGGAATAGCTGAACCGATTCAAATGAGACTTTAACTGGAAGGTAGAGCACTTTATAGCGCTACATATAGGCTGCAATTTGACCCGGTAGGTTGCGCTGTTGTCATGACACTTATTTTTGTATAATCTATACATATAAATAAAATTGAAGTGTCTGTCTGTGATTTCAAAATAACTATGGATTTTCAAGTGCATATAGTTAGTTATACGATTCCAAGTCCAAACCAACCCTTTTTAACATTTTTGTCTGTCTGTCTGTCTGTCTGTCTGTCTGTCTGTCTGTCTGTCTTTCTGTTTGTCCGGGGTAATCTCTGGAACGGCTGAACCGATTCAAATGAGACTTTCACTACCAGGTAGAGGACTTTATAGCGCTACATATAGGCTACAATTTGACCCGGTAATTGGCGCTGTTGTCGCGATAACAAGTCTTTACTTATTCAACTCATCTATACATATAAATAAAATTGAAGTGTCTGTCTGTGATTTCAAAATAACTATGGATTTTCAAGTGCATATAGTTAGTTATACGATTCTAAGTCCAAAACAATCCTTTTTAACATTTTTGTCTGTCTGTCTGTCTGTCTGTCTGTCTTTCTGTTTGTCCGGGGTAATCTCTGGAACGGCTGAACCGATTCAAATGAGACTTTCACTACCAGGTAGAGGACTTTATAGCGCTACATATAGGCTACAATTTGACCCGGTAGTTGGCGCTGTTGTCGCGATAACAAGTCTTTACTTATTCAACTCATCTATATCTATACATCTATACATCTATACATATAAATAAAATTGAAGTGTCTGTCTGTGATTTCAAAATAACTATGGATTTTCAAGTGCATATAGTTAGTTATACGATTCTAAGTCCAAAACAACCCTTTTTAACATTTTTGTCTGTCTGTCTGTCTGTCTGTCTGTCTGTCTTTCTGTTTGTCCGGGGTAATCTCTGGAACGGCTGAACCGATTCAAATGAGACTTTCACTACCAGGTAGAGGACTTTATAGCGCTACATATAGGCTACAATTTGACCCGGTAGTTGGCGCTGATGTCGCGATATCAAGTCTTTACTTATTCAACTCATCTATACATATAAATAAAATTGAAGTGACTGTCTGTGATTTCAAAATAACTATGGATTTTCAAGTGCATAAAGTTAGTTATACGATTCTAAGTCCAAAACAATCCTTTTTAACATTTTTGTCTGTCTGTCTGTCTGTCTATCTGGCCGTCTTTCTGTTTGTCCGGGGTACTCTCTGGAACGGCTGAACCGATTCAAATGAGACTTTCACTACCAGGTAGAGGACTTTATAGCGCTACATATAGGCTACAATTTGACCCGGTAATTGGCGCTGTTGTCGCGATAACAAGTCTTTACTTATTCAACTCATCTTTACATATAAATAAAATTGAAATGTCTGTCTGTGATTTCAAAATAACTATGGTTTTAAGTTAATAGTTAGTTACACGATTCTAAGTCCAAAACAACCCTTTTTAAAAATTTTGTCTGTCTGTCTGTCTGTTGGTCCGGGGTAATCTCTGGAATAGCTGAACCGATTCAAATGAGACTTTAACTGGAAGGTAGAGCACTTTATAGCGCTACATATAGGCTGCAATTTGACCCGGTAGGTTGCGCTGTTGTCATGACACTTATTTTTGTATAATCTATACATATAAATAAAATTGAAGTGTCTGTCTGTGATTTCAAAATAACTATGGATTTTCAAGTGCATATAGTTAGTTATACGATTCCAAGTCCAAACCAACCCTTTTTAACATTTTTGTCTGTCTGTCTGTCTGTCTGTCTGTCTGTCTGTCTTTCTGTTTGTCCGGGGTAATCTCTGGAACGGCTGAACCGATTCAAATGAGACTTTCACTACCAGGTAGAGGACTTTATAGCGCTACATATAGGCTACAATTTGACCCGGTAATTGGCGCTGTTGTCGCGATAACAAGTCTTTACTTATTCAACTCATCTATACATATAAATAAAATTGAAGTGTCTGTCTGTGATTTCAAAATAACTATGGATTTTCAAGTGCATATAGTTAGTTATACGATTCTAAGTCCAAAACAATCCTTTTTAACATTTTTGTCTGTCTGTCTGTCTTTCCGTCTTTCTGTTTGTCCGGGGTACTCTCTGGAACGGCTAAACCGATTCAAATGAGACTTTCACTACCAGGTAGAGGACTTTATAGCGCTACATATAGGCTACAATTTGACCCAGTAGTTGGCGCTGATGTCGCGATAACAAGTCCTTACTTATTCAACTCATCTATACATTTAAATAAAACTGAAGTGTCTGTCTGTGATTTCAAAATAACTAATACATATAAAAAAATTTGAAGTGTCTGTCTGTGATTTCAAAATAACTATGGATTTTCAAGTGCATATAGTTAGTTATACGATTCCAAGTCCAAACCAACCCTTTTTAACATTTTTGTCTGTCTGTCTGTCTGTCTGTCTGTCTGTCTGTGTGTCTTTCTGTTTGTCCGGGGTAATCTCTGGAACGGCTGAACCGATTCAAATGAGACTTTCACTACCAGGTAGAGGACTTTATAGCGCTACATATAGGCTACAATTTGACCCGGTAATTGGCGCTGTTGTCGCGATAACAAGTCTTTACTTATTCAACTCATCTATACATATAAATAAAATTGAAGTGTCTGTCTGTGATTTCAAAATAACTATGGATTTTCAAGTGCATATAGTTAGTTATACGATTCTAAGTCCAAAACAATCCTTTTTAACATTTTTGTCTGTCTGTCTGTCTTTCCGTCTTTCTGTTTGTCCGGGGTACTCTCTGGAACGGCTAAACCGATTCAAATGAGACTTTCACTACCAGGTAGAGGACTTTATAGCGCTACATATAGGCTACAATTTGACCCAGTAGTTGGCGCTGATGTCGCGATAACAAGTCCTTACTTATTCAACTCATCTATACATTTAAATAAAACTGAAGTGTCTGTCTGTGATTTCAAAATAACTAATACATATAAAAAAATTTGAAGTGTCTGTCTGTGATTTCAAAATAACTATGGATTTTCAAGTGCATATAGTTAGTTATACGATTCTAAGTCCAAAACAATCCTTTTTAACATTTTTGTCTGTCTGTCTGTCTGTCTGTCTGTCTTTCCGTCTTTCTGTTTGTCCGGGGTACTCTCTGGAACGGCTGAACCGATTCAAATGAGACTTTCACTACCAGGTAGAGGACTTTATAGCGCTACATATAGGCTACAATTTGACCCGGTAATTGGCGCTGTTGTCGCGATAACAAGTCTTTACTTATTCAACTCGTCTATACATATAAATAAAATTGAAGTGTCTGTCTGTGATTTCAAAATAACTATGGATTTTCAAGTGCATATAGTTAGTTATACGATTCTTAGTCCAAAACAACCCTTTTTAACATTTTTTTCTGTCTGTCTGTCTGTCTGTCATTCTGTTTGTCCGGGGTAATCTCTGGAACGGCTGAACCGATTCAAATGAGACTTTCACTACCAGGTAGAGGACTTTATAGCGCTACATATAGGCTACAATTTGACCCGGTAGTTGGCGCTGTTGTCGCGATAACAAGTCTTTACTTATTCAACTCATCTATACATCTATACATATAAATAAAATTGAAGTGTCTGTCTGTGATTTCAAAATAACTATGGTTTCAAGTTAATAGTTAGTAACACGATTCTAAGTCCAAAACAACCCTTTTTAACATTTTTGTCTGTCTGTCTGTCTGTTGGTCCGGGGTAATCTCTGGAATAGCTGAACCGATTCAAATGAGACTTTAACTGGAAGGTAGAGCACTTTATAGCGCTACATATGGGCTCCAATTTGACCCGGTAGGTTGCGCTGTTGTCATGACACTTATTTTTGTATAATCTATACATCTATACATATAAATAAAATTTAAGTGTCTGTCTGTGATTTCAAAATAACTATGGATTTTCAAGTGCATATAGTTAGTTATACGATTCCAAGTCCAAACCAACCCTTTTTAACATTTTTGTCTGTCTGTCTGTCTGTCTTTCTGTTTATCCGGGGTAATCTCTGGAACGGCTGAACCGATTCAAATGAGACTTTCACTACCAGGTAGAGGACCTTATAGCGCTACATATAGGCTACAATTTGACCCGGTAGTTGGCGTTGTTGTCGCGATAACAAGTCTTTACTTATTCAACTCATCTATACATATAAATAAAATTGAATTGTCTGTCTGTGATTTCAAAATAACTATGGATTTTCAAGTGCATATAGTTAGTTATACGATTCTAAGTCCAAAACAACCCTTTTTAACATTTTTGTCTGTCTGTCTGTCTGTCTGTCTGTCTGTCTTTCTGTTTGTCCGGGGTAATCTCTGGAACGGCTGAACCGATTCAAATGAGACTTTCACTACCAGGTAGAGGACTTTATAGCGCCACATATAGGCTACAATTTGACCCGGTAGTTGGCGCTGTTGTCGCGATAACAAGTCTTTACTTATTC
Organism: Euclidia mi; assembly: GCA_944739405.2. Classification (NCBI taxonomy): domain Eukaryota; kingdom Metazoa; phylum Arthropoda; class Insecta; order Lepidoptera; family Erebidae; genus Euclidia; species Euclidia mi. Next base: position 97,978,068 of record OX123183.2, on the reverse strand, counting down.
AACTCATCTATATCTATACATATAAATAAAATTGAAGTGTCTGTCTGTGATTTCAAAATAACTATGGATTTTCAAGTGCATATAGTTAGTTATACGATTCTAAGTCCAAAACAACCCTTTTTAACATTTTTGTCTGTCTGTCTGTCTGTCTGTCTGTCTGTCTGTCTTTCTGTTTGTCCGGGGTAATCTCTGGAACGGCTGAACCGATTCAAATGAGACTTTCACTACCAGGTAGAGGACTTTATAGCGCTACATATAGGCTACAATTTGACCCGGTAGTTGGCGCTGTTGTCGCGATAACAAGTCTTTACTTATTCAACTCACCTATACATATAAATAAAATTGAAGTGTCTGTCTGTGATTTCAAAATAACTATGGTTTTAAGTTAATAGTTAGTTACACGATTCTAAGTCCAAAACAACCCTTTTTAACATTTTTGTCTGTCTGTCTGTCGGTTGGTCCGGGGTAATCTCTTGAATAGCTGAACCGATTTAAATGAGACTTTAACTGGAAGGTAGAGCACTTTATAGCGCTACATATGGGCTTCAATTTGACCCGGTAGGTTGCGCTGTTGTCATGACACTTATTTTTGTATAATTATATATAAAAGCAAAGAGTCATTCATCTTGAAATCTGGAAAGTCACCGGCTGTATAAAGATTAGATTTGGCGGAGAACTTTTTAAAACGTAACTTTTTTCCGCGTGCGAAGCCGCGGGTACCAGCTAGTGTAAAATAAATTGCAAATTATCATTTATCAAAAAGGTAGTCTCAAATCACCACTCAATAAATATTCTGAAATTTTAATTTTGCTCTTCCATCAAATTTCGTATGAATTAAACCATAAAATAGTACAGCAGTTGATAAAATACAAAACTAGCCTTTCGACGGGTGACAAAAAGTTATTGATTTGACAAGGCAGTCCGATACCCTATTCCTAAACTATTACTAGGCAGCCGTAGATGAAATAGATATATCCACTACAATAATAAATAATTTAATTCGGTAGTAGTATTGGATACGTCTAGACATAAATACAGAGTGCCACAAGACCCATCACCAAGCCGAAGTCTACCCGTTATGGACATCATGACAAGTCATACAAATCAAAAATAAAACCTGGGAAACGATTTTTTTTAAGGAGACGGATTTTTTTATCCGCAATAAAAAGTGCGCGCGTGCAGTTTTCGAAACCTTTCTTTATACATGGGTGTATAGGACATCTATAGAACAGGTTGGCGGGGTAAATGCATTGATTTTGTACTGTAATTACAAAAATTTCATAGTAATTTTGAGCCTCAATATCTCCTGAGCCAGTCATTTCCCAGGTATGGTGCCGAAGAAAAAAATGTTCGTAGTGATTGGTACAACATGGGATTTCAGTTTTAGTTAAGGGTCTCTTTACATCCTGTATAGTATAAAACGACAGCTTATATTAAAACAATGTAAAATAACATTTGTTTCTTTTTTAACTATTTCGTATAAATTTTAAATTAAATTGAAGATAAAATAATGTCAGATATTATTGCCACCTAGTTGTTGTCACATATTTATGCTTTTAGAGTGGAATCAATGCAAATTACAGAAATATAAAACGTTACATATTATTGCTCTCCACAAGGGATCATAACATTTTGCCACCTGTCACATCAGATATTTATGCTACGACATTGTCATCACATAATTTTGATGCCACTTCATTATGCTGCTTGATAATATCAGATATTTTTGCTGCGTACGTGCAGACAGATATTATTGAACTAATTCTTGGGACAGATATTTTTGCTAATCTGCCCATAGTAATATATTTATGCTCGTGACTGTACAATAAAGTATTAAATAAATAAATAATTTTAACTTAAATTTTAACTAGTGATACTCAGAATAAATATCGATAAAATATCGATAATGTTTACAATAGATCTGTTCAGAGTTGCCTTAGGCAAGTGGGAAATTGTTGCAGATGGCAGTGGAAGTTTTTATTACATCCACCTGACTATGGCAAACAAGGAGTCTAACATATATTTACTGTGTTTCAGTGATGAAAATTTACAAGTATACCTTATCTGAGATCTTCTTGATGTCAGGCGTAGAGCTGAATTAGACAAAACATACAACCATATTGGCCAAAATTGATTGAATGAATTATCCACTTAGCTGTCAGGCTGCAAACGCGACGACTTCAAGACACGATGGCACGTGGACGTCGACACCGGATTCACACATTTTTTGCAAATGTTCAATATTTCACAAATCTATTACAACCCTTGCCGGTAATAGTCAAATGCGGAAGATACAAAAATTTGCAAGACAAATTTACTTCAATTCTACAAAATACAAATCACGCCATAAAACCAAAACGGTGTGGACACAAGACAATTTTTTCCGGAAGCAAGTAGAAAAAGGAATGATTTGACAGTTCAAGTGTGACCATAGTCAAAATGTACAATTGACAAAATAAAACGTTACTAAACTGATATAATCGATTTAACTTATCATAGACAATATTTCTATTTCAAACAAGATCCTTAGATTTGGTTTACTCAGAATTAATTTCAATAGAATGTTGATAAACTCTCAATATCGGTAAATAAATTTGAACGTAGGAACAGACACTTGTGTGATTTATTCTTCTTCTTCTTCTTTCAGTGCCTCTCCAACTAGTTGAGGTTGGCCTTTAGCTCCGTGTACTTCTCCTTGTATTTAGCGAGGTGAAACAGCTCGGCAGCGCACGCGATCCCCGTCTACTCCCTGATGTTGCGGAGCCAGAATTTTTTTCTTCACCCGACCTTTCTCTTTCCAGCGACTTTTCCCATCATTATGAGTTGCAACAGTCTATATATCGTGCCGGAGCACATGGCCCAAGTATGCAACATTTCTCTTCTTGAAAGTCTGTAGGAGCTCTGTGATTTATTATACCTGTTCAAATTAAAATCTGCATTTTATTATTTAGAAACGTCATTTGTTTATGTATCTTACTTTTACTATAGAAATAATCCACAAGTGAAACTGAAGTAAACATATTGGGTAAAACTACTGTTGTAGTACGATTTCTATATTTTTCTATATTCTACGGACTATTTGAATTTAGAGTGTTCGCTAGATTGATCGTGAAAATGTTCGGTTCGACAAAACAGAAAACGGCGAATGCGCGCTGTTCTGTTACAAGTGAATGCTCAGGTGTATCAGCGCCATAAGAAATAAAAAGCCTAGGAGTAAATGTTTGAAGGAATATAAGATTACACAGAAAATAATTATTAGCGTATTACTCCTTCACATATTTGATTTAGGCGTAGGTACATATATGTTTCAGATCCGATTTTACACATATTTATTACTAGCAGAACCCGCGGCTCGCTCGCGGATAAAAATTACATTATATCTCAACTTTCATACAAACTTGCGAGAGTCCTTAGACTCCCTTAATCAGGCCCTTTCAAACAAACCGGAAGGAAATTCTGCAAAGCCTACATTGTATAAACTGCTTCTCTGCCAAGGGAGAATGACCAAAACTGGACTATTTTGTGGCACGTTTGCTTCTAAACCAATCATATCTGGAAAATCTTCTTTTATTTTATAATTTTATGTACATTAATTGTATGTTAAAGCAAATGGGGGATTTTTACTTATCTCTAAAAGTCCAGCAGTTTTCGAGAAAATAAATTCTTCAGCAACGCTGAACTTTCAATGCAAACTTATATAATGAAATATGGTTTATCGAATATAAAGGAGCTCCTGTTTTTTAAGCTTCCAATTTGCATGCTATTATAGACACGCTCTAACCGCGGTCCAACGGCGCTCTAACTTTGCTGCTATAAATAATAATATAGTTTTGAACTTTTTAATTGATTAATTTACAGGGCTGTTCTAAACTTTTCCCTGTAATTGCTATGCGTAAAATTTAAAGAGTTTGCCTTCTGTAATATATATATTAGTAGCCGAAGCCGTAGGTACAGCCGACTATCTGACAGACAACGCACTGCCCCAACTATTGGGTGAAGGAAGCAGAAATTTTGACGTATGTTCCTTAACGTGTGTAGGGATGCACTGAGAAGGGATCGAGAAGAAAAGGTTAAATTAAACTAAAATATGCGGATGTAGCTGCGGTTGCGCCTCTAGTTAAGTATAAAGTCCAAGGGAGTTTCAAAACATGGGATAAATAGTTTTTATACGTTGGTTCTACGTTTATGGTGCAGTAATAATATTTTTATTTAATAACAGAAATATTTTAGTGCAATTGAATTAAAACTAACTACATATAACTAAGTGGCTTTTTGCACATAAATTAAAACAATAATTTCTACACTTAAATAATTATCAAATAAAAGCAATACATAAAAAAAGGAAAAGCAAAATTTAAAGGGCGTCATGGAAATCCTCCACATCGCCATCAATTGGAAGCGTGCCCAGAATGCTGGCAGCATTGCCGCGTTGTATGGCAATTCTGATCTTTTGTGCCAAATACAGGCCAGCCTGGTCACGCGAGGCGTCAACCAGTCTCTTTGAAAGATCTCTAAAAAGAGATATTTATGCAGTCATTGGCTTTTTAAATTAGGTAATATAAAAAATGGCGACGCTTATTTGAATATGTACTTTGTTGAAAATATTACCTTTGTAAGTAGATTCTTCACTTTTTTATGTATCTATTCTTATTTTTACATACATACATACATAGATAAACTCACGCCTGTTTCCCGGAGGGGTAGGCAGAGACTACAGAACGCCATTTGCAACGATCCTGACATATCTCTCTTGCTTCATTCACTCCCATCAGATTCCTCATGCATGCTCTTCTGTTCAGGGTACTTCTCACCTGTCCTGTTTTTAGGATGTCTCCAATCTGGTCAGAGAACGTCTTATTTATTCACTTTTTTAAATAAAGACTAAGCACAACAAAACACTTCATACGTGTCTTGTGTGCAGTTTTTATATTTTAGGTCCTTTTAAAAGATAGCATTTTGATCTCCAGTTTTTTTATGATGACTAGCTATTATTTAAAAATTCGTTAAATTGTTAGTGGTTAAGGAAACGTCTCCAAACGTATTTAAACAAATAACAGCAAGGCAAATTTTATAATTGCAAATAACATTCAGGCAAACAATAATAAACCGTGAAGATTATTCGATCATATCCAAAACCCAACCACGTACGCTTCAAATTTTATCCGTTTCAAAAACATCGGTTCTTACAGACACAAACTTCGAACGCGTAAGTAAAAACAACACATTATATAGTGTGACACGTATATTTCAGACCATTTGCTTATTATTAAGCAGAGTACCTACCTTACGTCAGGACGTGCCGCTCGTTCCGTTTCAAAATTGGGTCGACCCTTCTGTCCTATAGAGTAGATATAGGTACCATTATGACAGCTTACGAACAAATCAATGACGATATGGTAATTTTCAATTGGTTTATAATGGATGTTGTTAATCGAGTTTACGTAGCATCACGTCTTTTTTGTCTTAAGGTTGGCGAAAGGCTTAACGAAGGTATTTTTATACACATTATATTACATTACATATCGTCACGCCTTTTATCCCCGAAGGGGTAGGCAGCGGTGTATTTCTACACCTACTTTTCGCCAGATATACTTTAGTCCCACGTAATAAGGGGCGAGCCTATTGCCGTACCGGGCACATTTCCAGACTCCGTGCTGCTACTGAGAATTTCGTGACAGAAAAACCCAATAACACTGCCCGACCCAGGAATCGAACCCGGGATCCCACGCGCACATTTATGCCGCGAGACCAACGAGGCAGTCGTATAATAGGGTTTGATGTCGAGTTTTCCGTCTCTACGCAAAGATGGTATTTGCATCGTGTTATCCCTTAGTCGCCTCTTACGACACCCACGGGAAGATAGGGGGTGGTGACACTTTCTATAAATGGCTTATTATTGTTGTTATTTTCTTGTCTGATAAAAGTCAAATTGCAATTTATATCATCCATTTCAAGCTTAACCACATGCGGCCTCGTCACTAAAAAAGTGAAGTCACACTGCGAATTATCATATTGCCATTGGTGTATCATACCTAATAACAAATAAAATTACAAAGTAAAACAAGATTGATACAACTTAAAATTTTTGCTAACGTATTTATTTTTAACACAATGTTTCGTAAGTGACGATGTCAGACAAATGAAGGGCCCAGGAGAGCTCTTACAGCTCTCTCGTCACACTTTCATATAAAATTAATTGTCATATCATTTTCGCACTTATCGCTTGCCTTGCCGTGTGGAATTCAAATTGGAAAATATTTTAAAGCGGTTGAAATTAAAATGTTATTTTTAATTACGCCTATTGTTACAATTTAACCTTTTTGGTTTTACCTTAGAAGTTTTAATTAATTGTATTTACTGTTTCTTAACTTTTTGGATGATTTACAGCATCTGTAATCAAGGACAGAAATGGGGATTATTTCTATGACGTCTTTGTTAATTTATTTCATGGAACATAAACATTGATGTTATAAAAAAATAAATGTGTAAATATGATAGTCACGTACAGGATGTAAAAAGACCCCTAACGTAAACTGAAATCCCACATTGTACCAATCATTACGATAATTTTTTACTTCGGTACCATACCTACCCGGGGAAATTACTGGTTCAGGAGATATTGAGGCTAAAAGTCAGTATACAATTTTTCTAATTAGGTACAAAATCGATGCAATTACCCCACCTATTTGTTATATAGATGTCCTATGTACACATGGATAAGTAAGTATCATGGGAATTTCACGCGCGCACTTTTATTTGCAGTTTAACCTCTCACCTGATACGGTCGCGGCGGCTATGTTGCCGTAATTTGATCGCCGAATTGAGACGCGCCGCGGCGCGATTTGAGTGGGTCACATATTTAGCATTTTATGGCCTTTTTGTTTATAAATACATTATATATTGATGGAATCCTTGATAAATTATCTACAATGTTACAGTACAACGGTAACATTATATCGTACTGTGACCGAGCTGTATTCAAGAGAAAAATAAAAATGTAATGAAATTGGGTAAATTCTGACTTTCTGATGAAATATATAAAAAAATAAAGAAATTGTAGTTTTCTCTTTCCTTTTTATTTAACCTGCTATTATAAAGGAATAAGCATATTGAAAAACATTTACACCTTTTCATAATAATATCTAACGTAAATCAACAAATTCCATAAGCGGTTTTTGTCGTTTTCATACCGTACGCGTAAAAACTGCATAAACATGTCTGAACTTTGCACCTTCACTTTGTTCAACATATTTCATTAAACTCATGAGATATATATATTTAGAAAGCTTGTTTGATGGTTAAAATAATCACAATAAATTTAGGCGACAGAATTGCATTAATTTTAACAAAAGGTAAATTAACAAGACCCTCGTTTTAGGCGGTCCAAAGCAGGGCATATTTAAAACTATGCTCATTATAACAAAATCAAACCAAAATACAAAATAAAGACTTATGAGTCTTAATGAGTATAAAAGGAGCTTTAAATTTCAACAAAGGATAATCTTATAGTTATTGTAAATAATTATTAATTAAATAAAAATTGCAGTAACAAAGGACAATGACTCGGCCTGACAGCCGGTCATAAAATGACCGACTGTTACCTGCATTATATTTTTCGTGAATATTTAGAAAATACATGAATTTAAGGACTTCTGCATATTATATACTATTTATTTATGAAATTATTTAAACAATACAACAAAAAAAATACCAACAAGTGCAGAAACAATACGTAAAATCATATGAAATATACGGGTGCGGGGCGAATTGGTTCTTACCTAGGGAAAAGTGTCTTTAATCTTAAATAACACTACGAATATTATCAACTTAAACATAAAACGAAAAAATACTTACTAAGCCATGATTAAATTGCTTCTTACTGATGCTGCAGCGTTTTTTTGGTATCAAAATTTATTATTGCGACAGGACACGCACAGCGACGCGGGAACTTTCTTTTGATTAGACGAAACTTTTTTTTTTTGGAGCATGTCTGTTTTCGTTTACAATACGCAAGGCGTGTTATTGTCCTACCAACCTAACGCAATCGCAAGCCGCTACAAATCGGTAAAACAGAGAAAACAGACTTGAAATGCGGACATAAAAAATGGTCATAATATGACTGCGTATCAAAAATCGCCCTACTTTCTTCGGTCATAATATGACTATAGATCAGGTGAGGGGTTAATAAATGTGTCTACTGAAAAAAATCGTTTCCAAGGTGTCATTTTTGTTTACTATGACTTGGTGATGTTCAAAAACGAGTAGACTTTGGCTTGGTGATGGGTTTTGTGACACCGTGTATAAATTTGTGTGGATCCCAGTCACCCTATCGAAGAAAGTAAGAACGTTCTTATAGGTGAGTCGGCAAGCTTTATAAGTCTTAGGAAGTTAAAAGCATTGTGAACTACAACTGAATTTCTAAAACGGACATTAAATTTGTGCTAAGCAGTGAGACCAGCTTATAAACTTGGTTGAGCCGCAACAATTCTTAATAGCAATACGGGTATAAGTTTTTCTGGGCCAGCTGACAGAACAGTCTCTTCTTTCTCTTAGCGTTATCCCAGTTTCAATCTGGGGTCCGCTTACTAGTCTAACCGGATTTGGCTGAATATTAGCTTCTCCACAGAGCGACTGCCTGTCTGACCTCCGCAACCCGAAGGGATAGCGATATTCCATGGTTTAGACTAGTGTCAGTTTATTTTAGAAGATACTGATGCCCTGTAACGACTGTCAAAGATCTTCATGACAACCGGGACTGACGACTTAACGTGCTCTCTGAGGCACGGGACAAGCGATAATTAACAATTCAATACGCACATAACTCCGAAAAGTCATTGGTGCGCGCCGTGGATTCGAACCTGATACTCTCTGCATGGCAGTCTGTTGGTATATCCACTCAGCTATCGCTGCCTTAGCTGACAGAACAGTATCAACTAAAATATAATAAAGAAATGGAAGTGTCTAGAGTTTGGCTAGAAAGGACTGGGATTATTTGCAGCAGATTGGTGGAAGCGTGATTATATTCATCAGTCCTTGTCAGCCACAACAAATCTCAGACATAACTGTACTGTGTTGCACATTGATAAATTGAAATCCAAATTACAACTATCAATATTATATTTCAACTTACCTGATATCTTCACTGATGTCAGGTTTGAGCTAAATTAGACACATTCATACAAGTATATTGGCCAAAATAAATGAATGAAGTATCTTATACTTAGCTATTAGGCTGCAAACGCGACGTTTTCAAGACACGTTGGCACGTGGACGTCGATACCGGATTCACAATTTTCGCAAATGTTCATTAAGATACAACTTATCTTTTATCTCAAATAAACCAATGCCAGCTGATCAATTAGCGGCAACACACTACGGGTTTTGGTTTTACAACCAAATAAAAGATCAAAAACGCGCTCACAAAAACGGAATCTTCCAGAGCGAACCAAAAGCTAGGTTTTTTTCACTGACCGCGGGAAACGACAAAGAACGAACTATTCGCGAAGCTACCAGGATGTGCTTTTCAAAGGGCGATCAATTTATTTCAATTACTAAACCACGCGAGAGAGACCAAATGGCTTCAGCGCAACCATTTTTCAGAAACGGAAGTTGACAGTTCAGTGTGACCATAGTCAAAATTTACAATAGACTAAACTAAACGTTACTAAATCGATATAATCGATTCGACTTATCATAAAAACTATTTCTATTTCAAACATCCACCCGCCCCCGGACCGGCCACCCCGGACCGGCCTACCGGTCCGCTAATCATTAGGTAGACGTGACAACGTTGCAACCGCTCTCCTCAGAATCGAACCGTCCACCAAGACCTCAGCAAATCGGGGAACTCCATCAGCCCCAGTACCCAGAACAAAGAATGCGCCCCCTGCGCCATCCGAGTGGCGGAAGGTTAGCCTCCTTGATCAAAACGAGGTCTCTTGGGTGGATCGGTCTTAACGCGTTGCTGGAGTATGTGCAAATATTCCAAATTCCAGCGTTTCCAAAAGCTCTGAGTAATCTGGCGTACCAATTCAAAACGCGAGAGACGACCAGGTCTCGTATCAATATAGGGGTAGTCAGGCAAGGCCACAAGTGGGCGACCAATCAAAAAATGGCCTGGCGTAAGGGCCTCCAAATCATTCGGATCTGAGGAGATCGGGCACAATGGCCGAGAGTTCAAAACGGCCTCAATCTTACAAAACACAGTTGCGAGTTCCTCAAATGTAAGGACAGACTCACCGATTGTCCTGCGCAAGTGTGTTTTGGCCGATTTTACGGCGGCCTCAAATATACCACCCCAGTGTGGACAATTTGGTGGGGAAAACAACCAATTTATCCCACGTCGGGCAAGCCTATTGCCTATATCAGCCTTGTTGGTTTCAAGGAAATTAACAACATCATTCAAATAATTATACGTGCCCTTGAAGTTACTGCCGCAATCAGAACGGATCAAGGAGGGCAGCCCTCTGCGGGATACAAATCTGTCAAATGTGGCTACAAACGCCTCGGTCGTAAGCGAGGAGACCAGTTTTAAGTGTACGGCCTTTGTGGAGAGACAAACAAAAACACACAAGTAGGCCTTAACAGTCTTGCTGTTTCGAAGTGTCGACGTTTTCACCAAAAAGGGACCAGTGAAGTCCGTGCCAACACCGTCAAACGTCCTGCTCTCAGTTACGCGATCTGCCGGTAAGTCTCCCATCAAGGGCTGCATGGTAGAAGCCTTGAGCTTATAGCAAGGGATGCAGCGAAAGACTACACTCCGAAGAATTCTTCGGGCCGACAAAATCCAAAACTCGCGTTGCAAAATGGCCAGGAGCGCATTACAACCAGCATGCGAGTTCTTAAGGTGACGGTCAGTTACCAACAAGCGTACCAAATGACCATCCTTGGGTAACAAAAGGGGGTGACGTGCCCCGTAAGGGAGGTTGCCGTTCTTGAGACGCCCTCCAACGCGCAAGAGACCCGTTTCGTCCAAAAAGGGGTTCAATTTGGATACAGCTCCCGATAATTTCAATCTCCCTGACTTAAGGATAGCAATCTCCTTCTCAAAATGCGCCAATTATACAGAACGAACCCAAAAGGTGAGGGACTCCTGTCGCTCCTGTGGTGAGAGAAACGGTGTCAGTCGTTTCTGTTGTGGGTGCCTAGAGTTAAATACAAAACGCTTTATCCACGCAGTAACACCTAACAACTTGTCAAGGGAGCTGTAGCGATTCAGCAAGAAATCGGGGTCGAAGGCGCATTCCACCTTCTCAAGAGCGAGTGGTCGTAGACCCGGCAAATTGGAAGTATTCAAAACTGGCGTTCGAGGCCAATCAATTTCTGGTCGACTCAACCATTCCGGACCCCACCACAGCGAATGACCTATCAAGCTAGGCGTCAAGCATCCGCGCGAGGGACAAACAGCGGGGTTGATATCACCTGGCACGTGTCTCCAAACAAGCTTGACTTCAGATTTTTGTATTTGGTAAACGCGATTAGCGACAAATACCTCCAAGGTGTGGACAGAAGCCTTCAACCAACAAAGAACAATTTGGCTGTCTGTCCAGGCGTAGGTCCCATTAATACAAATTAATGCTTTTACCCAAAGTACTGGACACGTGGTTCAATAAGCGTACAAGTAGGGCTGCTCCCGAGAGCTCCAATTTTGGGATGGTCAGAGATGTCCGAAGGGGTGCAATCTTGCTCTTCGCCATGATCAGGGAAACCCTCACCTGACTTGAGGCACTGACTGTGCGCAAGTACACCACGGCTGCGTAAACACGTTCCGAGGTATCACAAAACCCGTGAAGGGTGGCCTTGTACTTCCCGGGAGGAAGGATGGAACGAGGCAAGGAGATCTCGTTGACGGCAGAAAGTGAGGATACAAAAGAGGTCCATTACTCAACAAGAGTGCCGTGTAGAGGTTCGTCCCAGGTCAATCCTGCTGTCCAAAGCTTCTGCAAGAAGCATTTTGCCCAAAATATAACTGGACAAATCCAACCGTTTGGATCAAAGGTTCTGGCGACAGAAGACAACACGAGACGTTTTGTCCAAGAACAGGGCAATTTCAAGTTTACGCTATACGTAAAGATGTCTTGGACTGGTCTGTACTGAACGCCGAGAACAGCCATCATGGCGGGGTTGTCAACAATCTCAAATAGATGGGGATCTTGCTGATGATCCTCTGGCAAGCCTTCCAAAAGCGCTGGTGAGTTGGAAATCCATTAACGCAACACATAACCAGCGGAGGCCAAAATACTTATCAATTCGTCCCGCAGGAGGATCGCCTGAGCAAATGTCGTCGACGTAAATATCGTCTTTCAAGATGGCGGAGGCTCGTGGGAAACGTAAGCCTTCTCGGTCTGCGAGCTCCCAAAGATAACGTATTGCCCAATAGGGGCTTGACCTTAACCCGTACGTATTAGTATTGAGCTCGTAGACGACTATGGGATCGCGAGGAGTCTCTCTCCAAAGGATCAGCTGGAAACGACGGTCATCAGGGTGGATAATCGTCTGCCTGAACATCATTTTTATATCGACTACAAGGCAACCTGATGTCGTCGGAAGCTGATGATGACGTCACAAAGGTCCTTGACCAACTTGGGACCAGAATGCAAGAACTGGTTCAAGGATACGCCCGTAGAAATCTGCGCAGAACCATCAAACACTGTGCGCAGCTTGCCAGTCGATGGCTTCAATACCGCATGATGCGGGAGAAAGTAGTGCTCCACTGAACGCCAATCCAAATTTGACACGGACATGCGTCCCAACTGTTCATATTCTCTCATGAACTCAATATACTTCTGTCTGAGCTCCGGATCACGACCCATGCGACGCTCCATAGCTAACAATCTTTTTTCGGCTAAAGGTCGTGACTCACCAAGCGGAGGCCGAACAGACAGAAAAGGTAGCCTCGTAATAAGCCGACCAGAACGGAGGCGGCCAGTGTTGTTCTGGAAGAACAGCTCGCACTCCTCATGTTCTGGATTCAAACGGGCAGCTTGAGGGGGCTCTTCTACTTCCCAAAACCTCTGAACCGCATCAGAGAGAGCGGAGCCTACAGCCAACAAATTGTCAAGTTCAGGTGGAGGGGAGTCCCAAGGTACAGGTCCCATCAAAGCAAGTCCAAATATGGTCGGGATGGCAGTCAAACCATTAGGCACCAAGACCCGTTTCCCACCAATCAAAATTCCACCGAGGACATCAGAGCCAATCAACAAGTCGATTTGTCCCGGTGTGTCAAATTTGAGGTCTGCTAGATCCAATCCCGATGTCAAATTCACCACAGCAGCAGGTAGCTGCTTCTGTGGATGCATACCCAAAATATTCTTCAGCACAATAGCCGAGGTTTTTAATCCTCGGGTGTGAAGATTCAACAGGGGCAAACAAAACTTGAACTTGCCCTTCAACATTAGAGGCTACGTCACCTATTCCCCGTATACAATTGGGAAAAGAGCCCATATTTAATTTAACCTGCCCTACCAAATAAGTGGAAACAATGCAACCTTGTGAACCTGTGTCCAATATAGCGCGGACAACAACAGAGGTCCCCGTGGGTCCCCAGACCCTAACAGCAACCGTATGTAGAATAACTGTCTCAATGGGGGAGGTAGGCTTTATAGAGCAGGGGTCAATGACCTATTGTTGCCTGGGCGGCGACCGTTGGCCAGGACCAGGCAAGTCAAAACGAGGGTGCAGCTTGAAGTCCTCAAAAGCGCGATGACTTGATCCGCGCGCCATCTGTGGGGGGTCATAATGACGCACCCGCCCAAAACGAGGTGGGCGCGAGTCAAGGCGGGGACGCTCCGCCAAAGGAGGGGAATATCTTGGGCAGCAGTCATGGTGCTGGTGACGTTGAGCGATCGCACATTCAGGTGCGCGAGAGAGACGAGGCGTGCGCACGCTACGGTTCTCCAAGCGGGGTGAGTGGCGATCAATTGAGCGACGACTCTCGGCTACACTCGCCCGGTGAATCGCGCGCGGAGCGCACGCGTTTTAGTGCTTTACCGAGTATATACAATATATTTCTTACGAATTAATACGTAACTCATTTTTACGATGGAAAGTAACAGTGATGGTGAAGAAGTCAGTGATTCGGAGTTTTTAGATAATTGCGAACGAGAATATGAACAATCGCAGATGATTATATCGGAAGTTGATGAAAATTGTTGTGAAGAAGGAAGAAGAAATGTAGTTAAAAGAAAAGAAAGAGAAGATGACAATAGCGTAGAAGATGAATTTATTACTGTAATTAGAAGAAGACCTAAAAGAATAATAAGAAGTGTTTCGTCTGAAAATAATTCTAGTAAGAGGGTAGATGAAAATAAAAATCAAAATAATGTTGAAGAAATAAATACGTATGAAATATGTATTACTTCCACGGAAAAGTTGCCTAAACAAATGGCTTTAGCAAAACTCTTCAGATCGGAGAATATTAAAGGAATAACAAGAATAAAATACAAAAGTTTTAACAAAGTTTTAGTGCAATTTCAAGAAGATGAAGATGCTTATAAGTTACTGGAGTGTCAAAAATTTAAAGAAATAGGTTTCAGATGTCAGAAAGTGAATGATCTCTCATTTTCATACGGCATTGTTAAGGGGGTGGATATTGAATTAAGCGACAAAGAATTGCAGAGTATAATAGAAAGTCAGACCGAAATAATTTCTATTAACCGACCTAAAAGATTAAATGCGGAAGGCAACTGGATTGAAAGCGAGTCTGTAAAAATATGTTTTAAAGGAAATGTTTTACCACCATACATATACGCATACGATTGCCGCTTTAAGGTTGAAGCTTACGTGTTTCCGGTTACCCAGTGTTCGGGATGTTGGCAGTTTGGCCATATATATAAGTTCTGCCCAACGAAAAAGAAACTATGTCCAAAATGCGGCGGCCATCACGAAAATTGTGAGATCACTGATTTTAAGTGCCTAAATTGTAAAGGCCCTCACCTTGTGTTGAGTAAATCTTGTCCGTTGTACATCAAAGAAAGGCAAATAAGGGTAATCATGAGCAAGGAACAGATACCCTATCGAAAAGCTCTTCAATTATTATTACAAAAAAATGAGCAGCAGGCGAGCTTACCTCAATCCCTACACAGTAAATCCGCAATCAGTAATATAGTAGAAAATACTGAAACGTATAGCAACGTAGTATCTAAGTCCATATTAGAAAGTCAATCAAAGCCAACTGATTCAAGTCCAATTGAGAGTTATAGTGAGAAATTAGTGGACCCCCCTGTACCACAACATATTGAGATACAACAGGATAAGCAGAATGCAGAGACGAATTCAGAACAGTTAGTGGAAGAGCCAAGAAAAAATAAGCAGCAAGGAGAAAAAAATGAAAGTAAGGAGGATCAGGAGCACTTACGGTATAAGTTTGAATTTAAAAAAATAATTCTAAAAATAAAAAGTATTTATATGTCCCAAGGTAAATTTGAAAGTAAACTTGTGTCAGTTGTTAAATTAATTTGGGAGGAATTTAAAAGCGTTTTGTCAACTATGTTCTTTAATAGAGATTATATTAACACAATATTTAGTTTTTTAGATGGATAACAGTAGCCATGACAATATACGCATAAACATTTTCCAATGGAACTCACAAAGTCTGCGCCCCAAATTAATTTCATTTACAGATCTATTAAATAGAGAAAACGTTCATATCGGTATACTTAGCGAGACATGGTTAGACAATGAGTCAGATATTAGCATTAGTGGGTATAACATATATAGAAAGGATAGGGCAGACGCCTATGGTGGTGTTTCAATAATTGTACATAAGTCTATTCAGTCCTACTTATATCCAATTAATGTTACTAATTCAGGCATAGAAGTTATTAGTGTGAGATTACTAAACTGTAAAGACTTAGAATATATCGTTAGTATATATTGCCCTTCCTCCGTACAGACAAGATCCTCTGACTGGGATGAGATCTTTTCATGTTTTTCTAAATCAACTATCATAGCAGGCGATTTTAACGGGCATCACACCAACTGGTCAGTTAAAACTGATGCAAGAGGCGTACAGATCATGGATACAGCTCTAGAAAATTCCTTCGTGTCTCTTAATAATGGGATGGCTACCCGAGTAAAATTGGTCAATAACAATTTACAACAGACCACTCCTGATGTTACATTTGCATCGTCCGACATAGCTTTAAAGTTTGACTGGCAAGTTTTTAATGAAAATATCGGAAGTGACCACTTAATCATTAAGATGGCAATTAATGTAATAAGTAGCTTTAGCTCCACTAAGAGACGAAATTACAAAAAAGCCAATTGGTTAGAATATCGTAATTCACTTTCAAGAATTTCATTTCCTTATGAAGATGAGAACCTTCAAGAAATGTATAACTATTTAATTGATCAAATTAATTATACGGCTGATCAGCATATTCCATACATAAAATGTTGTGTTAAACCCACAAGTAAATTTAAGCCAAAAGATTACTGGAACCCGACGTTATCTAAAATAGTTGCACAAAGGAGATTACTTTTAGCTCAGTTCCGTCGTAATCCCACCCCCGAAAATTTAGGCAAACTTGAAGAGAAAACTAAAGAGGCTAAAAAATTAATAAGCAAAGCTAAATCTATAAGTTGGCAAAACTTTTGCAATTCTATTGATCACACAGTATCAGCCCCAGAAATGTGGCGCCGTATGAAATGGATTAAAGGTTATAGGCAAACAAAAAGTTATCCTCCCCTCGATAAACAAAAGCAATTGCTACAGTCACTTACTCCCGATTATGTTCTGAATTTGATGCCCAATTTTGTATCGAGTAACGAAAATTTAGAGTGCAATTTTACTATGCAAGAGCTTAAAAAATGTATTAAATTGAAAGATTCAGCACCGGGCGAGGATGGGATTTCTTACTCTATGATATATCATTTACCCCATGAAGCTAAATTATTCTTGCTAAACATATATAACAAAGTTTTCAACTCAGGTACAGTCCCCCACCAATGGCGGAATATTCATATCATTCCTATACCCAAAGTTAATAGTAATAATAATAGCCCTGGTCTCAAGCTTCGCCCAATTTCTTTAATATCCTGTTTGTGCAAGACTTTTCACTTAATGTTATATAAACGTCTAGAATGGTACACAGAAAATAAAATGATACTACCATCACATACTGTTGGTTTCAGGAAGTCCCATTCTTGCTTGGATGCCGTTGCTCGTTTAGTAACATATATTCAAATCGGATTTTCCAAAAATTTACCTACCCTAGCATGTTTTCTAGATATACAGAACGCGTATAATAATGTTTCGATTGATGTTGCAATGACTGTTTTAGATCAATTAAAAATAGGATCCAAATTTTGTGCTTATTTGTGGTCATTTCTAAGTGAAAGGCATTTGAAAATTAAGATAATTAATAATACTGAGTCGATAATTACTCGATGGACCAACACGGGCCTAGCTCAGGGAGACCCTCTGTCTCCCTTAATATTTAATTTAATAACTTACAGGTTAAGTCATTTGCAACTTAATGTACTGCTGTCGCAATATGCGGACGATTACGTTCTGTACATTAGAGATAAAGATATGTTTGTATGTGAAATGTATATGCAGAGAGCACTTGATTCTATAATTCAGTTGTTAGGAGAACTTGGATTAGATTTATCTCCTAGCAAATCAAGTTACTGTGTTTTTAGTAGGGGTCGCAGAAGATTATTACCCACCTTACAAGTACATGGTTGTAGACTAACCTTTTCAGAGTGCGTCAAATACTTAGGCATATGGCTAGATAGAAGTCTGCGTTGGGGTAAACATATTAACGAAATAGTAGACAAATGTTCAAAACTCCTCAATGTATTAAAAGTACTTTCTGGTAGCTCTTTCAGTATACATATCACTCACTTACGCAGGCTGTATATATCATTAATTAGAAGCCGAATAGATTATGGTTGTTTTATTTACGATAGTAGTGCGAAAACGCACACTGTAAAACTAGATCGATTACAAAATCAGGCTCTACGATTAATAGGTGGATTTATTAAAAGCTGTCCAATTCACGTTATGGAATGTGAGCTAAACATTATACCGCTATCATTGAGAAGGAGATACTTAGCATACAAATACAATCTGAAATTAATGTCTTGGTCAAATAGTGAAACGTCTGTTATGATTTCCGAATTAAATGGCCTGTGTAATACAAGGTATTGGGAAAACAAAAGAATACCTCTACTAGTTAACACTTATAAGGATATGTCTGGCATCTCTGTAAATTGTTCTAATATATTAAATATGTTTAATTTAGAGACATGGGTTTCTAGTATCGATGTGGAAAAATATATTAATGTAAAACTTGTATGTGTTCAAGGTTCTAAAACTTTACTAGATTTTCATCTATTACGTAATAACGTCATTGCAGAAATTAACGAGAAATATCTTGGTTGGCATTGCATATTTACCGATGGATCTAAAAGTAATTTGGGTTTGGGGGCTGGTTTTTACGACAGAACCTTGCAATATAAAGCAGGCTTTAAAATAGATTGTGAAGTACCAATAATGTCGCTTGAACTCATTGCAATATATCAGGCTTTATCTTACGCATTTAATAATAAGCTGAACAAAATTGTAATATTTTCAGATAGTAAGAGTGCCTTACAACATGTGGCTCGGTGCGCCTCTGGCCGCAGAGGGGCAACGATAGCCTTTAACATCCTTAGACTAATCCTCAATTTTAGCAAACTTGGCAAAGATTTAAAGTTGCAATGGGTTCCAGCGCATATAGGTCTAACAGGGAATGAGGAAGCTGACCGTATAGCTAAATTAGCAACAGAAGGTGGCGAAATAATAAACTATTCACCAGATTATTGGGAGTTAGTGCCTAAATTCAGAAAGCTTTGCTTTGATCAATGGAACGAAGATTTTAAAACTAAATCCTTAGATAAAGGCATATGGTATAGAACCATACAAGGTGAACTTTCTCGGGTGTCCTGGTTTGACAACACCAGCTTAAGTCGGAATTATGTGAAACTAGCTCTCAGACTGAGATCCGGACATTATCCATCAGCAAAGTTTGCATACTTAATGAAGAAGACTAATTCACCTAATTGCATGAGTTGTAATAAAATTGAAGATGTACAACATTTGCTGATGGAATGTGTCCGGAATAAAGATGAACGTGAATCACTGCTGAAAGAATTCGAACTGAATAGGCTAGAAGTTGGTCTGATTCAAATCATTTTGTCAAAGCCTAAATCTGAGTTGGTAAGAAATCTGTGTCGGTTGGTAACAGTTCTTCAGCAGTGATTTGCTATATGGATAGGATCCATGTTTTTGTTTTTATTGTGTTCAATTTATGTTTAAGATAGATAGTTAATACAAAAAAGCTGTGTTTATATAGTTATAAGGTACAATGGGGTTGACGTGTCCTTAGAGACAAAATCCCCTAAACCAAATAAAGATAAAAAAAAAAAAAAAAAAGACTCTCGGCTACGCGCCGGTGAGCCTCGGCTGCCACCTTCAAAACACCCGCCCGTGCGTGGCGTCGGCTGGTTGGACAAGCGGCCTACCTCTCTGGCATTCATGCAGAGAATGTCCAAATGCTGTCCTCCACAGTGAGGACAGGGGCGAGAGTTTGGGCAGTCTCGCTGGTAGTGGGACCCCAAGCAAGAGAAGCAAAGGCGGCGGGCATTCGCGATGCGCCTACGAGAGGCCACATGCAGGTCCAAGAATGGTCCTACAACTGGCCGTTCTGTGCCCCGTGACCTTGCAGTAAGAGCACTCCGCTGGGCTCTGCGTGACTGCAAAGCGAGGAGGGCGCCGGTCAACATTGGCTCGGGTGTGAACGCGAGCCTGCTCTTTGACCTTGGGCGGCTGCGACTCAGCCGGCGTGTCACCACCGGAGTTATCCAGGACCCGGCACTCATCCTCGAGGAACTTCTCCAAGTCAGAGAAGGCGGGCAGATGGGTCGCGCTATCCCCACCAAAGCGCTGCTCAAAACGCGACCTCAGGCAGCTTTTTCAACACAATGTGCACCAATAGATAGGACCATTGGTCCACGGGCAGGTCAAGGCACTTAAGTGCGTTGATTGCCACCAAAAGCGGGTTCAAAAGTTGGGTGCGCAACCCAAAGACCCGGGTGAGCGTGGGCAAACTCAAAATCTGTTCAATATGCGTGTCGGCGAGGCCACGCTTGTTATGGTACCTACGGGTAATTAGGTTCCGAGCCGTCTGGTACGCCTCGTCAGACACGGGCAGATGCTGGATGAGGCCCTTGGCCAGAACAGACATCAAATA
Organism: Euclidia mi; assembly: GCA_944739405.2. NCBI lineage: Eukaryota > Metazoa > Arthropoda > Insecta > Lepidoptera > Erebidae > Euclidia > Euclidia mi. The sequence continues at coordinate 97,957,831 of OX123183.2, read as the reverse complement.
TGCCAATTTTTGTGCCGGCCGAAGGTCAGCCCTGTCATTGACCAAGCTGTCAAACAAATTAACGAAGCCCAAGTAGCTTCCTAGGCAGCCATTAAAATGGGGGAGGTCTAAGGTAGGAAGCCTACTCACCAGCCCCGGTGCTGACCTAGGAAGCTCCTGCTTCAAGCCGGGTTGCCCTTCCCTATCGGCAACTAGTTGTCTCGCACTATTGGAGACAGCATCATACAGGTCTAAGACCTGGGCATAATCTTCGCTAACCTTATTTCGCGGTGAATTCATAAACTGACACTTCGAGACAGCAAGCGCTGAAAGTGCGGAATTGCTGTTCCACACTTGCCAGGCTATCATCGAATAGCACCAGCAGCCGCACGCAAGTCCTTGATAGCTGACATAATCAAATTTCAAAAGAGCCTGGACAAGCGTTAAATAATATTTAATAATCAAAACTTAATATTTGTTAATTCTTTGAAACCAACAAAGTATTGGCCTGTTTACTGCAAGTGCAGGCAAGTGACAGCTATCTACTGTCCAACAAACTTAATAGTTTCAATTAAGTATATTGACACAAAAACAAAGTTATCAAAGTTGAAACTTCAAATAAGTTAATTAATTACTTGCAACAGACAGACTGGCTGTGTTATTTGAGATATACAATAGTAAGTAAGCACAGAATATGTGTTACCTAACAATATTATCTATATATTATAACAAAACAAAGGTATAGTTAGTTAGTTAGTTAGTTGGACAGGTGTTTTCCGCACTTAGCCACTTAATTGGGCCATTGTGCGTTAGCAGGGACACGGTTGTCGCCTGCTACTCATACCATGCAAGCTCCTTCCAGAAGGCCATGAGTTGACCAGTGTTGCGTATGGCTTCGCTCATGGTTCTGGGATTGTTCAGGAACCTCGTCCGTTGGTCGCTCACGCTGGTACAATGTAGGATCACATGAGCGGGTGTTTCTTCGGTCTCCATGCAGCCCCTACATAGTGGGCTGTCCGTGACGCCGATATTGTAGAGATGCTTGTTTAGTGGACAGTGGCCGGTTATTATGCCAGTCAGATGCTTGAGTGTTTTCCTGTTGGAGTGCAACAATTTTTGCGAGAGTCGTTTATCTAATTGGGGAAAGGCATCTTTAGATTGCCTACACTCTTTTAACTCTGCCCACTCTTTTTCATGTTGTTGTAGGGTTCTCTCGCGTAACCACGTTTTTAGTTGGTTGAAAGGTATCGGAACAGTTGGTTCGGGTCCCAGAGTTGTTGTGTCCGATCCTTTCCTTGCCAGTTGGTCTGCTGCGTCATTGCCCGTGGAGTCACTGTGTCCTCGTATCCACTGGAGCGTGACCCGATTCCTCGCTGCAGTTTTCTGCAGCTCTTGGTGGCACTCCATAATTAGGCCGCTGTTAAAGTAGTTGCCATCGAGAGCTTGTAGTACTGAGGCACTATCTGTGATGATGCGTATTGACAGGTTACTCACGTTTCTGGCCGCGATCGCCGTCGCCGCCCTTATAATCCCAACGCATTCAGCTTGGAAGATGGTGTTGAGTTTACCAAGCGATGTTGAGAGATTGATGTTCAAGTCATGGGAGAATACTCCGGTGCCTGTCCCATACTTTGTTTTTGAGCCGTCTCTGTATACTCTAACTTCGTGTATACCAGAGCTATCCTTGTGCTCTTCATGCAGTTGTATGCGGTATTTTTTGTCAAAGACAAAGGTTTTAGGTATGAGGTCGCACGTTGCATCTAGCATCGGGATCTCGTTAGTTAACGTCCTTTTCAGGCGTGCATGGGTTATTCGGTCGTTTCTTCTCCAAAGCCCGAACTTATCGAGCCGGACCCCGGCGGCACCTGCTTCCTGCTGGATGATGAGGTACAATGGTCGCAAGTCGAGAAGCACCTCCAATGCCGCCGTTGGAGTTGTTTTCGTGCAGCCTGTTGTGGCCAGACAGGCGAGGCGTTGTACGCTCTGCAGCTTGCTCTTGACTGTGCTTAGTTCAGTGCGTGGCCACCACACTACTGCACCGTATGTGAGCATGGGGCGTATTATGGCAGTGTAGATCCATAGGGTGATGAATGGTTTGAGACCCCATTTCTTGCCTATTATTCTCCTGCACTGCCAGAAGATTGTACATGCTTTTGTGGTTTTAGTGGTGATGTGTTTATTCCAGTTGAGCTTGTGGTCGAGTGTTACGCCCAGGTACTTGACTTCACTCGATAGGTTAAGCTCCGTGCCAAAAAGTTTTGGTTTTCTGGTCATACGGGTGTTCCTTTTGTTAGTGAAAAGTACTAGCTCCGTTTTATTTGGGTTGGCCGTCAGTTCATGGTGGTTGCACCATTGTTCCATGATCCTGATGGCTGCTTGCATCCTATAATGGATCATGTCTTCCGAGTTTCCTTTGATTAGGATTGTTATATCATCTGCGTAGCCGACCGTGTACAAGCATTTGTCATTCAGGCTTCTCAACAGATCGTCTACCACTATGTTCCAAAGCAGGGGTGATAGGACACCTCCCTGTGGGCAGCCTTTTGCTACTATCCCCCTTGTGGTGGTGTTAACCGTGAATTGAATTGCCCTTTGTTTCAGGAGTTGATCAATCCAGCCACTGACGGTTTGTTCAACTCCGAACTTGTCAAGGGCTCGGCTAATGCTGGTGAATTTAGTTTTGTCGAAGGCGCCTTCTATGTCAATAAAGGCGCCTAAGGTCATTAGTTTGTCAGATAGCGCTGTCTCTATGGTCCCCACTACGGAGTGAAGCGCTGATTCCGTTGATCTACCACTTCTGTAGGCGTGTTGTTGCGGGTATAGTGGTCTGCGTAGCAGTGCGCCTTCCCGTAGGTATCTGTCAGCGAGCCTCTCTAGCGTTTTCAGCAAGAAGGAGGTTAAACTGATAGGTCTGAACGATTTTGCTTGAGTGTAATCCGTTTTGCCCGGTTTTGGGAGAAATATGACTTTTACTTCCCTTCACCTTCGTGGTATGTAATTGTGCGCTATAGATGCTCTATATATGCTGAGTAGCTGTGGCACAATCGTTGTGCAGCCCCATTGTAGAAGTGCTGGTGTTATTTCGTCCACGCCTGCAGATTTGTACGGCTGGAAGCTATCAATTGCCCATTCCAGCCGGTCCACGGTAACCATGTTGTTGGATATCGTCCAGTCTGTTTGGGTCGGTGGTCTGTGTTCTGATTCTTCCCAGTCACAGTCGTCGGTCACAGTGCAACCTGGGAAGTGTGTTTCGATTAGCACTTGGCTTATTTCCATGTCTGTGATTGCGTAGGTGCCATCAGGCTTTCTGATGGAGCCTAGGGTCTTGTTGCTGTCCTGAGATAGGATCTTTTTTACCCTGGCTGCCTCGCATGTGGAGTTAATGTTGGTGCAGAAATTTTGCCAGGACTCTCCCCTGCGGAATCGTATGCGTTTCTTGTAGTGTGACTGGGCTTCTTTGTATTTGTCCCAATCTATGTCTTTCCTTGTGTTTTTGGCCCGGTTGAAGAGTTTTCTCAGATTGCGCCTGAGCTTCTCCAGTTCCGATCCCCACCATTGGGTTTTACTACTCGTTTTCGGTAGTGTGGTGGGGCAGGCTTGTTGGTAGCTGCGTTGTATGCATTTTGTTAGTAAGTTAGTGTTGTGTTCTATGTTTGTAGTGCTTGCGGTCATGTCGTTGAAATTTGACATGGCTATTTCCTGTTCGAGCAGGGTCTTTAGCTCGCAATGTTGGTATTGCGTAGGTTGCGTTTTGGTTGTGTGACCCTCTCTTGCACTCGTAAGTCATAGCAGATACGTCTGTGGTCGGCAAAGGATGGTTCGGCGGACACATGCCAGTTCGTGACAAGTTCCGCGGCCCCATCCGATACCAGTGTAATGTCTACTATGGTTTGATATCTGGAGCTAACAAATTTGGGCTCTGAGCCTTTGTTGATTACCGTTAGTGTTGTTGTGTAGATGTATTCAGTTAGGATCTCACCTCGTCTATTTGCCTCGGGGCTTCCCCACAATGGTGGGCGTTAGCATCTGCCGAGAGTATTATTGGCCAGCCGTGGTCCTCACAGTGCTGCACTAGCTCGGCCAGCTCCTTCGATGGGATCTCCTCATCACCGGGCATGTAGACCGAAGCTAGTACTAGCATCTGATCATTGGGCCCTGTTCGTATTCCCACGGCTGTGAGATCTCTAGAACAAAAGTTAGTCAGCAGCAATGCTGGTACCGTTCGAGGAATGTATATGCATGTTCTCGGCTTAGGAGCCGAGCTCCAGTGCAATATCTTACCTCCGATGTTGTTGAGTCCACATATGGTGTCGCCTCTAATCCACGGCTCCTGGGTTAGGGCTATTGTGTGGTGGTTAACCTTCAGCAGCCTGCGTAGGGTAGCCGTTGCAATTTGCTTGTGCTGGAGGTTTGTCTGTACGACTCTAGTCTGACGAAGATCCGAGAACATTGATGTCCACGGACTCCCCGTCAGACGAGTCGTGCTCGTCGTCGACGTCCGTCACAGCGATGTTTGTCGCTGCGGGCGTCGTGTGTGCTCGGGCTGTGCCCGACGTGCAAGGTTCGGCCGGTGTTGTCGCTTGTCTCTGCGTGTGCCTACTGGCGAGCGGCATCTCCCCGGGCGCGGCAGCCGCCCCGCCACCTCCCGCCCCGGCAGCGTGTAACACTACGTACACGCTGCCGGTGAAGAAGGAGACTCGGCGTTCGCGCGCCTCGATTTTTGGCATTTCCGATTCGGGGATGCCCAGACATATGTACAGGCCGTGTTCTTGCATGGTAGCGCTGTATAGTTGCCAAGTTTGAACAGCGTACCATGGGTTTTGGGCAGCTAGGAGTTGGTGAATCTTCGGGAGGTCCAGGCTGGTCGACCTCGGCAGCCAGAGCGATGCGCGTACGCGCTTCGCGAGATCTGTCTGCCTGATGACGGTCAGCCCGGTTCCTTCAACCGGTGATTGTAGTCCCGCTACCGTCTGTTTGAGCCACGCCAGTGATTTTTCATCCTCGCACCATAACTTTAGGACACCTCCCGCTGCGAGGGGTTTGCCTCTAAAGGATGGCGCGAGTGCAGGCTCGTTGTTTGACCGAGGTGCGAAGGCTGCTTCTATAATCCGCTCCTCTATGGAGCGTTCGAGCTGCCGTGCTTGTTCCACCGTCAGGTCTGTAGGTGGAGTGGCAACGACGGCCACCATCAGATGCGAGTTGGTCGCATCGGCGTAGCTTATCGTTGCCCTCTTGGGTGTTGCGTCCACTCTTGCACGCTTCGACGTGGCGCTTGGTGGTGTGTCGTCGTGACGGTTCCTCTTCGACGGTGTCGCCGTCCCGAGAGCGCCAGGTTGGTTGGTGCGTGCCGAGGTCCGCGTTTTCTAGGGCCGCGTTTGCGGCGTGGCCCGGTGATGCCCCATGGGGCTGCCGGCTCCGCATCTCCGACTGCCGTCGGAGGGTCGCGACGGAGGTTGCCCGGTGCTGCACCGGCCGGAGCGGCGCGGCGGGAGCGAGCCCGAAGGCTCACTCTTCGCCGTCCGCGTGGCTTCCGCTTGCATGCCTGAGCTGCTGCGTCCACCACTCGCGCCGCGTCCGGCCGATTGCATCATCCTGGGCGGTTTCCTCATCGCGCTGGCTGGGGCCGGGTGTTCGCGCTGGTGCGTTGCACCAGCTGTTTGTCGTCTCGCGGGGGGTGCGTTCGCCGATGTTGTCGGTTCGCTACCTCCCGCGGGGGGTGCGTTCGCCGATGTTGTCGGTTCGCTACCTCCCGCGGGGGGTGCGTTCGCCGACGTTGTCGGTTCGCTACCTCTCGCGTGCGCTGCGTACTCGCGCTGGCGTCGATGATGACGGGAGCTCTTTCCGCGGTGTTTGCCTCTACCGGTTCCGGTTGACGCGGAGCCAACGTTCGCCTCGCGGCGTTCGTCTGCTCGACGCGGTACCACCATCCAGGAGGTGTTGGTAGTACGTGCAGGTCTAATCTTTCTCGTAAAACATTGCCCCCCCCCCAGAATACGTGGGGCAGCCTGGACCCGAGGGTGCAGGGAGGGATTCTCCAGCGTCGCGGACGCTGGTACCCTCCTGGGGTAGTTGCTTCTTTTGTTTCACTACTTCCATATTGTTTGCTTCGTATGAGTGTGTGCGTGGGCGTGGACGTGTGTGTGTGTGCGTGTGTGTGTGTGTGTGTGTGTGTGTGTGAATGTGTGTGTGTGTGTGTGTGTGTGTGTGTGTGTGTGTGTGTGTGTGTGTGTGTGTGTGAGTGTGTGTACGCGTCCGTGTGAGTGATTGAAACAACCTCGGGAAGGATAGTCCACCAGCCTTGCCTTAGGGATCTACACGACTTGCGCTCTCCCCTAAGGCCATTCGCCAATTTCTGCAACGGACGCAGGTGCAGAGAGTAGAAGTCAGTGCAGTTCGATGGTGTTAAATGAGTTGAAGTGCACGGGCCTCCGCCCAAAAACAAAGGTATATTAAGTTTAATTTATCAATGGGACCCGCCCAAGATGCAAGGTCAAGTTTGAATGTTTTAATGTTCAAACTCAATATATGAATATATGCAATAAACTAAATTTACTAAATTTATTGATACATACAGCTGTTATGTATCCAAACAAAATGACTTATTAATGCAACAACAAATTTAAGTTAGATTTCAACAATACAAATCAACAATTACTGATTGAGGTTATGTATGACAATGTGTTTCAAGTTATGTAGGTCAACTTATACAAATAAATAATATGTATTTTAGGCAAAAACTGACCTGACAAACACTACAATACTGTCTACAAGGTGATAAGATACAAGCTTATACCAATCTTAGGTTTGTATTCAGCAATACAACAGCGGCTAAATTTCAACTACAGCTCTGCACCAAAAATTATGTCTAGAGTTTGGCTAGAAAGGACTGGGATTATTTGCAGCAGATTGGTGGAAGCGTGATTACATTCATCAGTCCTTGTCAGCCACAACAAATCTCAGACATAACTGTACTGTGTTGCACAGTGTTAAATTGAAATCCAAATTACAACTATCAATATTATATTTCAACTTACCTGATATCTTCACTGATGTCAGGCTTGAGCTAAATTAGACACATTCATACAAGTATATTGGCCAAAATAAATGAATGAAGTATCTTATACTTAGCTATTAGGCTGCAAACGCGACGTTTTCAAGACACGTTGGCACGTGGACGTCGATACCGGATTCACAATTTTCGCAAATGTTCATTAAGATACAACTTATCTTTTATCTCAAATAAACCAATGCCAGCTGATCAATTAGCGGCAACACACTACGGGTTTTGGTTTTACAACCAAATACAAGATCAAAAACGCGCTCACAAAAACGGAATCTTCCAGAGCGAACCAAAAGCTAGGTTTTTTTCACTGACCGCGGGATACGACAAAGAACGAACTATTCGCGAAGCTACCAGGATGTGCTTTTCAAAGGGCGATCAATTTATTTCAATTACTAAACCACGCGAGAGAGACCAAATGACGTCAGCGCAACCATTTTTCAGAAACAGAAGTTGACAGTTCAGTGTGACCATAGTCAAAATTTACAATAGACTAAACTAAACGTTACTAAATCGATATAATCGATTCGACTTATCATAAAAACAATTTATATTTCAAAGACGAAGACTTTCCTATAGTCTGGAGTATTTGATTATATTTTTAAAAGATGAGACTGAACAGAAAATATGCATATTTTAAGTCGAAAGGAAAAAACGGCACCCTTATAGGATCACTTTATTGTCCGTCCGTCCGTCTGTCAAGACACTTTTTCTCAGGCACGCGTGGAGGTATATCAAACTGAAATTTATTTCAAATACTCAAGTCTACTTTCCCATAGAGCTGTGAAAACTTCAAACTTCAAAACCAACGCAATCAAAAGATACAGCCGTTTATGCCACAAATTTCTGCAAATTTTCGAAACTTGCAAGGGAATCAAAACCTATAGGTTACTTTCCGTGAACTCAGAATCTTTAAATTGGTACGAAGCAACTTCTTATAGCACAGATAAAGGAAAAATTGCAAAATCCGTAACTTTTTTGTTACATCATATAATAAAAATACTTTTAATAATTTTAAAATTACTATCCCTTTCCTCATGAACGCGTAGAGGATTATATTGACATTCACATATCAAATATTCAAGTCTATAAAACCTTTAAGCTGTAAAAAAAGTAAACTTCTATGTCAACGTAATAACCGCTTGACCGCGCACAAGTGACTATTTTCCCTTTTTGCAAAAACAGATGAGCGCGTAAACTGTAATTTTTCCCACGCTTTTCCGCTGCGCACTTATCTGTTTGTGGAACTCGGATAACTTAACCGATTGCGGTATGTTGCATATCAATAGACGCGTAATTAAATAAGCTTTCCAATGATATAAATTAAAACCATATTATATGGTTGAAGCCCACCCAAGGGCAGTATAAAGTGAAAATTAGTTTTTTTTCCCGCCATTTTTGAGCGCGATTTTATATTTCGGATATATTCCTTTTTCTCGTCGTTTTTTAATATGGGAGGTATATAAGTATTATACACAGTTAGAAAGGTTTTTTAATTTACTTTTAGAGGAAATAAATATAATGCAAAAAAACATTTTAATATTACACATAAAAAAATATACAAAGATTTTTTTTTAATTGGTGCCAATTTTCATATTTTATTTTTTTAAATACCGTTTTATGTTATATATCAGATTCAGACCTGAATAACTTTCTTTCCAACTAGATTTCCAAGTATAAAAATCAATTCTGATAAGGATCTGATAAGAATTATTTTTATTGGAACCTGCACAGTTGTTTACTTTTTCCCGCCAAAAAAAACTGAAGTTCCCGCCAAAATTTTCGATAACTAATATCTCATAAATAATATGAGTAATATATATTTTATCAAAGGTTTATTTATATACTCATAATAAAAAAATAATACAACGCATAAATGTAACCTTATATACATACATATATATTTAAACTTTTTTACATAAAATGACGTTTTTACGATAATTTTTTGTCTATAATTAAAGTAATACACATTATTTATTTATTTTTTCATGTAACCTCATAATTAATCAGTTAATTTACGATAAAAACATAAAAGTATGATATATAATTACATAATTTGTTTACAATGATGTTTTTAATCCATAATTACGCCCCGCGCCGCGCGCGGAATGCAAAGTCAGCGAAATATATATTTTTTTCAAATGCTTACATCTAAATTATTTTCTGCAAGTATTGCTATAACTTTATTTTATTACATAGATAATATAACCAGGTACATGAAAAGACAACAGCAAACCAGATTCAGTTTATACTTTTATTATGATAAACAAAAGTGTCGAGTAAGTTTACGTTACTACGACATTGTTTACGTTACGGCCGCTCGCCTAAAGTAAACATTTTATTCAAACGTAATTTGTTTTGTACCATTAGAATGAGTAATTCATTAGGTTGCAGAAAAATAAACACCACTCATATCAAGTTGTTAACAATCACACAAAAATTAATTAATTGAGCGCGCCCCCGTCTTTAACTGGCGGCATTGTCGATGCTGAGTAAGCACTTAAAAATGGTAAGCGGTCAAGCGGATAAAAAGAAACAGAACTCTAAGCATATTTTCAAACTCGCAACTACTCGCAAGGGAATCAAAACCTTCAGGGTACCTACTGCCATTCGATCTAGTTTTTTTGTTTTACCTCATGTACCCGTGTGTCGCAGGGTCGGGTATCACTGAAGCATTCCTCGCTACCCCTGAAGGGTATTGGCCCGCCAGTCAGGCGGGCCCCGAACGAAACCCCCTTGGCGGCGGATGAAGGTGTTGGGCTCCGCCGCCAAAACACGCAGCGGCCGCAGAGAATATGGAGGATGGCAACGCAACACCGCATCTCCACTTCCTCTGCAGGCCCACCGCGACGCAACAATGGTGCGCCCCCATTTGGTCGCGGGAGATAGGCCGCGCGGCAACGCAACACCGACACGCCTCTCCTCCCGCGACCGCGCCCGACTGCTAGGGACAGACAGAACTGTCCCTCGCACCCGCACTATTGGACGCATCCTACGCAGGCCTTCGTCAAGCCCACGCGGTGCTTCCACTCCCGGGATCTCACTTAGCTTCACCGTGGGTGACCTAACCTACTGAGCCCCCCCACCACGACAAGGTGGAGATCCCACGGGGGGGAGTCGATCTAGAATCTTGAAATTTGGCATAAAGCAATATTTTATAGCACATCTAAAGGAAAAATTCCGAAAACCTTAATTTTTTAGTTACATCATGTATTTTTTTAAATATTTGTATATACCGACAGGTTTGTACGGAACTCTCGGTGCGCGAGTCCGACTCGCACTTGGCCGGTTTTTTGTACTGTCTGGTAGCTTTATTAAACTTTCTTGTCTTTGCATTAAACTTCCCAGCAGATACGTCGACGTTGCAATATTATTAAAAACATTTGTTAGCTCCCATAATAATTTCGTCACCATGTATATAAGCTTAGTAATTTCAAGAAGTTTAGGAACTTGAAATAGAGATGGCATGATGGCTTTAATAAGGTTATTATCAGGTGTAAGTATTCGGAGTAAAATTTATGGCCCTTTTTAAAGGGATTTCTTGGACTTTTATGACTTAAAATTGAAGGATGAATTCGATGACGAAAATTAACTGAAGGCGTTTTTTGTTCCGTGTTCTTCAACAAAATTAGAAATGTATGAATAAATTTTCATAAAATTGTGGGCCTTGTCTTTTTCCGATTTATATTACCGTGTTCTTAAAAAGCAAATTGGTCGATTATTTTACCTTTTCTTAGTATTTAAATATTATTTTACAAGTCAAAAGATACTCACCAATTTCAAATATGTTTTGTGGCGCAGGGTACAAACAAATATTTTAATATACATTGAGAGCTTTTTCGTGATAGGTAGCCTGGAAATGATATTTTGGAAGACTATCCACATGGTTGATATCTAAATATTGTAAACGAGCTACTTTGTCTGCGATATAGATATATCCTAAAAGTTAGGTAATACGGAATTGTTACCGATAACGGAATTACAGAATTAGTAGTATTATCAAGCATGCTGGACATAATTGTTCGAATATATCCCAGGCCCGTTGAGATTTATTTTATTTCAAATACTCAAACTTGGATTACTGTTGTAATCAAAACGTCTATAGGCCGAGAGGCCTAGTCCAGTAGTGGACTGTTAAAGGCTGACGATGACGTCATTCAACTTTAGAGCATAAATAGAATTCATAGGGCTTGTGAAGCCACCGAAGGTATAGACTTTTATGCATACTATATGCAAAACGCTTACATTCTGTCTGCTCTGTCTCGGGCTCCGAGGCGAAAGTCTCCGATGCAACTGGGAAAACGCTAGGACGATGATGTTGATATATAAAGATCAACGGCACAGTTCCCGTGACCAATAGACTGACAAATTGCTGACTGGCTTATCTCTGATCTCCCTCGTAAAACAATTAAGGGGTGGCGAACCGACTATCCAGATATAATGCCATTACTCAACATTGTTGCCGTCTCATCTATCTAGAAAATCGTTGTGATATTTTGGTTATGTAAACCGACAGACGTTGACTTGACTTGTTGCAACCAGTGGTTTTATTGCTATTTAATTATGGTTATACCTACTCTGCATACGCTTTTCAATGATTAAGATCAACGAGACTTCGTAGCAGTAATCAATTTTTGTCGAATTTCCTTAAAACGATGGTTTTGAAACATGTAGGGAAATCGTTCGCGTCGACTAGTCACTGTGGCAATCGAGTGTAGAATTCGAATTAGACCCATTAGAGTAGTCTGAATGAATATAAATTAGGTACCTACTATGTTATTGCCGATAGAAGGTACATAGTTATCTCCATACCTTCATATACAAAGTTTAAATATAAAATCATGAATCATTATCATCATGTTTTAATATATAATATTATATGAAACTTTCATAAATTTCAAACAAAATTTATAAGAAATATTATAACTTCCCCAAACTTAGAGAAACATGAAAGTAAGTGTCTCAATAAAAAGGAAATACAAAAAAGGTGTAAAACAAAGCCTCAACCCCTTTAAATATTATCTCAAATCATAAAAGTATAATTTATTAACAACCCTTTCAAAAAGGTTTGCATTTTTTATGAGGAATGAGACAGACTTCAAGATACGAGGATTTTTTTGTACTGAATTTTGTCTTAACTTACAGATATACATGTTAATGGATTTGTGGCACCCATGTACAAAAAAATATGTTTGAGGTACACTATTGGAATCCGAAAATCGGTCTCCTTTTCAAGATAGAAAACGGAATATTAAAAAGATACAAATACGAATACGACGTTGACGTAGTTTAAACATAGAATGCATTAGTACATGTTTAGTTCATAAAATCGCCTTAGCTCGCGCCTTCGTGGTCTCTGTAGGCTCCACGTGCGGTCCCAAAAAGTATCCCATATGTTACACTGATAACGGGTTGTGATGCAACTTTACGGTAATATTACAATGAATAGTACTGTAAAGTTTCATCACAATCCGCTTTACTTGAAAACAAACATTCATACAGGGTAAGAAACATTCGTATTATAAAATTATTACCCTCGATGTATGAGCTTACTCAAAAACTTTCACGCTTATAATATTAGTAAGACAAAGCACATCAAGTAGGTCTATACATACACCTATATGGTTTGAGTAAAGAAGATGCAAAATTACAGACCATTCATAGATGTCATCGCGTGCTTCCTCCTACCACTCTAGAAAATTTACTGATGAGCTACAAGCACGAGAAAACATTATTATTTGGCAATAGACACACAATTCCTAAATTATTTGAAAGTGTCCCTAGTTTAGGAACCATAAAAATTGTTGATTGGTCAAATACCACACGTTTCAATTTTGTATACTTGTAATCTCCCCTAAGCTAAACTTCTGAGTTTCTTAGTGGCTGATTTATAGTTTGCCTGACAAACCACATTGGATGCATGCGACCAGAATTGTGGTGTCGTCGCGGCTTCTTCTAAGCATATAAAATATTTTTAGCGACTCTATTTAGGAAAATTTCCTTATCAAGAGGATCAGGTTTTAGCAGGGCTCGGAAACAGCAGTGATCCTACAATATTATAAGACACTCACGCTTAGTAATTGTAAGTTGTAAGTGGGAAAGAGATGACAATGAAGTCTTTTTTGCTCTCGCCATGGCGCGCCATGAGTGTGGTGTCGTTAGAGAGCTTTTTAAAAATTAATGGCATGGTCTTTGTGCGGCAGTGGTTACCTAGAAATTCTCGCTTATAAGTAAAACCAAGATGATGATGATGGAGGAAAAACTTCCTTGCGCCTTGAAAACATTAAGAATAATATAAATGCTGCTATCTAATTCTAATAATTATAATTTTATATTTAAAAGTGATAATACAAATTAGAGATAGGTACATATTTGACATAATTATTTTGTATGGAGTTTGTGTCAAATATGTATCTCTACTAGCCAAATCCTTGAATAGATCGAAAACAAGTGTCGATAAGTCGAAAAAAGATATTAAAATACCAAATCGTACATAAAATCTATGTTCATAACTCGTGCACATCGATACACCAAACTAACAAGCAATGAGTATGGTGTTGTCATATCACTGAAAATCTCATAATCCTTGCAAAGCATTGAGATCAACTATTGATTTAGAAGCATGTATTTGATATCTAACTATTTATGAACTGACATACCTAGTAGAACATAACACTTTTAATCTTTCGTGACTTGCACACAAAGTAATATTTTATGTAACGGGATCATCACGTGACCACGTCTCATGTAAGCCATGCCAAAACGTTGGAGGAAATAGAAGGTTTTTACTTTTTTTTTCGAATAATTACGCGATATAAACCCGTTACATAAATATTACTTGTAGAATTGAGTACTGAATCAGAGGCCTAATCTATTAAGTGCTTATGTGACTCAGTTAAGGTAGCACGCCGTTGAACGTGTACAACAACATTAAGTAACAATACATCCTAGGGCAACATACACATGAACGTCTGATTCCAAACGAGGTAGAGCCCGTATAATAAGAAAAGGACAGGGGTATTCTATGGTTTAGACTAGTGTCATAATATTCAAGGAAAGAACTGCCCATAAAGACAGTCAGATATCTTTATGACAGCCGGCACCGGCGGGAAACCAGCATCGTCACGACACATGAAACAATTATAAATCCGCCTATATTGTGATATGACACGTCAGATGCACAAACTATGCTTAGTTAAAAAATAAGTCCTATTTATATCAGAAGACGACGCCTGATTATAGACATCCATCACGTCAGAGAGCATCACGTACATTTGCTTCATCATGCTTGCTGAAATCACTCAACTATCCAAGTTCTCACTGGGGCCATGACGTATTTGTCTGCCTGTTTATGATATAATATTACACTACAACTAATATTTTGGTTGTGGAAGTGTTTACCAACCTATTAATATCAGAAGATAAGCAAATACAGGCGACTGCAACCACGCCAATTAATCCCAATTAATTATTTCACCACTCACCGAAAATTTTCATCTCTCAAGTAACTATTTACGATATAAACTATTTAACTGTGACGTACCATACATACCTACCTAAACTATAATTACTAACTAACATAATTATATTGAAGTACCGAGATTAATTATATGTAGGTGCCACAGCTCATTAAAGTCAACGGAAACTTAATAGTGTTAATTACTCTCGAGATATATTGGTGTTGGAAACACTGATTAATGAATCCTCCTGTTTTAACTTTTTGTGCTGGAACACTTAGTAAAAGAGGCATATAGCCTGGCTTGTCCTATGCTCAGGTTATAAAAGGTTACAAACGCTAGACTGTGGTATATCCGTACGTTGTTGACCATAGTGCCATTAAAATCTCCAAGAAAAAAGATGATGAAGTCTCCGCCGTTTTCAAAAGGGGAAACCCTTTTGAAGACTTCATGGAGGGACTTCAGGGATGGATAGTATGTATTTTTCACGTTCTCACACTCTGCGCTGTCACACGCTGTCTCTGAAAAAACAGCACGCAAAATATCTGCACATAGGTTAAATATGTATGTGTAATTTTACAAATACCCAGAATTTTAGTATCCTAATGATGATGACTTGTGCGTAAAGTATATCACCTGGATCATTATTTAGATTTTTCACTATTAATCTAATTAAAGCGACAGAAAATATGTGCTTTTACACACAAATATATACAATACCATGATTTCAATAACCCATGCCTCTGATATACTGTTTAAAAAAGTCTAACAAAACTCTACCCTTCCAAGGCGTGAACATAAGCAAGTACTTCTAAAATAACCAATAACCTGATACTGAAACCGTGTTCGAATTAAATGTGGTAACCTTAATAAACGTCGCCATAAATTCACACAAATATTTTCATTTAAATTTTGAGAGGCTTTATCGCCAGCCAGGTGTAGAAAATATGCGCGTTTAATGAAAGACATTCCTTCTCGTACGTATCACGAGTTAGTCTGACACGTTGTCTGAACTATTGTGGGCTTGCACTCGATGTCAGATACGACCTGCCTCAAGGTGGTTTGAGTCTGCTACGTAAATAAGGGTTTTAGTATGCGGGATAGGCTCTTTGGAACAATGAGCTTTGTAGGGCGTTTTTCTAAGATGCTATGTTGGGAGATCAATGTCATAATGTAGTATGTGATAGACACAATACGTATTTCATCTTTCTTTTCGTTCAGATGACACGATTCAGACCCGTTACATAATCTTTAGACACAATACGATTGTGGAAAACAAAGAAATAGAAAAATACGTAACAGTTTATTTTTCAAAAATGTAGGTCATACACAGAGAAATGAACATTTCTATTTAATCGCACGGTTTTTTTCACTTTGTTATGAGATGTAATCAGTTAAATCGATTTAGTATCAATTTAAGTTACGCTGTGGGATATCTGTGCTATTTAGATTCGTAGACACGATATGGATCCTATTTTACAAAATAATATATTAGTAAATATACTTCAAAACTTGGGCTTCAATAGGTACTAATATATAAGAATTCTCTATTATATTATTCTCTATTAAACTAATTAAAAGAAAACACCTAGTAAACATATACCAACATGTTAAGTAGGTAAGTACATACCTAAGTTTCCATTGTTACGATATTATCTTTCACAAAAAGTACAAACAAAACAAACTTCCAAACATTTCCCTAATGTAAAATCAACAGAGACGTTGAGTAAAAACACTTTTAATAATCAGCACTACTGTTCCACTTTATAAAAAGAGAATATTTTCCATAACGTCGCCTACAAAGCCAGAAATTTTATTCGAAGAAAATCTCAGGAACACAAAAGGTGTTCAAATATAAAATTCTTGGCGTGTGTCCTCCTAACAGGTAAACAGTCCTTGTTTGCAAGTTTTGAGAATAGCACGGAATGCTTTTAGTGTGATTCTGTCTCGCTGAATCTTTGCGTGACGACGAGAACATTATTAGAAGTCGTTCGTGGTGCTAGAGAGAAATTGCACAGTAACGAGTATGTACCTACATAACTACACAGTGAAGTATAGGTTGCATCTATTCGTGTTCCAATAATGAGACCATTGTTCAATATGCGAAAGGATCATAGTTGACGTTTCTATACTAATGAAGTTTTATGAAGTTGAGGTTTATTCTGCTTTTATGTTATAGTTCTAGTGTAGTGGCGTTTGTTGTTTGCATACGATGAAAATAATAAGTTCGTCGACTATGGATTTCCAAAGGAGAAGGCAGTAAATGAAGAATAAACTAATTAATATGAATTTGCCTGAGAACTACATAATTTTGATGATCAATTTAATAAATCTTGTGTTCCGTTACGGTTTTTGATTAAATTTACCTGTTTTAATGTTTGAGCGAATAATAAAAACTCAAATTGTTCGCTACCTAGAAGATCACTCTCTCACCAGTGATCGCCAATATGGGTTCAGACTGAAAAGATAAACGGGTGATCTCATAGCGTTTGTCACCCACCTTTGGGGTGAGGTTACGGACAGGCATAGTGAGTCGTTGGCTATTAGTCTCGACATTTCTGAAACATTCGACAAAGTCTGGCACTGTGCGCTTCTTTCCAAGCTCCCAGCCTACGGCTTGCCACCATGATTATACAACTGTGTCTCCATGACAGCCGGTCATCAAAGTTTCTCCAAGTAAATACTAGTGTGCCCCAGGGGCCTGTATTATTTCCTACACTGTTTCTTCTGCATGTCAATGATATGCTCAAAACTGGGTGCATACATTGTTATGCAGATGAAACTACTGTACATGGGCGATATCTTGTTCACCCCGCGGCTAAGCAAGTCAACATTGAGGCAAATAGGCGAAGACTTGTCGCTGAACTTGACCACGTTTTAAACAGTCTCGCAGTGGGGTGCTGAGAATCTGGTCGAGTTTAACAGCAAGAAAACACAGGCGTGTGCATTCTCACCAAAAGTGTCTCCATTACTTTCCCAACCCTCTCTTCTGAATACTCCACTACCGTTACAAGAGAGTCTTGATATCCTTGGTATGGACGTACGCCATAATCTCAACCAAAAGAACTACATCAAGGGTGCCATTAAAACGTTAACATTCCGTAAACTCGGAGTCCTGATCAGGATGAGCAGGTCGGTTTACACCATGCTTTTAACACAGTAAATGCCCACAATATGCAAAAACCGTTTTTTCAATAAAGGCCTGCATTCCCAATATAGCGATACCATAAAACTTAGTAAGTGCACAAACTAAACCGCAAACCCCAAATCAAAAAACAGCTGATAACCAGTTCAAAACACAGCAAGGCACACAGTACTTACTTTGTTTTGGATTGGGAATTTCAACTTGCTAGGTTTTTGATTTGGGAATTTATATGTATAAAAGACCATAAAATCTAAAAATTGCACAGTATAAACACACACACCCGTTGGAGTTTCTAATTCCAGGAATTAGGCTTTAAATTAGTGAGAAAAATCAAATTTCGTATTTTGAGTTTATCTGCTTTTGTTATTAATTCCTCGTTTTTTACTATAATTTGGAACTTTTCACATTAAATTACTTCACCTTCTAAGAATTAGAATAATAAACATGGTTAATTCTCGTTAATGTGTTTTACCGCAATATTTATTTCCTCATTTTCTTTATCATAACTAAAAGTTTAAAAATAAACAAACCCTAATAATGTCTTATTACTTACCGTGTTTTGGTTTAGTTTCCAAGGGCAATGGTTAGTGTTGGATCCCATTCCAAACTTAGTAAGTGTTATACAACGTGCATTGAATTACATTTTTAAAGTTTAAGTATGCAAAAATGTAGACAGTAATCTTATCTACCATCTCCAAGAATCATATTCAGCTGTAGATTCATAGTTTGGTAAGGCTTATGCCTTACCAAACTATGAATCAGCTTTTTTTGCCCTCCTGTCAAATTTGCTCGAAGTCCCTTAGGTACTGTGTTTTGATTTGGGACAGCCGAGGTGTTTCAAGCCGGAGCAGTTGTGTTTGCTATACAAGATGGATGCCCTCGACAGGTTGACGCCGCGTGCTGTCCGTATCATTGGGGACCCTGAGTCAGTCTGAGTCCTGCAATTACGCAGAATTGTTGACTCAATGGCCGCCTTTATCACGGTGAGTGCTCCGAAGAACTCTTTCAATTAATCCCACCCTCTCCCTTCCTTTCCAGAACAACACCGGCAACACGCCCCGGACTAAGGTGCCACTCTTACACGGTACAACAGATACCGTCTCGCACTAAGCTATTCAGTGCCTCCTTTCATTGCCGAACCTTTAAGATGTGGAAATCATTACATGCCCACACGTTTCCTTCTTACTATGATCCAGGGGCCTTTAAGAGGGGCATGAATAAGCTTTTCTCTAGGCCATCAAAGTAGGGGCCATCCCGGCATTTTTATTAATATTTTATTGGCGTGATGACTTTTGCTATTGGACTCCATGTACGCTTAAGATCAGGTGGCCATGCCGTGTCAGTTATTTGGTTAGTGTCAGTTACCTGGATATTGAGTGGTACCTAAAGAAATATATATACATAACATCGAACACAAATACACATTAGGCCCTACAAAAGTATAAGAACGCATTAAAAATACGACCTTCCGAGCTAAAAATACCGAGTCGGAGCTCATAAAACGAATTACGACATCGTACGCCCTTCCATTCGTTACAGACAATTTTCTTCTAACCAATATATAGTTTGCGACCATCAGTAGAACCATTATTGTATACACACGATTATTCATGATTTTATGATTTATCAAACTGTCAGTGTAAACCTATTGAAAAAGTAAACTGTGTTAAATACCTAGGCATGAAAATATATGAACATTTTTATGGTCCCATCTCATAGATTACTTTTGTGACAAACTGAGCAATAGCAATACTTGCTTGAAAAATTCTATCATTTAAGCTTTAAAGTGCTGGCAGTCCGAGAATCTGACAGCAGTTACGAATCATCATAACATTGGCAGTCCACATGGATCATTCTTATTCGAAATAAATATGAAAATTAAATTCGCAGTTTATGTATTTGATAATTAAAACCTCACATTGACGTAATTATGATGCGTTTACCCTTGTATATTAAATAGACAAAAAAAATATTGTAACTATTTATCTTCATAGGAAATTTGTTATTTCGAAAGAAAATAAATGTACATGCGTATAGACATGCCGATATCAAGAGGATTTGTTACTAACATTACTTCCAAATATTTAATACGATCGCGTAGGCAATAAAAAAAAGTACATTTTAGCAGTACTGTATATTTAAAATGGGAGTATTATAAACTAAATATAGCAACACAACGCCCAGGTTGGCCAATCTAACAGCTAGAGGTAAAATAACTGTGAACGGACTATATGTGAACCACTGCAATGCCATCTCACATGGGATGATATAAATAAAATGTAAATTTAAAAAGAAAAACTAACATAGTTCATAAGGTTTTACTAACATATTGAGTCTCTGTTACTTGTCAAATAAACATTATTATTATTATTATAACTTGGAACATGTTACAAATAATTATATCATCCGATCGATGGCCTCTGGCAAATATATTGTACCAAGAGTGTTTAATTATTATGGTGATAGAACTTTAAAAAAACGTTTGCCATATCTGCTAAATAATCTCCTAGAGGACATAAGGAACGAAAATAATAAAACTATATCATAGAGCATAGATATTTATTTATAGAGATGTATTTCTTATTGGCGCTTTTAAGACAAACTTTCTGTGACCAGTGTGACCCATATTGCCGCTTGGCGGCGTGGCAGTCGCGCTGTGACAGCTGACTCTACGAGTGCAAGAGAGACGAAAGTTTCTCCTGTGTCATTTAACTACGAGAGCAAGAAAGACGGAGAACGATGCCAGCGCCGCCAACGGCGCCAACTACGTACTACACTGACAACCGTCAATACGCCAACTTTAATCGGCACACGACATCCTTAAGAAATAAGCTTCTATTATGTAAAAATTTGTATTCTTTGACTATATTAATTAAAGGTAGACTTAAGCAATATTACTTAGATAAGTGCTGGAACTTAAGAGTTTAGTTAGCTATAAGTGCCTAATTATTGGAATTTAAGCTTTCGTGGAACGAACGGGATATATACCACGTACCTTTGTTTTGAGTAACCGATATTTCGGCACTGTCGCAAGCGCCATGTTCACGGATGTACATCTGTGAACATGGCGCTTGCAACAGTGCCGAAATATCGGTTACTCAAAACAAAGGTACAGGTCTCCCAAAGTGATAATGCGCATAGAAATCTTCGTCACTGTTCGGCAACGGTCGTATTCCCCGAGCGTCGGAAGACGATATGTATATAGAGTTTTTAAGTGCATAATTTAGTAAAATTATGTTTTTTGTGCTAAAAAAAATAAATATTGATTTATCAGTAAAGAAATTTGATTCGATAGTTCCATATAAGTAAATAGTGAAGAAAACCATACGATAGCGAATATGCTACAATTTTTGTTGAATTGATTTACTTCGATTATAATACTTTTTAAGTGTCTTGCTGTAGCTGGTGTAATGATGGAAGAAAAGAAGGTTTAAGTAATACAAGGTTTATATTAGAAGAAGAAAAATGGTTTTCAAACACAGGTTACATTAAAATCTTAGAAATCTAATCATAACATCTCAGTTCAAAAGTATTTACAGCAGTGATCATTCCAGAATAATATTACAATTACAAAAAAAATAATCAGAATCAGGGACGATCTCTATTCCTGACATCGTAGATTCATCAGAACTTTCATTATGCTCTTGTTCATTGACACTTTCCTCACTGCTATCACCTGTGTAAATAATTATTTCATCAGAAAAACTATCGATTCTTGGGTCAAATTTTCTATATTCATCTTCGCATTTAACAGCATGATTACAAACTTTTTTCCATTCTTCTGGTCCTATATTATTGATTTTTTCTAATATAGCACCTTTAACTGACGTGACAGTCATTGCAATATTTTTTTTGGCTACGTGTTGCTTTATTTGGGACCAAATATTTTCAATTGGGTTAAAATCGGAATGATATGGTGGCAATCGTATAATTTGATGCCCACGTTCCTCCATTATACGGTCAATGACAAATTCTGTGTATTTCTCTTTATGTCTTTTTATAATTTCATACAAATCGGGTTTCAGTTTCTTTAGGCCATGCGGAATGTTGTGTTGTTGTAACCAAGCTATCATTTGTGGTTTAGGTGTGTTTGAGTTTGGTGGTTTCACAGACAGCTTATTATGATATGGGGCGTTGTCAATTACCAACACACTATTAGGAGGCAAGTTAGGAATCAATTGATTGCGTAGCCAAGCTTGATAACGTTCCGCGTTTATTTCTTTATGATAATCACCTTCTGAGTCGACACATTTATGTAACATTAGAGCCCCTGGGACGAAGCCTTTTTCATTGCCTGCGTGTACAATAATTATTCTCTCTCCTTTGGAAATGGGTTGTTTGATACCTTTTTTGCTGCTATCTTGCCAAGTTTTACCCTTAGTATGTGATGTATGCACGTATGACTCGTCCATAAACACTATATTTCTACCAGGATTCCTCAGCTGTTGTATTTTTCTGAGATATTTGATCCTTTTTAAACGTATGTCATGCTTTTCCATAAGTAACCGTCTGTTATTATCAGTTTTCAGAAACCTAAACCCCATTTATTTCAAGATCAGCCTTAAAGTCTCTGCACAGCCTTTGAAATTAATAGCTTCGATCAACTTTTTTCTCAAATTATTTACAATTGGGAGTTCTTTGAGCGTCAAGTGAAAATTGTATATCATATTACGAATAACACAGTAGTCGAAATCATCAAGTCCCAGCCGAAATCTACTTTTAGGTTTTCCTTTTTTCGGTGTGGAAAATTTCATTGATTGATTCTGTTTTTTTTTTCGTTTAAAATATTTTTTTTTTTTTTAGACAACTCCCGCATTAGGACTAAATCCTGTGTCGCGGGGGACTTTACAAACATACAACTAACGGACACAATGAACACCCAGACTCGAAACAACAATTTATGAATCACACAAAGTGTTGTCTCGTGTGGGGATCGAACCCACAACACTTCGGCGCAGTGTCAAGCGGTGAGGCGGCCGCTTAAACCACTACGCCAACCGTGCAGTCAAAGTTCGTCGTGAAATTCCTGTAGCTTTTGTAACACGGTCCTGAATTTTTTTAAATAACTGTTCGCGACAGACATTAAAAACTATGACAGTGAATAGTGTATTCGAAACCGCGAGTGAAAATCGTATAAAATCAGTGTTATCTAATCGTGCGGTACACCGGGTTCGGTTCCCGGACGTGTCAAAACGTTAAAAAATAGCTAAAATAGTGTAAATGGTTAGATCGTTAATATAAACAACTATGTAATACATGAACATTAGTCTTAAACTTGTGCTAACTGTAGGGACCTTAGATATCGATCATAAATAGCGTTATCAGTAGTGACAGATAAGAGTTAATACTTGATAAAACAGCTGTTTGTTTACATAGCCGTTTATAGTTTTTATAAGTGTTTTTTGGCTTCATACAGACTTGAAATCATGTCTAGATACTTTCTTATTGCTAGTTATTACCTTATATAGTTAAAATAAGCATAATAACAAACATTTGTATGTTTATCATAAATTTTGTTTATTTACGATAGTATTTACTTAAGAAATTCTGTAATTTTCTTATGATTCATAAGTTTTCATGTAATAGGTTCGAATTGAATAAAGATATTTTCATGGCGTTTGTTTTAATAGATGCCCCATATAGTTGCACATAACGGCCTACCAAAATTATATATATAAATTTAGTATACAATAGTTTTTCAATAGAAAATATAGTGGGCGGGCCTTTGTGTGACAGCATTTTTTGGGAGTTTTTATGGAATAACTTAGTGACGCTAGTAGTTAGGTTTAGGTATTGTATACCAATAGATAGAACTTAATGAGCTCTATCTAACGATGTATAGAACATGTACGTATGTATAATAGAAACGAATAATACGTAACATTTGTACTGTATTTGAAATAAAAATAAACGAAAGATTCTTTGTGCACGTGTTCGGTGCGATGGTCGTCGATAAGGTAAAGTTTCGAGGTAATTAAGCGACCATGTATTCGGCCATTTGTTGGCGTCTCAACCACCATCTTGTAACCATCAAGCACCGAACACCTGAACAGCATCGCTCTCAACGTATGAAGATGTTTTATTTTTGAAGCCCCAATACATCGAAGCCATACAGTCCACACACATAGAAGAACACGCATCGTCGTAGGCACACCTCAGCAACACACCACCAGCGCACTGTAGCGGACTAGCAAAGGTTCGATTCCTGGCATCCATTACATTTGTTGGTCGCATCGAGCCGGATCGCCTGTTGCTGCGGCTTCGTCCCATTTGTTGGTCCTTGCAAAGCCGGATTGAAGATTGAAGAATGCCTACGACGCGTTCAAGAGGTCGTGCTCCCGAGGTCGCCGGGGGAGCGGCCGGCGCCGGGCCTAGTTCCAGTACCCCTGCCCGCACCGCCGCTGCCCGCAACCCAGCCGCCGCGGTCGTCCGTCACGACGGGCCACCGCGATCGCCGTCGACAACAGTCGGGAGCGACGCGCCGCCGCCGGCCCCCCCGGCCCCGCGGGGAGGGATGAACGAAACATCACTCAAGATGCAAGGGAGCGAGCAGAGGTGCAGTCGAAAAATGAAGACGGCAAGGAAAGGACGTTACAACCATCCGATAGATCGAGCGTTCGTACAGCGCAACATATTTTGATAGAAAATAGAGATAGAAAGAAGCCAACGAGGGAACGCGACCAACGCTCAGCAGCTACGGGACGCTCCAATAGAAATGTGATGTTGGCTCGAGAAGAAGTTTTGAAGATAAAACTACAGTTAGCACTACAGAAGGCTGAAGAGGCGGCGAACTCCGATGACTACGACGAGGATGGATAGTCGAAACAAGACTACGTACGTTCGTGGTTGGAAGAGGCTCCGGAACCCTAGCCCGGCCCTGAAGATATAGAAGTGATATCGGCGCCCACTAAGAAGAGGGACGTCGACGGGGCACAGAAGATAGAAGATGGACCGCCCTCACAGAAGATGGACGTTCATCAACAGGGAGGTGATTCGCTGAAGCCGTTTATCACGGATCTCACCTCCGCGATCGCCGCGCTCGCCGACAGGAAGCCACCGGACACATCGATAATTGCACCACACCCGGCGGTTTCGAAAGTCATCATGACGCTACCGACGTTCGGCGGCGCGCACACCGAGTGGCTGTCGTTCAAGGCGATATACGACACCACCAAGAATTTCTTCAACGACGTGGAGAATACAGCGAGACTGAGAAGAAGTATCAAGGGAAGAGCGTTAGAAACAGTTAGCTCTGAACTGAATGTGCATGCGCGACCAGATGAAATCATGAAGGAGTTGGAGCTGCAGTTCGGATGACCAGACTCGATCGCACAGGCAGAGACGGACAAGCTGAGGACCCTGCCACGCTGTAGCGAAGCACCTAAGGACATATGCGCGTTCGCGAGCAAGATTAGAAGCGGCGTCGTCACACTTCGTGCGTTGAAAAAGGAACACTACCTCATCAATGCGGAGCTAGTGCGCGTGTTGACCGAGAAGCTACCGAACTCGCTACGTGTGCAGTGGTACAAGACGTACACCGAGAAGTGCCATTCGAAGCCAGATCTCAGCCGATTCAGTGACTTCGTGACAGAGTACGCGCGTCACTGTAGCGCGTTCGCACCGGCTGAGAACATCACCGATGGGCCGCCAAGCAGACGTACCGTGCAGAGGACATACACGGCGACGGCGACGGAGAAGCGAACCCATACGGACACGTCTAACACGAAGTGCAGGATATGTGAACGCGAAGGACACTACTCGTCGGCCTGCAGCACGTTTCGTAACGCCAACGCAGAGAAGAGATGGCAGCTAGCTAAGCAGCATGGATTGTGTTTTCGCTGCTTACGCATACGCCGAATAGAACACTCGTGCAAGCCCAAGAAGTGCGGTGAAGAGGGATGCCGCGCTACACACAACCAGTTGCTTCACTACGATAGAGGAGCCCATAGGACCGAAGACGTGAACATAGAAAAGCAAGAAACGGTCGCCAGTTCGTGCATACGTGCAAAGGCTCAAGCATACTTAAAGATAGTGCCCGTGCAGATAGTCGGACCGGCGGGAGAGGCGTCTACGTTCGCCCTACTCGACGACGGAAGCACCGTATCGGTCATAGACGAAGACATAGCCAAGGAAGTCGGCGCGGAAGGGAACCTGGACCCGTTTACGATCCGTGCCATAGGCGATACGTCGATCAACATGCCATACGAGGAGCCGGCGCCGACAGCAAACAAGTGCCTTTGTGTGCGCGCACCGTAGCCAGCCTGCACCTATCGCCGCAGAAGATCGCCGAAGAGGACCTGATAGACTGCAAACACCTCGAAGGCATCAAGAAGAAGCTGGTGTACGACATAGGCGTGCCGAAGGTGCTAATAGGTCAAGACAACTGGCACCTGCTCATAGCAAACGCAGTACGAAGAGGACCCAACGATCAACCGGTGGCGTCGCTTACGTCGCTGGGATGGGTGCTGCACGGCGCGCGCTCACACACAATAGGAAACACCGTACACTACGTCAACGGACTCGCCGCTAGACATGAAAACACAGAATCGTCGTTCGAAGAATATTTCGCTTTCGGATCGCTCATAGTGAACCCCCGTCAACCGAACACGGACCCCAAGAAGCGGACGGACGTGTTATGAAATCGTTCGAAACAATTGAAAAATAGAAAAATAGAGACGGCCCTTCTACAAACAGAAACACACGTCGTACCGAATAGTTTTGAAGACGCAGCGAAGAGGCTCGCGCATAAAGGAAATAAAATAGACAAGAAACCAGATAGATACATAGAAACGAAGCACTCGCATATAAACACGGGGACAGATATAGAAAATACGGCACAGACGCATTCTCTCATAGTTATGGATAGAGGATACGTGCACTCTCCTACATATTCGAAGGCCGCCGTTAAGCCTACCGTCGTTAAGACAATAGGGGAGCAGTGCATTGCATCCTGCATAAATAGTCGCCAACCACAGCGAATTATAGAAGCCGTACCGGACCCGTATAGATTTTCCGAACGGAAAAGGCTCTTACGAGCAAAAGCGAGAGTTCCACACTTTATAGATTTGTGTAAGGAAACCGCAGAGAAGGTTCTACACAACAATAGACAGAAGGATCCAGATTGGCGTCACGTGACGAAGACGAAGCACAACATCAAGTCGGGCAGAGCGGCACCTCGTCCAGCCGCCGACTCCCGAAACTTCGTGCTTCTCCCCACAGAACACAACCGCGACGCCGAGGACCTTCTTGTGAAGGCGGACCAAGAAAACTCCTTTCGGCGCCGACCTTCGGGAGCTGCGGCGCGGAGGAGGTGTCGCCAGAGACAGCCGCCTGTATTCGTTACCCGTGGAGATGAACAACGGAATGATCACTCTACGCAGTCGTATAATAGCTACGGAAGAAATCTCCGAACAGACAAAGAGACCGCCGATCTTAGACGGCGATCATCGTATTACACAGCTATACATAGATTGGACGCATAGAAAATTACATCACAGCGGTACAGAGTTGGTAATCAATGAAATACGCCAACACTATTGGATTCTTCGTCTGCAGCCGACTACAAAGAAAATAGTACATAGATGTCTACCATGCCGCATTAGAAAAACGCAGCCGCCTGAGCCAGCCACAGGGGACCATCCGAAGACGCGCCTTGCTCACCATCAGAGGCCCTTCACCTACAAGGGTCTTGATTATTTCGGGCCGCTCTCCGTAACCGTCGGTAGACAGCGTCACAAACGTTAAGTGGCACTGTTTACATGTCTCACTTCCAGGGCAGTACATCTGGAGGTCGCCGCCAGCCTGAGCGCCGACTCCGCAATCTTGGCGCTGCGCAGGTTCGCAGCGCGCCGAGGTTGCCCCGCAGAGATCTACTCGGACAACGGCACCAACATGCACGGTGCCGACCGAGAGATGAGAGACGCCGTCGCCGAAGAAGCGAGTCGCCGTGGCATCATATGGCGCTTCATCACCCCCTCAGCGCCATTCATGGGGGGCGCATGGGAGCGCCTCGTCAGGTGCGTGAAGACCGCCCTCTATACGGTCCTTCACGAGCGCCATCCGCACGAAGAAGTCCTAGCTACACTACTGTGTGAGGTCGAGTACACAGTAAACAGTCGACCCCTCACACACGTCTCCGTCAACGCAGCAGACAGCGAGGCCATCACCCCGAACCACATCCTGTTCGGTGGTTCTGCTCGCCTTCCTCCACTGGGCAAGTTCAGCGAGGCTGACCTCAACAGCAGCAAGCACTGGCCGCGCCCAAATCGTCGCCGACATGTTCGGGCGCCGTTGGGTGCGCGAGTACCTACCCGAGCTGCAACACCGGCGGGAGCCCCATGGGTCTGGGCTCAACCTCGAGGTCGGCGACCCCGTCCTGATCGCCGACGGCCAACTCCCGCGCAATACCTGGCCGCGCGCTCGAGTTGTGGCCGTCTACCCGGGCGCCGACGGCGCCATACGCACTGTTGAGGTGCGTACAGCAGCAGGCGTCCTCAAACGGCCGGCTAAGAAGCTGGTCCCCCTGCCCAAGTGACGAGGCGTCGCTCACCGGGTGCTCTGCAGCACCGCCACACGACGGGTCACGCGCGTTGCTGCACGGCGGGAGAGATGTTCGCGACAGACATTAAAACTATGACAGTAAATAGTGTATTCGAAACCGCGAGTGAAAATCGTATAAAATCAGTGTTATCTAATCGTGCGGTACACTGGGTTCGGTTCCCGGACGTGTCAAAACGTTAAAAAATAGCTAAAATAGTGTAAATGGTTAGATCGTTAATATAAACAACTATGTAATACATGAACATTAGTCTGAAACTTGTGCTTACTGTAGGGGCCTTAGATATCGATCATAAATAGCGTTATCAGTAGTGACAGATAAGAGTTAATACTAGATAAAACAGCTGTTTGTTTACATAGCCGTTTATAGTTTTTATAAGTGTTTTTTGGCTTCATACAGACTTGAAATCATGTCTAGATACTTTCTTATTGCTAGTTATTACCTTATATAGTTAAAATAAGCATAATAACAAACATTTGTATGTTTATCATAAATTTTGTTTATTTACGATAGTATTTACTTAAGAAATTCTGTAATTTTCTTATGATTCATAAGTTTTCATGTAATAGGTTCGAATTGAATAAAGATATTTTCATGGCGTTTGTTTTAATAGATGCCCCATATAGTTGCACACAACGGCCTACCAAAATTATATGTATAAATTTAGTATACAATAGTTTTTCAATAGAAAATATAGTGGGCGGGCCCTTGTGTGACAGCATTTTTTGGGAGCTTTTATGGAATAACTTAGTGACGCTAGTAGTTAGGTTTAGGTATTGTATACCGATAGATAGAACTTAATGAGACCTATCTAACGATGTATATAACATGTACGTATGTATAATAGAAACGAATAATACGTAACATTTGTACTGTATTTGAAATAAAAATAAACGAAAGATTCTCTGTGCACGTGTTCGGTGCGATGGTCGTCGATAAGGTAAAGTTTCGAGGTAATTAAGCGACCATGTATTCGGCCATTTGTTGGCGTCTCAACCACCATCTTGTAACCATCAAGCACCGAACACCTGAACAGTATCGCTCTCAACGTATGAAGATGTTTTATTTTTGAAGCCCCAATACATCGAAGCCATACAGTCCACACACATAGAAGAACACGCATCGTCGTAGGCACACCTCAGCAAAACACCACCAGCGCACTGTAGCGGACTAGCAAAGGTTCGATTCCTGGCATCCGTTACAATAACCATCATGGTCTTTTTTGAAAACATTGGCTTCATTTAAGAAATAAAGGTACACATTAAATACCATTTGCCGTGCTTGTGACTAAAGTGGCTTTCCACGTTTAAATTTATCCATTCTGGAAGAATACGTCTGAAAGAAAATGGTATGGGCAGAGTTAGACATATTTTATTTATTTGTTGTATTATTGCATTATGTACTAATATACTTTATAATATTATTTATTTCTATATCTATTTGTTTATTGTGTGTATCTTTTTAAAATGTTTTTTTCTAGTACTTAATATGTATTTAAAGTAGGTATTTTTAATTTTTTAATATTAACAAGCCGTGAAAATGTTAGTATATTTACCTATTTTACAAAATAAACTATTTAAATTTGAATAACATATTTAAATTCACCTTTGAAAACAAAACCAAGAAGGGTGTGAAATAGCAGCTCTATATAATTCCACACAGAGAGAACACGTGCAGTCACCACCATTATATAAAGACGACTGACGGGGACCTTTGACGGACCGGCGACCGGCGAGGACCGCCCGAATTGTTTTCGATTGTGTACACATAATATTCACTCCTATTTCTTTCGAACAAGGTACAAATTGCAAGTGCATTGTTTAGGGCTCTTACAATTCAATGATTGCGGTGTTTCCGGGAATACGACATTTAACGAAGATCTGCATGCGTATTATTAATTTGGGAGTACTGTACGTGGTATATATCCCGTAGGAACAGTAAAAAGTTAGATAGTGACCACGGATGTACATCTGTGAACATGGCGCTTGCAACAGTGTCGAACTATCGGTTACTCAAATCAAAGGTACGTGGTATATATCCCGTAGGAACAGCAAAAAGTTATGATAGTGACCACGGATGTACATCTGTGAAAATGGCGCTTACAACAGTGCCGAAATATCGGTTACTCAAATCAAAGGTACGTGGTATATATCTTGTATGAACAATAAAAAGTTACCTAATTATTGTAATTTTATTTATGTAAACGTTCTAATACTGGATGGAGACTGGATCCCACAGGCAAACCGATGACACGGTTTTGAGGGACACTGCACTATTCCTGTATGAACGTGTGAATGACAAATAAACAAATAAAAAAAATAAAAAGTTCGTAGAAAGTCTAATTTTACTTTCTACCTACCTCTGTTCTGAGAAAAATTTACGCCGTATTAATCTACCCAATCGGGATATTACAACGTTTTATGTTATATTTATATGCCTTAGGTATACTTATTTTATTTTTGGCCATAAAAATGGTAGTCCGAAATAAATAATTTACTGGTCGATAACTTCTTGGTAAAAGTACGAAATACGACTTCAATTGAATACTTAGGTAAAAATACTTTATGGTTGTGGATCTTGATATCAGCAGAATATAGCGCATCTACATACAATAACTGAATACAAGATATAACTTTTGCATCGGAATCTCGTAGCATCTCACAAATCTGGCTGTCATAAAAATGTTAAGGTTCGGCAAGGTTGCTCTATGTACAGGTCATAGGTATACATCGCGAATCTAGTTTAGAAAGAAAAGAAATAAGCAAACACATGGTTGGAGATTCCTTATTTTTATGAAACACGATATCACAACATAAATTGTACAGTATTGCTTTCAATATTCTTTTGTTCAGTATTTGAATTTCTTGAAAAGCATAGTTGATATCTTTTGACCGTTTGAAATGTGAGGACAAAGATGACCTTTCTACCGTGTGGGTGGTATTAAAGTATTACTTTTAACTTCAATATCATAGACTTTTGAAAAAGCAGTCTCCTACGGTCACCAAATAATAAATACCAAAAGAAGAAATTTATGGATGGCAAATAAATAAGTAAAGAATAATTTTTCAAATGCCTTTTTTAGATAGGCTCTTTAGATTGGTAAAATATAAACTACTGGACATTCAGAAAATGTAACATATATCTGATTGACAGCATTATTCGTGAATTTGAAGATGGTTAAAGAAAAAGCTATGGTTTACAATAGATAGGGTTCAGTTATCCAGAGTTAATAGATACTGGAATCTGAAAGTGGCATGTAATAAGACTACAGAAAAGGATCCAGAATAGAAGAGGTCTGTTTTATATCCGTCTAACTAAATTATAGGTTAATCCTTTCTGTAAAGGAAAAATAGGACGTTGTAAATTTTTTCTAACTTGATTTAGTTTACAATAACAATTGATTGTACAGTTACAAAGCAAATAAATGTAATGAAATCTAAAAACGTCGGTACTGAAATATTTCTTACGTACTAGACCATAAGGCGACAAAACAAGTGTCTAGTACTAAATCAAAACTCATCCAATGCTTCAATCATAATTATAAGATTTTTGGGGTACATAATTAAAGAAGGCGACGAAACAAGTGTCGACTGCTAAATTAAAACTCATCGAATACTTCAATCACACTAGAGTTATTGAGGCAATTAATTTGGTCTATTGAAAAGAAGGCTATTAATATGATAGTCTCCATTTTTGCTGTACAAATAAATTCCCTGTATAGTTATCCCTATACCCAGTATACCCCATATGTTGCACCTATCACAACGGACCACCATGTTAACATCATAAGCCGCCATAACTTGCGCAAAATGTCTAGCCATAACACGAACAGTTTCGCAAAGAGAAACGATGACCGTTCCATATTACAACGCTTTTACCGAAATTTAATTTGGTCCTTGTTTGCTTAGGACCAAAGTGGCACACTACAAAACCCATTGTTGTTCTACTACTTTGATATTAGGCGAGTACTTAGCTTCATCACTTTGAGGCTTACATTTTTTGGTGAAACGCTCAGGGAAAGGACTGAGACTTAGCTATTTAATCTACGGATTAAAATTTGAGTTAGAGTTTTGGCTTAGATCCACGCTATTTAGATAAGTGAAAGATGCGGTTAGGAGCTACAGGTAGGGTAGCCAAATGGTCGAGCAATTTAGGGAGTCCTGAATTCTGTAGCGCTTTTTCAAATTTCAGTAGCAACTAACCGTTGAAAAGTTCTGTATTTGCTTTAGTTTCCGCATTACTTTTGTTGTTTATAATCAGAAAATAAACAACTTATAGGCATAAAATATTCATTGCAATTATAGTGTTCGCGACAGACATTAAAACTATGACAGTGAATAGTGTATTCGAAACCGCGAGTGAAAATCGAATAAAATCAGTGTTATCTAATCGTGCGGTACACCGGGTTCGGTTCCCGGACAACGGTGTCAAAACGTTACAAAATAGCTAAAATAGTGTAAATGGTTAGATTGTTAATATACAACAACTATGTAATACATGAACATTAGTCTTAAACTCGTGCTAACTGTAGGGACCTTAGATATCGAATCATAAATAGCGTTATCAGTAGTGACAGATAAGAGTTAATGCTTCATAAAACAGCTGTTTGTTTACATATTCGTTTTATAGTTTTATAAGTGTTTTTTAGCTTCATATAGACTTGAAATCATGTCTAGATACCTTTTTATTGCTAGTTATTACCTTATATAGTTAAAATAAGCATAATAACAAACATTCGTATGTTTATCATAAAATTTGTTTACTTACGATAGTATTTACTTAAGAAATTCTGTAATTTTTTTATGCTTCAAAGTTATCATGTAATATGTTCGAATTGAATAAAGATATTTTCATGGTGTTTGTTTTAATAGATGCCTCATATAGTTGCACACAACGGCCTACCAAAATTATATATATAAATTTAGTATACGATAGTTTTTCAATAGAAAATATAGTGGGCGGGCCCTTGTGTGGCAGCATTTTTTGGGAGTTTTTATGGAATAACTTAGTGACGCTAATAGTTAGGTTTAGGTATTGTATACCAATAGATAGAACTTAATGAGACCTATCTAACGATGTATAGAACATGTATGTATGTATAATAGGATCGAATCATACGTAACATTTGTACTGTATTTGAAATAAAAATAAACGAAAGATTCTCTGTGCACGTGTTCGGTGCGATGGTCGTCGATAAGGTAAAGTTTCGAGGTACTTAAGCGACCATGTATTCGGCCAGTTGTTGGCGTCTCAACCACCATCTTGTAACCATCAAGCGAACACCTGAACAGCATCGCTCTCAACGTATGAAGATGTTTCATTTCTGAAGCCCTTACACATCGAAGCCATACAGTCCACACACATAGAAGAACACGCATCGTCGTAGGCACACGTCAGCAGCACACTACCAGCGCACTAGCAAAGGTTCGATTCCTGGCATCCGTTACATTTGTTGGTCGCTTCGAGCCGGATTGAAGAATGCCTACGACGCGTTCAAGAGGTCGTGCTCCCGAGGTCGCCGGGGGAGCGGCCGGCGCCGGGCCTAGTTCCAGTACCCCTGCCCGCGCCGCCGCTGCCCGCAACCCAGCCGCCGCGGTCGTCCGTCACGACGGGCCACCGCGATCGCCGTCGACAACAGTCGGGAGCGACGCGCCGCCGCCGGCCCCCCCCCCGGCCCCGCGGGGAGGGACGAACGAAACATCACTCAAGATGCAAGGGAGCGAGCAGAGGTGCAGTCGAAAAACGAAGATGGCAAGGAAAGGACGTTGCAACCATCCGATAGATCGAGCGTTTGTACAGCGCAACATAGCATAATAGAAAATAGAGATAGAAAGAAGCCAACGAGGGAACGCGACCAACGCTCAGCAGCTACGGGACGCTCCAATAGAAATGTGATGTTGGCTCGAGAAGAAGTTTTGAAGATAAAACTACAGTTAGCACAGTTAGCACTACAGAAGGGTGAAGAGGAGGCGGACTCCGATGACTACGACGAGGATGGACAGTCGAAGCAAGATTACATACGTTCGTGGTTGGAAGAGGCTCCGGAACCCTAGCCCGGTGCCATTCGAAGCCAGATCTCAGCCGATTCAGTGACTTCGTGACAGAGTACGCGCGTTACTGTAGCGCGTTTGCGCCGGCTGAGAACATCACCGATGGGCCGCCAAGCAGACGTACCGTGCAGAGGACGTACACGGCGACGGCGACGGAGAAGCGAACGCATACGGACACGTCTAACGCGAAGTGCAGGATATGTGAACGCGAAGGACACTACTCGTCGGCCTGCAGCACGTTTCGTAACGCCAACGCAGAGAAGAGATGGCAGCTAGCTAAGCAGCATGGATTGTGTTTTCGCTGCTTACGCATACGCCGAACAGAACACTCGTGCAAGCCCAAGAAGTGCGGTGTAGAGGGATGCCGCGCTACACACAACCAGTTGCTTCACTACGATAGAGGTGCCCATAGGACCGAAGACGTGAACATAGAAAAGCAAGAAACGGTCGCCAGTTCGTGCATACGTGCAAAGGCTCAAGCATACTTAAAGATAGTGCCCGTGCAGATAGTCGGACCGGCGGGAGAGGCGTCTACGTTCGCCCTACTCGACGACGGAAGCACCGTATCGCTCATAGACGAAGACATAGCCAAGGAAGTCGGCGCGGAAGGGAACCTGGACCCGTTTACGATCCGTGCCATAGGCGATACGTCGATCGACATGCCAACGTCGCGACGCGTAGACATACAAATACGAGGAGCCGGCGCCGACAGCAAACAAGTGCCTTTGTGTGCGCGCACCGTAGCCAGCCTACACCTGTCGCCGCAGAAGATCGCCGAAGAGGACCTGATAGACTGCAAACACCTCGAAGGCATCAAGAAGAAGCTGGTGTACGACATAGGCGTGCCGAAGGTGCTAATAGGACAAGACAACTGGCACCTGCTCATAGCGAACGCAGTACGAAGAGGACCCAACGATCAACCGGTGGCGTCGCTTACGTCGCTGGGATGGGTGCTGCACGGCGCGCGCTCACGCACCTTGGGAAACACCGTACACTTCGTCAACGGTCTCTCCGCTATAGATGAAAACATAGAAGCGCAACTGAAAGAATATTTCGCACTGGAATCGCTCATAGAGAACCCACGTCAACCAAACACGGACCCCGAGAAGCGGATGGACGTGTCACAGAATAGTTCGACAGCAATAGATAATAGAAAAATAGAGACGGCCTTTCCACAGAGGAAAGCACACGTCATACCCAATAGCCATGAAGACGCAGCGAAGAGGCTCGCGTACGATAGAAACGTAGAATCGAAAATAGAAAATATAGAACCGAGTAACTCTCACATAGATGTGAAGCCGGTTTCGCACTCTCACATAGTATTAGATAGAGGACAGGTGCACTCTCCCATAGTTTCGAAGGCCGTCGTTAAGCCTACCGTCGTTAAGACAATAGGGGAGCAGTGCATTGCATCCTGCACAAATAGTCGCCCACCACAGCGAATCATAGAAGCAATAGAACCAAGTCAACATCGCCAGGAGACAGTCGGCCTCGCCAGCAAGGGGCAAGAAGAGAAAATTCTCGGCTTGATGTGGAAAACGAGCGCGGACGAGCTGAGCTTCAACCTTACACTCGCACGGCTTCCAGACGGACTCATTGGCACCGAAGCGCCTACGAAACGGGAAGCGTTGAAAATAGTTATGTCGCTATACGACCCACTCGGCCTCGCATCGCCCGTGACTGTTCGAGCCAAACAGATACTACAGGAAGCCTGGCGACTCGGTACAAATTGGGACGAGAAGTTTGACGAAAGCCTCAGAATACAATGGGCATCGTGGATACAGCACTTAGAACAGTTAAAGTCGATACGCATCCCGCGGTGTTACCCCGGGTACAGTGACGCCTGTACACTCCAAGTACATGTCTTTACGGACGCCAGTGAAGCGGCCTACGCAACAGCGGTGTACTGGCGAGCGACTACACCAGATGGGCGTGTGCACGTGACGCTCGTTATGGCGAAGGCGAGAGTGGCACCGCTTAAGGTGGTGTCAATCCCGAGACTCGAACTGCAAGCCGCCGTCATGGGTACGCGAGTCGCTCAAGCGGTAATAGAAGAACATCGCGTCAAACCCGAGGCCGTCATGTACTGGACGGACAGCAAGACCGTACTAACGTGGATCAGAAAAGGAGCACGGGCGTACAAACCATTCGTCGCACACCGCCTAGCCGCCATAGAAGAGCATAGTAAAGTTGAAGATTGGCGCTGGGTACCTACGAAGATGAACGCGGCGGATGCGGCTACACGCGACGTGCCAAACAGCTTTAACTCCAAACACGAGTGGTACACCGGACCGTCGTTCCTGTACGAAGACCCGTCACTATGGCCCGTAGAGAAGCACATCGCCCCCGACGCAACAGGCGAAGAGCGCACAATGACAGCTGTAGAGAAACGTCAAACACATAGAATTATAGAAGCCGTACCGGACCCGTATAGATTTTCCAAATGGGAGAGGCTCTTACGAGCAACAGCAAGAGTTCTACAATTTAAAGCATTATGTAAGAAAACCGCAGAGAAGGTTCTATATAAAAGAACGCAGAAAAATAGACAGAAGGATCCAGATTGGCGTCACGTGACGAAGACGAAGCACAACATCAAGTCGGGCAGAGCGGCACCTCGTCCAGCCGCCGACTCCCGAAACTTCGTGCTTCTCTCCGCAGAACACACCCGCGGCGCCGAGGACCTTCTTGTGAAGGCGGTACAAGAGGACTCCTTCGGCGCCGACCTCCGGGAGCTGCGGCGCGGAGGAGGTGTCGCCAGAGACAGCCGCCTGTATTCGTTACCCGTGGAGATGAACAACGGAATGATCACTCTACGCAGTCGTATAACAGCTACAGAAGAAATCTCCGAACAAACAAAGAGACCGCCGATCTTAGACGGCGATCATCGTATTACACAGCTATACATAGATTGGACGCATAGAAAATTACATCACAGCGGTACAGAGTTGGTAATCAATGAAATACGCCAACACTATTGGATTCTTCGTCTGCGGCCGACTACAAAGAAAATAGTACATAGATGTCTACCATGCCGCATTAGAAAAACGCAGCCGCCTGAGCCAGCCACAGGGGACCATCCGAAGACGCGCCTTGCTCACCATCAGAGGCCCTTCACCTACACGGGTCTTGATTATTTCGGGCCGCTCTCCGTAACCGTCGGTAGACAGCGTCACAAACGTTATGTGGCACTGTTTACATGTCTCACTTCCAGGGCAGTACATCTGGAGGTCGCCGCCAGCCTGAGCGCCGACTCCGCAATCTTGGCGCTGCGCAGGTTCGCAGCGCGCCGAGGTTGCCCCGCAGAGATCTACTCGGACAACGGCACCAACATGCACGGTGCCGACCGAGAGATGAGAGACGCCGTCGCCGAAGAAGCGAGTCGCCGTGGCATCATATGGCGCTTCATCACCCCCTCAGCGCCATTCATGGGGGGCGCATGGGAGCGCCTCGTCAGGTGCGTGAAGACCGCCCTCTATACGGTCCTTCACGAGCGCCATCCGCACGAAGAAGTCCTAGCTACACTACTGTGTGAGGTCGAGTACACAGTAAACAGTCGACCCCTAACACACGTCTCCGTCAACGCAGCAGACAGCGAGGCCATCACCACATCCTGTTCGGTGGTTCTGCTCGCCTCCCTCCGCTGGGCGAGTTCAGCGAGGCTGACCTCAACAGCAGAAAGCACTGGCGGCGCGCCCAAATCCTCGCCGACATGTTCTGGCGCCGTTGGGTGCGCGAGTACCTACCCGAGCTGCAACACCGGCGGGAGCCCCATGGGTCTGGGCTCAACCTCGAGGTCGGCGACCCTGTCCTGATCGCCGACGGCCAACTCCCGCGCAATACCTGGCCGCGCGGTCGAGTTGTGGCTGTCTACCCGGGCGCCGACGGCGCCATACGCACTGTCGAGGTGCGCACAGCAGCAGGCGTCCTCAAACGGCCGGCTAAGAAGCTGGTCCCCCTGCCCAAGTGACGAGGCGTCGCTCACCGGGTGCTCTGCAGCACCGCCACACGACGGGTCACGCGCGTTGCTGCACGGCGGGAGAGATGTTCGCGACAGACATTAAAACTATGACAGTGAATAGTGTATTCGAAACCGCGAGTGAAAATCGAATAAAATCAGTGTTATCTAATCGTGCGGTACACCGGGTTCGGTTCCCGGACGTGTCAAAACGTTACAAAATAGCTAAAATAGTGTAAATGGTTAGATTGTTAATATACAACAACTATGTAATACATGAACATTAGTCTTAAACTTGTGCTAACTGTAGGGACCTTAGATATCGAATCATAAATAGCGTTATCAGTAGTGACAGATAAGAGTTAATGCTTCATAAAACAGCTGTTTGCTTACATATTCGTTTTATAGTTTTATAAGTGTTTTTTAGCTTCATATAGACTTGAAATCATGTCTAGATACCTTTTTATTGCTAGTTATTACCTTATATAGTTAAAATAAGCATAATAACAAACATTCGTATGTTTATCATAAAATTTGTTTACTTACGATAGTATTTACTTAAGAAATTCTGTAATTTTTTTATGCTTCAAAGTTATCATGTAATATGTTCGAATTGAATAAAGATATTTTCATGGTGTTTGTTTTAATAGATGCCCCATATAGTTGCACACAACGGCCTACCAAAATTATATATATAAATTTAGTAAACGATAGTTTTTCAATAGAAAATATAGTGGGCGGGCCCTTGTGTGGCAGCATTTTTTGGGAGTTTTTATGGAATAACTTAGTGACGCTAATAGTTAGGTTTAGGTATTGTATACCAATAGATAGAACTTAATGAGACCTATCTAACGATGTATAGAACATGTATTTATGTATAATAGGATCGAATCATACGTAACATTTGTACTGTATTTGAAATAAAAATAAACGAAAGATTCTCTGTGCACGTGTTCGGTGCGATGGTCGTCGATAAGGTAAAGTTTCGAGGTACTTAAGCGACCATGTATTCGGCCAGTTGTTGGCGTCTCAACCACCATCTTGTAACCATCAAGCGAACACCTGAACAGCATCGCTCTCAACGTATGAAGATGTTTCATTTCTGAAGCCCTTACACATCGAAGCCATACAGTCCACACACATAGAAGAACACGCATCGTCGTAGGCACACGTCAGCAGCACACTACCAGCGCACTGTAGCGGACTAGCAAAGGTTCGATTCCTGGCATCCGTTACATATAGAATAGTTAACAATTTCGTATAGCTAACATATCCGTGTGGTGATGGATTAAAAATACAAAGTATATCTACACTAGCCGGACTGCGAACGGCTGTAGGATAATAATTAAAACCTCTCTCCACAGTGTACACCGAAGACTATTACTGAGCAAGGTTTACTCAAACTATTAATCATGGTGAATAAGTATTCATCGTCTCTAGTTTCGTTTGTTTGAATAACCGTTTTAAAAAAATTTTGCCTCTAAAAGTGGAGTTTTGGGAAATATCACAAAACTCCACTTTTAGAGTAGGTACCAACACTTGGGCATAAAAATATAGGGCATAATAATATTTTATTATCGCCTTTATGAACCCTCGTTAAAGCACTTATGTTTAGGCACCTTTAGCAATTACTATTAATAGACTGTCTATTAAGGAGTGTAGGTACAACGAACCTTTCTTATTTACGCGTTTCAGGCTGTATTGGAAATTCAGGACGGAAGCAATAATAAAACGAAATTTCGTACACAATTTATCGTATAATTTATTTAATCTGAAATATAAAATGGAATAGTCTCTATATTTTTTACCTTGATTCTGGTTAAATTAATTTGGCACTGGTTCGATTCTTACACGAGTTGCATGTTTATATGTATTGATTATGTACCTGCTTACTGCAGCCTAGAGGCGTCCACTGTTTGACATAGGCCTCCCACAAGACTCAGTGGACATATATCGCGGTGAAGTAAAATTGTAGTTGCTCTTTGTGTGCACAAAAGTACCTACTGAGTAAAGGTCCTCTTCCTCCCTTTACTTCAGTACTTTACATGATTAAATTACCTATATAAGCTAAATAATCAATTTATGTTATCATGTTAGTAAAATGACGATGCTTTGTAAACGCAATTCATTAAATGATTATTAATTAAGAAATAAATATTGTTAAAGATAAGCTACCTTACAAAAAATTAGACTATAGAACACAGAAATAACCTCTTTAAAGCCTGCTATAGTAATGTTAACTAGGTCAATTTCAATGTGGCAACTAAAATGTGTGCATTCGCTACACAGTGAGAAAATATTATGGCCTAGAAGTAGGTCTGAGACGGCGGGTCAACCGAGCAATCAGCCGGAGTAATCGAAGGTGCGGTTTGTTTTCCGGTCACTGTAACCCGGGTAAAATGGACGGCAGGGCACGGCTAGTTTATACTTTTGCGGAAACTAATAATTAAGTCGCAATGTGGATCACGGAGTTGGTTGAGGCTACTATTTCAAAAGCTGATTGAACTAGCTTCAAGATTGAATACGTGTTAATGGCGTGTTTTAAATAGGTGACACCAATTTAGGCTGTGTTAAAATAAAACTATATTTCGGAGAAACACATTGCAAGAGCTCAACTACAATAACAGAAAAAAATAAAATAATACCTAATAAGGCTATTAAAGTAGATGTGATGTTTATTAAAAATAATTCCATTATTTTGAACGGCATATAAATCTAATCGTCGTTAATATGCGCCGTTTGCTTTGCGACTTATGTTTCTGCATACATTTATGGCCGATTTTGGGATTTAATTATTGTTTTCGATATGACGGACTGGGCTTTTTCTATACATATATTATCAGTATTAGAGTAAAAACTATCGTGAGTTGTCATAATTAGAGTAACTGTAACCGGTTGTACTCACGTATTATTTTTGGTCGGAGTAGCCCGACTAGGAGTAGAATGCGACACAGTCAGCACGGTGTGTACACATCCAACGTCCTTCACGGTGCAGCGGAACACGTTGCAAGATGACGTTCACACAGGCACACCGGACACGCCGGCAACGCAACCAACTTCATCGCAGGCGCCGGTGAATACGTCCTCTACACGCTCGCAACGACAAGCTGCGCGGTGGGCCCGCTTCAGTGGAGCGCCCGACGCCGACGCGGACGGTCACGCTTGCTCATGATTAAGGACCTCCGTATGGTCCGAAACTAGTCGGGCTACTCCGACCAAAAATAATACGTGAGTACAACCGGTTACAGTTACTCTAAATATATTATCAGTAGCAGTACAAAATATGAAATTTACATTCACCATACATATTTCCCGATCACAAGAAATAAGTAGGTACTTCCATTACGTTAAATCTAGAACATAATTATTACTGCAGGTACCAAGATTTTAACTTTAAAGTATAATACTACGATAAAAACAGCCTTAAATAAACGTATAAAATGGCGTCAATACAGCGTAATTAAAAAGAACAAACTGTCACCCAGTCCTGTGACTTATTGTCTGAAACTTGCAACTTCTGCAACAGACTGTAGTTAGGAAGAACTCAGTTCCCAAGAACAAAGAAAAAGAAACATAAAGTGCACAAAAAGGGATAATATTCAAGTTCCGTGACTAAAAGGAGGGTTAATATAATTACTGAAAGCACCTTTGCATTTTTTGCTTAGAGTGAGGTTTCTCCTCTCATGGAGGTCATTGAACGCAGAGCAGGTAAGTGTAGGCGCAGTCGAGGATCTAATGGTGTAACTTTTCAGTCAATTGCGAACATCATAATTTACTTGACAGCATTATTGATGATGGTTTATCACCTTTGAGACGAGGTTTATTTCGTGTAATAAATGTAATCTAAGTAATTTGAGTTTATTTAAACGATATAAGCCTAGCTATATATACGAGGTCAAACTGAAAGTTCTTAGAACTGGCCACTTATAAACAATATAATAAAAAAAATATTCTAAAATTTGAAAATAGAACTCTTTGCCAATATTACTGAGTATATATTTCATTCATTTGTCATTTGTTTTACGATTTGGCGGCAAATTGAAAATTGTCTGTGTCACGTCAACATGAATTTAACACGAGAAAATTTTCGTGCAATGATTTTTTATGCCTTTCGATGTCATTTAAGTCAACAAGAAAGTTATGATAGACTACGATTGGCCTTTCACGATGAAGCCCCATCTCGTGCGACTGTTTACAACTGGTTTAATGAGTTTAAACGTGGTCGCACTAATCTCACTGATGATGTACGTGAGGGACGGCCTTCTACGGCGACGACTGAAAATAACATCTGTGTTGTGCGGCGTATGATAGAGACTGACAAAAGAGTGACCTATCAGCAGATTCGGACAAGCTTAGGCATCGGTATGAGTCAAGTGCACAAAATCCTCCACGAACATTTAGCGGTCAGGAAGCTTTGCGCCCGGTGGATACCTCATAATTTGACTAAGGCTCAAAAACTCCATCGTGTGGATTGGTGCCGTAAAATGATTGAAAGATTTAACGGAGGTGACTCAAATGCTGTGTTCGACATACTAACAGGTGACGAAAGCTGGATTTACTGTTATGATCCTGAAACCAAAAGACAATCTGCTCAGTGGGTGTTTCCTTTCGAGGAGTTGCCAACTAAAGTGAAGAGAGATCGAAGTGCGGGAAAAAAATGGTGGCCTCGTTCTTTGGAAGGATAGGTCATTTCGCAACAATTGTGTTAGAGGATCAAAAAACAGTTTCTGCAGAATGGTACACTACCAATTGTTTGCCACTTGTCTTGGAAAAAGTTCGAGAGAAACGACCTCGCAGTAGGATCCTCCTTCACCACGACAACGCCTCGTCGCACACCGCCAAGCGAACGATCGACTATTTGGCGACATCAAACGTTGAATTACTGGGTCACCCGCCGTATAGCCCCGACCTCGCGCCTTGTGATTTTTATTTATTTCCAAAAATTAAAGAAAAACTTAAAGGAAAGCGGTTTATGAATGCTGAAGAAGCGGTGGCTGCGTATCGCGATGCCATTGAAGAGACCCCTAAGGACGAGTGGGCACAGTGCTTTTCCCAGTGGTTCCATCGCATGCAGCGGTGTATTGACGTCAATGGACAATATTTTGAAAAGATATAATAAAACTAATAACTGGCTAATGTAATCAGTTTTTGATTTTCTAAGAACTTTCAGTTTGACCCTCGTAGCTATTAGCTATGTTTAGATACGGTTTTTGGAAAGTCTACAAAAATAATCGCGGTCAGTTAAGATAGTAGAACTTAGAATAAATTTAAATCTAAAGCATTTGGTAAGAATTTCAACTATCCCAATCAAAAACATTCGTTGTCAATTACTTTCTGGGTATATAGCAACTATCTTTGTATCAAGTTCACGAAGGTAATCGAAGCAAAGTTACGTGATACATGTGAACAACAATGTGAAATTGTCTTTTGTATAGAAAAAGATAATTTTGGTAAAAGAACGATTACGCTTTTTACCTACCTTCTGCAAAAAAAATCTCCGAATTCGCATTGCGGCCTTTCAACCAATTATGCACCATTACAGAACGATATTTAAACCGGGCCGCCAACGCTAATGAGATCATTAAGTGACCGCAATATCCAATAAATTAATGGAATAGTACATTGTTCACCGAGGGAGGAAAGGAACCGATTACTAGCGAGGGAGCAGTTTGTGGCCCGAAGGCACAGCCTAGGGCCACAATACTCCCGAGGTAGGAATGGGACATTCACCCGAGTGGTACACAGTGCTTTATACTACACCTGTGAGGAACATTTAAAGACTTGTATTGTAGAAAGTATTTAATAATATGAAATAAAAATTTATTACAAAGAACATGACTGACCTAATTAAAATCTATGTTACAATTCGTGCAATTATTTAAAGTAACGTCTTTACTTTATCTATACTAACATAATAAAGCGGAAGAGTTTGTTTGTTTGTTTGTTTGTTTTTCGTGAAAAATTCTTTTTGTATACGATAGCCCAGTTATTCCGGAAGGCTATAGGCTATATAACATAACGCTTCGACCCTTTGGGGCCGGGCAAAAGGCTAAAAAGGCTAAAAGATAATGTCGGCTAATCTCAGGAACTAGCAGTCGGATTTTAAAAATTGTTATTGCCTATGATAGCCCAATTATTCCGAAAGGCTATAGGCTATATAAAATTACGCCATAACTTTTAGGGGCCAGACAAAAATAATAAAATGGTCAAACGAGAAGGGGAAGGGTTCGGGCAAAGGCAAAAAAAGGCCAAACGAATACGATGCAATCTATATGGGTATAGTTTTCGAGATTTTTGGGACGCTGATTAATAATATGAAATTTATTTAGTGATCCAAGATGGTGGACGGGAAATCAAAGATGGCGGATGAGAAAATTTTAAAAATCAATATGGTTTCAATTTTAAAATTAATGTACGCCATCGATATTTTAAGGGGTGGGCAATCGAAATACAACATGTATTTCGTGA
This sequence comes from Euclidia mi, assembly GCA_944739405.2. Taxonomy (NCBI): domain Eukaryota; kingdom Metazoa; phylum Arthropoda; class Insecta; order Lepidoptera; family Erebidae; genus Euclidia; species Euclidia mi. Next base: position 97,913,159 of record OX123183.2, on the reverse strand, counting down.
TCAAAGATGGCGGATGGGAAATCAAAGATGGCGGATGGGACAATTAAAAAAATCAATATTGGTACCTATCGTCTGCGATGTTAAAAGGGATGAGGAATCCAAATACAACATCTGTTTCGTGATGCAAGATGGTGGATGGGAAATCAAAGATAGCGGATGGGAAAAATTAAAAAAATCAATATGGGTATCGTCTCTGATGATTTAAGGGATGGAGAATCCAAATACAACATCTATTTCGTGATCAAAGATGGTGGATAGGAAATCAAAGATGGCGGACGGGATTTTTTTTAAAGTTGATATGGGTATCGTCTCCGATATTTTAAGGAATGGGGAATCCAAATACAACATCTATATCGTGATTTAAGATGGCGGATGGGAAATCAAAGATGGCGGATGGGAAAAAATTAAAAAATCAATATGGGTATCGTCTCTGATGATTTAAGGGATGGTGAATCCAAATACATCTATTTCGTGATCAAAGATGGCGGATAGGAAATCAAAGATGGCGGACGGGATTTTTTTAAAGTCGATATGGGTATCGTCTCCGATGTTTTAAGGAATGGGGAATTCAAAAACACCATCTATTTCGTGATCAAAGATGGCGGATGGGAAATTTCTAAAAAGTCAATATGGGTATCGTCTCCGATGTTCAAAGGGATGGGGAATCCAAATCCAACATCTATTTCGTGATCAAAGATGGCGGATGGGAAATCAAAGATGGCGGATGGGAAAGTTTTAAAAAATCAATATAGTTATCGTCTCCAGTGTATTAAGGGATGGCGAATCCAAATACAACATCTATTTCGTGATCAAAGATGGCGGATGGGCAATCAAACATGGTGGATGAAAAAAAATTAAAGTCAATATGGGTATCCTCTCCGATGTTTTAAGCTATGAGGAATGCAAATACAACATCTATTTCGTGATCAAAGATGGCAAATGGGAAATCGAAGGTGGCGGATGGAAAATCAAAGTTGGCGGATGGGCAAATTCTATACATTATTTATAAAAATCAATGTTCGTTTGTTTTTCCCCCTCTATAAACTCTGAAATTTTACACTAAGCACTGATGGCTTTGATAACTTTGTTAAGATTTTCCTGCAAAAGTAGTTGGAAAGAAAAGGAACTAGATAAAAAACCTTAAAAAGGCGATACGGAGTTCGCTGGGTCAGCTAGTTTTTAAAATAAAATCAAAACGTAAGACACCATGTAAGACACAATTTAGCTTAGAATTTGACCCAGAGAGGTTGGACGTTGATTTGACCGATATTTCGCGCTTCTTTTGTTTTTTTTTCTTCTTCACAAAAAGATGTCAGTGGCACGGAGATTCCATATTTAAATTATATGAAAACTCCTTGGGCAGGCGCGTGCCATAGATAAGATAACACATAAGAAATGAAAATTCATACAACTTTCTCTCCCGCTAAAACACGTTAGAAATAGATTTTCATACATTTTTCCTCCCGCTTATTCAGGTCAAGGAAAAGACTAACGTTCTCTTTTCATTTTCAGGGAATATTGACTACTGTTTCGATCAGGTGTAGTATAAAAGTGTTTTTCCTAACTTTCCGAATCTAATCTTCTAGGGTCGATCAAGGCTCTGTAGGCAATTGATGGGGTAGGTGACAGGGGTTTGGTTACGAGGGCCCGGCTAAGAGCCCACATTTTCAGGGAATATTGACTACTGTTACAAAGTCTCGGTATACGAGACCAAAAATATGTCAAACAATGCATCAAGCTGCAAAACGGTTGATTTTATACATAAACTAGAGGACGCCAGCAGCTACGCCTGCATTTTTTTTTAATTTACCCGTTTTGGCCGATCCCGTAGGAATTTCGGGAAATCCCTTCTTAGTGCACCCCTACGGTCCCCAAGTAACATACATGCCAAATTTCAGCTTCCTGCACCCAATAGTTTCGGCTGTAGCGTGTCTGTCAGTCAGTCAGTAACGCAAGGATTTTATATATTAAGATTACTGTAACGAATTTTCAAAAGATTGCCCTCTAGGCTCCATAATAAGTTTATCAAAAAAGTTTACCTTACAATATCTAGTACCTTAAATTAACCATCAATTACTCATTTACAAGGATCAGAATTACTCAACCAAATTCTAAGCTACGCTCGTTAACTTAAATTACCAAGTCAATAAAGTATAACCTCTAAAGCACATTTCTGCCTTAGAAACAAATCATTTCGATTCAAGGTCATAAATCACCACGACATACACATTAGCTCAATCCGCGTTTCATACACGCACTGTACATGTATTCAAGGAAATAAAGGCAGTTATAATTCAGGAAAGAGTCACGCGAAACGAATACTACGCCGCGGACAGGAAGCCAAGCTGTTATCTTGATAAGACGAACAATATAATACAACTTACTTGTTACACGAAAATTATTATGTGTGTTACTAGTCCTCTTTACGTTTTGCGTAAAAATGCGGCTCATATGAAACCAAACATGTAGGTACTGGTCCAATTGGTGTTCAGATAATTTAAGCCCAAGTAATAATAATATGAACATGATCATTAGTACATAGTCATTATACCATAATTATGGTTGACCATAAAACGAAAAGCATGTACCATGCAAGTACCGTTCGTAGGTATGTGGAGTCGTAATCACCTTTGTTGTAAAATTTTATTGAGCAAAATAAACGAGTCTCATGGCGAATATATAAATATTGTGGCTATATATAATTTTTATATTCAAAGCTGAATTTTAGCGCCATTGTTTTAATCCATTACGTGGGACTAAAATAAATCTGGCGAAAAGTGGGTGGAGCAATACACCTCTGCCTACCTATAGGCGTGAGACTATGTATGTATGTATGTTTGAACCCATTCCCTGTCCGGCGCAAGACACAATAGAAAATCAATGGTTATGAATCACATATGATACACGGGGCAGTATAACTGCTTATGAGTCATAATCGGGCAATGTCCTTATTTACTACTGGCTGCTACCAAACGGATCATCGAAAAAAATATAATTTCAATTTTCACTTTGATACTTAACCCAAAAAACGAGTGTGAATAGCACAAAAGTTCAAATTGTATTTATGTTAAATCATGCCTTGTAATCTTTTAGGATACAAAGAAATTCTGCTCGCCGAATCTTACGTATCACTGATACCATTGAAATGTTTCCTTTGGTTCAATGTACAAAGTTAATACGTTTTCAATATTGTGTGTAGGTGGCGTGACGAGAAACCCGATAATCAGCTAACTCTCACGTACCGCGCTCCATACATTCAATACGTTATAGTTTGATACCAGTACTAAAGGGTTACAAATATACTTTGAGCTAATACTCTTTTGTAGTTGTTTTTATAGTCTTATTTACTGCCTTTGTGTGAGATTTACTTTGGCAAGGTTATAAAAGCGTAAGGCTGGTTTTAGAGTCACGCGTTTGACGGGCGCAGCCCACACGCGCGCGCTTACAATTACCCTAGATTGTAGTAGCGTTTCATAGTCACGCAGTTAAAACGCGCCGCGTGTGAGACGCGCGCGCCGGCCGCGCTGCCGAAGCTTCATTCATTGCAATGAGAAACGCGAACTCGTTTCACAGTGGTCCGCGCGCCAAACGCGCTGTAGAGACGCGCTGGCCGACGGCGCGTGCCGCGCGCGTCACTCTGAAACCAGCCTTACAGACTTTTTCACTAGATTGACTGTGGCTATGACTGTGATCTAAGAAATAAAAAGCCTACGAGTAAATGTTTGAAGGAATATAAGATTGCTTAGAAAATAATTATTAGCGTATTACTTCACATATTGAATTTAGGTGTATATCTGCCAGATCCACTTTTACACATATTTATTACAAGCAGAGCCCGCAGCTCGCGGATAAAATTTACATAATATCTCAACTTTCATATAAACTTGCGAGAGTCCTTAGACGCCCTTAATCAAGCCCTTTAAAAAAATCCGGTAAAAAAAATCTTAGCGGACGCCTACATTATATACCTAAACTGCTTTTCTGTCAAAGCAGAATGACCCGAACTGGGTTATTTAGTGGCACGTTTGCTTCTAAACTAATCATCTCTAGAAAATCTTCTTTTATTTTATAATTTTATGTATATTAATTTAATGTTAAAGCAAATGGGGTTTTTAGTCATCTTTAAAAGTCTAGCGGTTTTGGATAAAATAAATTCTGCAGCAACGCTGAACTTACAAAGCAAACTTATAATATAATAAAATATTGTTTATCGAATGTAAAGAAGCACCTGTTTTTAAGCTTCCAATTTGCATGCTATTATAGGCACGCTCTAACTGCGGTCCAACGGCGCTCTAACTTTGCTGCTATAAATAATATAAGTTTTAAACTTTTTAATTGATTAATTTACAGGGCTGCTCTTAACTTTTCCATGTAATTGATATGCGTAAAATTTAAAGATTTTGCCTTCTGGTTATACTATAAATTTGCAACCAAGGTGGTAGGTGATTAAGTAACACGTAGTTATGCAGCATGTTTAATTGGTTGCTGTTATATGTATGTTATACAAAATTCTTGCATTACTGACCAACTGACAGACAGTGGAATGAACTCGTATGTTCCTTAGGGAGTGTAGGGGTGTACTAAGGGTCGAGAAGAAACGGTTTTAAATTAAACAATAGTTAAGTTTAAAGTCCAAGATAGTTCTCAAAACATAGGACAAACAGTTTTATACGATGGTTCCACGTTAATGGTGCAGTAAATTGGCTTCTTTACATTTGGTATTATAAAATGCCGATTATTTGAATATATGACCAAGTACTTTGTTGAAAATATAAGCTATGTAAGTACTTTCTTCACTTTTATTATGTAAGAAGTGTTTTGTGTGTGTGCAGATTTTATATATCGTGCCCTTTAAAAATATATAATTTCGTATCCAGTTTATCTTTGATGACAAGCTATTGTATAAAAAAATCGTATTTGTAATTTTTTACGGTAAAAGAAATGCCTCCAAACCTAATCAAGAAAATTACAGCAAGGCAAATTGAATGCTCGCAAATAAAATTCAGGCAAACAATAATAAACCGCTATCAGTAAGATTATTCAATCATATCCAAGGTAAGCAAAACCCAACCACGTACGCTTCAATTTTTTTCCGTTTCAAAGACGTCGGTTCTTACAGACACAAACTTCGAACGCGTAAGTAAAAACAACACATTATATCGTGTGACACGTACCTATATTTCAGACCATTTGCTTATTATTAAGCAGAGTGCCTTACGTCAGGACGTGCCGTTCGCTCCGTTTCAAAATTGGGTCGGCCCTTCTGTCCTATAGAGTAGATATAGGTATCATTATGAAAGCTTCCGAACAAATCAATGACGCTTTTTCGTCACCCACTGCGTATAAAGGTATGGTAATTTTCAATTGGTTTCTAATGGGGGTGATTAATTGTCACATCAGTTTCGCACTTATCGCTTGCCTTGCCGTGTGGAATTCGAATAGGAAAATATTCTGAAGTTAAATTCGTTTATTCTGAAGTGGTTGAAATTAAAATGTTTTTTGTAATTACGCCTATTGTTACAATTTTACCTTTTTGATTTTAGCTTCGACAAGTTTTAAATTGTATTTACTTTTTTCTCCACTTTTTGGATGATCTACAGCATCTGTAATCACAGACAGACCGAAATGGGGTTAATTTCTACGTTGCTTTTGTTAATTTATTTCATGGAACGTAAACTAAAAAAGTGTAAATATGATCACACATAAATTTGGGAGTGATCTTAATAGCCCTGTGGAGGAAAGTATCTTCTTAAAGGCGAGTCGACAGGCTTTATAAGTCTTAGGAAGTTGAGAGAGCATTGTGAACTACAACTGAATTTCTAAAACGGAGATTAAATTTGTGCTAAGCAGTGAGACAAGCTTGGTTGAACCGCAACAATTCCTAATAGCAATACGGGTATAAGCTTTTCTGAGCCACAATTGACAGAACAGTATCAACTAAAATATAATAAAGAAATCGAAGACTTTCCTATAGTCTGGATTATTTGATTATATTTTTAAAAGATGAGATTGAACAGAAAGTGGGCATACTTTAAGTCATTTTTTAGGGTTCCGTACCTCGAAAGGAAAAAACGGAACCCCTATAGGATCACTTTATTGTCCGCCCATCCGTCTGTCAAGACCCTTTTTCTCAGGCACGCGTGCTGGTATATCAAAATGAAATTTATATCAAATACCCTAGAGCTGTGAAAACTTCAAACTTCTTAACCAACGCAACCAAAAGATACAGCCGTTTATGCCGCAAACGGCAAGACAAAACTCGCAAGGGAATCAAAACCTTCAGGGTATTGCCAGTCGATCTAGAATCTTGAAATTTGGCATAAAGCAATGTTTTATAGCACATCTAAAGGAAAAATTCTGAAAACGTTATTTTTTTAGTAGTTTAGCTTTGTTGTTGTCTTCGTATTAATCTTCGCAGCAGATACGTCGACATTGTAAAATTATCAAAAATATTAGTCAGCTCCCATATTAATTTCGTCACTATGTCGTCATCCCTCACAAGTCCAATAAATCCATTTAAAAAGGACCATCAATTTTACTCTGAATACACCTGATAATAATCTAATAAAGCCATCATGCCATCTCTATTTCAAGATCTTAAGTTTCTTGATAACTGAAGGCGGTTTTTTGTTCCGCGTTCTTTAACAAAATTAGAAACGTATGAATAACTTTTCATAAAATTGTGGGCCTTGTTACCGTGCTCTTAAAAAGCGAATTGTACGATTATTTTAACTTTTCTAAGTATTTAAATATAATTTTACAAGTCAAAGATACTCACCAATTTCAAATATGTTTGTTGGCGCAGGGTACAAACAAATAGCCGACATTGAGAGCATTTTCGTCATAGGTAGCGTGGAATTGATATTTTGAAAGACTATCCACATGGTTGATATCTAAATCTTCTAAACGAGCTACTTTGTCTGCGATATAAATATATCCTAAGAGTTAGGTATTACGGAATTGTAACCAATAACGGAATTACAGGATTAGTAGTATTATCAAGCATGCTGGACATAATTGTTTGAATATAGCCCAGGCCCGTTGAGATTTATGTTATTTCAAATACTCGAACTTGAATCGCTGTTATAGTTAAAACGTCTATAAACAATTATCCTCTACCCCTCTTTTACACGCTATTGAGCTTTATATTTTTATTCCATCTGCGACTTTTTATGTGATTCTTTAAAAGAAGAAGCGAAGCGAAGCGAAGCGAAGGCCATTTTTACTTATATTGAAAGCGATCTTTTGTATTTGAAAATCCTGTGTTAATTAAGTCTTGTCTAAACATAGCTTTGCTAAAAAGCTTGGCTCTATTTAGGTTTCAGAGGCAAATCAAATTATTTTCTACTTTTATTAAAATTAATTAATATGGCAATATTAAAATAACATAAAACATTAAACCTTCTTAATTCAGGACTGGAAAAGTGTATTTTACGACATTCAACTTTAGAGCATAAATAAAATTGATAGGGCTTGTGAAGTCACCGAAGGTATAGACTTTAATGCATACTATATGCAAAAAGCTTATATTCTGTCTGTTCTGTCTCGGGCTTTTGTGTCTTCTGTCCGGGTGAAAGTATCAGATGCAACTGGGAAAACGCTAGGACGATGAAGTTGATATACAAAGATCAACGGCACAGTTCCCATGACCAATAGACTGACAAATCGCTGACTGGCTTATCTCTGATCGCCCTCGTAGAAAAATTAAGGGGTAGCGAACCGACTATCCAGATATAATGCCATTACTCAACATTGTTGCCGTTTCATCCATCTAGAACATTGTTGTGATATTTTGAATTTTTTAAACCGACAGACATTGACTTGTCTTGTTGCAACCAGTGGTTTTATTGCTATTGAATTATGGTTATAACTACTCTGCATACGTTTTTCAATGATTAAGATCAACGAGCCTTCGTAGTAGTATCTTATCAATTTTTGTCGAATTTCCTTAAAACGATGGTTTTGAAACATGTAGGGAAATCGTTCGCGTCGACTAGTCACTGTGGTAATCGAGTGTAGAACTCGAATTAGGCCCATTAGAGTAGTCTGAATGGATACAAATTAGGTACCTACTATGTTATTGCCGATAGAAAGTACATAGTTATCTCCATACCTTCATATACAAAGTTTAAATATAAAATCATGAATCATTATCATCATCTTTTAATACTCAATGAAACTTTCATTAATTTCAAACAAAATTTATAAGAAATATTTGCTTCCCCAAACTTAGAGAAACACGAAAGTAAGTATCTCAATAAAAAGGAAATACAAAATAAAGTGTAAAACAAAGCCTCAATCCCTTTAAATATTATCTCAAATCATAAAAGTATAATTTATTAACAACCCTTTCAAAAAGGTTTGCATTTTTTATGAGGAATGAGACAGACTTCAAGATACGAGGATTTCTTGGTACTGAATTTTGTCTAAACTTACAGATATACAGGTTAATAGACTTGTGGCACCCATGTACAAATGTTTGTGGTATACTATTGGAATCCGAAAATCGGTCTCCTTTTCAAGATAGAAAAAGGAATATTAAAAAGATACAAATACGAATACGACGTTGACGTAGTTTAAACATAGAATGCAAGTCTTAGTACATGTTTAGTTCATAAAATCGCCTTAGCTCGCGCCTTCGTGGTATCTACAGGCTCCACGTGCGGTCCGAAAAAGTATCCCATATGTTACTAATAACACTGATAACGGGTTGTGATGCAACTTTACAGTAATATTACAATGAATAGTACTGTAAAGTTTCATCACAATCCGCTTTACTTGAAAACAAACATTCATACAGGGTAAGAAACATTCGTATTATAAAACCCTAATATATTACCCTCAATGTATGGGCTTACTCAAAAACTTTCACGCTTATAATATTAGTAAGATAAAGCACATCAAGTAGGTCTATACATACACCTATATGGTTTGAGTAAGGAAGATGCAAAATTACAGACCATTCATAGATGTCATCGCGTGCTTCCTCTTACCACTCTAGAAAACTAACTGATGAGCTACAAGCGCGAGAAAACATTATTATTTGGCAATAGACACACAATTCCTCAATTATTTGAAAGTGTGCCTAGTTTAGGAACCATAAAAATTGTTGATTGGTCAAATACCACACGTTTCAACTTTGTATACTTGTAATTTCCCCTAAGCTGAGCTACTGAGTTTCTTAGTGGTTGTTTTTTAGTTTGCCTGACAAACCAGATCGAATGCATGGGACCATAATCATAGCGTCGTCACGGCTTCTTCTAAGCATATAAAATATTTTTGGCAACTCTATTTAGGAAAATTTCCTTTTAGCAGGGCTCGGAAACAGCAGTGATCCTACAATATTATAAGACACACACGATTATAAATTGTAAGTGGGAAAGAGATGACAATGATGTCTTTTTTGCTCTCGCCATGGCGCGCCATGAGTGTGGTGTCGTTAGAGAGCTTTTTAAAAATTAATGGCATGGCCTTTGTGCGGGAGTGGTTACCTAGGAATTCTCGCTTATAAGCAAAACCAAGATGATGATGGAGGAGGAAGAACTTCTACGTGCCTTGAAAACATTAAGAATAATATAAATGCTGCTATCTAATTCTAATATAATTTTATATTTAAAAGTGATAATATAAATTAGAGATAGGTACATATTTGACATAATTATTTTGTATAGTCCGTGTCAAATATGTATATCTACTAGCCAAATCCTTGGATAGATCGAAAACAAGTGTCGATAGGTAGAAAAAAGATATCGTCGTGTCAAACATCCCGAATTTTAAAATACCAAATCGTACATACAATCTATGTTCATAACTCGGGCACATCGATACACCAAACTAACAACCAATTAGTATTGTATTGTCATATCACTGAAAAATGCCATAATCCTTGCAAAGCATATCAAGTATTGAGTTAGAAGTATGTATTTGATATCTAAATATTTATGAACATACATACCTACTAGAACATACACTATTTTAATCTTTCGCGAATTGTACACAAAGTTATATTTTATCTAATGGGATCATCTCGTAACCACGACTGGTGTAAGCCAAGCCGAAATAGAAGGTGTTTTACCTATATTTTTGAATAATTACGCGATATAAAACCGTTGCATAAATACCTATTACTAGAAGAATCGAATACTGAATCAGAGGCCTAACCTATTACGTGCGTATGTGACTCAGTTAAGGTAGCACGCGGTTGAACATGTATAACAACATTAAATAATAATATATCCTAGGGCAACAACATACACATGAACGACAGATTCCAAACGAGCTAGAGCCCGTTTATAAAAAAAGTACGGGGCTATTCTATAGTTTAGACCAGTGTCATAATATTCAAGGATAGAACTCCCCATAAAGACAGTCAGATATATTTATGACAGCCGGCACCGATACCAAGAAACCAGCATCGTCACGATACATTAAACAATTATAAATCCGCCTATATTGTGTTATGACACGTCAGAGTCACAAACTACACTGAATTGAAAAATAAATCCTATTATTTTCCAATTAAGTACGTCTTATATCAGAAGACGGCGCCTGATTATAGATATCCATGACGCCAGAGAGCATCACGTACGTGTACGTTTAGTTGGTTCTATCTTAATATTTCACCACCTACCGTCTGATGTTTGCTAAAATCAGTCGCCAATTTCAACTATCCAGGTTCTCATTGAGACCATGAGGTATTTGTCTGACCAATTTGTTTACGATATGATATTACAGTACAACTTATATTTTAGTCGAGGAAGTGTTCACCAACCAATTAATATCAGAAGATAAGCAAATGCAGGCGACTGCAACCACGCCAATTAATCCCAATTAATTATTTCACCACTCGCCGAAAATTTTCATCTCTCAAGAAACTATTTACGATATAAACTATTTAGCTGTGACGTACCATACATACCTACCTAAACTATAATTACTCATCATCCTCTTAGCGTTATCCCAGTTTAAATCTGGGGTCCGCTTTCTAGTCTAACCGGATTTGGCTGAATATTAGCTTTTCCACGGAGCGACTGCCTGTCTGACCTCCGCAACCCGAAGGGATAGCTATATTCCATGGTTTAGACTAGTGTCAGGTTATTAGAAGGTTCTGACGCCCTGTAACGATTGTCAAAGATCTTCATGACAACCGGGACCGACGGCTTAACGTGCTCTCCGAGGCACGGGACAAGCGATAATTAACAATTCAATACGCACATAACTCCGAAAAGTCATTGGTGCGCGCCGTGGATTCGAACCCGATACCCTCTGCATGGCAGTCTGTTAGTATCTCCACTAGGCTATCGCTGCCAAACTATAAAGCTAGAGCTGATGCTAGATGCTAAACTATAATTACTAACTAACATAATTATATTGAAGTACCGAGATTAATCATATTATGTAGGTGCCACAGCTCATTAAAGTCAACGGAAACTTAATAGTGTTAATTACTCTCAAGATGTGGTGTTGGCAACACTGATGAATGAATCCTCCTGTTTTAACGTTTTGTGCTGGAACGGTTAGTAAAAGAGGCATATAGCCTTGCTTGTACTATGCTCAGGTTATAAAAGGTAACAAACGCTAGAATGTAGTAAATCCGTACGTTGTTGACCATGGTGCCATTAAAATATCCAAGAAAAACGATTTCGAGGGTTTCCCCTTTTGAAGACTTCATGGATGGACTTCAGGGATGGTTAGTATGTATTTTTCACGTTCTCACACTCTGTGCTGTCACGCGCTGTATCCAAAAACAGTACGCAAAATTTCATTGTAATTTTTCAAATAATCTAAATTTTTGTATCCCAATGATGATTATGTATGCGTGAAGAATATTACCCGGATCAACATTTTGATTTTTCGCTATTGATCTTATTGAACCACAGAAATTATTTGCTTTTTCTTTTTACACACAAATAAATACAATACCATGATTTCAATAACCCAGCCTCTGATAGACTGTTTAAAATATCGATAACAAAAAGCAACGCTTTCAAAGGCGTAAACATAAGCAAGCGCACAAATAACTGATAAGCCAACCTTTGATACTGTAACCGCGTTCGAATTAAATGTGGTAATCTTAATAAACGTCGCCATAAATTCACACAAATATTTTCATTTAAATTTTGAGAGGCTTTATCGCCAGCCAGGTGTAGAAAGTATGCGCGTTTAATGAAAGACATTCCTTCTCGTACGTGTCACGAGTTAGTCTGACACGTTATCTGAACTATTGTGGGCTTGCACATGATGTCAGATACGACCTGCCTCAAGGTGGTTTGAGTCTGCTACGTAAATAAGGGTTTTAGTATGCGGGATAGCCTCTTTGAAACAGTTTTAGAGAGCTATTTTCGAAGATGATTCGAAAGGAGATCATTGTCACAATGTAGAATGCGATAGACATAATACATCTAAGCTTAAAATTAGATGCCACAATTATAACTGTCGACAATAAAGAAAATAAATGTTTCTGTTTATTGACACTCTATAGAAGTTTTTTACACTTTCCTATGAAGTACTCAGTTAGATCGATTTAGTATAATTGTAAGTAATGCGATAGTTTGTTTGGATTCGCAGATGAGACTTTGATACTTATTGACTAAATAAATTTTAAGCACACTTATAGGTAACCTTCTTAATAATTTCTAAAAATAAGAATGATCTATACTATGAACACGAGAGACTAATTAAAACAATACTTTTAGTAATGATATCCCAACATTTTAAGTAAGTAGGTAAGTACATAAGTTTCCATTGTTACGATATTATCTTTCACAAAAAGTACAAACAAAACAACCTTCCAAACATTATCCTAATGTAAAATCAACAGAGACGTTGAGTAAACACACTTTTAATATCAGCTCTACTGTTCCACTTTATAAAAAGAGAATATTTTCCATAACGTCGCCTACAAAGCCAGAAATTTTATTCGAAGAAAATCTCAGGAACACAAAAGGTGTTCAAATATAAAATTCTTGGCGTGTGTCCTCCTAACAGGTAAACAGTCCTTGTTTGCAAGTTTTGAGAATAGCAAGGAATGCTTTTAGTGTGATTATGTCTCGCTGATTCTTTGCGTGACGACGAGAGCATTATTAGTAGTCGTTCGTGGAGCTAGAGAGAAATTGCACAGTACTCTATACTCGTTGTATGTACATAACTAGGTATACAGACGTATAGGCTGTATCTATTCGTGTTCCAGTAATGAGACTATTGTTCGGTATGCGAGAAGATCATAGTTGACGTTTCTATACTAATTAAGTTTTAAGTTGAGGTTTAGTTTTATTAAGTTGAGGTTTGTTGTTTGCACACGATGAAAACAATAAGTTCGTTGACGATGGATTTCCAAAAGAGAAGGCGGTAAATGAAGAATAAACCAATTAATATGAATTTGCTTGAGTATTACATTGTTTTGATGATGAATTTTGAATAAATCTTGTGTTCCATTACGGTTTTTAATAGAGCTTACTCTCAGCTTACTATACCGGATTTAAACAATACCTACTCAACTTATTTTGCTCTTCTCTAAGTGTCAATAAATATATCAAGTAGCCGAGCGCAACCGATGGAGACAGCGAGGAATCGCGATCCTCAGCTGTGAGGAAAACGATTGAAAAGAAAGCAATAATATAATATTTGTTATTACCTACATCTTGAGTTTTGATCAGAAATCTTATAAGTTACTTTATATTTAAAGTGCTGATGGGGTTGTATTAAATAATAGTCCTGGCTTCTTCTGTATTCCTCATAACGTGTTAGTAAAATACCATGATAATGGGTTGATATTCGCGTTTGAGTAGCCAAAGCTTCTAAATAAAGAGACTCCAAATCGTATACGTTACTACGCATTGCATATTCTACTCATAGTACTCATTACAATATCGTACCTACACTACAAATCTACATAATATTTATTAAAGTTACAAATGTAGGTATGTATGTATGTACCTAAAATAATATTATAATCATACTAACAAGGTGTGTGGTTCAGAACGTGTGTGTCAAAGTCTGGCCAAATTACCATAATATTAAGCAGCGTAGCACATAATTTTGTGATTTATTTCAGTATTCAGGCCGACGGCTACCTAACGAGGGTAAATACCCTACAAAAAACTAATACAAATAAGAAAAGATTGCTATTTTTGAACGGGCAGATAGCAATTACGGATCATAAAGAATTTTCATGAAAACCATTGTAGTAGGTACGCTTTGTAAATGAAAAGTGAAAAAGTCAATACTTACTTTCATGTAGCGTGTATTTTATTTACCTATTAATTAGAACGTTAAGAGTACGCAGCTTTTTACAATTATATTTTAAATTAGCAAACACAAATTATACATAACAATCGATGTCTTTGCTGTGTAGATAAACGCTACTAAAATGTGCCTGATTACCTACCAGTAGATAATATTGTAATGAGGCCGTAGGAAAGAAATATATATTTGAAATACTTATATTCTAAATGATATATAACTTAGTGTCCAAATAATAAGGAAATGCTGAGTTAATCTAAACATAGTAATAGGGTGTGAGAAAGATTAATAAATATGTTGATTACAAGCAATTCGAGGAAGTTATCTAAAACTAGTTTTATAACCTGCCTCTTAATTACAACGAATTATTTTCAATTAATGAACGCAAAGGCAGCGATCGCCTAGTGGAGATACCAACAGACTGCCACGCAGAGGGTATCGGGATCGAATCCACGGCGCGCACCAATGACTTTTTGGAGTTATGTGCGTATTCAATTTTTAATTATCATTTGTCCTGTGCCTCGGAGAGCACGTTAAGCCGTCGGTCCCTGTTATCATGAAGATCTTTAACAGTCATTACAGGGCGTCAGTACCTTCTAAATAAACTGACACTACCTAGTCTAAACCTTGGAATATCGCTATCCCTTCGGGTTGCGGAGGTAAGACAGGCAGTCGCTCCGTGGAAAAGCTAATATTCAGCCAAATCCCGTTAGACTAGTAAGCGGACCCCAGATTGAAACTGGGATAAGGCTAAGAGAATGAACGCAGTAATTATGCACTGAGTAATCAATAATAAACTATAAAATACAACCAAACAAACATAGTTACTCGATAATAAATTATAATTTCCTTGCAATAAATTGTCGGCAAGATTGTCAAGTGACTGTTTGCTCTAATATATTCGTCAGGCGCTTATTCCTTACATAATAAAGGTGGCTTACATTACACTACAACAACAGATGGTTTTACATTAACAGTTTCCGTTATACGTTTGCCGAATGATATTTTGCTTACTACGTAGATATACGTTTAGATGTGTTATTTGTTAAATAGAGAACTGGGGTAGAGCTCTCATGTTGTATTTATTGAGTACATAGGTACTTAAGTAGTGTGTGATGGAAGGGTTTTATGTAGAATATTATATTGGATTTGCTATCCTTTAAATAATTAAATAGATATGTTTTATAGGATAGCAAAATAAATAGATTTAATATAATATCTTTAATGAATGTACTTATCTTGAAGCTGGTCAAACGTTTTTTTATTTCTTTATTTGAATTGGGTTATTTATCCATGTGGATACAACAACCCCATCATGCCTTACACAAAATCAACATTAGGACTTACAACTAAAATATTATAAATACTTAAAATTAAATATAGTTAATCAGCTTACACAATATTTTTGCTACGGTTGATTTTGTTAGTGCTAAAATTGTCTGCACTAATCCTACCTCTAATAATTTCAACTGAAGTGTTTTTATAAAAACTACCCTCTCTTAACTCATCAGCAAATGCTGCACATCTTCCATGACATAATACCAGCTGCAGTTAGGTGAATTTTGGTCATACTTATTCATCTCGTGTATGTAATGAGTTAATAACCTAATATTATTAAGTTCTGAAATTGAAATTACCTACTGTCAATGTCAAATAATGATTTAATAATATCATATAATTACTTTGAACAAATCATAATCACGCTACATGAGATACTGAAACCAGTAATAGAAATAGTAAACACCATTCGTTTACAGAACTTTTAAAACAAACTAAAAAAACATTATGTAGGTAGCCAAAGACATCAAGAGGACCATAATATTATGACCGACTTTACACAAAAGTGCACACTGCAAACCTCTAGATCAAAGGTAAAACTATATTATCCACCAAAACCAACAAATATTGACTCACGAAAAAGTTTCCAGCCAGACTTTGCTAACTAAACAAAAGGATTTTTATTTTATTTAAGCAAATTATGTAGAGTTATAAAGGTATATTCACAGAAAAGTTTATCGTATACTCTTTCACAGTCCATTACTCGATGTGGATATCTCTCAATTTGAGTCACAATATTATGAGGATTTTAGCCTACCATAATAACCTAGATAGACGGCTTGGTATTGAGTTTGGTGTCAAGTTTGCCGTTTCATAACAAAGAGAATAATTCTTTACGACACAATGAACACCCAGACTCGAAACAACAATTTGTGAATTACACAAAGTGTTGCCTCGTGTGGGAATCGAACCCACAACACTCGGCACAGTGTCAAGCGGTGAGGCGGCCGCTTAAGGCGCTGTTATACCTCCGAAGCCGTGAAACACCTAATTTTTCGTCGCGCATCTAGCCATAACGGTACATATTACAAACTAGCAAAAATTAGAGCTTAAAGTCAAAAGTCTGAACAAAAGACTTTTGAAAGAATTTTTCATGTACGTAAAATAGAATCACGGTAAAAAAATCACAAAATCGAGGCAGAAAATAATCTTTCGTCTCACTGTTTGCAATATTTTGATCGTAAGCTGTCATATTTTTTTTGATAATATTGTAGGAAATTTAATGAACTAAAGAATTACCCTATTTATTTTCATATTATACGTGTATATTTTGTAAAATTAAATAAAATCTGCCAAACGTCTATGATTTTGACGCTCGGTAGATCCCATCAATATCAAACGCTTCAGCAATTTAAACCTTATTAGCATAAGCGGTGTACTGAGTGTCAGTTGCTAGTTTACGCCCCGCCCAGACCTCATCATTCGGCTATGAGCCCTGTGAGAGATAGGTCATGTCGCTTGCGTCTCCGCTGCACGAAATTTTACGTAAACCTGTTTGTTATTATAATACGCCGATTTGAGTTCGTAATTTCATGTTTTATGTTATAGACTGAATACTTTGAATCAAATAGGCTTTTCATGTAACTATGGGCACATATAATTAGGACCTAAGTTTATACTCTTGTTGCGTTTAATGTGTTATTGTTTCTGTGCTTATAAATATATAATTAGAAGAATAAAATATGGACAATTAGAGAAATGAAGTTCTACGAAGGATTTGTACAAGAAAGCGTCGTAATAAAATAGAAATTCATCCATGGCCAAGTGATTATGAAATATGTAACATTTTTACACAAATTATTTTCATAAGAGTCTTTTATGACTAACTATGTTACTTATATATTATCGATTATGCATAATATAATTATATAAATTATTCTCACAATACATAGCTGCCACAGTTTTCAATTTTTGAAAGTGTAATAACATAAAATCATACTCGTCCGTGAACACTCATACGTATTGCACGCGTCGCTCTTAGAAATAGATCGTCAACCTTTTGATACATTTACTTAACTAAATTTATTTTGTAATAATAACTTGATTACAATGAAGACCTGCGCTGCCTGTAATACCCAGTTCAATGATGGGGTCCAGTGCGCCAGTTGCCAAAAACATATGGACTTTGGGTGCGCAAATCTCACAGAAAGTGGATGGAAAAGAATGAGAGCTGATAAAAGAGCGCAGTGGAAGTGCTCAACGTGCAAGATCTCGTCACCAGCTGCACCTGCCGTTGAACCAGTCACCATGGACACTATACTGGCTGAAATACGGGACATGAAGCGCCAACTACTCAGTTTGCCAGCATTAATGGAGGATATCCGAGGTATAAAAGATGACATATCTCAGGTGAAGTCGACTTGCGAGTGTACTAGCCTTAAACTGGAAGAATATGGCTCCAGACTATCAGTGGTCGAAACGAAAATAAACGAATTAGAGAAACTCCAAGATGTGGTAACATGCTTACAGACCGACGTGGCGAAATTAAAGTTCGACCTAGCATCTCAGGAACAACGTTCCCGGCTGAACAACGTGGAGATAAAGGGAGTCCCGACCAAAAAAGGTGAGAACCTATTTTCTATTGTTGATGCCATTGGTCGCCGAGTTAGTTACAACTGCCAGAAAAATCTTATTAACTATATCTCTAGAGTGCCGATATATAATTCCAACGAGAAACTTATTGTGGTGAGCTTTTTGAATCGGTATGTTAAGGAAGATTTTATTGCCGCTGCTCGAGCTGATAAGGAGCTTTCCACCGCTGACATTGGACTTCACGGCCCGTCGCAACGAATCTATGTCAACGATCACCTGAGTGTAGAACACAAAAGACTTTTAACCAAAGCTAAAGCTATTGCAAAAGAGAAGAACTATGAATACATTTGGGTAAAACATGGCAAAATACACGTATTAAAAAATAACTCTTCTAAGTTAATTATAATACGTAAAGAAACTGATTTAAACAAAGTTGTATAAAATGTCCTAAATACTGCATTAATTTAAAGGTACTTGCTTGTCTTATTTTGCTTGTAAAACCAAAAATTTTTATATTGCTTTACGTGTTGTATTATTGTTACAAAAGGTTTAGAACGCCTGCTTTACTAATGAGTTTCGTATTCATTTGTCTCCTTAAGCGCGCTGTTTACTTTAAAGCTCTATGTAATAATTATACTCCTGTCCTGCTTGCACCTACGCATGCACAGTATCGCTTGCTTTCTCGCACAGTTGTCGCGCTACCTGGGTATCGGTCGAGTTTAAACATTATTGAAGCTTACCGCCTTTATTCATTGTTCCTTTTAAATTACCCATTCTTTGTTAATTATGTATATAATTATTATTTTACTCTTGCAGACTATAATAATACGTATATTGTTGTTGACTTTATTAACTACATACGTTTATATCGTGTTTATACAATGTTATCTTTAAATTGTCCATTCTATGTTATTTGTTTACATTATTATTTTATTATTACTTACTATAATAGTGCATATTCTATTATTGGCTCTGTTCGCTATTCATGTTTATACCGAGTTTATATAACGGTGTCTCTAGATTGCAAATTCTTGGTGATACGGGTTCATCATTATTTTATTCTTACCCACAATAATAATACATATTCTGTTATTGGTTTTGTTCACTATGCGTGTTTATACCAGGCTTATTTTAAGCGTTTTCTAGATTGCCCATTTTTAATTATTTGTGTTTATAATCATTTTAATATGTCCCAATATATTGATGCATATCCTGTTATTGGCTTTGTTCACTATGCTAGCTAAACATAAATTGAACATCTACTATCAAAACGTTCGTGGTCTCCGAACTAAGACTGATACCTTCTTTCGTCAGATTCAAATTAATTCGTATGACATCATTATTCTTACAGAGACGTGGTTAACAGATGGGATTTCGGATTCAGAGTTCTTTGATGATAGATATATTGTGTGGCGCCGTGATAGGGACTATGTATCTACTGGGCAGTCGCGTGGAGGTGGTGTCTTAATTGCTACTCGGAGGGATATACCGGCTATGTCGCAGCCTACTTTCTTTTCTACAGCTGAAGATTTATGGCTTAGCATACGTCTAAAGCGATATAATTCTCGTTCTTACATAAACTTGTATTTGTGCGTTTTGTATCTATGTAAACAAAATCTCGGTCTATCCTTTTCTTCACAACTTTCTAATTTCCTATTTAAACTAAATCAAAATGTTATTGATAATCCATCAGATGCTTTTCTAATCGTGGGTGATTTCAACATGAGTAGTATTCACTGGGTATCATCTGATAATTCATTTCTAGCTGCTACGAATTGTAGTACTCATGATGAACATTTACTTATTGACGAGATGTGTGCTTTAGATTTACAGCAATATAATGGCGTTGCTAATATTTATGATAGGATTCTCGACTTGGTTCTGTGTAATAACCCTGTAAATGTAAGTGAATGTCTACAGCCCTTAGTGCCCATAGATACTTATCATCCGGCTTTATTATTGGACTTAGATTTTATCGAGGCTCCTATTTTAAAAAGCGTGCCGCGATTACGTTTTTTATATGATAAGGGCGATTTTGACTCCATCAACGGTTGTATCGGCAAAATCGACTGGGTGCGTGAGTTTGCGGGGCGTACTATTGATGATTCAGTAAACTTCTTTAATAAAACTATATCTGATCTCCAAACAAAATACATACCAAGGAAATCATCACATAATAACTCGTATCCAATCTGGTATAGCTCTGCACTCATTAGAACTATAAAAGAAAAGCATAAATATTTTAAAAAGTTTAAAACTTATGGTAACAGATTAGATAAACAGACTTTTAAAATTTTACGCGAAAGAGTAAAAGTGCTTGAATCACAATGTTACGCAAGTTATTTAGAGCTTACCGAGGATTCTATTAAAAGTAATCCGAAATACTTTTGGACTTTTGTTAAGCAACGTTGTAACTCTAAAGCATTCCCTAGTACACTTAGTTATAATAACAAAACGTTTACTTCTGGCGAAACAATTAGTGAAGCCTTATCTGCCTACTTTGCATCAAATTTTCTTGATCCCGCTAACACAAAGAACTTCAATTTAGACCACTTGTCATCGTCTCTTATTGAAGCATCTGCATTTTCGGATATTTCCAACATAAATGTTCAAGTTGAAGACGTCAAACATCTACTAACAACGTTAGACATAGCCAAGGCACCAGGACCAGATAATATATCACCTAAACTCCTAGTACGTTGCGCATCAAGTCTTGCCCAACCAATTACACTTCTTTTTAAACAGTCTCTATCTACTTGTACCGTACCTTCTATATGGAAGTCTGCTTTTATTGTGCCAATTTATAAAAAAGGAGCAAAAACTGAGGTTGTTAATTACCGACCCATTTCTAAATTATGCATTATAGCCAAGATTTTCGAAAGAGTTGTTTACAAACAAGTCTATTCGGCCGTCAGTAACTCAATAAGTACTTATCAACATGGCTTTATGAAGGGAAGATCTACTGTCACTAATCTTGTTGAGTTAAATGACTTTATAACTGAAGCCATGGATAAAGATGCACAGGTTGATGTAGTCTACACAGACTACAGTAAAGCTTTTGATCGAATACCCCACGATATCCTTCTTTTCCGGCTCAATAGCGTTGGTATCCGTGGCGACCTGCTCAGATGGTTTTCCTCCTATTTGGACAACAGATCTCAAGCTGTAGTATTAAATAACTACATATCCAGTTGGGTTCCTGTGCCAAGTGGTTGTCCTCAAGGTTCTTTGCTTGGGCCTTTGTTATTCACGATTTACATTAATGACATAGAATCGTGTCTCAAGTCATCTAAGCTGTTGTGTTTTGCTGATGATATGAAAATATTCAGCACTATATCATCCATAGGAGACATGATTGCACTACAAGCTGATCTGCGGCGACTGGAGGAATACTGTCGTCTGAGAAAGCTTGACCTAAATCCCACAAAATGCTCAGTGGTTACGTATTCCCGCAAACGTACAATTATTGCCACAACATACACTTTGGGCAATCAATTACTGCCCCGGGTCGACTGCATTCGCGATTTGGGGGTTTATCATGATTCGAAATTAATATTTGAATCACATGTTAATGCAGTTGTCGCTAAAGCATCAAAATCACTAGGATTCATTATGCGTTTATCAAAATATTTTACGAAAGCTAAGACGTTAAAGATCCTATATTGTACATATGTTAGAAGCCATCTTGAATACGCATCTCAAGTATGGAACCCGTGTTATCAGAAGTATATAGAGCGGATTGAAAACATTCAAAGACGGTTTATTCGATATTTATGTTACCATCAGAAAGTTCCTTATCAATCGGAAAACTACCTCAATCTCTGTAAGAGATACCATCTGTTACCTTTAAAAAGTCGGCGAGACATCTCTGATACCGCATTTCTAATTAAAATCTTAAAAAATGATATTGATAGTGCTGAACTCTTATCTAAGCTTCACCTGAATGTACCCTCTCGAACTCGAAACAACCCACCTTTAAGCGTACCTTTTGCTTCATCTAACTACAGAAAGAACTCTTATATGGTGCGTGCAAGTAGAAATTACAATGGGCTATGTAAACAGTGCGACTTGGATCCTTATTTTATAAGTGTTGAAACGGCCAGGAGGCGCTTGGCTCTTGACTTTTTCAATTTATAAAAACAAAAATTATGTTAAAAGAAAATGTAATATCAATGTACTGTTAATGTTTAATTATAGAAATAGGTGACACTCTGATATTATTATTGCAGTGTTATGTTATGAGTTTGTTCACTTTTTATATATAAGAAATGTTTTATACGTGAGGACTTGTAATTGGCTTACTGATTTCTTTACTACTCTTTTTGTTTTGATTGCTTAGCTGTAAGTCTTCCATGTTATTTAAATAAATAAATAAATAAATAAATAAATAAATAAATAAAATCGAATCATTTTATGTACCTATATTTCAAATTCATTAGCTTGTCAGAGCGCCTGGAGCGCTAAGATGCCGCCACGGCGAACAATAATGATGACAGCGCTAATATGGCGCTCCGCAATCCGCACACAAGCGGTAACGAATGTTGTATTATTGTGTTTTGAAAATAAACCTTTTTTTTAACATCGGGTAAAACTTTGATTATTCATAAACTATTAGGTATGTCTCAGTACATCTAATATCTTTTTAATTTCTAAAATCAATCATTTATAAGTAAGAAGGTAACTTCTCTGTTTGCTATAACACAAGATATAGTATTTTTTAAATAATAAAGTACGTTACTAATTATCATTATTGTAATTACAGTGAAGTTAAAGATAACAGTTCTGCAACGTCTTACACACATTTGACTTCAGTCATTCCTAACACGATCTGTTCAAGAGCTAGCCAAGAAATGCCAAACAATTTTTTTAACAAATTTGACTCAAATTCCGTAGTGATAAGCAATAATTACAAGAGGGATAGCAGTGTGGGGTTCGAATTGCGTAAGAATATGTTGGCAGATTGAACTTTTTGTATAGTGGTAAAAAGAAGAGATAACAGCAGTAAAGCCAACTTAGTAAAAAATATTTTGTACAAATAAAATATTTGCAATGTAAAATCAGTTGCGCATGGAATCTAAAATGAACAACTGGCTTTGCAACAACTGGCGAAGCAAGAAAATGTAACAATCGAGCCTTGTGGATTATTCGATTATTGGTGCCACGCCAGATGGATTAATAGGTCCAAACATGATTGTGGAAATTTAATGTTCTAAAGTTGCATATAAGAATGGCCTGGAGAATAGTATAAGAGCAAATAAAATAAAAATATGGAAACATGATAAAAAAGTGAACTGACTAGTCTAAACAAATGTTGTAATTGTTATTACCTACCAAATTCAGGGGCAACGCCACGTTACACGCAAACAAAAGTGTTTATTTGCTGTGTGGAGTGGCGAAAGTATACCACTAAAAATAGAAATTATAGAAAGAGATGATGTTTTCTGGGAGAAGCTTGTGGCGTTTTATATGAATTGGCAGTTGCCTGAAATTGTTGATTCTCGTCAAGCTCAAGGGATGGCATTGCGAGATCACGGAGAGGAAAATGTTTCATCAGTGCTTGAAATTTCTACAATACCAAGCCGTAAAAGGAAAGTAAATGAAACTTTGCCTCGTGAGCAACAGCAAATAATAAGTCTTATCACCTCACACACTGCCTTTAACATTCGATGAGAATAAAGAAAACCTGCCGGGTTGTAGCAGACAGCTAACTTTTGATGAGCTGTAAACTCTGTATTTCGTTAATAAATTATAAATGAAAATAAATAAATATCTTTTAATATTTATTTTCTTTGAAACAACGCATATTTGAAGCGAAATAAATTTTTAATATTTTTCCATACAGACATGTATGACGAGAGCTAACGAAAAAGCAGTAACTCAAATTCTAATTCTATAATTTTCTAAGTGACATAGCAGTATCTCATGAATAAGGTATATCCACATATATTTTTGATGTTTCATCTATTTTGAAAAATAATAATGGGTTAGGTATCGAAACAAGTCGCCTGAATTTGAGGGTATTGGTAGTGTAGGGGGCTTAAGGGAGTTCGTTTTAATCACCTAATAGTAATTTTGGCTGCCGGAGTCGCGTCTAAATATTTTTAAACAATTTCCAAAATTTCATTAATACTTCGGCAATTATGCAAAACTGAACGTAGTTTTAATACTTTAGTACAGTTTTACAAATGTCTATTTTATGTTTTATGTGAAAAACGTGAAACGAAACGCAAAACTGCCATCTTGGAATGATCATATTGACAGCTAATGTCAAATTTGTGCGTCATTGCTTTCGAGTGCCTAGGGTTAGGTGCGACTGAAATAAGTAACTAAATAGGTTATGTTAGGTTCTCTTTTGACCCTTTATCCGAAAATAGGAGCCCTTCGCAGGGCTCCGTCAACCTTAGTTTATTAAACTAGTGTGATGAATGTGGAAGTTGGCAGTGCCATGACACCGATGTTTGGAGATTATTTTTTTTCAGAGGAAACCAAGTATTTCCGGCATGTGAAAATGGTGAGGGGGGTTTCAAGACCTCCCCTCCTCTCTCTCCAATCACTCACAACCCCTAAAAACGGCGACGTATTTCGAAATCTTTACCATAATAATTATACCTATAATAACAATAAACATCCATAAATAAATAAAAGAAATCAACTTTTACTAAACTTCAATTATCTCGTAACTCGCTTTAGTTGAGATACGGCTTTTGTGCTTACTAGAGCAGTATTGTGTTTTTAGGGTACCGTAGCCAAAAATTTTAAAAACGGAACCCTTATAGATTCGCAATCTCTGTCTGTCTGTCCGCCCGTATGTCACAGCCAATTTATTGCAAAACAGATTTGAAAACTGGCAGGAATGGAATTAGATGTAGGTATTCTATGAACTGCTTCACTATTTTTATACAAAAACAAAACAAACATAATAATGGCCTCTCCATACATGGAACTGACTTAATTATTTTGAACATCTTACGGCACGTAGGTATTTACCTACTTTTGTCAACTATTAATACCTATAACGTCTAATGAAAACCAGTTTTGCTCATGGCTGCACTGAGAACAAAAATTGCGCTATGCCTATATTTTACAAACAGATTGATGTATGTAATATAAATTTTAATATCAGTATCTCAATTCAATATGCTAAAACGTTTTGCTTGCGATTTTGAAATATTGGAATACGGATGTCACCAGAATATGGCCGCACACGACGAGAATGAAGGGGGGCGCCCCGCAGTAGACGGAGCTAAGCTCCCTTCACCTCCCCTGCTTCACCACCTCATTTACCAAAACAGTCGCTTAGCACAGCGCCTTAAACCACTACGCCCACCGTGCAGTCGTGCGTGCCATCCATTTGTTATATAATATATCTATTTCTACACGAAAAATGACAGAAAGGTTAGATATTAGTTACTAACGCTAATTTTCTGTCACATCTACAGGCATTTCATCCGCATAAGGACCTCTATCATCGTGGTTTATTTTTAAAGACTCGGAAACGCCGGATAAATTGCAAAACATATAATTAATGTATTTTAATAGAAAAGCATAATATTTTTACAACTTGTTTGGTTTTAATCAAAAGCGTGTTTAAAAGAACATTGACTAAATTACGGCTTAAAATAAGATACCCAACGAAAATTTGCACAATTTACTACATCTACAATCGGAATTATATTACAAACATGATTTATATTTATACTATAATTATGCCGTAATTTATACTTAGGCTGTATTACCAGCCTGTTGTCAGCTTATTAAATTATCACAAAATTAATTTAGACGATTTGCCGGTAGGTAAACTTATTAATTAAAATCAAGCCATGTTTCTCGGTACGATATGAAATATTAGTAATAGTTATAAGGGTTTATACAGATAAGCAGCTGAAACTGAACTAGTCTGGGGTATTTTCGTAATATTAAAATAGAAAACTGCCCTAGTCTTACAATCTTGCTATTATTATAAACGCGAAAGTTTGTAATCATGGCTGGTTTGTTATCCTTTAATGAGAAAACTAGTGAACAGATTTTTATGAATATTTGCTGAAAAATACATAGGTACATTAATTATGTCCTGATAATTGACCCTAGCAAAGCCGCATTCAGAAGCTAGCATAAGCTTTACTTTAGACTGCTTTTTTATTTGAATTGCTATAATCCTTTATTGTGAGAAGTAGAGTGAAACAGAAAAGTGGGAGATTTCTGGATTGACCAATAAGCTACAGATATTTTTGTTGTTGGGTCTTTTTAAGTTTATGTTAATGTGTATCAAAACTACAATAAACAGATTTTATTATTATTTATTATTATTAGATATTATAACAGCAGTGACCATTAATGACAACAATTTTTGACGCACGGGAAGTCCCGGGGAAAGTTAAACTGTCTTGCAACCCGCAACGAACTGAATAACAGAAGTATATTGGAGGAGTTGGTAAATAAACAATCCACTTCCCTCCTTAACAAAGCGGGAGACCAGCAACGAAGAGATTTATTTAATTGATGAGAAAATAATTATAAGCACCACACAAAAGAAGCACAAGCAGCTATGTAAATACTTCAAAGTAATTTAATATAGATTAGAAAAATGTATTGGTGTCTTAAAACTTCTTGAACTATGTATGACTAGATTTTACTCGACTGATTTTGGTTATTACAAAAGAAAAGTGCTAATACTAAATTGTAATAGATTTTGGTTAATAGATAGAAGCGAATTTAATTCAACTCAGGATCACGCACTAAACCGTTAAAGTGTCAATCGTGGCCCAGTCCTTAGAGCAAACCATCGAATAATTCGTAATTACGCGTAGCAATCGGCATTAATTAAGTAAATAGCTGACCAGAGCAATTGTATCGCAATCTGTGCAAATCGTGGCTAAAGGCCCCTACTCACCTGTCGGTGTGGCTGTCAATCTGTTGCAAAGATCGCACGATCGACAGGCCCGACGGATTGTCAGGTGAATAGACGAGTTGGAAGCATCAAAGGACGCTGTTACTTGTCACAAAGTCAAGTGGAGGCACCGACACTGCTGAGCTCCGTAATGAACTACCGATTTTCAGAAGACGTTATCTTCAGATAAAAATCCTTTTGGTTAGAATAGTAGTCTGATCACTGTCCGTGTGGTGACGGATTAAGAATACGGATTGTCACCACCCCATATCATCCCATGGGTGTCGTAAGAGCCGAAAGAGGGAGCATATTATGCAGAGAACAGCACTGTAAGAGAAGGCAAACTTGATCCCATAAAAAACATGCATGCCATCGCATGAAAACACGATATATCTCATAAGTAATACATACATATATAAATTAGTGCGATTGCTAAGTCAATCTATTTATTTAAAACATTAAAGATTTTTAATGAACCGACTTGGTATTACATGGATCTCACAACTTTTTACAGTAGCGAGACTTGGTTTTTTGACAAGTATTGTTTTTTATGGGATCTCATTTCTTTTTGTAGATAGTCCTACTTTTCCCTTTCCGGTACCTTCTACTTCTTGTACACCAACAACGTATTTTCTTAATTAATAAACGTAACATTGTAATCTTATATGTTTATATGGGATTAGAAAGTTATTTATGCAGTTGATGTAGGTCGAAAACTGGACCGAAATTGAAAAATGTTTTAGTTTTTACTTGATTCATACACTAAACACTAATTGTATTCCAAATTTGAAGCTTCTATGTCTGCTAGAAGTGCCTTAGACTTTTGATGATAGGTCAGTGAGTGACAAAATCACGAAAATTTACTCGTAATTCTTAAACTACTTGTTCAAATTAAATGAAATTTGGAATATACCATATTTATACCACGCCTGCTTAGGTACTAAAAATAGGCTTCTAGTTTTATCCACAACGAAGTTATAGCGGGTCGAAAATGGCCTGAATTGCTTCGAGAAAAGGATGGTACGGCCGTGCCGCTTTTTTGCTCGACTGTGCGGGGGCACGCCCGTGCCCCCAGATACAAACCCTATACCAACCCGCTAGCGTGGCATAGTAGGCCAATTCCTCCTTCAAAGGAGAGGCCTAGTCCAGCAGTGGACTGTTAAAGGCTGATGATGAGTAGTCTGGTCACAGACATAGATCTACATAGATAACGCAAATGCATGCACTTCGCGTGTCTGAACCCCGACCAAGCGTCGAGGTTGGTCGCCGCTAACTTCAGTCCCCGCGCGTCCGTTGTTGCAGCCGAACGTCCGCAAAAAACTACAAAAATGCCTCGTTGCGTGATAATTAACTGCAATAGCCCAAAAATTTCGAGCACCCAAAGGCAGGAACATATTTCCTATCACAGGTAAGTTATTTTAAAATTATATTATGCGTAAATTCATATTAAAACTGTTTTTAAGTATTCCAAGCTGCGTGTCGTTTCAGAATATACCTAACTATAAATTACCGTTAAGTAAACTTTATTCACATTACGTTGCCGCGTTTGCTTTGGACGTTTGATCTGACGTTGTGTGTTAGGAGACGATGAATATCGCACAAGCGATACTATCGCGCATCGCTTCGGTACAGTTCGTAGAGTAGGTATTAAAAAGTCAGCACGCTTGGTTTCAATACAAATCGTGATAATTGCGTTATCTATGTAGATCTATATCTGTGAGTCTGATAGTAGAGTTCTCAGGAGAGTACCTATACGTACACGGGTAGCCAGCCAGCGTAAGTTTATAAAAATCATCAATTATTGCAGGCAGCCTGGAAAGTTCTATCTTTGGTGCTAATTACTGTTTATAGTACTTATATTTTAACCACTGAATTATATGGCTCATGTCAGGTACTTACCGTTCGTCAGTTATATGTACATTCTCTGTGCAGTAGTGAAGAAACATTCAGTAACTAATTGCCCACCAACTCGTAGGAACCCACTGGGACGTCCACATTATAGAATTTTACCACTAGTTCGATATACAAATAGCCTGTCGCATAGAATGTTCTGTTTTTTGGGCAGTCATTTATATAATAAACTTTACTCTATTTTAAACATATATTCTCTTTCTAAATCTGAGTGCAAAGAAATCATCGATATATATGTACTAAAGTACTAGATGTAGCATTCAGAACATTTACTTTGTTCAAATGCTTTGCATGTATATACCGGCAAAGCAATCTAGTGTCACTTTGACTTGCCTGCGGCGTAGGTCCGCTTCGTTTATTAATTCTGTAACGACGACATATCGGTTAATTCGAATCAGAACTGGAATCTGTAGTAGCGCTAATTAATATTATTTATTATTTAACCAATAAAAAGAGTTAATTATATCATATTACAACATAACAATGTATTTATTTATTTTTATGTGACGTCATTTACCACCATAGACTAACTACTATGCAGACATCGATTACAAGAGATCGTAGGTAAAAATATATGACTAAGAACCGACTTGATGAAGGCATTGGTTTTAAAAGTGTTTTAGTTTGATTAATGTTCTAAGACCAATTTGATTTTGTATAACCCTAATTTGTGTTTTCCTTTTTAGTTTATTGATCGTAATTACTATATTAATGAATATTTCAAATAAAATAAATGTGACACATACCTAGGTACTTTAAAAACAGTAGGAACACTTACACTTCATCATAGTACACATAAATTTGCAGTTATATATAAAAATACGTTAAAAATATACTGAATCAATATATGGCCATTAAAAATAAGGCTAAACATCCTGAATTTTGATTATCTGACCAAGCGACAAAAACCTACGAAATTAATTTTATTGTGTTTGATGGTAATGGAATAGGTAAGTATTAAAATATAATTTTGAGCATTACTTATGCTAGGGTAGATTGGATTGCAATTAATTTAAAGCTATAAAAATAAATTCCTGGGGCACGACTTGAACCCGCGACCACGACGAACCGTGTCAATGCTGTATCGACTAAGCTATCCGAGCCACTTCATCATAAAATGATTTTTCCATTTTGCCATTTAACCATTTTGTTGGTTCACTTATAGTAGCGCATAGTCCCATTTGCCAAATGTGTGTGTGTATAGAACTATGTGGTCAGAATGGACATTATAACAGACTATCAAAACAATGCTGCCTTATATGTTTAGTAAGAAATTTCTGAGCTAGCCTCATGCCAAGATAAATTTAAACTTTTATAAATTATAATTGTTGTTCGTCCCTGACACATGTCCTGAACTTACGCCACTGAATATATTTTCTATTTTTTTATAAAAGTAAGTAACTAAATATGATTAATATAGTTTTTATTATTTTACTGGAATAAAACCACGGCAATTAATGACTTTTATTTTCATAAATAGGTACAAAACTTATCTATTTTCCGATCTTCTGTGAAAATAATCTATACAAATGTCTATAAGTACCCAGTAGCATTAGAGTACGAGTAGGCTGCTCATTGGTAAGATGCCCGGTCAGCGGTAGCTGATTGGCTATAATATGATAAAAAAGCGCTGTATTCCATTGGCGCTACGTGCATATGCGTGTTGCGCATGTGCGATTAGACGTCAAAGCTAAGACAGCTTGGACAATGTTTTTATATGGCATGTTACGTCTATCGTTAGAATATATGTCAATGAAAGAAATTGTTTCAGAATGGTTACAAAAGCTTAGTTACGATCAAACTGAAAATTTTCTGATAACACACGCACACAACACTCGCATACAACACACACACACACATAAACACACACAAACACACACACACACACACACACACACACACACACACACACACACATACACACACACATACACACGTATGCAAATTACTGTCTTTGTGACACTTTTGATATGAAATAATGTGCGGGGAGCCTGGTAATCTGTCAGTTAACTTTGTGAAAGAAAAATAAAAACATGATATAATTTATTACTTATTTATTTATTTATGAATCCTGACGCTCCGATAAAAATGCCTTACATATTAAAGTAACGTAAAACGTTAAAAAATCCTTAGTCCTCTTGCTTCATTTTAACGTAGGGCCACCTAAAGATAAACATACTATTAACATTATTGCTATCAGGGTAATAGATGAATAGCAATTTCTTCACGTCAAATAAAATCGCGACGTCAATCAGGAAAATCTGGTAGTCCAATCTCAGGTGAATAGGGTCTTTTATGCAATCTGTGCAAATCGCGAGTATGGCGGCGTATGGCGAGTCTCGAGGTATGGCGCCAAAGATACGAATCTAACATGGCGGATAGTGACCGCCGACCGCCGACCCCTGCTCCGCGCATGCTATGTGACGTCACTGGCACTTAGTGCTGTGGGACTTATCGATATCGGTATTTTGTAAAAAATCATTTTACGGTTTTAGAATTTACTATCTTGAGACTGTTGCGCGGCACACATCTTTTATATTCTTGGTACCTACATTCAAACTCCCTTTAAAAAAGACAGGTGACCATTTTAAAGATTAAACAGAAACATGCACGTAATATTTTATGGTTTTAGTATTGTGTCTATACATGTATTTACGGTTTACATTCTACTCTTTTGAAAGTACTTGTGTTTAAATAAAAATCATATTAAAACCCTTAAGTTGTGTAAGAGAAGTATTTTACTGCTCTTACATAACCATTGATTAATTATCGCTATTACTTTGGGTTGCGGAGATCTCACGTCAGACGCTCTGCAGAAAAGTTTGCTCGACCAGAAAAGATTTTCCCTCTTACAGAGAATATTGACATACAGTGACAGTTTCTCCTCTGTTGTTGGTGTCCATGGTGTCATCAGGCAATAATTTTCACCCTAATTAAATTATATACATAGACCAGTAAGCGGACCTCGAGCTCTATTGATATAGTTGCAACGGGGATAATGCCATAAAGATCATGAGTAAGAGCAGTACTTTAAAAAGAATACATGTAGTGGTAATTTTATTGTTTTCCTCATAGCCTAAGCTATGGTTTAGGGTATGTGGACCTACTAATTTTCGGTTGTTTAGATTGTCCATATTTAATACTTAGTTACAAATTATCGACAATCTAAACAATCAAGAAATGCACAGCACTGGCAGTGCTACCTTAACGTGACTTATATTCGAGTCTATTTCGGTCGCTGTAGGATGGACGAATATAGAATTTGTAACTTAAACTAATTACGCAATAATTGCTACCGTACCGTGTAATAGCTTAAATTGTAGTAGTTTATATTATGAAACATAGTCTGAGTTAAGTAGACTACAGCGGACCGTTCCGAGTTTGCAAGATTGCGTTTTAAATCAGCGTACATATTCAATTTCCAATTTTTCTTGTTTGGCGGTTTGTTACTGTGCCCTAAACGTTTTTTTCTGAGAACTAATAATAATTGAAACTGTTAATGTCTGACATTTTTCACACACTGGAACAACGGACACGAGGCGGACGAACAACAAAGAACAGCAAGTAATTATCGTTGTAGATTACATTTTTCATTCCTGAAAAAGGTGACACAGGCCATTAGCAGTACCTTGCGAAAGCGTGGACTACGGTGGCTTTTTATATCGTTGATGGAGAGGAAGAACTAGCGTAGTTCTTTTTTTTAGCTTTCTTCACACCACGAATTATTGTATTTCATACGATAAGTGAGAGAGCTAATTCTGAGAAGCTCTTCTCAATCTTTATATCTTTGCTTCAGTGGAAGGTAGCAAAATGATGAGAGGACAATTTCCGAATTCTTCTTATTATATTGCTACAACGTAACTGATGCCTGGTTCAAAGCCACTGTCATCTAAAGGTCATTAATAGATACTAATAGAAAGCGATTAAGTCGCTTTCCATTAGGTGGTAAAAAAAATTGATGCAAGCTTTTCAACTCCACCGGTGACGACTTCACTGTACTGAAGCTGGGAACTTATGGCAACCGGCTCTAAATTTGTGAATGCAAGCAAGTGCATGGAGTCTCTGCGGGATATCTCGGAATATCCACTAATATAAACGATATCCGGTGTCCATTGCGGTAGAATCACGGTATTTGCAGCAGCATTTGTAGCATTCTTTGGTTGGAATTTGACAAGCCAAAACTGGTGAACCCATCAATGTATTTGCATTTCCCGGGATTTGCATTCTTATATTTTAAAATGATTTGATGAATTGAAATAATTAATTGTATTTGTATTTTATCCATTTCCAAAGTATTATAAATCAGACGAGATGCTTTAAAAATCACGTAGGTATATTCATAAGCAAGGTGTACAAATATTTACATTAAACTTATTATAATATACTGCCTGCCATAGACAGGAAGACTAACATACAATTTTTTGCCAGATTACGTCTTAATAAATTCTGCCTTATAATATATTGTTGTATAGGGAAGGCCCAGACATAAAATCACAAGCTTAATTAAGATAATAATAGTGTAGTATCTTGTCAATGTCATGCAGCAATATCGTTGGGTGCGAAAAAAGCGCCGCGCAACAAATCACAGTTGATCTTGAGTTCGTTGTGTATTAATGAATATACTTATATTTATTTAACGATTCTCTATAGGTTAATTATTAAAAAATGAAGGTAGTATAATTTGTATATCAGCAAATAGTTAATTATCGCTTGTTTAACGACAAAGGAAAATATCGTGAAAAACCTGCATGTCTGAGAGTTAAGATGGTTTGGACACATGGAGAGGATGGATGACGAAAGACTGACCAACAAGTTATATAAGTCAAGTGTGAATGGGACAGGAGGAAGGGGAAGACCTAGAAAGACGTTCTTTGACCAGGTTGGAGACTTCCTAAAACAAGGACAGGTTAGAAGTTCCCTTAATCGAAGAGCATGCATGAGAAATTTGATGGGAGTGAATGAAGCAAGAGAGATATGTCAGGATCGTTTCAAATGGCGTTCTGTAGTCTCTGCCTACCCCTCCGGGAAACAGGCGTGAGTCTATGTATGTATATCTGAGAGTTCCTTAAAATGTTCTTGAAATATATTGTGACGGCCGGTGTCATGCCAAGCTGTCATCACTACCGTTGCCAAGGACTTCTGATGTCTACACGACAAACTATCCGGTCATCCTAGCGGTCATCAAACACAATAATTTATTAGCAAAGAGGTTTGAAGACTATTTTATTATTTGGAAATGAGTTTTTAGTTCGATGACGTATACACTTTGTCAAGTGTTCGCCAAATTCACCAGTCATTGACAACAAGGCGATGGCCGTGCGGATAACACATTCCGTTCACGTTCTGAAGGCGTGGGTTCAAATCCCAGTCATAGCTGTTATGTGGATTATGGTTTTTATGAAATTTGGAAAATGTTTATATTTGGCAAATATTTAAAAGATTATTTAAATATTTCGAGTAAACGATAGAAAATTCTAGAAACTTCAGGAAGGAATGGAAAGGTTAAAAAGAGACAGGAGATGGAAACACAAATTTAAATATTTCGAATAAAGATCAGAAAATTCTAGAAACTTCAAGAAGGAATGGAAAGGTTAAAAAGAGACAGGAGATGGAAAAACAATTGAATAACGAAAAGACAATCGAAATTAGTAGATCTAGAACATTCTTAGGGGTATGTTAGTTAGTTAGTTAGTTGGACAGGTGTTTTCCGCATTTAGCCACTTAGTTGGGTCATTGTGCGTTAGCAGTGACACGGTTGTCGCCTGCTACTCATACCATGCAAGCTCCTTCCAGAAGGCCATGAGTTGACCAGTATTGCGTATGGCTTCGCTCATGGTTCTGGGGTTGTTCAGGAACTTCGTCCGTTGGTCGCTCACGCTGGTACAATGTAGGATTATATGAGCGGGTGTTTCTTCGGTCCCCATGCAGCCCCTACATAGTGGGCTGTCCGTGACGCCGATGTTATAGAGATGCTTGTTTAGTGGACAGTGGCCGGTTATTATGCCAGTCAGATGCTTGAGTGTTTTCCTGTTGGAGTGCAACAGTTTTTGCGAGAGTCGTTTATCTAATTGGGGAAAGGCATCTTTAGATTGCCTACACTCTTCTAACTCTGCCCACTCTTTTTCGTGTTGTTGTAGGGCTCTTTCGCGTAACCATGTTCTTTGTTGGTTGAACGGTATCGGAACAATTGATTCGGGTCCCAGAGTTGTCGTGTCCGATCCTTTCCTTGCCAATCGGTCTGCTGCGTCATTGCCCGTGGAGTCACTGTGTCCTCGTATCCACTGGAGCGTGACCCGATTCCTCGCTGCAGTTTTCTGCAGCTCTTGGTGGCTTATTCTTAGGAGTATATAAGGCGGTGTAGATGCGCTAAGCGCCAGTTTAAGTTGAAAAGTGGTAAAGTGAAGAAGAAAAGGGAAGAAGTAAAGGAAGAAAGAAGAAGTAGTAAAAAAAAGTGAAGTGAAAGTATAGTGCAGTAAAGTGCAGTGAAGTGCAGTGAAAAGTGCAGTGCAAAAGACGCTAGTGTTGGTGCTGTCTGCGTCGAAATTAAACGGCG
Source organism: Euclidia mi (assembly GCA_944739405.2). Taxonomy (NCBI): domain Eukaryota; kingdom Metazoa; phylum Arthropoda; class Insecta; order Lepidoptera; family Erebidae; genus Euclidia; species Euclidia mi. Next base: position 97,877,697 of record OX123183.2, on the reverse strand, counting down.
TGTCGTGTGTCAAGTCGAATAAAGTGTCATCAGTGCTACTCGGTGTTTCCTTCCAATCCCGTCATCCCGTCCGTAACAATTGGTGTCAGAAGTGGGATTGGAAGGTTTAAAGATGCCAGTCATGCCGAGGGAAGGGCCTACGACACGTGCGAGGGCTGCCGCTCAAGAACAAGGCGACTCTAACCCAGAAGTCGTGGGCAGGGAAGCTCCTTCGCAAGGAGGTGGCTCCGAAGGAGGGATATTTACGTCCGCAAGCGCAGCTAACCCGCTATCTCTCGCAGACCTCGCTGCACTATTCAAATTCGAACTCCAGCAAAACTCGCAGCAGCTCAAATCCGAATTCCAGCAAATCTCGCAGCAACTCGAATCTCGACTCGAATCTCGACTCGAGCAAAACTCGCAGCAGCTTGGCGAGATAATGGAGAGCCAGGTTGAGATACGCCGTTATATATCCGAGAACGAACGTAAGATCGCCGAGATGGAGATGCGTATCGGTGAAGTGCAATCTCGCGTGGTTACTATAGAGGAAGAGGTGCAGTCCCGCATGGCGTCAGTATCAGAAGAGATACACACCCGCATAGCTACCGTAGAGGAGGAGTGCAGGAGGATTAAGACCAACGTCCCTTCAGCCGCAGTCGCCTCATCGGGTGCTAGTAATTTTAAAGTGCCTTCTTTCGATGGCACCTCATGCTGGGAGGCGTACAGGATGCAGTTTGAAGCCGCTTCCTCTAGCAATAACTGGGACAGAGAGCAGGCCAAGAATGCACTCACTCTGGCGTTACGCGATGGTGCATTATCAGTGCTACAGTCTGTGGGGAAAGACACCACATATGAACAGCTCATCGAGGCTCTAGAGTCCAGGTATGGAGAGGCGCATTTGGAATTTGTATTCCGTGCTCAGTTGCGTAACCGCTGTCAGCGCCCTAACGAGTCATTGCAGCAGTGGTCTCTAGAAGTAGAGAAAATGGTAGGAAAAGCTTACCAGTCTGCACCCCCGGCACAAGTCCAAAGCATGCGTCTCCAGGCGTTCATTGATGGTATTTATGACGATGAGGTCAGGTTTGCCGTTCGTCTGAAGCACCATGACAATGCTAAGGACGCTTTAGCGCATGCTCTTGAAGTGAAGGCTGTCCGTCGAGACATCAAGGGTGGACGAGTCCGAGTTGTGGCCGCAGAAATGCAGCGAACAGAGCGAAGATTTGGCCCAAAATGTTATAGCTGCAGGGAACCAGGACATTTCAGCAGTAGCTGTCCGAAACGTAAACGTAAGACTGACGCTACTGTTCAAACGCCCGAACACGACCAGGAAAACTAATTCCAGCCAGGGCTGCGGGGCAAGCGCTGGCCGGTAGACGAAAAGCCCCTAAAGTTTGTATCCGACAAAGCACGGATGGGAACAGTTTAACCATTGATGGAGCGGTCAATGGCGTTACCTGTTTGCTGACCTTGGACACCGGTGCGTCTCGAAGTGTTATAGGGACTCACCTGATAAGGAAGAATGGAAAGATTCTAGAACAGTCAATTCGACCTCGACTGACAACGGCTACCGGCCAGCACATCCCAGTCAGGGGAGAGCAAATAGTGGCTTTCAAAGTAGGTGACAAATTGTATTGGCAAAAAGCACTGATTGCAGACATCATCGACGACTGCATTGTTGGGCTAGACTTCTTCAGAGATCACCAATGTAGATTGGATATTAAGTGTGGTATCCTAAAGTGTGGAGATGTGGAGATTCCAATGAGAGGTGGAGGCACGGGAAAGGTTTTGTGCCTCAAGGAGAGCAAGCTCGCACCTAGGTCACAGACATTTGTTCCTGTCACATTACCTGCCACTTCGAGTCAGCGACGTTGCATAATGATAGAAGACAATGGAGATCACGATCCATGGTTGCCAGCATGTGTAGTTGTTGCTTCTTCACAAATGGCTGTTATACCTGTCCTAAATTTAAGTGATGAAGAAAAAGTTTTGAAGAAGGGTTCTGAGATAGGAGAGTCCGTGGAAGTCGCTTGGTTACGAAACTGTCAGGAAACCAAGAGTGTGGCTGAGACTAACGTTAACGTGGATAGTGTTTTGCAAGGTTGCAAAGACGATCTAACAGAAATCGAATCAGAGAAAGCAAAGAAATTGCTGACACAATACGCGGACATTTTCTCAAAGGACGACGGTGACATCGGAAAGACAGGAGTAGTAAAACACACCATCAATACAGGGAATGAACAACCGATCCGTCAACGCCCGCGACGTGTTCCTTTTGCCAGAGAGAGGGAGGTAGAGGATATGATCGAAGATATGAGGAAAAACGGGGTTATTGAGCCATCGACTAGCCCGTGGTGCTCGCCTGTAGTATTGGTACAGAAAAAGGATGGATCGACTAGATTCTGCATTGACTACCGAAGATTGAATGATGTAACTAAGAAAGACAGTTATCCTTTGCCTAGAATAGACGACACGTTAGACACGTTATGCGGAATGAAGTGGTTCACAACAATAGACCTAAAAAGTGGTTACTGGCAAGTGGAATTGGACCCAAAAGACAAAGAGAAGACAGCTTTTTCAATGGGCAGAGGGCTTTGGCATTTCAATGTTATGCCTTTCGGATTGTGCAATGCACCAGCTACTTTCGAAAGGTTAATGGAACACATCCTTGCCGGGCTTTTAGGGGAAGCTTGTCTGGTGTATCTCGATGACATAATTGTAATGGGCCGAGACTTCGATGATCATCTCACGAAGCTAGAAAGTGTACTCGATAGATTGAAACATGCAAATCTGAAGCTCAGTCTTAGAAAATGTTCATTTTTCAAGCGACAAGTTAACTACTTGGGTAATGTCGTCTCTGAAAATGGCATCGAGAAGGACCCTGCCAAAATTTCGGCGGTTAAAGATTGGCCCATGCCTAAGGACAAGACGCAGGTGCGCTCATTTATGGGGCTTTGCTCTTATTACAGACGTTTTGTGAAGAATTTCTCGAGCATCGCAAAACCCTTACATGAGCTGACGGAGCAAAAACGACCATTTAATTGGGATGAAAAATGTCAAACTGCTTTCGAAGAGTTGAAGACGCGTTTATGTGAAGCACCAATTCTTGCATATCCCGACGTCAATGGAGAATTCATTGTTGACACAGACGCAAGCAATGTGGGTATTGGTGGAACTCTTTCCCAGAGACAAGGAGATCAGGAGGCTGTTATTGCCTACTTTAGCAAATCGCTGTCTAAACCGGAAAGGAACTACTGTACCACACGAAAAGAGCTTCTAGCGGTAGTGAAAACTCTCCAGCATTTTAAAAAGTACTTGATCGGAAGAAAATTCCGGATCCGGACGGACCACGCAGCGCTTAAGTGGCTTTTACTGTTTAAAAATTGTGAGGGTCAGGTAGCTCGATGGATAGAACAACTTCAAGAGTACGATTTCGAAGTTGAGCATCGTGGCGGAAAATCTCACGGTAATGCTGATGCCTTATCAAGACGTCCCTGTGATAAGAGCTGCAAACATTGCGTGCGACAAGAAGGAAAAGAAGAAGCTGCCATCAAGGTTATTAGAACGGATACTATCGACGGGCGATGGAACAAGCAGTTCATTATTAAATCGCAGGAAGAAGATAAGGATTTGAAACCGATACTGGAGCGGCTAAAGAATAACTCCCTTCGGCCAGAATGGAGTGAGGTGGCTGATACTAGTACCGTGACGAAAAGTTATTGGGCGCTATGGAACAGCCTAATAATACAAGATGGACTACTTTGTCGAAAATGGGAAAGTGCTTCTGGAAGAGACAGTTATCTTCAAACAATAGTGCCAAAATCAATGATTCCTGAAGTTTTGCGAGTTTGTCATGATGGCCCATGTGGCGGACATCTTGGAGTGCGAAGAACCTTACTGAAGATTCGTCAACGTTTTTATTGGCTGCACTGTAGGGAAGACGTTGAAGACTGGTGCAGGAAATGCGTTAAATGTTCTTCAGTTAAAGGGCCGCAAACTCCTAGCTGCGGACCACTAAAACTATACACTGTGGGAGCTCCTTGGGAACGGATTGCTGTGGATGTTGCTGGACCATTTCCTTTGACAGAAAGTGGTAATCGCTACATTCTGGTGGTGATGGATTATTTCACGAGGTGGCCAGAAGCTTTTGCAGTCCCTAATCAGGAAGCAATTACAGTCGCGACAAAATTAGTAAATGAAGTATTTTGTCGATTTGGTTTACCGTTAGAAATCCAAAGCGACCAAGGGAGAAACTTTGAATCGCAACTCTTTCAAGAAATCTGCAAGATGATGGGGATCCACAAAACTAGGACAACTCCGTATCACCCTCAATCGGATGGAATGGTGGAGAGATTTAACCAGACATTGGAGCGCCATCTTGCTAAAGTGGTCAATAGCCATCAGAGAAACTGGGACGAATATATCCCACTATTACTTCTGGCTTACAGAGCCGCAGTACATGAAAGTACGGCAACAACCCCGGCGCGAACAAATTTAGGAAGGGAGCTACGACTTCCAGTAGACCTTCTTGCTGGATGTCCACCGGGGACACCTAGCTGTATTACCGATTATGCATGTGAATTAAGAAGAAAGCTCGAAGAAATTCATGAACACGTTAGACAAGAGAATTTACAAGCGGGAGTAAGAATGAAGACCCGATATGACAGACGCGCAAATGCAAGAGAATTCGAAGAGGGAACTTTGGTGTGGCTTCATAATCCGGTCCGATGTAAGGGAAAATCTCCCAAATTACAGCCAAGCTGGGAAGGACCATATACTGTAATAAAGAAAATTAACGATGTAACCTACAGAATTCGAAAGACACCTAGAAGTCCACTGAAGATTGTTCATGTGGATAGGATAGCGGTATATCATGGATCCAACAATGCTCGGGACGAGCATGTCTTAGAGAGGGGGTAGTGTGACGGCCGGTGTCATGCCAAGCTGTCATCACTACCGTTGCCAAGGACTTCTGACGTCTACACGACAAACTATCCGGTCATCAAACACAATAATTTATTAGCAAAGAGGTTTGAAGACTATTTTATTATTTGGAAATGAGTTTTTAGTTCGATGACGTATACACTTTGTAAAGTGTTCGCCAAATTCACCAGTCATTGACAACAAGGCGATGGCCGTGCGGATAACACATTCCGTTCACATTCTGAAGGCGTGGGTTCAAATCCCAGTCATAACTGTTATGTGGATTATGGTTTTTATGAAATTTGGAAAATGTTTATGAATATTTGGCAAATATTTAAAAGATTATTTAAATATTTCGAGTAAACGTTAGAAAATTCTAGAAACTTCAGGAAGGAATGGAAAGGTTAAAAAGAGACAGGAGATGGAAACACAAATTTAAATATTTCGAATAAAGATTAGAAAATTCTAGAAACTTCAAGAAGGAATGGAAAGGTTAAAAAGAGACAGGAGATGGAAAAACAATTGAATAACGAAAAGACAATCGAAATTAGTAGATCTAGAACATTCTTAGGGGTATATAAGGCGGTGTAGACGCGCTAAGCGCCAGTTTAAGTTGAAAAGTGGTAAAGTGAAGAAGAAAAGGGAAGAAGTAAAGGAAGAAAGAAGAAGTAGTAAAAAAAAAGTGAAGTGAAAGTATAGTGCAGTAAAGTGCAGTGAAGTGCAGTGAAAAGTGCAGTGCAAAAGACGCTAGTGTTGGTGCTGTCTGCGTCGAAATTAAACGGCGTGTCGTGTGTCAAGTCGAATAAAGTGTCATCAGTTCTACTCGGTGTTTCCTTCCAATCCCGTTACCCCGTCCTTAACAATATGTTAACGCCGCCTAACCCCACTTGGCTAGCGTGGTGGAATATGGGTCCTCTTCTCGCTGCAAGAAGCTAAGAAACCATCCCATAGTGAGAAGAGACCCGTTCCACATTGAGTGGGACAATATACAAGATTGATGACGATGGTTTCTTGTGTGTACCTGCTGCAGAGACATCTTTCTATCTCTTTAGTAAATTTTACGATAGTTTATAATATAATAGGTACACTCTTTAGGCTCGTCTTCGTATAGACGTTTATCATCATAAGAATCGATAACTCGTTCCTGCTGCTATATTTTTCAAGTATCATTAGTATTTCGTGTCTTTTATAGATTGTATAATCACGTGTTCGCTTATGTGGAAAAATATAATCAGCATAAATTTTTAAAATCTTGGTGTATACAGACTACCTACAGCCAAAACTATTGGATGCTGGAAGCTGAAATTTAGCATGTAGGTATGTTACTTGGGCACCATAGGGTTGCACTAAGAAGGAATTTCCTAGGATTCCCACAGGATCGGGCAGAAACAGTTGGATTAAAAAAAAAATTTGTGGGGGTAACTGCATGCATCCTCTAGTATTTTTATAATCAAATATACGCGAGAGGCTTTTAACTGCCCTCACTCACACTGTCGTAGTCGTTCAACAAGTCGGTATCACAATTCGCAAATAAAATCAATCATTCGCCGATAAATCGGCCGATAAATCTACTGAATGACACGAACTAACTGACGATCTGACACTTGACTGATTTAAAGTCGATCGACGATCAACCGACTGTCTGTAACAGACCTAAAACATTTTATAATTAGGAAACTGTATTAACGAATGGTGACACATTTTTCACGTTACACAACATATGGTATGATTTAGCAATTAAATTATGAGTTTATGTCGCCATAATTTTCCAAATATGATTAGCTTTTTTATTATGTATACGCACCTACTTAATTATAAAATCATTATTTTAATGACAAACTACATATTTAGTAATATTAAATATTAATTTAGAGCTCTTAAAAGCACGAAGGAAGGACGTTAAAACTTATAAATAAAACGATTGAAATATAAACAAAAATAAATGCCTCATTACAAAATATGCTCTAAATATAAATCAGAGCCTACATTGGCAGTATTTTATCTATCCAAGCAGTTTATTATATTATCGTTACCTACGTATTTATATCAATTCGACATTTTCCAAAAAATCTCAGAAGCAGATGCGCCACAAACATTCTCTCTGAGTACATGTCTAACAAGTAATAACTTACCCAGATTACTTTTGGCTTTTGAACTCTATTTTCTATGTTCTATATATAATAATCTATATAATATATAAGATTCTTGTGTCATGGTGTTAGTTAAAATAGTCCTACGAAACGGCTGGACCGATTTGTATGAAATTTTATATGTATATTCGGTAGGCCTGAGAATCGGTCGTAATCTATTTTTCAAACTTCCAAGTCATAAGGGTGGCCAGCCCAAAAAATCTTTTTTTATTTTTTGAACATTTTTTATATTTTTATTTTTTTTATGATATGGCAGTATAAAATACATACAACTCTTAATTTTCACCCCTTTATCACCAAATTCTTATTTTTTTTATAGCCATATTAGTAATTTCATTTTATCACTAGATCAATCCTGTTGGCCACGCCACTTGCATACCGGAGTAAAAAAATCGTTTCTCTGTGTTAGTTACAATACTCCTCCGAAACGGCTGAACCGAGTTGTATGAAATTTTAAACGTATATTCTTTAGGTCTGAGAATCGGCCCCAGTTTAGTTTAAAGCCCTAAGTAAAAAGGACGGGCCAACCCAAACATATATTTTTAAAGTTATACTTCTTTGAAAAGGCGCGTTATGAAAGAATGATGAGAGTCACATTTTACGATGCGCATGTGTGACACCAAATTCTCACGGGAAAGTTTTTAGTGTCTAGATGGCGGACGAGACTTTTTTAATAAAATGAATATGGGTATCATTTTTGGGGTTTTCATGGATTCTGATCACGAAAATGACATATATTTGGGAATCCAAGATGGCGGACGGGACATTTTTAATAAAATTAATATGGGTGTCATTTTCGGGGTTTTCATGGATTCCGGTCACGAAAATGACATCTATTTGGGGATCCAAGATGGCGGACGGGACATTTTTAGTAAAATTAATATCTTTAACATCATAATATAATTGGTCCAATTATCATTTGGCATCGTTTTACTGTGTCAACTTTACTTTACTTTTACTTTTTTTTATTGACTCACGCCTGTATATTCCCGAAAGGGTAGGCAGAAGTGTTATATGACACCCACATTTGGCCATGAATTTTTAGGTCCCACGTAATAGGGGGCGAGGCTATTGCCGTTACCGGGCACATCGCCAGACTCCGTGCTGCTACTGAGAATTCGGAAAAACCCAGTAACACTTTTGCCCGACCCGGGAATTGAACCCGGGACCTCCGATCTGCAGTCGCATACGCTATCCACTGGACCACGGAGGCAGTTTCTTTCTTTATGATATGGCATTGAAAATACAAACAACTCTTAATTTTCACCCTTCTAACACCAACCCCTATTTTAATAGCCATCTTAGTAAGTTAATCATATCACTAGATCAGTCATATGCGCCAGTCGCATACTGGAGTTAATAAATCGTTTTACAGCTGCGTTAGTGAAACAATTCAGCAATTTCACAGTTTTAGTGATACAATACTCCTCCGAAATAATATTTTTTTGGTCAATTTCTTAAGCCCTGATGGATGGATGGAAAAAAGGAATGAGAAAAAAGACCTTAAAAAGGCGATACGGAGTTCGCCGGGTCAGCTAGTGGCTGTATAAATTTTTCGTAGACTGACATATCTACTTTACATTGTTAGTTGTTACTGTCACCAACATTTCTCTGATCTTTTAGACTATATGGCAACCAATATGACAATGAAAAGGTACCTACCTATTTAAAATTGCATGGACAGACAAGCTAACTTTTGTTATGAAAATACTGATTTGTGTGAAATTAACATAATCTACTTAGAAAATATGCAATAGATGTAGCACATAGAATATGTTATTGAGGGAACAAATAATATATACTTCGGAATGTATTATGCCTGTGAACAGGACATCCTCTAGATGACTTGATAGTGAATGAGCTATTGCGACTATGGGCATTCGTGACCAGCGTGTATTAGATGTTGAGAGATCTGCTCATTCAATATCGTATTGATTTAGCTTTTGTCCGTTGAAATTTAAAATAACGTATTAAATATACAAAAAATATGTATTGATTCAAAATAGTTAATAAACGCGACTTATTTTTGTGATTTATAAAATTCATGCAATATCTCTGTACCGGGCATAATTATGTTATATCCAGTACAGATATTAATGAAATTCTATTTATAACTTAATTCAGATTGCGAGGTACTAGCGAGTATAAATTCACGCAATAACAACTATTAATTATTTTCGTCATACTTATTATTAAATTCGTTGCGGGTTCCGGACTTCCATTTCATGATAAACAAAAATAAAAGAAACAAGATTTAGGAGTATAATCATTTGAAGATAATAGAGGAGTTTGTTTAACTATTAAGCTAATTACGGATATTTCAAAATCCAATTTGTTTAAAGGTCAGCTTTAAAATATGGTCGATGCCAAATACTTTAGTTAATTACATTATAACTACTTACGTATAACCCCAAATATGACCTTTTCTGACTTATTATTAGATGTTCATATACTAACTCGATGCAAAGCAAACTCATTGCAATTATATTTTCGGTAGCCAAAAAGGAAAAGATCGTAACCCACATTCATAAAACGAGATCACATGAATTTGTAGAATGTTAACTCGGGGTTACTTGGTGCTCCTAGCACCGGCGCTTGTGCTCCACTCCAAAACATTCCTGCGCCCAGTATAGGCAATAAAGCTACGTAATTACGAAATAACTCTGTACCTGTACTTGCCGCGGGACTATTTATTTAATCACTTTGACGGGGAAATAATGTAGGGGGCACGAAGTCTCCCATCAAAATTGTACGAGGATTACGGGGCCAATCTATCGCGCACCGTGTTGCCATGATGAAAACCCAGTGTGGTGGAATAAATAATTTCCGTGTTTACCAATAATGGGTTTCGAATAACGTGGACAATCAGGATAGCCATCTATGATAGCCCTCGTATATTGTGCCTGAATTTCGAATATCTGATACCGTCGATTGAACACGGTTTAACCTATATTCGGGACGGCGCTTTATTTTAGTTCCAGTGTGCCTTTATTGGCACAAAGTTCGCTACTGAACACCTGCGGAGAGCAGTTTAGTTCATTATATTGTAACTGCCAATAAAATATAGGTAACTAATTGTTGAGTAAACTGAGCAAGTGCTGGTTTTGAGAATTTATTATTTAGGTTTATGTTTATATGCTTTACACAATAGCTCAGTAGAGTGACCTATGGACCACCAAGCAGAGTGTCTCGGGTTGGAATTCACGGCGTTTTACAGCTAGATAAGACCGGGACCAACAGCTTTTGCGTGCCCTCCGAAGCACGGTAGCGCTCAGATGTAAATGCCACACGTGGTCACCCATCCAAGTGGAGACCGGTGCAAGCGTTATTTAACTTTGCCGATCTGTTTCGAACGGCAAGTCAATATGTGGTGATGATTTCACGTGCTTTGGCAGCTGTTGTACCCGGTACTCCTGCATATCAAGCAGTGTTATTAAGCCCTGAATACCTCTTTTGAACCTATTCAAGCTTAGTGCGTGGAAATGCTAAAATGCTGCTTCGAAGTTCTTGGATTGCCACCAGGCATCTATAGGATAACTAATCATTGTGCAATAATACCATAATATCTTGATAACTAACTGTAGAATAAAATAATAAGTTGAAAATAAATAATGTGTAGTTTTTTATTTGCTTCTTTAGTAGATGATGATGATCCCTTCGATAAGTATGATAATTATGGTTTTGTTTTATACATCCTTAAAGAATCAGAGAAAATAAATTTAGCCATGAAAACATGACATTATAGGTAAGTTACTGTGATTGGATTCTCTCGTGCTCTTATCCACCAAACGAAACCCAACAATGTTGCTCACACTGGTAAGTACCTATTGCCATTTTAATTTCAATTTCAATTTTATTGCACTCCACAATGTATATAAATGTCTTATAAAAACATGGTTACTCACTAGTTTGTAATAATAAAATAAGTAATAATTATGGACCCTGATTTTTTAATATTAATAAACTTGGTATTTGTTTCTAATGTATGATAACAAGTCTAATTCAGTCTGTCATTTGAATTTTTGTTTAATGGTAATAGCATTTATGTAGTAAGAAATGTTTTAATTTTTTTACAAAGATCTTGTCTTTTTCTTCGCGTTTTATTTTTGATGATAATTTATTGTAGATTTTAATAGACATTATGTAAGGGCTTGATGAATGCATTTTTAGTCGCGACGTTTCCTTCCTCCCTTGATCCTGGGTCCTTTAAGCGGAGCGTGAAAAAGCACCTCTCAAGGCCGGCAAAGTGAGGGCCGTCATGTCACATTGCCTAACCAGCAATTGGGGATGATGGCCTTCCCAATAGGACTTCACTGTCAGCTTACCATCAGGCAGCGTGAAGTCATTTTGATAGGTTCTTTTTAATAAAAAAAAAAAAAAAAAACGTCTGCAGATTTAATCTATCTTTGTGTCTTAATGAATCATTGATCTTTAAATCTTCTCTTTTTGTGTAACATTCATTATATTCTCTTACAAATTTGCAGGTTTCCAGAATATCTATATACTAGGTAGGATTAAAATGTGTAGTTTTTAGATTTGTGGTTTGCAGCTATCTCGGTTTTCTAATTTTGTTAGTATGCGTATTATTTTTTCTGCATTGTAAAAAGTGCAGGAGCTTCTGTGCTCCATAAGGTGACACCATAGTTTAACCATGCGAAGGCGTAGGCATAGTAGGTTGTAAGAGCGGGTTGCATATCAGTGGTCTTTCTTATTTCTTGGAGAGCATAAGCTGCACTTGATAATTTTAAACGGATTTTTCTTACGTATGATTTCCAATATAGATGGGTAATATTTAAACCTATGTATTAGTTTAAGGTGATAGCAAACTGTTGAAGGGGTCGCACCGGTCCTGACCAGTTGCTGTAGTGGCTAGTAGGTAATGATACTAAGCCGGAGGTCGTCGGTTGATTACCATCTATAAAGAATCCACATGTGATAAGCACGACTATATACTTTTTGTCTGGGTGTAATTTATTTCTTATATTATGTGCGTATTTTAAAATATAATGTCGTCAATCAGTTCTCTTCTCTATTACATTAAACTTTGTGCGTGATTATTAATTAACCACGTGTATATTGTAATTAACATAATCGACAACTACGTAACTAATTTTGTTCGCCGGTAACATCTAAACCACAATATAATCAAAATCTAAATAGATTAATTAATTGAATTAATCCCAGTATATTTCTAATACAGACTATTATTAGCCTTGGAAGACGCCTAAGTACAACAGCACAGAACAGTTAAAATATATCTATGTACAACAGTGACTTGACCAGGCTGAGATGGTGATAATGATTAACCGCCGAGCAACGGTCTCTTCCATAGGAAGAATTAGTTCACCACGATGCCAAAAACAGGGTGGCAGATTTTGCGTAGGTATATTGCAAAATAATTGGAGATAACGTTCAGACATGCAGGTTTCATCACGATGTTTTCTTTCGCCGTCAGCGAAAATGAACAACTAAAATTTGCAAGCCGTGATTTAAATTGTGAACCTCTGCCTAACTATTATATAAAACTATTACTTATTCAAATAAACAAAACTGCCTTCGTTGTTCAGTCGATAGCGTATGCGACAGCTGATCGGAGGGCCCGGGTTTAATTCCCGGGTCGGGCAAATCATGGCGAAATGTGGGTGAAATATTACACCTCTGTCTACCCCTTTGAGGGTACAGGGATGATCCTTAAAAAAAAACAAATAGGACAGAACCGTAAACTATTAATTAATTAAGCGGCCCGCCATAAAGAAAGATTTTAGTGGCACTAGAAATGGTTCAAGTCGATACGAAGAACTTTTAAATTGAGAATGCCATTTTCCGCGTGCAATTAGAAAAATACTGAAGGATTCTCAACCAGACAGCAACACACCCAATTCCACTAATGGATGGGAATGTACGTCACAAAAATCGCATATCGCATTTTATTGCGTGAATTTTTATAGTTATATTTTTTTGGTATAGTGGAGTAAAATTTCAGCGTTTTATGATGCTTTTATTTTATAAAGCAGTTCTGAAATGTGTTTTTCGTTTTATTTGAAAGTAGTCTGTCGATACACTTTATGAAACATAACTGCGAGCATCGTCATAAAACTAGTACTATTATTTATTTCATAATCAATCAATCTCCATTTATTACAAAGATGCTAGAACTTTAAAGTTAGCGCTACGATGACAAACTTTTATGGCAAATAAATATTGTTTAAGTCTGAACCTAATAATAAAGTTTATTTGGTGAAGCCGTTGCAAAATCTAGCTAACTAGCTGATATATAAAACTATTTAGGTACTATAAATAAGAAAAGTCACAACCCGGCGCTGAATAGATAGCATTATAATGGGCGCTGAATAGATTTATGCGTTATGCGTATACGCATAATTATAACAGCAGTATCTATTTTGTACAGCTTATATAAATATAAATTAAATCATGAGATTTAAAATAATGACCGAATGTATTAATAAGCCTGTGCCATGATATATGACATACCTACGCTATGACGAGCAAATAGGTCTTGGGCGATGATGTTGTTGATGTCCTCCTCAACGTCTCGACGTGTCCGTCGACGGCGACCCTAAGCGACTTTTCTGGTATGTGCCCGGATGTGGCTGGCAAAACGAAACCGTGTAGAAAATATGCGGTCACAGATGGTGCAGTAGAGCTAGCCATTGGAGTTGCATATTAGGTAGTTATAATTAGGTTTCGGTCGAGTTTTCTGTAATTGGCGTTTTACATTAAGATCTTCGAGACGCATTTTCTCATAGGAGACGGCAGCTTTTTTTATTGTACGCCGCCATTCAGGCCTTAGCAAACACAGTTCATCCCAACACCGTACAGGAATGTTGCACTGATGTAAGTGTATTTTAAGAACATCCTTGTAACGGAGATTATTAACCACCAACTTTGCGCTTGCCACGCTGAAGCTCTGCATAAAATACCGCTTTAGGCAGCCTTGAGTACACGGTTGGAGTAGTGGATTAAGCGGTCACCTTGCCTCTTGACACTGCGCGGGGTGTTATGGGTCGATCCCCACATGAAACACCACTTTGTGTGATCATTGTGATACATAATTTGTTGTTTCCAGTCTGCGAGTTCATTCTATACGTTGGTTCTATGTTTCTAAAGTCCACGCGATACAGGATTTATTCCTAATGCGAGAGGTGTCTTTTATAAAAAAACAATATTGACAAGCACACTGAATTTCCTAGCCTCTTCTGTTATATTCTAGACTATTACACAACATTCGCAAGGCGAAATCATGTCATGATGGACACACGTTGTATTTATGCTCCAAAAGATACAAACACATAGTCCATTCTTCGACAAGGAAGACAACTTTAGAGTAAAAAATACCTTATCTGACTGAGCATGACATCATAATTGGAGTCATTGAATAATCCTATCATCTTGTGTCTACACCTGATCCATTTGTAACAAAGATATTTCTTAACGATATATAATGATATACTGACGTCACCACTGGTGGCCATTTTGTTTTTTGTACATCTGTCATCCGCCATCATCATTAAGAATAAAGTCCGTTCACAGTTATTTTACCTCTGACAAATGTCGGTGTTTGTTTTCTTTATGTTGGTATGGTACTCTGTGATGACAGGTATGTTACCAGTGCATAACATTTTACCCAATTTTAGTGGAAACTAGAATGTCCATCTGTAGCCACCATGAGTGTGTAATGTCAGTCTTATCTATATAGACATTTTTTTAATGGAGAGAAAATCCTTATTTAAATACGTCTATCGCGTTTTTTGTATTAAATAGGTTTTTATGATAAGGAAAGTAATTGTAGTCTATATGATTTTTGCAGACAGACTTAAAAATGCCAAAATTTGAGGCAAGAGTGACTGAACGAGGGATTCGGGATGCAGATAGAATGTATTAGGCGAATATTACAATGTGTAAGAAAAAAAAAAAGAAGTTTTCACTCAGAGAAACAACTGACAGGAACGAGGTGCCGAGAATCCTTTTAGCAGCTACGAATCGTCATTGGCAGTCCGCATGGATCATTCTTATTCAAAATAAATGTGATAATTAAATTTGCAGTTTTCGTATTTGATAATAAAATAGACAATTTTTTTATTATAAAATAGGTACGTTTTTAGCAATATTGTATATTTAAAATAAAATTAGTATTAGATACTAAATATA
The DNA here is from genome assembly GCA_944739405.2 of Euclidia mi. Classification (NCBI taxonomy): domain Eukaryota; kingdom Metazoa; phylum Arthropoda; class Insecta; order Lepidoptera; family Erebidae; genus Euclidia; species Euclidia mi. Next base: position 97,862,479 of record OX123183.2, on the reverse strand, counting down.
GCAACACAACGCCCAGGTTGGCCAATCTGACAGCTAGAGGTAAAATAACTGTGAACGGACTATACATATTATATTATTATAACATTAATCAAACCTCAGTTGTGTTGTCTGTAACCGTTTCCAAAATAATCACGATTCAATAAGCATTCTGCTTGATTGGCAGTTTATAAATAACTTGTCGATATTTTTTACAAAAGTGTCGTCCATATTAAAATGTAATTGCATCGCCTGCATCCTTTAATGAAAAAAGATTGATTCATCTTATTGTTCTTTTGTGATATAACATTATTAATTTGTTTATACGCTTAAATGGTTACGTGTTGAATGCCATTTGGAAATTTATTTCCTACCGAATTGATAATTACGTAGCATGTAGGTGGAGTGGTTTTAACGCATCAATAACTGTCATATCGCGTATTATTATGTATTAAATTAATAATTATAGTCGATAAGTAATAATAAATATATATTAATAGAGCAACTTTGTACATATTTGGCAGTAGTGACTTAATTACAGATTGGTTAAGAGCTCTTCTTAATTTGTTTTCACAATTGATTAATAAATTATTTTTACAAGAGCTAAAACGGTTTTAATAATCTCTACGAAGACTATATTAAGATTAAAAATATAATTATGTTTCTAAGAAATATGTTTCTTTAGCAATTTTTTTTTAATTATTTTGTGTTTTCGGGCGCCAGTAGATCACATTTTTGGATGTAACCAACATTGGTATTTTTACTTTTAATTCATTGGACTGAAGGAGTTTATAATAAATTGTCTGTTTAAGACAAATTACTATCAGTCTAATTCTATTGTTGAGTTGTAAGTTAAGAAAAACTGAATTATCAGAAAGTATAACTAAAATTAAAAAATATATACTTCAGTAACTTTCTACCATGTAATAAACACCTCCTAAGTGTACCTATGCTTGTGTATGTTTGTGTAGGTTCTGCACAACCCACCCCCCCGTGGGATCTCCACCTTGTCGTGGTGGGGGGGCTCAGTAACCGTGGATTGGTGACCCGCGGTGAAGCTAAGAGGGATCCAGGAGGGGACGCTCCGCATGGGCTTGGAGGGGCCTGCGCAGGATGCGTCCAACGGTGCGGGTGCGGGGGACAGTTCTGTCTGTCCCTCGCAGTCGGGTGCGGTCGCGGGAGGAGAGGCGTGTCGGTGTTGCGTTGCCGCGCGCCCTATCTCCCGCGACCAAATGGGGGCGCACCATTCGATGCGTCGCGGTGGGGCCGCAGAGGAAGAGGAGATGCGGTGTTGCGTTGCCGTCCTCCCTATCCTCTGCGGCCGGTGGGCGTTTTGGCGGCGGAGTCCAACACCTTAATCCGTCGCCAAGGGGGTTTTGTTCGGGGCCCGCCTGACCATCTGGCTGGCCAATACCCGTCGGAGGGTGGCGACGAGTGCTTTGGTGATGCCCCACCCTCCGACACACGGGTACATGGCGGAAGTCGAGGTGGTTTTTAGTGGAAACACCACATACTCCGGCTCTTATTTCCCCCAAGAGTCGGAGATCCGAAGGGATTTTCCACCTCGTAAAACAAAAAAAAAAAAAAAAAAAAAGGTTCTGCACAACCCACAAATTATCTGTATGTCCGAACAAAGTAAAACAAGACAATTAAAGCGAATTTTATCAGTATACACATCAGATAAAGTAATGTTCTTTTAAATCGTCTTCAATCTACAATCGTAATGTTTTATTCAACAATCATTGTTTCGCGATGATCAACTATTTATTTGCCGTCTTCACTGACATATAACGCTTGCATCCAGGCCCCTACTGGTTTATATATAAGTAGTAGTTTTTAACAATTCAATGCATCAGCTCAGAATGATTCGAAAGATATTGATGGCTGACGTTTTGCGGCAATTTGTAATTGACATTCTGTAAACGTTGATCATGTATCCTTTTTAAAAATCGTAAGTTTGAGCCACTTTATTGTGCCTAAAACATGTTAATTTGTGGGCATCCGGTTTTAAAGTATTACTTAATGGTCAGTATGTTTTAGGACTTTATGAACCCTGTTGGTTCGTGCTTGGCGTCTTGCTAACGACTATAAAATTTTGTGTGGTGTTCATTCGCTCTAAATTGTCGTGTAAAAATAAGTTATTATATATTAAGTGTATGTTATTTCCTGTATCCTTTATGAACACGTCCTTTTAAAACAAATTTTTAAAGTTATCCAAAAATCACCAATCGATATTAATGGAGGCTCTTACCGTTAAAAAAGCAAAAGTATCTAACACACTCCATAATTTGAAGCGACTGGAACATATTATTCTAGGTAACTAATAACTCATTTAGTCCGTAACCAATCGATTTAGTTCCCATCTAATTAGTTTCTCGCGCGTTGTACCTACAGGCATTCTCGAAATGACCTTGGAAGTCCTTGGGACCCATCTACCTGCTAACCTAAATCTACCTTTGTCAGGTTTACATTCTAGTTTTGGAATTTTTTGCACAGCCAGACAGGCATATTTAGAAAAGGTTAGACATTAAAAATGGATGGACACGGCCAACAAATATTTTAGAGGTCGACCCAGACACTGATTCCCAAATATTGTTTTTTTACTTATAGCGGTTTCCGGGGACTTAAACAAGAAAATATGGGCTATTCGATAGTAAGATTGGTAAGATTTTGATAAATTGCGATCAAATCTTGGCATGTGCTTTGTATTCAAGAAGTTATGCAACGTGGATGAATTCTCGCAGTACAGCTGAGGATCTGACATAACTTCACGCCTTTTATCCCTGAAGGGGTAGGCAGAGGTGTATTACACACCCACACTTTTATACCAAAAGATTACTGCTATGCATTTTTAAAAGTCTCGCGTAAAACGGGACTCCTAAACACCTATCTTTAGTACCTATCTGTGTATAACTACTATAGTGTGTTTGCAACTCGCGTTGTCGGTATTGAAATAGCCACGCATTTAAATGTATACAGTATTTGGGAATTTCGCTGTCTTTTTTCAATTTCGGTAAACCTTTATATCTGGAGATTGGCTCTCTATGGAAGCGCAAATGTGTCATCATCGTCATCGCCCTAGCGTTATCCCGGTTGCATCCAAGACATTACACGCCTTGGAGCCCGAGGTCCGCTTACTGGTCTAACCAGATATGACAGAATATCAACTTTTCCACAGAGCGACTGCCGTCTGACCTCCGCAACCCAAAGGGATAGCGATATTCCATGGTTTAGACCAGGTTCAGTTTATTTGAGGGTACTGACTCCCCGTAACGACTGTCAAAGATCTTCATGACGGCCGGGACCGACGGTTTAACGTGCTCGCCGAGGCATGCCTCGGCGCTCTTAACCCAAAGGTCAGGCAGTAGTGAAGAAAAATTAAGGCAAGCGATAATTAACAATTTAATCGGCACTTAACTTCAAAAAGTCATTGGTAAGTGCCGTGGATTCGAACCAGGATACCCTCGGCATGGCAGTCCGTTGGTGGAGATCCACTAGGGCCTAGTGACTAGGCTATCGGGAAGCACAAATGTGTAACACTTCATATATTTTGTTTGTTAATCAACATTGCAAGATAATCTCTAGTAAGTTATTTTTCTTGAGTAACTGATATGTAGATGTGTTGGTATATGATGATATCATTGTTGTCTTGTCGCAGTTTATAAGTACTCGTATCTTGCAGCTATGACGTTCATGCTCACAAATCTATCAAAGGTACAAAGATACGTCTTCGAGGAATTGTTTTGATATATTTTTGTGTTTGTGCGAGAAAACTCTTAGAGCGAAGATGCAGTAGTAGCAGATTCATAACTGCCTCACGGCCGTTGTACGATTGTATGGCTACCTCGACTGCCTTAGGATGATTTTCCACCATTAGTATGCTACGTTGCGTTTGATTTCCACCAATAATATACATTGGTTGGTATAGGTTTTCGTTAGCGGAAGCGTGTCATCTTAGGCTTTTTTTTTTATATGATGCGTGTCCTGTGTGCTTCAGTTGCGTGCTTTGGATGGTCGCGAGTGATGTAACTATATCCAGAGCAGAGTACCTACAGTATCTATTTTGTGACGCGACACACTTCTTACTTGATCTGCTTTATACCTTGCTATCTTTGAAAACTGTCGCATATTTTCGTATTATTACTGTTACATCCTGTAGCATGGATACATACCCAGCGCCTTTCTGATGATAAAGCACTCTCAAGCTTAATATTTGCAATGCGGTGTTAACGCCAGAAGTGCAATATTTGTGACTCATCTATAATATGTATGACTTGGCTTGCCGATCTTCATAGGTCGGGGATAGTTAAGCAACGCCTGCGCAGATCACCACCTGGATGGCTGACCACTTGTGTAGCATTTAAATCAGAGCGCTACGGTACTTTAGAGAGTACATATAGCTATCGGTCCCAGTTCATGACTCAAGACAAAAAAAAATTAGGCCATGTTAGAGGCTGTCAGGCGGTATGAAAATTCCGTCACTAGAGTAAGCCGCACACTCACACGAAACTAAAAACCATATTATTGTATTTAGGAATATATTATACGTGTGTTTAATTGTTATCTAGTTGTCGTTGGATCAGAAGACCGTCTGTGAGTTGTCCTAGGGTATCAATTGAAATAATGTATATGTATTTCATCTGCATCTATGTTCAATACAACAGTATTTTCATTAATACCTAATTCTCCCTGACGGAATTTACCTACAATTGTATTGCGGCATAAAGGTCTCCTGCTATCTATTGTAAGATTTATTACTCAACGGGGTTTAGCGGAGGTCGGCGACACTACGCTCTTTAGAGAATCAATCAAGCTATTGATAAGCCGGAAATTAAACGATATTGTCAACTTAATTACTTCATACATTAAGATAATATTCATTAAGAATATCCTCAAAGGTCAGGCAGTAGTGAAGAAAAATTTATTACATGGTGGTACCGTACCCAGGTAAAGAATGCTTTTTATTGCTACCTAAAGAATTCAATTGACGCTGGCTACAAGCACGTAGCAAAGCTGTCAGCAAAGACAAAAAGAGTTAAGCTCTCTTACGACTTATAACTTGGCTCTCCTAAGAAATACTTACAGTTTTAATAAATAGTATACCGTACCGTATGTAATGACTTTTCATGGGTAAAGCTTAGTTGTGCGAAGAATTTCCGGCAAAGCTTTAAGCATGAGTAAGACTGGCAAGTTACTGGTGGAGACCAAATACTTACGCGAATGGCCATTCGTTGGAAAATTTTGAAATTTTCGCAAAATGAATCCTCCATGATATTTTTCTTCAGTCAGCATTCAAATACGGAATCACAAGTAGCAGTCTTAGATTGTTAGTTTTCGCTTGCTAAACGGTAAAATAATGAAAATACTTCATAAATCATCATCAAGTACAAAACTAACGCCCTTTATAAGGCAACTACTAGCTACAATATTATATGTCCATTAATGGATTCACTACTTTGACGAAAGTGTCGGTGAAACTTAGTTTCGCTGGGAGTCAAACCAACTATATTATTATAGCCGACCAGAAACATACATTCAAACAGACCTATAGGTACTTATAAACTGGTAAACTAGTAAGAGAAAATAACTTTTATTGAGCCAAAGATCAAACTCGGCACCTCACAATAGGCCGCAGACATAAGCACTAACGAGGCATTATTGCATTTCACACTAATCATTACTGCGGAAGTGTTCGGTGCTACACTGGTAATATCCTTCATAATTCATTACAGTGTGGCATAGCACTAAAGCCGTGTTCTCACTGGCGGTATGATTGATAGTTACGCAGACGCCTGCTAGATTAATGTTCGGTGTATACATAGGACAATGTGTGTGGCTCTTTGGCTACTAATGTAATCCTTTAGTTGACTTCGGCTAGGCTCACCCATATAAACATATTTAATACTGACTCACAGCATGAAGTATAAAATGTTCTAAGCAGGATTTGTACTACAAAATATAACTTGACTCTGGCGTAGTGGTTTGATTGATCGCCTGTTGCTTAAAACTACAGCTGTGTTATTTGTTTGATCCCCAGACGAGACAACACGTTGTGTGATCCACATGTTGTGTAAGAGTCTGTGTGTCTTTTATATCCGTCAATGGTTCAATTTTTAATTATCTCTCAAATGTTGATAGATAATTAAAAATTGATGATTCTCTCGCTGACTTTATTCATCCTCATAACTTCACGCCTTATTCCCCGAAAGGATACACAGAGGTGTATTACACACGCACACTTGTTATGTTTCGGTGGTTTCCCAATGTAACAGGGGGCGACCCTATTGCCATCTACCAGGCACATTATTAAGCGAGCGAAAATGAACCATAATGCACACCAACCTCAAGTCGAGACAATCGTCTCGGCAGTCTGCTACGTAGACCAGTGGGCTATCGCCGCTGGCTATAACAATATATGTACCTACTAAATACATTGGATTAGATATACTTACATTATCTAATCCAATATAAGTTGTTCAAATTCAAATTCAAAATCCTTTATTCATTTGGGTCACAATGTGACGCTTATGAACGTCAAAAGAATAAATTTATAAAATTTTTATATAATTACTTATACTCAAATTTAAAACATTATTACTGTATGCTTCTACATTTACATTTACTGCCACATTCGCAAAGCAATAGGTAGAACCATGAGAAAGAACGGGCAATAAAACTCACCGTCACTCTTTTTCATCGCCAGGTTTTGCATAATACACAATTTACATTTTGTAAGGTGCTGCAACTGTTACACCTTCAATATCACTTGTATATATTTACTGTACATAATAATGCTCAAGCATAATACTTTTGGTTAGCCTCCTCAGAATAGACATGGTGAAACAGGAGCATCCACTTACATTATATATACCTAATAATGCAGGCAATCCGCGAAAGTTATCAGAACCATGATGGAAATGATGCAGTTAAATATTAAAATCTAGTACCAGCCCGCAAGACCGTCATCGACCAGTCATCGCAAGTAGCACCCGTTCACGAGTATGACGCATGTGTCAGCCATCATCCCTCTCGCCATATTAGAGGGACAGGGATGGCCCGACACACGACACCACCACAAGAAATGACATTTTAGTGAGCATGATGACAACGGTATACGAACCAGCAGTAAGAAACAATCTATTGGTATACTGACCATGACCGCCAATTACCTCCATTTTCCAGATCTTTATTATTAACATAAGTTAGTGGAACGCGTGAAGGAATGCAAATGTAGAAAGAATTTTGTGAAGGTGACAAGTGAACAATGATATGATCAGGGATAACTAATGTTAAACTACATTCAACAAATCATAAAAATAACCAATTTTCATTTACAGTTCATAATCTGCACCTAAGTTCTGGATCGGTTCTTCATGTTTGGTCTCTCAAATAATTTCAATTACTGTAAGGTTCGATTATTTTGTAATCAATCTACAATAATAAATGCGAAAGTTTGTATCGTTGGACTGTTGCTTGTTTCTCCTTTACGCAAAAAGTTCTGAGCTGATTTTTATGAAACTTTACAAAAATAGAGTTAATACAGCAAATTGAAATTACAAATAATAGTCACCGAGCTGTGGCGAGAATCTAGTATAAATAAATTACAAAATCAAATGTATTGTATTGCTAAACTTAAATTGGTAACTTCAATTCACGCTTCATTAGATAATTTTGAGGTGAAAATAAATTTTAATACAATTCTTAGAAGCTGTCTCGCTGCAACCATAAAATTGTAGCAAGGTTGTATCTGTACGTGACGAGATATTTTACGAAATAAAAAATAGACAGATTCTTCTGTAACGCAATAGTTTAAAATAAAATGTGTGATGTGTTTCATTTTTAAGGTAAAACACTGGATAGTATTGTTTGCTTTTTTCGTTAGCTAAAGCATATTATACATACATGGATATTTATAGCAAAAGGCATATATACCTAGGTACATTTTTCGCTGAATATTAGCCTTAGAAATCTAAAGTCGTGTGAAGAATAAGAGGACTATCGATTCTGGTCAAACGCTTGTGTATTTAGCAAAGTGCCTTCAAGTAACTAAAATATGTTTTAGTAATTTTAGTATTAGAAACTGAATGATAAAAAGTAAGTGACATTTGAAGCGCGAAACATAGAATGTTCGTTTTCAAGAGGAAAAGAGTTAACAGATGACACAAATAATAAACAGCAAAAGCGCAAACCTATTTCGTTCACCTATATTATGTTCCCTAGATGAGTCTATTCATTTATAGACCGTGGTCTCTGTTTATCCCCATAATGTGGCCTTAACTACGGTCTTGGTCGATTAATGCCGTACTTTTCGGGTACCACGATAGGCCTAATCTGAACATTATCTTAACGTTCGGACGTTTAGGCCGATGACACAGACATGCATTCTGCCAGCGGGTGGCGAGACAGGTAATATAAGTAAGAGTCTTTTCCCGATCAGAGACTTTAAACGCCATATACATAGGCATGGAATTTTAATCGGTTATGTGGTACCAACTGTTCTCTACTTACGATCAGTACAACAAATCGTACAGTAGTAGTTATTGGGTCTCTATCCACGTTGGTCAGTGTGATGTGATAGTGAACCTAACGAGCGGGTTCTCGAGTAAAGCGATAAGCAGAGCGGGAACGACAGCCGGTTTTTCATCAGGGCTAGGACAACCGATTTAATTCACCAAACCACTCCCCGTCAAGTCTTTATTGTTCTAGAAGGCATCACCATGTAATTAAATTCGCATTAGATTCAGATTACTAGCCTGCTCCCGCTGTCATGCTCGCTCCGTTTAGCACTTTGGTCAAGATCGTCATAAGTGAAAAAGAATCTCGTCTGAAAACAACAAGGCAGGTTTTCAGCACAATTTGGCATAAATATCGTAATCATTGTCACGTAGCAATTTGTTTTAGAATCTAAACTGTTATGTAAAGATAATGGAATTATGATTAGCACTTTGTAATTGAATTGAAGTGAGCAGTCCATTTACAAAAGGGAAACAAATGGATCACGTAACATTGTGGTGTAATGAAATTCAACAGACGTTGTAAATAATTGAAGTGGCTGGTAGCGTAGGCGTACTCTGTGCCTATTGTATTGTATTACGACATTGTTTTGTTGGACAAGTTACATATTTAATTCGATGAATATTTATATGAAACACGTGGAAGGAAGCGAGTTTATGGAGAACTGCAATTTAATTGTCTGTTATAAAATATTTTAGTGGTGCCAGGTAGTCATTTTGATTGAGTTTTTCAATTAATCAATCAAAATATTTTTGGAATATTTAAATCAAAAGCAGCGTGGTGGTAAACTTTTATCAAAATCTATTCAGTACATTTGCGGCTAGGGTGAGAAACATCCATCCCAACAAATTTTCACATCAATAAGATATTTTATGACAGTGAACTAGCAGATTTCATATAGAGGCATACAAATATATACAATCCGCTAAAATATGTTAAAACACATTAAATTTTATGTTTGAACGTACCATGAGAATATTATTTTATCCACATACATCCACATACATAAAGACTTGAGTGGCTTATTTGGTATAGGGTCGACAAAGTTCATCGAAGGTTCAAGGTTCAAGTCCTGCTTGAAGTCATCAGTCAGTTAATCTATAGCACTTTTGTAAGAAATAGCTTGTGAACCTTGAATCGTAGCAAATAATATCATGTTCTTTCTTACGTACAAAAGAAGTATTCTTAGATCTTAACGTGGGCAAAGTCTGCGTTGTTACCATCGCATTGCAATTTTCTACCTTTATTGTATTCCTGGTTCACGAAGCAAGCATAAGTTCACTTAATTCACCTACGTCAATACGAATCGCAGGAAGTTTCAATCAAAAAGATTACGTCTAAGCTCAGGTACAACTGATTACTTATCAATCTCCAAATATGAAACCTTGAAACAAATCATAAATCTACTGCAACCATAAAAGAGCACACCCATAGTAACTGCGTCTTTCGATTAATATTTCATTGAATTTTACCCCTACAAGCGGAGCTATTTTTACATCAAAAGCTGCGTGTCTCTCTAAGCAATATTGTTTAATACCAGCCAAGAATTTATTACCGCCCTAAAAAGGTATAAAATTCATCCATAAGAGCCACCCATCGCATGATATCTCGGTCTGGAATCTTCATACTCTGTGCCAAAGATACTTGCAAACTTTTCACTTCGCTCGAATAGTTGAACAAGTTCAGTATTTCAGAGTGAAAAGTTGAAAGGCGAATTGTTAGCGACGGCAACGGTCCGAATATGTTTTGAGGTGGTTCGCGAAAGAACGCGCTTTAAGAAGCGAAGAAGGATTGTTAAACTTCCATCGAGAGAGACTCTAATCACCATAATGATTGTGGAAGAATTTGTTGTATACTTTAAGTTGTAGCAAGCGCCATTTATTTTAAATGTAAGGAAGTTAGAGTTTATAGATAAATAATCTAGTCTGTACTCTCTGTATAAACTCATCGTTCCAGTCATGGACATAACGGTATCGTTTCGTCAACCTGTTAAGTAGTAGCTCACTGAAAATGCTTTGTCAGCTAGGTGTCCGTTCGATAGCTGCGCACTGAAAGCGGTGCGTTTGCTCGGTAAAAGTGCGGTTCTATCGTAGCGACCTCTTGACGGCAACACGTCGCCAGCTAAGGTTTCGTTCGCAGACCACGCGTAAGGAGCTAGAAGAACGCTCACTGGTCACACGCGCCTTGTTACTTAATTCAACTTCGTTTTTGGTTTCTCCAGTTTTCACCGGTGGCTGGCGACTGGTTTACACGAATTTTCATTGGTACATTTTGTGTGAAACCGGCGCACACATGCAGGGAGTGGCGGCCGCAGCGGCCACCCAGTGTCCGCGACACGCCACCAGTTGCGGCCACTGGCCACTCAAGGCCTGTGGCACGTCACCTTTTATACAAATTGTAGCGGCAGCTGATTACCAGTGGCGGCCACTGAACACTGTCGCGTCGTTTGCACAGTGCAGAAGGACGCGGCGCCCGACTGCCACCGGGGCTGTGGTCGGTGTGTGTGCGAAGCTGTACTATCGACGTCTTGTCGGAAATGAGATGCATATTTTGTTAAATTATAGCCGCTATAAGCCCTAGACTGTACATATATTTATGTTAGCAGAATGAAGGTACTTTGTAAACAGGAACGTCTCTCCTTACATATGAGTAAGACCTACTGCGCTGTCGTAAATTTAATGAACTGTAGAATATATCTCAGGTTTATGATCCATTATTATCTGTATTACAAAATATTTGTTTATACCTCCTAGGTTTATACAATGTGTGCTTCGTGTGACTGTTCTTATTTTTATTGTTGTAAAATGAAAAATGCACCTATGTACGATTAAAATTGCAACTGATTTGTATGACTAAGGCGTCCCTCACATTGGTCATGAGCGTTCCTCGAGCGTACGCTGACGCCCAATGTGAGGTCGGCCTAAATTGTATTTTTGTAGGGCCATCTCATGATGAATGGTAACAAATTGTATGAAATGTTTTTGGCCACGGGCACGGGCCTCTTCTCACTACGAGAAGGGCATACCTTTCACATAATGAGGTGAAGTCTGTGCCCAATAAACACGCAGACAAAGTTGCGGACAAAAGCTGGTCTATAATCTATAATAGACCATATCAGCGTACATTTATCGATGAAAAGAAACCTTTACATGCTAATTGTGCCTTTTTTGTCTTTTTGTGTCTCAACATACATGGTTAATCCATGCTGTATAACGTGGCCGCTTATGGTCTTAGAAGCCAACAATCACTGGTGTGACGGAAGCAACATCGTAAAGAGACACAACTTCATTATAAAACAGTATTTACCTTAACATTATCAACCAGGATAAAGTACTGTTAAACGTATTTATCGTCGGTCATAAATTGCCATTTTATAGTCAACAAATTATAAGGTTTTTATAATATGTTGACTATAAAGTCTAGTACAATGGAATTAAGCTTCCGCGTAAGCTGTAGTCTTATTTCAAATATTCATACAAAAAACATAAATGCAAAAGTCTGTTGGTTACTCTTCGACGGTTAAACCGCTGAACAAGTTTTAATGCATTCATCATTAGGTTGAAGAATCAGGGTCCCATATAGGCTATCGATACTAAAGGACTGAAACAGGTTTGAATAAAAGTTTGTGTGACATTTGGCACATCTTCCCTTACTACCTGCTTCTATGCTTTACAAGTAGTTATACTTCTTATTTCTGTCATACTACGCATAGGGGTTTGATTCCTCAGCGTGCACGAATGTATTGTCGAAGTCAAGTGCGCATTTAATTGTTATCGGTAACGTTACGGTGAAGGAAAACATCGCGAGGAAACCTACATGTCTATGAGTTCTCCATATTGTTCTCGAAATACATGTGAAGTCCGCCAATCCGCACTTGGCCAGCGTGGTGGACATTAAGCCTTACCCTTATCGTAGGGAGAAGAAGTTCGTACCCAATAGTGGGATAAGGCTGATGACGATACTTTTTATCAAAATAATACGCTGATGAAGTTGCGCGCAAAAGCTAGTTTTAACAGACCACTTCAGCGTACTTTTATCGTTGAAAAACAAACTTACTACGTAATTATCATTCGCCAAATCACCACTAAAGCAATTTTCAACTACTGGCTGGCTGTATGATGTTCTATGAAAACTCTTATTAATAAGATCTGATTATGCAATTGCATTGCGGACTACGTCGTGTATGTGTAATGTCGGCGCTAATTTGAAACAGCCTTAGAACTAAGCAATTAGAATGAGTAACAGTAATTTAAGTTTTAATGCTTTTGGTATTTTGCTATTAACTGCAGCCGTTACTTAAATAAATCCGAGGCGGCTAGGAAGTACCCAACTTTGGCAATCTGTGCGTAAATAAACACTGGGTGTATTCACCAACACATCGTCTGTTAAATATTAATGTTCTCGTAGTTTCCTAATGGCGAACATTGAACGTACAGCCCCCGCGGTGTGCCCGTCCTTACAAGGATATCTTTCGATTGGAACCTTGTTCTAATCTCCAACATGATATCTTGGATTAAATACTGTTATACCCTTAAAATACGATCAGTTTCTTACGCAGTTTTCGGTGTCCACTGTGCTTTATTAGACGTCCTATACAAATAGTGATATTAGAAGTATTAGATAGTATATTAGAAGGGACTGTTTGTGATGTCTGAAAGATATGAGATTTCTTATAAAGGTCGAGGATTGGGAAACTTTTTTATGTGCTTACCATGTGTACATAGGCCGCTTTGTCATTTTAATCAAGAATAATACTTATTCGTAATGGTTTTAATTTTGGAATTATACCTACCGAGTATCGAGTTTTCAAAACTATGTCATGTATGTGTAAGTCATTCCACATTACCCAAGTATTTTGATACAAATAAGTAAACACAATCTAGGCACCACTCAAGTGATTTTGTATGAGGAAACACGCTCTTGAGTCAGCTCAAGAGCGTGTTTTCTCTAACATACAGAAAGTATCACGTCCAAGTAATTCATACAACAGTGAAATCAATTATGTGAATCGTAATAAAATTAAAAAAGCTGTGCCATGCCCATATTGCCCATGCTATGATGTATATTCATCATCATGATCAGCCCCAAAGAGTTCACTGCTGGACTTGGCCTCTCCTTTGAAAGAAGGAATTGGCCTACTATATCACGCTGGCCAAATGGCTCGGTATAGGGTTTGTTTCTCTTCTCTTATAATGATATGATGACCGACAGAGTAAAGAATAGTGTGATAAGAGAGTATTGTGGGGTAAAAGAAGATGTAGTGACAAGCATTGAGAAAGGCATGTTAAGATGGTTTGGGCACATGGAGAGGATGGATGACGATAGACTGACAAAGAAGATATATAAGGCAAGTGTGAATGGGACAGTACAAAGGGAAAGACCTAGGCGGACGTTCTCTGACCAGATTGGAGACATCCTGAAAAAGGGACAAGTCAGAAGTACCCTTAACAGAAGAGCATGCATGAGAAACTTGATGGCAGTGAGTGAAGCAAGAGAGGTATGTCAGGATCGTTGCAAATGGCGTTCCGTAGTCTCTGCCTACCCCTCCGGGAAACAGGTGTGAGTCTATGTATGTATCTATGTATAATGATATTCTCTGCATAATATGGTCCCTCTGTCAGCTCTTACGATACCCCTGAGATGATATGGGGTGGTGATGTTCCGTATTCTTAATCCGTCACCACACAGACTACAGGTAGGTACTGCAGTATTTTATCAAAATTCGTTCAGTACTTGTTTCCTGAAAGAGTAACATACATCCATCCTCACAAAAAATCCCGTTATAATAGTTAGTTAACCCCCCACGTGATTACAGCACGCACGGTCGTGCTCTAATTTTGGTGGTCCGAAGTGTTTGAGGCTCAATTAAAAATCGTTCTGTTGGTCGCGGTTTTTTTACGTTTTGTTTTACTTAAACCAAGAAACGAAAGTAGTAACTACTAGAATAGTTCATATTCTATGCATTTAAATCGTTTTAGAAGGGTGAGGGAAACGAAACGCGCCAAAAAATATTGAAATATAATTATCTGTGTCTCAGTTGCGAAAGCGTCCGCCATTGTTGTGTTTTGTTCCGCGATCTTTATAATAAAAGTTGTCTTGTGGAAGAAATCGGTGAATATTTTATAAAGATACTTATAGAGATTTACTCAGAAATAAATAAATATTAATTTTGAAGTGACATTATTCGTGACAAAGACAAGAAATACAGTGATAAAAGGCAAAAACTTTTTAGAAGGGCTATTTCTACTCTTGAAACTTGCTATTTTCGTAATAGTTTTATGATAAATACTCTTTTAATAGTTATGAAAGACATAAAAGTACCCAGATTATTTATCTGAAAACATATTTTAGCAATTAAATACTAGCATTGTTGTACATTTTCACTGTTATCATGTTTCAAATGGTAAATAATTCACAGCCACAGTGTTTGTTACAGTAACATGGTGGCCTGGCACGGCGAACTTTTTGTTACGCGTTCGGATTATAATTTTTTAGTGGCGTTAGATTCGTTTGTTACAAATAAATAATGTATTGTGTGAAAACCTAAAGGCATATGTGATAATGTTTTTGTGTTTATGAACCAAACAAGTAATGAAATTCATTAATATGTGATGAAATGTTTGTGTGAACGAGTGAAAAAAACAAACCTCTAAGTTTGTAAGCTTGTTTTGCCGGAAAGGTGAGTATTAAGTAGTAATTTATGTTATTATTATGATAGCTGATTTTATAATCAACACAATGATATGCAATTTATGTGATATAATTATATTAAGGTGTCATAATTTATTTTTTTTCGGTAACCTATGCCAATGAAAATTTGCAGCAACGTGACCTTTCGCACTTATGGCACTTTGCCTTTAGTTTGATCGCACTTCAAGGGTTAAGTTGGGCGTGTGTAATGCTATCAAGAAAATGCAGAAACTTGAATAACGGATACACGTTCGTTGTTAAAGTCGAGGGACACAGAAAGGTAAAGCGTACATAGCAATATCATGGAAGTCAATGTATGTAGTTATAGTCCAATTACATAACAATTCCATAGCACCTGTCTGTCTGGCCCATTTAAAGACATAGCTTCGCACAAAGCTCCGGCATCACATTTAATTGTGGCAGATAAAGACAAATCGTGGATAAGACAGTTATTGCTTAATATAAACATTACGACTTGATATGTCACCTCTGGAAATGTACTTCGGCGAATAGGCACTTTAACTGTCTGAAAATGTAAAGTCGTGTGTTTCATAGAATATAGAACATTGATATAGCGATGCTATCTATATATAAACTAGGTGAGCCTGCGGTTACAACCGCGTTATTTAAGGTTACTGCTCTGCTCCCGTGGCTTTGGCCGTGGCGTGATGTTATATACACGGGCAAATTATAAACAAAGCCTTCCTCGATAAATGGGCTATCTAACACAGAAATAATTTTTCAAATCGGACTAGTAGTTTCTGAGATTAGCGCGTTCAAGTAAACAAACGACCTCTTCAGCTTTATATTTTAGTATTAGATAATTGGCGGTATCTACCCGTACTTTTATTCTGGACAAATTATTATATTATCACTTATCACTGTTCCATTTGACTTCATTTTTACCACATGAGTCACCACAAGTTAAATCTAAATCGCTTACGACCGTGACGTCTGAATATATAAAACCATATAAGTATTATTTAATCTTATATGAGGGTATATGTGTTCTGTGCTTATATGCTTGCTAGATAATTATTATACAGAGTTATATTACATTCCATTCCCCACAGATGTATTTCCTTCACCGTCTATCACTACTCCAGCAAGTTTGGCTAGTTGAGCTATCTCATTTTCTTTGATCTTAAATGTTATACAATAACCTGGTTTGTAACTTTATCTCTAAGTCTCATCATTTCACATCTATAAAGGTGATACACCTCACGATGTAATTAATAATATTACCGCAATCTCAATTCTGCCTACGATTATTATTAATGCAATATCCTCCGTAAACCATTTGTTTTCTTCGATCCACGGGACGTCCGTATTTAGTGCAATAATGTATTACGGTGGCGTTTATTGTTTTATAATATACATAAATATCGGATAATTTAAGTTATAGTCATAATTAAATAGCTGAGTAATTTGCGAGATAATCGAAATCAGAGTTGTCTTGGGTATAAATAATTATAAGGGCTCCGCTAATGTGGAAACAGCTTGACTAGTGTAGTTTCAGGCCACAGCCTTTATTAATCATCACTATCATCAGCTCTGAACATAAACTGTTCCACTGCTGGGTACTACTCTCTTTTCACTTTGTGATGGCTTAGGCCATAGTCCCCATCCTAAGCTAAGTCCCCACCCATGCCCGAACCAGGTTTGAATCTGATAATAAACGCGATTGAAATGTTGGTGAGCTGCTCTACTCATTGGTGGAATATTTGATAACTGCACAGGTTTATTCGATTTTGTTAACTTGAACTTGACGTATAGTGCATAACGGAGATGATCGATACTATCCACATTTTAAATTACCGAAAGAGATTATGAGTGTTATTGAATTGATATATTTTAGAATTATTGTTAAGAAAGATTGAATTTAAACTAAAAGTTAATTAAAATGATAATTATATGTTTAGCAATAAATTATAACCTTAATATTACGAGTGTTTGATCGAGACTACCAGTTGACCTCAGATAATTCTATGACCGCGCGCTCTACCCCCTCTATCTCGAAAACAGTTCTAGGTATAAAAAATGTTAAATAAAAAGTTGTAGAGAATTTAATTTTCTACAATTTTGATCTCTCTCTCTCTTCCTAGCTATAAATCCCACATGGTGGTGGGGTCAGCTTTCTTCACGTTACGCTTCCACTTCGCTCTATCCATGACATCATCATCAGTGACCTTGCATTCCCTCTTGTCCTTGAGCACTACATCTCGCCACCTTGTTTTGGGTCGTCCTCTAGGTCTCCGACCAGGGAGGTCGAGCTGTAGTGCCAAATTGCCGACGTAGTCTGGTGGCCTCCTTTTCACATGACCATACCATCTCAGCCTACTTTCCTGCATTTTTTCGGCGATGTCGCGTACACCAAGGCTTCCTCGCACGTACTTGTTGCGGATTTTATCGAGCCTGGTTACGCCGCACATCCATCTTAGCATCTTCATTTCAGCAACTTGGATGGTATGCACGCTCTTTTGGGTTACAGCCTATGTTTCGCTGCCATACAAAAGAACTGGCCTTATTATGGTCTTATAGATCAAACCCTTGAGTTTGACAGGCATCCTCTTATCGCAGGTAACACCAGTCACTTCTCGCCACTTAAGCCACGCTGCGGCTATTCTGTGCTGGATATTGCATTCTAAATGCCCAGATCTGTGCATCATATAACCAAGATACTTGTATTCATCGCACATGGTTACAAGTTGGCCGTCGATAGGAATCGGACTATTGTTATCTGGATCTGGGTCATTAAAAGACATGTACTGGGTCTTTGCTACACTCAACACTAGGCCACCGGCCTGTAACTGATGTTTCCACGACAGAAGCGCCTCTTGCAACTCTGCGCGGCTCTCGGTGCAGATAGCAACGTCGTCTGCGTAGATGAAAGTCCACGAGGCTGAAGACTGTGCTGCTTCAGTGAGTGCGTCTAATACCAAGCAAAACAGGAAGGGACTCAGTACTGAGCCTTGATGCACACCTTCTGCAACCGCTATTGGTTTAGTCTGACCCACTACTGTTCGTACCATTGCTCTCGCACCCCTGTACATGTCAGCTATGATATTAATATAATGTTCGGGGACGTTCTTCATGCGAAGACTCCACCAAATCGTATCCCTTGGTACACGATCAAATGCCTTTTCCATGTCCAAGAATGCGACATACAATGGTCGAAGTTTCGCTCTGTACTCTTCAGCGATCGTGTTTAGAGCAAACATAGGATCGGTAGTAGATAAGCCCGGTACAAAGCCATAGTGATTTTTGGACAGCGAACATTCTGATCTTAAGCGACTGTCAATCACTCTTTCAAATAGCTTCATGGTATGGCTTAACAGCTTGATTCCGCGATAGTTATTACATTCGTATTTGCTGCCCTTCCCCTTATAAATTGGAACTATGGTGCTCAATCTCCATGCCTCAGGCATTTTGGAGGAGAGCAACACACAGTTGAACAGGTCGGTAAGCAGTACGACTCCTTGTTTGCGAAGGCACTTCCAAGCTTCGACTGGAATACCGTCAGGCCCTATGGCTTTGTTGTTGGCCATCTTTTTTAGCGCCATTTTGACCTCACTGGGATGTATTGGAGGTATAAGTCCCATGTTCCTACCGGTGTTTTCGAGCTGGGGAGCAGCTTGAGTAGGGTTGAGTAGCTGTCGATAATACTGATGCCAGGCTGATAGGACATCTTTATCTTTGTACAGCAGCTCACCATTTGGGCCTTTAACGGTTTTACATCTAGCGGGATCCTTTGTGCTCTGACAACGTTGCTTTGTGAGCTTGTAAATACATTTTTGACCTTCTTTGGTCTCTAATTGCTCGTACATCGTTTTTTGGGAATTTGCGCGTTCCACTGCTATAATTTTTTTGGTCTCCTTCTTAACTCTTTTATATTCTGCCTGGTCTTCAGAAGTTTGGGTAGACTGCCAGGTCCCAAAGGCATCTTTCTTTCTTTGAATTGCATTTTTCACTGCTTCTGTCCACCACCAAGACTCTCTGTAATTTATTGTACCACCCTTTGTACGACCAAGAGTAATATAAGCGGCTTTTAGAATGGATTTGCTGAGATAATTCCATACAGTGTCAACGTCCGAATCAGTATCAACTTTTAAGTTGTGTAAGTGGTTGCAGAATTTGGGAATGTTGTCTCCTTTTGGGTTCCACCATTTGGTTATTTCTGGCGTCTGAGATGTTTTCGTTTTAGATGTTTTCTTAAAAAGCATATCCATTACAACAACAACAATACGATGTTGAGTAACAGCGCATTCACCCGGGATGACCTTGC
The DNA here is from genome assembly GCA_944739405.2 of Euclidia mi. NCBI lineage: Eukaryota > Metazoa > Arthropoda > Insecta > Lepidoptera > Erebidae > Euclidia > Euclidia mi. The sequence continues at coordinate 97,843,014 of OX123183.2, read as the reverse complement.
AATTTGTTACCCAGCCAATGTAAGCTCGATTTACTAATAAATAGTCGATCTGCGATGATGTTCGTCCGCTTTTGTATGTAATTATGTGTTCTGGCTTTTTGGAAAAGAAAGAATTAGTTATAGCAAGATCGAATGCTGCAGCTGTAGAAAGAATAACTTTCCCTCCTTCGTTTATAGTGCCATATCCGTGACCTCCGTGCACTCTTTTAAAAGCATTGTTTTTATCCCCTATGTGACCATTTAAGTCCCCTCCCAGCAGTATCATTTCTTTTGAGGGTATTTGTTGTAGATGGTCTTCCAGAGTTGTCCAAAATGAGTCTTTATCGGCTCTGCTACATCCCGCCTGAGGAGCATAAGCTGAAATTACATTTAAAACTTCTCCTTCAACAAGAGCTTTTAGAGACATTAGCCTATCGTCAATTCGATTTACCTCTAAGATGTTATCGAGATGTTCGGCACTGACAGCGATTGCTACATCGTTTCTCCCATGCTTAGCTCCTACATACATAAGTTTATAACCCTCTCCGATGTTACGGGCTTTTGCACCAGTCCATCTTGTTTCTTGACGACATGCGAAATCTACCTTTCTACGCTTGAAGAGTGAAGCAAGTTCTTTAGTCTTCCCCGTTAATGTTCTAACATTCAAGGTAGCGAAGCGGACTTTTGAGTTACAATTTGGGACTAACGTCGTTAGCCGAGCCCGTCCGTGACTCGGTAGCCCTTGCACACTGTTCGCAGATGTAGGGCGATATGTCTGCGCGTCGTTTCGCGGCGACGCCCTATCCGTTATCCTTAAAGTGTTCTGTAACCTGTCCATTTTCGTTCTTATCAATTTGGCGAATTGTTTGGGTTTATTAATTTAGTACCGATTGCCATCTGACGTACAAAAACCTACCGTTTGAGGTAGGGAAACCCCCAGGATTGCTGATAGTTCCGGGTACAGAAATTTTCTCCTGTACATAGCGCTTGTCTGGTTATTCCGCCAGAACTCCGGTCGCCAGAGCCCCGTCCGTTGGTCAGCAGGGTGTACCACGAGCAAGTGAGGTTGACATTTGGGATGGCAAAGATGTTAGTTCCATACCCCTTACAACCCCAATTTTCTACAATTTTGATAATAAATACAAATAGCGTAAAACCCATAGAAAACGAGATATTTGCCAAAAAAGTAATTTATTTTTGTGAACTTTGACCCCTGAATTTAAAACTTGCAGATATCCAATTATATGTGACTTTTGAGAACAATTTTAGGATGCCAAAATACAAGTTTTTACGTGGTAATATACTGGGTATGTCGATTTTCCGAGGTCAACCCCTATAATGAAGGACTAGTGAGCCACTCACGTAGGACGTCGCGTTAGCAAGTTAGCGGTCCGCGTCATGGGTATGAACCCGAGATTCTTTGAGTAGCAGTCTGTTAGTCTCTCCACTGAGCTTACGATGCTCTATTATCTGAAAAATAATAAAATATATGAGTTCATGACAAACCTTTAATACTACTAGTATTACCCAGTTTATTTTTATTTAAAATGTGTATTCCATTTCAAATGAACATTCGCAAGGCCTCTAAGATTAAAAGTAAAAAGGGGAAGCCAGGATAATGCGACGGTCCACCGATTACAAGTCGCGTAACTGGCACTTAGCCGAGGGATTCGGAGGGTTCGGATAAAGGCAGACGTAACAGCCGGTGACAACGACACAGTGATTATGTGCCACAACACATAAGAACATTTTGACATGCGATAAAGCTACTTGAGAAACAGATTTGTTTCATTTAACGGATATTTTATTATATACAAAGCTGCGTATGTAGTTAGATTCTAGGGTATTAAATAAAAGTTCTGGTCTTATTACTTGATAATACTAAATATTTCACTTACTTTATTCGTTAACGCCCGGTTTCAATATTCGATCTATAAATGGGTTTGGTGATTTGGCTCTTTTTGCATATATATTGTACATATATGTACGTATAATACAGACTTATTGATCTAAGTTACCATTCGAAAGCCCTTCTTCTTCAATGAAGTAGTCGCATACTACGACAGTTATTCTAGATTTATTTAAAAAATACACGCAGAGACGTTCCACTTTATTCAAACTTTAATAACGGACATAAAGAACAAGCAGACGTAAGAGCTCCTGTGGGTATTGAACCTATGACTTCCGACAGTATAAGCGGGGAGGCGACTACAAACGCCTTTAGTATAAATAAATGTACATCATAGAAAGTTCCAGAGAGAATTCCATAAAATACTGACCTTTTTCTTATCTCACGTTTCGAAATAAATGTCTGATATCGTCCTTTCTATTTCTGGGTCGACGCCCAAATAAATTATTAAACAGCTTGTAATGATTCTCTCATAAGAACTCGATACAAGGAGCTTGAATGGAGACTGAATATATTTGAATAGTAATGGAAAACATGATGTCTTCTTTGTCAATAGTATGGAGAAAACCACTAATTTTCGATTCCATTTTCGATCCTTTTATTTTAAGAATATTTATTTTTTACGTATATTTTACTTTGTGAAATGGAATCCGATTTTATAGTTCTGTTTTTTTTTTTGTTTTTTTACTTTTGTTGAAAATTTTGTACTTATTGATTTACCAACAACAACCGATCATTTTCACTTGAAAAGAGTATATATAATATGCTTCCTGTTTTCCGATTTATTCTTAGAATCTCTTGCGTAGGCGATACATAAACAACATTAAGATTTTCCTCCACGTTAACAAATATTATACCTGGAATATATTTGTAAAATATTTGTGTAGCTAAGATTTTTTATGGACTGCCTGTATCCCCGAAGGGGTAGGCAGAGGTAATATTACTATTAGAGGTTTAATATTATTGTACACCCACATTTTGCCATTTAATGAATTATAGGTCTCACGAAATAAGGGCCGAGCCTATTGCCGTTACCGGGCACATAGTGTTGCCCAAATTCAGTCTTGGTCTTGCAGTCTTGGTCTTGTTCTTGCGTTTTTGCAAGACCAAGACCAAGAACAAGACCGCGTATTTTTAGCAAGACCAAGACCAAGACTGATCGTGCAAGACTTGAGCAAGAACAAGACTAAGCCTGCAAGACTCTTGCGTCTTGCAGCTAGGACTTAGCGCTATTTCACGGAGTAGTTAGGTGTAACAGTTCGGTGTATAGGTACGCTTAGGAATTCTATGAGACGCAAAAAACTGTATCAAAGAATATGAAAAACTGGACCTATGCGCATTACGACTAATAGGTACCATAAACATACCTACATAGCGAATAAAAAAATATCCATTAAAATCAAACTGAGTGCATGCATAGTTATGTTTTAACCATCGGCACTTTGATAATGCGGCATCAAAGGTTTTGTACTTACTTCTCAAAGAAATTTGCCGCTTTTCGGAAGTACATGGTTATGATACACGCGCCGGCGGCTTCTTTTGAAATCATATACAACAATCGTTGCCGCCGCGCCGAAATCACAACATTTGACACTATTAAGTGATGAGTCAGTCAGATGGTTACTTTGTATTAATTCTTGGTCAAAAGAATTGATATAAAGTAACATAACCTAATGATAAAGCTGTTGTGTACTGTTTCGTTTGATTTGTGTTGTATTTTATTTTTTATTGAAATAAATGATAAATCGTAAAACTCTTTTATTAAATTTCATATAAGTTGAGGGTTCAATCTCTTTCTAGACAGATATTGTTCTTTAAAATACAGTCAAGTTATTGTAATTAATTTGTTTTTTTTACATGTTTTAGCAAATGTAAGCTTATAAATCATAAATGTTTATTAAGAAACAGTTACTTCCATGGAAAACGACATATAGGTCAGTTGATTTTTCGAATTTCTTATCAAATCTTCAGTTATTTATTAATCTGCTTGATCTTTACTATGGCTGTGTTAATTCAAGCTCACAATGTTCCAATTCTAATACGTTTTTCTAAGATTTAAAAACTTTAATAAATAGTAATAGACTGATAGGTAATTGCAAGACTTGCAAGACTCTTGCTGCAAGACCAAGACCAAGACCAAGACTGGGAGCGCAATACCAAGACCAAGACCAAGACCAGGTGTATTGGCGCAAGACCAAGACCAAGACTGGCTAAGTCTCGTCTTGTTCTTGCATTTGGGCAACACCACGGGCACATTGCCAGACTCAATGCTGGTTCATAGTGGATCCGAGTGACTAAATTGCTACGGTTCTGCTCAGACTTAATCATATGAATTCTTCGTATTTCCACTGAAGGACCGGTTCAGTTTGATCAATTCGAAACCCACTAAACTAAAATTTTCTTCATAGTCTTAATTTCCGGTTAACCATGTTCAACAGATTGGAAAGTATTATTTAAATTAGGAAGGTACATAATAATAGAGACATTTTCATATATCCCATTATCCCAGCTTAATTTAACCGCTCTCTTTATCCAAATAAATCTTGAATTACCAAACGTGTATGCAAATTGACTACACGGTTGGCGTAGTGGTTTAAGCGGCTACCTCGCCGCTTGACACTGCACCGAGTGTTTTGGGTTCGATTCCCGCACGAGACAACACTTTGAGTGATCCATAAATTGTGGTTTCGAGTCTTGGTGTTCATTGTGTCCGTTGGTTGTATGTTTGTAAAGCCCCCGCGACACAGGAATGATTCCTAGTGCGGGAGTTGTCATGTATAAAAAAAAATTATAATAATTTTATACATCAGACTGGAACACCACATAGCTTCCTTTGGCTGCAATACCCGACACCCACGGCAGAGGAGCCGCAGGCAAAAGCTAGTTACGACTAAAACGCGTATCATCAAAACCGATGGCAATCTGTTTACATAAATAAAACCGCAGACGTCTGCTAGAAATCAATAAACAAGCTTATATGTTAATTATGGTATCTCCATAATATTACATTCTGTTACATGCCAATATGAATGCTTACATAATATAATTAAAATAATCACTTTATAATTACAATTACATTAACTAATTGCTCTGTGGTTACACGGTTAGTACGTTAACTGTTCCTTAACCCGTTATTTAAATAGATAACGTAAGCTAATAAGTAATTAACCTAAGATAGTTATGGCTTATTGAATATTTTATGGCTATTTCAATATTGAAATATGTTTTCCCTCTTGTAAGGACAGAGCAATAAATGATCCTGTTTATATCCTAGAGTAAATAAGGTATCAAAGTACATCGGTTTATTTAAGACTGGTTTTTCAATCCTGAATTACTAGTTATTTTGTAATTAAACACATGTTTGAGCCACTTTATTCAAACTGTCGTTATTTATTTGATGATGTGGCAATAAATTCAATGAATTCGTTTTAACTGGAAACTAAGCTTGAGGTACTGTAAAGTCATGCCGATTTTCAAATGAAGAACTATTTACTTCAGCGTGAGACCTTGCCCGCGTCCTGAAGGCCAATTCTCGTATTTTATCTGACATTGAAACTATATTTTGAACGAAATGAGATTATATTTTGAAATGACTCACAATTGGTATTCTGCTTACATAATAACATTATCGTCTAATTTGACTTAAATAGTTCGTGGTTGACATATATTTTGACACATTTTACAATTCACGATCTAGTCGTGATATCATTCAAATATCAGTTAATTTAGGAGAATACCATTTTTGACATAAGTATGTCACTGACATTAGATCGAAACTGCATTTTGAACAAATCTATTTAGGAGAATTGGCCCTCTGGTTGCTTATTTGGGCCAAAAGTGCTATTTTAAAGCATAGGCACAGGCACATTATTGCAAAGTATCATCAAATTCACCAAATCCATCAACAGTCTGCCTCATTGGTCTTGCATCATAAATGTGCGCGTGGGTTTGGGAGGTCTCGGGTTCGATCCCCGGGTCGGGCAAAGTGTTATTGGGTTTTTCCGTTAGGAAATTCTCAGTAGCAGCACGCAGTTTGGTAATGTGCCCGGTACGGCAATAGGCTCGCCCACTATTACGTGGGACCAGAATATATCTGGCGAAAAGTGGGTGTAGTAATACACCTCTGTCTACCTCTTCGAGGATATAGGCGTGACACTATGTATGTATGTATCATCAACATCCGTTCATTAGTTTTTGCGTGAAAGATTAACAAGCATCCATCATATCCATCATATTTGCATAATAAGTAAGTACATAAATAGGAATTGTATTTCGCAGGCAGCAAAAATAATGAAACTAAATGGTAAATCCATGCTACAAAAATAGTTTCAAAAGAAACAAAGGCTTAAAATACCCTGGAATAATTTAAGTATTTATTCAAGATAGCAATAATGATAAATCAATTGAGATAAATTCGTGGTTAAAACTACAAGCATTACCTCAAATTTATTCTTCAAACAACCATAGAAAATAGTTGGCAAAATATCCACTACTGATAAATGAGGCAAAATAAATAAATAATCTGAGAGATATCTGGATGTCAGAACTACATTACAGGCGTAACTTAACAAATCATCCCTTTTTGATTCCCCCCTTTACCCAACCCTGCCAATAAGATTAATTGATAGCTCAACAGATTCATGAAATATCTGGGATCTTGATTTATTTCCTTATAGTTTTTTTTATTTGGTGATATAAAATCTATACTTCGGTTCCCCCCCGATATAATAACCCCGCAAAATGCAACTAAGTTAATGTTGTGTTTTGGACTATAACGTCAATAACCATTCAAAAATAATTAGGCGCCGGTCAGCCACGAACTATGAGTAAAACGTTGTTTGACAGCCTTAACTATTGTTCAATATCCTGCGTTGAGCTGAATTTCAATAGGATTGTTTAGAAACTGGCGTCGGATGATTGATCGGTGTCAGGTGTGAACCCCAGCCATTACATGCTCTATAATACTTGGTTAGAGGTCGTTTTTCTGATGTACTGCGACTACGGTAATAATAGTGTAGTTGACAGAAAAATATATGATGAAAAGCTAGTCTTCCATGTCAGTATAAGCACAGTAATTATTGATATTCTGCACTAGACTTTTGATTTTTACAATAACACTAGTTATCCAGTATTAATATACACATATTATAAAATGAAGTTCCCACCGCGTCCTGTTTGTCCGTATTGTCTATATTCGTGTTCATCACACAATTTTATTTAGCGGGTCTTAGTTGCGATTCTGCCTTTAAATAAGTAAATTATCGCGACTAAGACCCGCTAAATAATATTGTATAATGTATACAAATCGCGAAAGTTTAAAATCGATTATATTCGTGTACATTCACGCGATAAACTTGAAAACTACAGAATGGTTTTTCGCACGGTTTTCACCAATAGACAGTGTGACTTCTGGTAAAGGTGAAGTTTAGGTTTAAAATTCACGTGAAGCCGTGAGTCAACTCTAGTTATTCATATTAATAGAAAATACACAATTCGCTCATGTTTGTTTACCTTCAAAGAATCCTACGAAAAACATTGATACTTGACATTGTAAACAAATCATAAATAAGTTATATTCTCAGATCTCACAATAATAAGAAGCATTAAATTAGGCTAAGCCGTGGGCCACACGCTTTGGACTTGAGTTCCGATTCATGGCCAGGTCATACATAAAGTATCCAGAATCAGTCAATAATTGCTTCAGATTGCACCATACGAAGACTTAGGTTTAACTATATACAGCAAGTTCTACATTAGTCTATCGTACATTTTAGAAACTAACATTATACCTAGCTTGTATATTACCGCCTACTGTAGGCAATACATTCAAATGTACGGGCAAATTGCCATGTCCTTACGTGAACTTTCAACCCTACATGTACCATGGTGCACCTGGCCTTACTTACTAAAAACATAAACGGTAGTTATGTTCCCTTAAAGCGAATGTGTAACTTGAAATTAACTCTAGAGTTTCGGATTACTCGGTAGTAAATCTATCGATGTAGAGAAATATTACGGTACTGTGTTGAAATGTAGGAGGCTCTGTAAATTTGAAATTACCTTCAGCTTACAAAATGTCACGACGCACTATGGGGCGTCGAGACATTTACTCTGCACTCGGCCCTGTATATAAACTGTCCCACTGCTGGGCACGGGTCTCTTCTCAATATGAGAAGAGCATGGCCATATTTCACCTAGCTGCCAAAGTGCAGGTTGGCAGACTTCACATGTAATTTCCTTCACCGTTTAACCAGTGATAATTAACAATTTAATACGCACATAATTTCGAAGTCATTGATGCTCGCCATGGATTTGAACCCGAGACCCTCTGCGTAGCAGTCCATCCCTCCACTAGGCTATCGCCACTCCAGAAGAGGAATACAGCCAGATGATTTACTGTTTTGATTATGTCATCGATAATTTCCCAATGTCTTTTTTGAATACTTTTTAAGGCTGCTTTTATAAAACTACGACTACTTCTGCGCTGACTAGGTAAGTTAGTTATAGCACGGTGCCTTTCGTGCTGACTGGACTGAGTTAGTGTCACCCTCTCACACAATTTTGACGTATAGGTGGAAAATATTGAGTGAGAGCACCGGACTCCTAACTAAGGGTTAGATAATAAGAAGAGAGCAGAGCTCGAGTACCTATACCTCGCGTTTTTCTAGTGCGTCCTTAGATGGGCAACACACAAGTGATCCGTCATTGGCATCGCTAATGTATAAGAGCTATAGTTATCTGTTAATCATCAAGCGGGCCATGGCTGTGATCGTCTGCTTGTACAAGGAAATAAGAATCTGAGATATACAAACTTGTTGGTCTGTAATTCGTTGGAAAAGTAGCTTGTTGGCTGAAGTTCGAGCATGACAGATAATTTTCCACGCCGTACCCTCTATAGCCTTGGACTGAAAGTTAGCTAGAATTTACTACACTTTTTCAAAAGTTTTGTGACAAGAAGTTTTGTCCAATTCTATGGGAACGAGTATTAAAAGACGAAACGTGATGCAAAATCGCCATAAAGGTAGATATTTAGATAAATTTCCTCGCTGGTCTCGCGGCATAAATGTGCGCGTGGGTTGGGCAAGGAGAGATCTCGGGTTCTATTCGGGCAAAGTGTTATTGGGTTTTTCCATTAGAAAATTCTCAGTAGCAGCACGGAGTCTGGTAATGTGCCCGGTACGGCAATAGGCTCGCCCCCTATTACGTGGGACCCAAAAATTCATGTCGAAATGTGGGTATAACATTACACCTCTGCCTACCCCTTCGAGGATACAGGCGTGAGTCTATAAATAAAATAAAAAGATAGATTGACACCTTATTGTACACCAGTATACATACGGATTAACTGCTTAAAGTGGACATGATTTTAATGCCACAGTCAAAATATTATTAATGCACGGTTCCCGGCTGGCGCTGTAATTTTATTAATAACATCTTTGCTTTTCGTCCTCAGATGATTTCTCTTGCAAACTTAGCGTAGTGTTCTGACTTTCTAAATAAATTCAACATTTATTGCTAAGCTTTTATTGGATTAAATTAGTTTGCAAACAATCATGCAAATAATTTCTAACAATTACAGTAAGCCGTATGCCGACTTTTAACAACTTTGCCTTTCTAATGTAATAATGTAAAAGTTCGTAAAACTTTTCGCTTATAATATTTATGATTATCTGTCTCAGGAAACAGAAAGTGAGTAGGAAGTTGTCCAATTCTGAGATAAAATCCTGGCTTGATTTAGCGACGACGAGGTCTCGTAACTAGAGAACACCGGTAATAACATGTGTTTTTAGATTTGTAGATCGCCAGTCTTTTTTTCACTTTAGTGTTGCCTTATATTTGTTCTAATCGAATAACGGTTCGATGTCAAAAAATTGAAACCCACAAAACAATGACAAAGTATCTGCAAAGATTTTGCCTACTTAATAAATACCAAAAGATATAATAAGAAAAAGTTTTGTTGTAAGAAGATACAGATGCATTTAATGCACGTTCAAATGTTTGAAAACAAATACTTATATAGCTTTTCATAACACGATAACACAGAGAGCGACTAAAATAGGCAGCAAAGGTACTAAAACTAAACATTCTCATAACAGTATCTTAAAGACAACCTCCAAGTCGTTACATTAACACGTCATCGTTTATCTATCCCCATTAGAGCCTTAGAAAACAACCTTTCTATAACATTATAGGTTCCGTAATGCACCAATTTGTTCTGCACCAATTGGTTTGGGTAGCTCCAAGTGCATCGTTATAGTAATGAATGCTATACGACGATACTTCTCACAAGCCAACCACTGGACCCATTCCGAGTAATCTCGAACACACATCACTCCTGACGAGCTCTAATAAACGTCATACAGAACCTTATTAACAGACACATTCTTTTTAACGATAGCCAAGGAATTCTCAGTGTAGAACTACATTCGAGTGATATAACTGTACATCGCGAGTTATGCCTCTTGATGACGTGATATTTTATGGTAATGATGCGACAAACATTTAATTAGACGTGAGAGAATTGTGTACACAAGCTAAGTGAGATCTTATTTTATGAATATGACTTTGATGTTACGAAATAATTTCCTGTACTTTACACTTAATGTTTTTCGATTACAGTGAATATAACTGCTAGGGGCATAAATGTAATCGTAATTGCTATAAGTGAAAGTGCGATCCCAAGTTCATTTCCAGACACATCTCAGCTGTTATTGGATTTTTCTCAGCTGTTATTGGATTTTTTGTCTTGAGTCCATAGAGGAAATTGAAGTAAATTTAGTCTGAAATTGAGTACATTGACGCCAATAAGCTCACTACATAAAGTGCACATCGGGGTTGCCTCTTTAATTGACAATATTGCCAAAATTCATTGTTTTTCCACAACTGTACTAAATCTACTTTGGCAATCACTTCAGTAATAAATTAATGTCTGGAATTTATATTGGCGGTAACGTTCTGATCGACAGTGTATAAGTACGTTGGCATCTTATTAACAAAATTACAACGCTTGTATTCAAATTATACTTCTTGGCGTGAATGTTTTTAGTAAACATTACACATTGCTGATAAAGTCCTTTCCATGTTTTAAAAGAGTTTCTTTTTTTGTGTCAATTTACAAACACTTCAATGGGGAGTTCGCGAATCTGGCTTTACAATGGTAACGTGAAGGCAAGAAAAAATAAACCTTGCACGGTAGCCCCGTATCATCAAGCGAGCTACAGTCCTGTCACCTTATTATTATAAACAAACTCATTCGCTTACAATTTGAACTATAACCACTGGTATATGTTTAACAATATTATAACATTTGATATCAACGTACGACGCGAGACGTGCCTTATTACTAAGGTACTCGGCTTAAAGCACATACTTAAGCTCCTAACTGTTGTTTATCTCGACAGTGCTTATCGAATAGTAAATCAATGTGCACGAACATTAAAATTATATAACCCACGGTATAGTAGCAATTGAACGAATAAAACATGCAGATCGAACCGCAATGAATGAATTATAATAGTTGACATTTGATCAAAAATAATAATTGAAGATTGCGGTCGATGATAATGGAGTGATTTTGATGTATGTGTTGTTATTTTTTGTGTACACATGCTGACGCGTTTGTTTTCCGAAAGGTGCAGGTAACATAATATTTTTATTTATACACAACTCACTATAATACTCACTACTCACTATAATAATAATAATAATCACCATCTAGTCCCAAGCTAAGCAGAGCTTGTGTTATGGGTACTAGATAATGGATAAACATACATATATACTTTTTTTTTTGTAAATATATACATATTATACATAGAAACACCCAGACCAAGACAAACATCCATGTTCATGCACACAAATGTTTGACTTGAGCGGGAATCGAACCCGCGACCTTCGGCGTAGCAGTCGCTTACACTCCCGCGGCGCCAATCGGTCGGTATTACATAGATAAAGTAAAAATACACACTTTTTAATTATCCAGTTCTTAGAACCAAGAGTCAGCATTATAGCCTTACTAAATTTGACAAAATGTTAGCATAAGTACACGGCTACAAGCACTTGACCTCTGCAAACCCGAAGAGAAATCTATTTTCTCTGATTTGGGCCAATGTCATATAATATAAGAGAGTAGGAACGCCTGATAATGATTGTCAAAGATCTTCAGAGGGTGATCTAAGAGTCATGGTAATATAACGATAACAAATAAAGGCAGAAAATTCGAAAAACCAGTAACACGACCTATGGGGTCGAACCCGAGACCTTCTGCGTAATAATGTATTGCTCTCCCCGTGTCGATGATTTGACCATTCACTTTGTATCTCCATGATAGACGGCAAGTATACTTGCAGTTTCAGGAGCATATGGACACAATATAAAATATGGAATATTCCATGGTGTTTCGAGACACGAGAGACGTGAAATTATTTAGCGCTAAGGTTCTCTTGTAACATAGTAATTTTGCCAATCAACGAATCTAATGGCCTAACTCTCTAGATTTTTGCATTGCAAATACAGATACAAATGTTACGTGTGATATATGTGGCGTTTATAATAATTATGGTCAACACATGAACAATACTTATATATATATTTTTATATATAAGTATTAATATGTATTATATTATATAGGTATATATTAATATATATATATATATTGTGATATTTAGGTATATTTTATATTTTCAGTTATTATTCACTTCATGTTTAGTAATAGCTATATGTGGTTTTGCTCTCGGATTACGGCTCTCTTACGCACCTACCTTGAATTGTCTCTGCACCACCCAAAGGTTGACTGGCAGAGAATGCCACAGGCATTAAGTCCGCCTTTGTGCATTATTTTGTAATATTGTGCAAGAAGTTTTAAAATAAAAAAATAAATAAAAAATACTCCAGGCAATGTGCATAAACTAATGTTACAATTTACAATCTAAATGTATATCTGTCATATCAATGGTGTAAAAAACAACACAAGCGTTGATAAATCACGGCAATGCAAATTAGAGCTTTCGATTGCTATGGTCTCTTACGTCAGAGATTTTGATCAGATCAGGGCGGGGGTTTGGCAACGCGTGCTAAGAGTGAAAGCCGTACTCACGACTACCAATACATCTAGTTTAATCGCCATACATCAAATCTATTAAAACGTACGACCCAGTGATTCGAATAAAACAATTCACTTCATGTTCAAGTGAATTTTTTATTGCTCACTTGTGACTTGAGATCGTTTGGGCAATTATTGCGAGTTTTAATTGTATTTGGGTGAAGTGAAGGCATGTTTTGAGAGATTACTCAGATTTGCTCTGTTGTGCGTAGTACTGGATTCTATTTATAATGTTACAAAGCTTCCGTTAAGCAAATCGTAATAAGCCATAATACTCGTACTTGTTGTAATGATAAGAAGGTTACGAGGAAATAATTGCAGGTTGTTTTGCTGTGGTCTATAAATTATGAGATTAGTGTTTATAAATGAGAATCTAGAAAGGAGCGACGAGTAAGTTTGTAAGCAGTTTTATAGTAAAACAAACTTCAATTTTCACGAAACTTGCAAATATTTAAATTTTTGTCTTACGAATATGTACTTCATAAATACCTACCTAAACTTGATGCACATTAGATGATTCTTCTCGTAACAATTACAATGGTTTAAATGTGCCTTCGACTACAATAACACTTTTTGAAACTCGTCTTATTCTTTTTCTTTCTCAATCCAGCCAGGTCGGCCAGGTCCGCTTAAGATAGATTTTGCCAAGAACCATCACCGACGGCTTCACGTGCCCAATAGAGTATGGCAACAGCCGGACGTTTGCGACGTACGTTTCAAAAGAAACGTCCTCCTTTCAGAATTACCCTCTGAAAAAGGACTTTACCTTTTCTGATATGTTGCGAACTCCTAGTCAAGACACGCTATGATAACAGCTGAGTTCCTACGGAAGGGACTGAAAGATCAACCGATCCTTTTTTGTGAGACTAAATGAGCCCGCGGTCACACCCGTGTTATTAGTGTTGTAAAAATACCGTATACTACCAAAAGGCTATGTATTAAACCGGTATTTTATTATAACTTACGGTATTATTGGTATTTTATGTATTTTATGTTCTGATTCAGTTTATAAGACCCTGCGATATTGCGACGAGTTCTAGTTTAAAACATTAAATAGATTTTAAGTTTCGATTGTATTCTTTGTTTTACAATTACTAATTAATAATTCTGGCATTTTAATTTTTGGAAAAATTCATTGCAAAGCCCGATATCGCTTAAGCAAATCACGTGTTTCTAAATTGGTCTCGATTTACACGAATTTTCGTCTTCGTGACAGCACATTCGAAGTTAAAGAAAGTGGTGATGAAGATGATTCAGCTGAGGTAGAAGATTTAAAGACAACTACCGCATTAGGACTACAACATACAACTAACGGATACAATTAACACCCAGACTCGAAACAACAATTTATGAATCACACAAAGTGTTGTCTCGTGTGAGGGTCGAACCCACAACACTTCGGCGCAGTGTCAAGCGGCGAGGCGGCCGCTTAAAACCACTGCGCCAACCGTGCAGTCAAGATCCTCTAAATCTCGGGTTTTCGGACTAGAAAGACAAAAGGCGTGGGCCACGTCTGTGCTTTTCTTATGGATCTTGTATTAAGGTTCGGGCTGTACGTGTCTGCACGCAGATAGGAACATAATTTAATTTTGAATAAATAGAGAGATGATTCAAATAAGTTTGAGGACACCTTTGCTCTAACGTACCTAAAAATGTTACGTGTTTTTCTTTAAATCATATTTTGACTGAGTTTAGCTTCTTTTTAAGGTAATATTGTTGTAGCTCATAGTAATTAATAATAATACAAACTTAAAATATAATTTCTTGATTTATTCCTGTGCAATTCCACCGTACCTATTCAGTATTTTTCATGATTACTATGATCATTTACTTCAAAAATATAGAACAATTGATTTTTACATAAAATACCGTATTAAATAGTATAATACCGTATTATACGGTATTTTTCGTTTTATACATTTCAGTACAATTGGTATAATACAGCACTTACATCTCTACGTGTTATATAGGGCAACTACTCCGCTGCTGTAGCTCATAGCGTGATGTTTATATAGCCTAAAGCCTTTCTCTATAAATGGGCTATCTAACATCGCAATCATGAATTTTTCAAATCGGACCAGTAGTTCCTGAAATTAGTGCGGTCAAGCAAACAAACGAACAAACAAACTCTTCAGCTTTATAATATTATAGTATAGATTTAACTATAGTAAACCTATAGTATAGATTAAACTATAATAAATCCTAAATAAACATGCTTAATTTGAAAAAGAAAACACAACTATTAAATAAATATGTTTTTTTGGTTGGGCAGCTTGGGTTTGGAAGGCATCTAAATATTTTTTTGATACAGAGAACTAATTTCGTTTTTTATCGGTCAGAAATAATCTTATATCTCTGTCTTTATGTAAGTACACGAGGCTTCTTGACAGGCCAGACACTTTGACCTTTGTACCATTCCTATGGTGTAGGAAAAAACTATTTAATCGTACTGCAACTGTTAAGTTTGACTAAGAGCTGTGCGTACTAATCCTCGATGCGGCTGAATCATCATCAATATTAAAAGATAAAATATATTATTACAAGTATTAGTGTTCTCCTTTTTTTACGTGGATTATAGCGAGCTTAAAATAGCGCACAGAAATTTTCTCTCAAACACAATTTAGAGAAAGCAAAGCCAACTGCATAGGTATAAAATGTTAAACCATTTAAAAATGTTTCTTAAAACCACATTCATTGTTGCGGTTGTGCATTAAAGCTTTCTATTGCGTTGCATAATGGTAAAAGCTACTACTTAGTTGGGTTTGTAACTCATTTTGACGCTAAATAAGATCTCAACCGGTAATATATTGCGGCTTTATAATTCAGTTGTTTGCTACTATTGAGCTCGGATTAAAGAAAACTGTACCATAGAACGATTTTGTTGTGTCTCATCTTTGGCATTAACATTCGGAATACACATACGGTTCTGTTTAATGACATAATCTCGACCGAGTAATGAGCAACAGAGTTTTAGATTTAGCCTTTATTAAAAACGCTAAACATTTTTAGCTTTCTGTATTCGAAAAAATGTTTTCTGTTAACCCTACAACCTGCTAGCGATATTCTAAGCCAATGTAAGGCCTATATTCTGATACTGACAACTCGTTATGAGTATCAAAGACTCTGGTAATGTAATATGTGAGGCATGGAATACGAGAAGCGACAATCGTCAAACAAATGGGTGTAAACTTTCAAAAAGTTTATAGTACGAGCTATGCGTTCGAAGCCGAGACCTCTTCTTAATATTTTATTGGCCACGACACTGAGTTATCGCTGTTCTCAGAGCTATTTTGCATATAAAAAAAAACAATCCAATTTACCAATTTAGGCCAGTCTCCCATTAATCATGAAGGTTTTTTCCCAACCGTGTAACTATAATTTAATTATCGGTACCATCCCACCCATAAATCAGTGAAAGGTATCCCTTAGGCGAACGCGCGCAGGCAGCCACCACTATTATCATACGCCCACGGTTTGTCTTAGATCGAGATAACATTCAAGGCTTACTACATAATTGTCACCAGGAAATGCGTACGAATTTTGAAAAGCATGTGTTTTATAATGTTTGCTAAATTTGCTTATGTTATGGACATATACGCATAATTGGTTCTAGGGTATTCTGTGCTCTTATACATTTTAAATAAAAGAGTATGCTTGAGTTTGCTTTATAATGTCATAATATTGTGGTGAAAATATTTTCAGAAAAGAACGTAAGCTTCAAGCTATGACCAGACCACACAAAGTTTTTACTATAGGATTATAAATAGAACTAAAGGATGCCCGCGGTTACACCCGCATTATTTAAGGCTACTGCTCCGCTCCCGTCGCTCGTAGCGCGATGTTATATAGCCCATAGCCTTCCTCGATAAATGGGCTATCTAAGTCTGAAATATTTTTTTCAAATCGGACCAGTATTTCGTGAGATTAGCGCGTTCAATCAAACAAACAAACAAACATACTATTCAGCTTTATATATTAGTATAAGATAATACTTAGGTATATTTCTTTCGAAAAGAAAAGCCAGCTATATAAAAAAAAAATCTTAGCATTTATAATAAATGCAATATGTTATTAACTACAAGTTTGTGTAAATAGTCGATAATAGTCTTTCACTCAAGTCACAATCGCCTCTGGCGTCATTACCACCAGCCTGGTATATAAACTAGTCCATTTCAGCGGACGTGCCTCTTCTCACTACAAGAACGATAAAGTTTTTTCAGTCTGCTAACCTACCATGCTGGTTGAAAGACTAATGCAAGTTAGTAGACGACACATATATTTTGCGATCATTACGGGGCTCTCTCAAACATACAGGGTTCCTTATGAAGTTTTCCTTCACAGTGTAGCAAGCCATTACAAACGATGTTATACGCACTTAAGGCGAGGACATATGTGAATTGGGCGTCATTAGGGATAAATTAAAACCGTTTTTCTCCGTAATTGTTATAGAAAAAAAATCCAAAAAGATATCTTCTTAATCTACATCATATATAGCATTTTCTCTTCGGTACCAAATCCTAAAAAAGTATTTTAAATATCTGAATAAAATATGCAAAGTAATCTCTGTTTTTGTAGTTATTACCTTTTTTCTCTTAATCTATCAATCATAAGATTGTTTAAACTGAATCAGCCTCTTATAATTATATTAGAACACCAAGGGAACCTTCAGCTTATTTTTGCAAATAACTTTACTTATTATTTTCTAAGGACTTTTTTACCTATGACCAATACTCGCAAATCGCGCGTGGACAACTAACCAGTAGTACGAGCAAGGTCAACGGCGTATATCCACCTCTTAAGTCTAACGGCCGGTTTCAATATTCGATCCATCCATGGATTTTGAGATTCGAGATGCGTGTTTGACATAATATTTCGTATGGAGCTCATGTCAACATCGAACCTACAATCTCAAAAAATGGATAGATTGAATATTGAATTCGGTAATAGGTAAAACGTCAGTGGTCTGCACCGTGAGTTTCAACTCGAAACTCTCAGGACTCTCTAGTCTCTCCACTAGGGCTCTGGGGTATTAAAAAATAATTAAAATTCACAGAAAAGTCACAAATATGCTATGCATTTTCTTTCATTGACAAATTTCTGGGAGATTAATTAAAAAGGAAAGGAAAATTCTATAGAAAGAATCTGAAAGCCTTTCCAATATTTTTTTTTCTAAACCAGTTTAAAAAAAACTCTCTGTGACAATAAAAATAAAAAACAGCATTATTGTTACTGGTACTTTTCAACATTTTTCTAAAACATAAGTGAAATTTTACTTTGATAAATGTAAAAATTGTATTTTAGAAACCGAATCTAAGAAAATAGTATTCAATATTAGCTGTTATTTATAAAATAAACATTTGAGTTACAGTCATAGCATGGTTCATGGCTGCATTGTCAACAAATACGTATAAGTTTTATTTTATGTCGTATTTCGTTGAAGGCGATAGCTATGTTACTCTACATTATCCTAAATCGCGAGTAAGTATATATTTATGTTACTCCTATAGCTACGATATGATATAGAAAAAAAAAATAACAATAATATAATATTTAAGAGCATTTCAAAGATACCCACAACAAGCATTGAATACTAATGAATACACCGCAGACAGTTATACTCCAAATTTAAAAAAAATACACAATAACCTCTTTCACTTTTTAAACTTGCGCGGGATGACAAACGTCATGTTTTCCTCATTCTTTTTTCAACTTGTCAAAAATAAAAGGATGCCAGTATTTCTTTCATTGCTTTTTAAAAGGCTTTCAATGGAGCTAAGAGAGGTATGTTTTCTTTTTCTGTTTTTTGCAAAGTACCTGTCATTCGCAATCATTTCTGGAAATGGCGGATAAATTACGGCTTGAAAATTATGGGTTTATTATATAATACGGTGATGTTCCGTGGACTAGTAGTGAGTTGTTACTAATCCGGTCTGCATGTCAATATGGCATGTTTGAAAAACGTACATCCGATTCACGATGTTAGTACTCTATTACAAACGAGTATATCATATTGCGTAGGTAATCTTACGAAGATCAAGATTTTTATATTAGTTCCATTTTAATCAGTGCATTATTACGATATGCATGGCCTGATACTCTATCTATAATTTATTCCAATGATTGAACTCCTTAATAGATAACAGGACAAGTTTTACGTATATCTACTAAACGTTTATTCATGCGGTTTTAACTACTAGACGAAATGAGTCATCAAGAAAGATTAGATGTATATTTTATCGCGGCGACCCAACATACTATGCGGGCTCTGACAACGCTAGTTTTACAAAAAAAACTATGAATGTGTGTAAAAACTATGTATGTTGCAGGAAATTGAATTTTATAAGTAACTACGAAGGAAGTACTAAAAAATGCTCTAAGCGTGTACTTTTAAATTATATTATACAAGCAAGGCCAGACAAGCCGCAAATAGAATATGTCGTAACAGAAGTACGTACAATGTTTAACACCATATTGTTATTTCTGTCATCATTTGATTTATGTACGATCTCGATAGAGAATTGCCAAGACATAACTTTAATTTGGCAGCAATTTTTACCTTCATAATATGATTAATTGTTGTCAGATATTACTTAACATGCAAACTATTATATTACCTAACAGTTGGATGTATGTACTGACATGGTATTCCACATCGGTAGTAAAAATTTTAAGATACAGCCAAAGGATACAATAGCCTGAAAAACTGCTACGTTAATTTTGGTTTATCATCATAGATTCACATGTGTTTTTCTCACTATATCCTTAGGAGTTAAAAAGTAAAAATATTATTTCAATCGGACTAGAAGTATCTGAGATTATTTAAAGATAAAAACATACATACTCTTTTGCTTTGCTATATTAATATAGATTTCTTGCGATACTCATATCCGCAATAGTGAAACTTTATGCTTATAGCATTAGATTTCTTACCTCCTGTTCCGTGAGAGAAATAAACATTATTTTAATCTGTGCCTTTCCTTAATTAAAACGTTAATCAATTATGACATATTTTAACGATTGCGTCGTGTCCTGTGGCATAAATTTGCAGTAAATTGTTATAACCTTCTAATGGCTGTTCTTGGACTCAGTTGTTGTTTATTTGCATTTAATAAAAAAATCCTTTCTTCTTTTTTCGTGTGAGGGTCTGTCAGCTTTTTCCCCCAAGTGGTGATATCTGCATAAATTGCTTTATTTTTCCGAGCTGTTACGAACGTTATGTCAAGATAATTTGCTGTAAGTACTATTAGAAAACACAGCAATAAGAGTGCAGGGATTGAGCACATTGTAGGAATATAGGTTTTAAGTTAAGAAGCACGACATAAAGCAGAATTAAGTAATATGTTACATAGCATAAACCGAAAAGTTATCTTTCTTGTAAGATTCAAAAGAAAGCCTATTATTGTGTGACGTGTAATGAATAACTCAGAATACCAGTTTATCAGTACACTGCTCCCCGTCAATCGAAATGAATGACGGTACCACTATTAAATATAAAAGCAGTATTAAACTTAAGCAGTCCACTTCCAAAACTCCTTCACAAATTAGATTTCGAAATACGCTGCGAATTTACAGAAAAAACACCTTTGACAGGTAAAATCTGTTCTAAATACGTGTCTGTTAATTTGGGTCAGTTTTTGTGTCTGTATGTCGTTTTTTCACCTATGCTATCTAGATCTGAGGTGGGGCGAACCGGTGCCTCTAACAAAAGGCGTTACGTGGAATTATTTGTATACCGCGACTGCGTATTCTTAATCTTTTAATACTACTTGATACTTGCTTTACATTTTGAGTCTGATATTACAATGAATTCCTTTTCAACAATGAAAGAGTGCTTTTGGGTAGATTTAAATTATAAGCATATTATTAAATTTGTCAGTCTGCAGTAGTTAAGTTTTTGGCATAGATTTCTTCAAATTGACGTTTAGTCTACTGTCATATGCACTAAGTCTAACCCAACAACGATTTTCAGATTATTTGTCCAACTGGTCTAAGAGCTCGTACTAACTATTGTCTTATTTTTCCTCTTTGTCACAATTATCTTCTAAACAATATAGGCGATTCATAAATATTGCTTTTGTCAATCATCTACTAGCAAAATCGGCAATTTCGGTGGTATTTTCTCATCAATATAACCAATGTTGCCGCATAGAATATTCACGATACACACAATGCAATCATTAATATTAAAAAAGGAATTCAGTGCTGTGTTATGACTTATGATGAATGAAAATATTTTTCTTTTAGATTTATGAAGTCCAAATTTCGATACACTTTGTTTACTGTGCATTAAAATACATATTTTATCATAATTTCAACTTAAATATATCCTTGCTGATAAATTAGAAACTCAAGTTGTTTTAGCTTCCCTTGGAGCCTTTCGTATCTGTCCGTTACGGTAATGCTTACCAAGTTGTCGGCTACTTTGTCGGCCTAACTCTGTTTCGTCTTCTAGTGTGTAAGCAGTAACTCCAGAATCTTACCAAAATCAAAGTTACCGTATTTGGTTCTCGGTGTTTTATGTCACCCAGATGTATGTAATTTCAAGATGATAAAGATAAAAATACGAAAGTAATTCGATCACATTTGTGATAAATAATATCCAGCAACGTTAAATATTGAACTGTGGTTCCGGAAATTAAAACTGTCAAAGTATGAAGCCCCGGATATAGTGGTGGGGGAGCCGATTGCACACTCGATTAAAGTGTTGTCACCCAAACACTGTTAGAACGACTCTCACAGTTTTTACTGAGTTTTTTGACATTGGCGCTCTATTGATTCCAATTCGAGTTGCATTCGAAACATAATGGACTCCGGTCATGGCCGTCAGAGCCGAGTGGTGTGGACAATCCGGTATAGTTGGCGTGAGGACGCCTCCCATGTAAATTAGTCATGAGCGGAATATTATCTAGAAACATCCCTAACAAGTATGTATAGACTAATCCTACCGCGGATAAAATGAGACATACTAAATGACTTTGTCGAAAATGGGATGATAATGAAAAGTAGATTAATTTTAATAGGTTGATGACTCTCGTTCAGTAATTGAATTGCCCCAATTAACGCAGTTGAGATCGGATTATTCTATTTTGAGGATAAATGGCAACAAAGGTGAACAAATAAACAAGCTTACTGGGGAATACAAGCGCGCCTTTTTGTCGTAAAAAGAAAAGTTTGATCACAATTGTTTGTCCCGGAGTAACCTCGCTGTGCGCGCGCACGTGGGCGTACAAAATGTGGTAATTTGTAATTTAACTTGTGATATCAAGAAAAGGAATATGCGACTATCATTTTGCAACATATGTTTTTCACGACGCTTTGCAAATTGATGTTGTTATATTCTGCAATTATAACTTAACTAGAGGACCCGTGCTGCTCCACAGCATATTTTAATATTATAAAAAAGCTCTTACATATAGGCATGATGAGTACATTGTAGCCTTATCTAATAAGTAAAAGATGATATTCTTGCCAAAAATATGTATATCACAAAACTTCTTTTCTCACAACATTGGCTTTTCGTTGCACTTTAGGTATCGTGAAATTTCCACCTTGGCATTACTGAATGGTTTGCCGCGCAATAGGGATATATATATAATATGTATAACTGAACATTGACGAAAGAAAGTTCTTCAATATGACTGTGCTGCCCTACTATTCTTTAATGTAATGTCCTTTGTCCAGGTGCCCAGAAAATAGCAAGTTATGAACAATTTCGCCAATACCATAGTCAGTAATCGTATTACTGTTTTCCAGGTGAACTCTGAATTGACACTCGGGATATAGCTCACTTACACTCTTCAGCATGCCCTGCGTACTGTCCATTGGCACCCATCACACGTTTGTAATCTGTTGCATTTGTAATAGTCTGGCCATATGCTTCGTCCCCAACAATGAAGTTACTATATATTATACATCCCACTTATTGACAATGTTATCAACAGTGGCCAAACGAATTTCGTAATGTTTATTCTCACTTGCATATAAACAATAAGAAATTGCGCCGAATAAGCAATTACCGTCACCAAGAATGGAAATCACTTGAAAATTGTTGATGGTAGAATTCATCAAATCTGAATCCGTTTCCACCCGCATTTTTTTAGCAGTAGGAGGACCATCCGGTACCAAATCTCCAACAGGGCCGTCATTGACCAAGATTCTTTGTTCAAACTTTCTCTGAGCATTTTTAAATTTCCTTCCAAGAACCATCATTATAATTGAAAACACAACAACTCACAAAACATACGTTAATAAATCAGAAACTTATGTAACTAACTTACGCTAACTTAATTTATTTTCTTTATCTGTCAATATTTTACTATAAAAATATAGATAAACAACTTTTTTTTTATAAGTAAGAAAATAGGTTTTATTTCTGTTATCCAGCTAAATATTTCTGTGAAAAGCACGATTTATTTTGTTTTGTGAATGGGTGTGATTAATCATAATTTAGAAATGTAATAATGACGTTTATAGTTTTGGTCGAAATTGTAGTTTTGGTAGGAATGGTAGCTTTGGTAGCAATCGTAAGTAACATTGCTACTAAAATTACGATATAAATGCCAAAAATACAATTTCTACCAAAACTACTATTTCTACCGAAAATACCATTCCTATGAAAACTACTATTTGTACCAAACATAGAGATATAAAGGATAGAGTGGCAGATTAGTATCTAACTCAATACTGTGTCGTGTCCGCCGGTGGGAGAGAGAACGCAACAGGTTAAAGGCCCCCTGCACCTCTCTCTAACAGTACATGCACAACATCAACATTGCGCAATGGCGTGCTACCTGTAACTATTATTTATATCAGTTTATCAGTAATCAATAGTTTAAAAATATATAAACTTTTTTGTCACTTCAAACTATCTTCGTGTATCATTAAAAACAACTTTTAAACCATTGATTACTAATAAACTGATATAAATAATAGTTACAGGTAGCACGCCATTGCGTTATGTTGATGTTGTGCATGTACTGTTAGAGAGAGATGCAGGGGGCCTTTAAATGTTCGCTCTCTCTCCCACCGGCGGACACGAATTGGCCCCACTCTGCCACTCTATTCTAATATATATATGGTACCAAAACTATTATTCGTACTAACACTATCATATCTACCATATTTTCAAAACTACCATTTCTACCAAAACCGCCGGTGCTGTCTAAAGTACATACCTTTTCTCTCAAAACTACTATTCTTACCAAAGCTACAATTTCTACCATAACTACCACTTGTAATAATATAATTATATGACAATAGTACTATGAACCGCTGTAATATGTTCCACATGAAAAAAATTAAGATGCCCGAAGAAAGTCCGTAATTTAAAAACACAAAAATTTTCCTAACATAACACGTAAGAAAAATTCCTCAACATCAGAGATCAGTTAAGGGTTAACTGGTAACATTCGGGAAATATTACCTGCCATCAGCGATAATTCACGATAGTGATAATTTGACTAACATCGGGTATAACTTTACACACCACCACATTCACACCCATATGAAAGTAAGGCAAGGTCACCTTAAGGAGGCATAACGTTTTTCCTGGCAGTTACCGCAAGGAACTTATTAGATGCCATAAAAGTATTTTTGAATTTAGAACCGTCCATGTAGAGAGAAAGCAATGGAATCTTAAGAAATTTATAGGAAAATATTGAAAAAAAGTTCAACGTCCACACCTATCTCCTTTCAAACTTACTCAATTTAAAGGAGCATACCATCAAATTAAAGAGCTCTTTTCAGCGCGTGTTTTAGGCCTATAACGAAACGCCTACATCAATGAGAACCAGATATATAGAAGCAGAAAGTCATTGACTACGGCTACGAAAACGTAAAAAATGTATGGGAGAAAACTGTTTTTGCATATAACTTGATGAATGTGCAAGTTAGGTAATTTCTAATGCTTGATGACAAATCTATGCAGCGAGAGCTTTCATTTAAAAAAAAAATCATGCGAATCGGTTGGGTAGAACGGGCTGGCCGACTCGTTTTATAAAACACAAATTCTTTTAATATATAGATATCTTAACTGAGGTAGTCGATGCGAAACTAAGTAAGTAATTACTAAATCCATTACGCTACTGTAAAAAGATCTAATCGGCGGTGTTTCGCTAGCCTAGCAATGTTCCGCATCAACGGCAAAGTCATCGTACCGAGCACGTAGTCTGATGATTTATTTCTCAAATTCACGGTGCTAATAACACGATACCTACTGCAATATCAAGCTAATAATTTGTAGAACTTTTAATGGTTGTTCGATGGAGTGTAAAGTTCAGTAATTAATACCTTATTAGCGAAATTTATCTGTTGTCATAAATTGGTGGAGTGTAAATAATCGCCTTATATAGCATGCAGCTTGCAGTAAGAGTAACAGCTTGACGCCAATTAAGCAGGAACTGCTGTGACGTGGAGAGGCCGTTCGCAGGCAAGGGGTCGACTCAGGGCTGACGGGTACCTACATACATGTGTAGATGGGATTTTTATGTGTCTTTTATTCGAAATGTAATATACGTTCTGTGCTAATAAAACAAAGATAAGTTTTTGCCTTGACATCCAAAAAGATATAAATAGTACATTTTACATTTGTATTACATTTTCCTGTAGCCTGTATTATTGTAAGTCCAGCCACGACATGTAATCTTGTATTTCATCTAGACAATACCTACTTGATGACTAGATAATGATTTTTATTGGTGGTTTAATGGCCGGAAGCAATTATCGTCTAGATGTGTATAAGTGAGATTCTAGGAAATACTTGCGTTATCCATATTGCACCAATCTGGGAAACCCGGAGCTTTCAAATTGCGAAGCGACTTTGTGGCCTACGGTTCTTCGGTGCATATTATACACAAACAGCATACTTATGCGATCAAAAAGGTCTGGTTGGAAACACCCATGCAAAGTAAAAAGAAAAATAAACCCTGGCAACCCTACACATACGTCAACTAGGCTTGTCGACATTCATTTGTCGCTGGGACGTCGCGGCGCAAAGTCGCGTTGAAAGTGAGAGCAGTCCGGCCTCTCGTAATTAACCCGGTAATTAGCCGGTCAGGGACGGTGGCCATCTGCAAACCGCTTCTGTTTCAATTATATTGTTCGCAGTTCTATTGCGAGATGGCAGGAATGTGGTGTGTTCTCTTTTACTCTTGGACTATAAAATTTTTTTGCAAGTCTGTGAAAGAATTGTTGCTAGAATTTATACTAAAATATCCGTTTATACTTTATTTTCACTTTGCCTGAATTATACTCTTAGGCCTTCCTCAGGAATCCGACTATTTATTGGTGAAAACCGTAGAATAAACCGTTCGGTAGTTTTTAATTTATCGCGTCCATACATACTGACGGGACGGAAAGGGAACTTCATTTTATAATATGTATAGATAATGGCCAAGACATGAAGTTGATTTAGTGAGTCCAGTTGATCACAGTCATGTGCGGTCAAAATAACGGCTCTATTGCGTTTCTGCAATGTGGTAGCCATCAACTGGTTTTTCAAGTTCACCCGCTATTTGCCAGTTCTATATTGATTGTAGAAATATGAAACATTACCCACAACATTTTTAATTGATCTCTTTGTATGGGAATTCAAATATAACATGATAAGAAAAAAATAAAGTTTAGGTTTCAAAATCTTTAACGGCTATGACCACCGAGTACGTCATCCTTTTTATAGACTTACTTACGCCTGTATCTCCAAAGGGATAGGTAGAACACATCCATACATCCACTTTCGCTAAATGTTTATGTTCTACATTATAGGCGAGAGCCTATTTCCTGCTACTGAATTCAGAAAAACTTTATTTGCCCTGAACCCTGATCAGCAGTCGCATACGCTATCTACTAGACCTCATAAGCAGACGTCCACATATTTCCAGAGAGTAGGTAAGTATGTGTTCCAAATTGAAAAATGTATTATACTTGTATTTTCCTCAAACGACCCAATAGAAAACTTTTTAAACTGTTTTCTGTACTGAGAAAACATCAGTGTTTTGTTTTGTGAAGGTTGCGATAATAATGTAGGCGTTATAAAGCTTTTTGTAACTTGTAAGAGCTTCGGTATGAACAGATAAAACTTGGTGGCGACTTTTATTTACCTACGGCAATATGAATGTTGAGCACACTAAAAGCTTTATTAGTATTCATACTTATGATATTCGAAGACATTTCTATATTGTAGTATTTATACTATGCTTCGTTAACCCTTAACACCACTCATGGATGACTAGAGTCCCCCAACAGGCATATTATGGTAAATATAATTTTTATTTTAAACATTACGCGCTTGTGGCTCAGAGTATTCTCATCATCGACCGAAAAGTTACAGTGTGCGCAAAATGGTCGAACTAACATTTGTGGTTCCCGTGATACGTGTTATTCCGGGACCTAGGTCTCCCCCGAGTGTAGTTATGTTAGCAAAATTTACTGATTATTTTTACGTACTGTTGTTATACCTTTTTTTCTTGAGCCAAATCTTGTTTGAAAAATCTTCAATAGATATAAAGTCTTTTCTATGAAACCGAGTTCGATTAACGTGGAAATAAGGAGATATTTTTATACAAAAGTAGTGGATATAAGTAGCCTGCATTATGTATGCAATTGATCAATAAATAAACCTATTGTGATTTTGCATGTTATTTAAATTATTCAAAATATTATTCTTGTTTCGTAATTTTGGTTATATGTCTGAAAAGAAATTAGAACTTGTTTGATTTTTATATTTATTTTTAACTTTTATTTTTACCTGTAAACCGTTGACCAAAACAGTGACTTATTTACTTCTCCGGTCAGCAAATTGTCATTTTTTTATTAAATTAAAAAAAAGACCCGCTGTTATATTGTGTATATGCAACTTAATAATTTTATAAAAATAAATCCTCATAAAAAATATTCATTCTCTATAAAATAAATAAATAATTTATTGGGGACCTAGCTGCTAGTGTGGCTTCAAATAGCGAGTGTAGCCTAGGGATAAGGATACTCACCTATATTTTTTACTTTTAGCCTTGAAGAAGGAATTGTATTATCCCGCTTATTTGAAATTTTGTACTGGGATTTGATATGTTGAAGTAAACTTCGTCCTTGTGATCAAAATATGCACTTATATTTAAAACTGCACTTAACACTAGCCATTTGTACAAAAGACATACAAACTCAGGAACTGTATGAATTCAACTAACTCACTCATGTGCCAAATAATAGCGAACAAAGAGCCAATCCGACTGATGACCTTGAGAATATTTTAGTATTGGGTATACTCAATTAAACATACTTATAAAGAGTTCTATTAACAAATGAAACCTGCTCCCTTGTGGTCACCTACAATTAAAGAGGTCCTGAAGAAGCTTTTCATTGCACTTATAATCTGTTGCGGTCTTGTAAACGATGGAAGCACGCACCGCAGTTTAGCTGTTTTAACCGACCGAATATAAATTTTAAACGATTCCTTCCTGTGTCCTACCTCATTACTGCTAAGTACGTATTTTTTCTTCCACATAAATTCCAAGACAAAAGTGAAAACATTCCTCAATGTTATAAAACATTCGCTAACGGAAGGCAGCCATTACGTAGCCTTTAGCTAAATAACTAGTCTAACTTGATCCGCTGACTTATAAATAGTATCGCCGGTATACGACGAGACAGTTGCCTGACCTCAGACTCCAACGAGTTAGGGTCTCAATAACTTATGAGCTTTAGACCATATGCCTTATCTTATCGGTGAATGGATGTTTGTTTCTCAATCTGCTTTTGGTAATGTGATTTCTTTTGCCCGTGTACTTGTATTATAAACACGTTAGTTTGCGAGGATGTATGCATGTATGGATGCTTGTTACCATTTCCCGCAAAAACTACTGAACAGCTTTTGATGAAACTGTAGTAATATAGCTATAGGTACTTCAGAATAATACATACGCAATTTTTATTTTTGTCATGATAATCGAAATCTACGGCGAAGCTGTATACTACTACTTGCTAAAAATGACGACACCGTATTATTTATGAGTTAAGGAATGTAAACTCAGGTGACAGTACAGCTTTTGTACGGTTAGTAAAGATAAAACGTTTTCAAAACCAATTGCTTCGCTTAGCCATGAGCGTATAAAGTACTAGATAACTAACAAGCAACTACAGCCCAATGGTTGAGGTTGGACTTCCTATCAATAGATCGTAGATTCAAATTTCACCTACCTATGATTGCAGTAGAGTACCGATATGAATCCATCTTTAACAAAACTGTTAGAATAGTTTATAGGAATACTGTAAATTAGTTACCCACTGTAACACCCCACTATATAACATACTAGACGTCGCCAGCGGCTTCGCCCGCGTCAATTATACATATAAACCTTCTTCTTGAATCATTCTATTTATTAAAAAAACCGCATTAAAATCCATTGCGTAGTTTTTTAAGATTTAAGCATACAAAGGGACAGACAGACAGAAGACAGACTTTGTTTTATACTATGTAGTGACGACGCAAAATGAACTACATAAGTGTATCGTGGTGTGTTTTCATTGCACGAGGCATAATTGCTTGCTTACATAGTGTATGAACGATTATGGGAACGGCCAGATATCCAACGATATGCTTAGTATATTTCAATAATGTATATCTACTACTATTTTTAATAGCTTTTAATTACTTTGTGCCTTTTACAATTTACATAATTTAATGGAATCTCCAACAGTGGGCATTTATAGTCTGATATATTATGGCCATTATTACGCCTATGTATCTTTTGCAACGTATAGTTGCATTATACCTAAGCTGTTATAATCTTTACGTAAGATTATAACATAACTTCACGCATTTTTGTCCCCGAAGGGGTAGGCAGAGGTGTATTACACACCCACATTTCGCCAGTTATGTTTAGGTCCCAATGTAATAGGGGGCGAGCCTATTGCCATCTATCGGGCACATTATTAAGCGAGCGAAAATTGACGTTTTCAATACACACATAACTTCTAAAAGCCAGAGGTGTGTGCCCCGGGGTACCTGGGGTTCGAACCCGAGACCATTGTCTCGGCAGTCCGTAACGTACACCACCAGGCTATCGCCGCTTACCTATAATAGTCAAATAAAAAAGTGTTACAATCAAATTGACCAATTTTCCGTACTATTTTAAAATTTCAGAAGCACGTCTGCGCCGACTTTTGTATCTTTGATGTAGGTACGGCCAAACGATTTGTGTGATCCATAAATTTTTGTTTCGGGTTTGGGTGTTTTTGTGTCCTTTTATAGAGTTTATATAGTCGCTAGCGATACAGGATCTAATACTAAGACGGGCGCTACAAAAGAGAGATAGAAATTTCAGTTATTTAACCATCCATCTTTAGTATAGCAATAAATGCGTCTTTAGCTGCAGATATAAGTTGAAATTACACACATTTATCCACCTTAAGCTAACTAATAGATGTGACATCTAAGAGCGAGTCGCGCTGAAATTAATTCTCATAGCTGCCTTCGTATTATTACTTCAACTGATCATCACTATATGCAGTTTCATTGCTAGGGCTTTAATAGCTGTCATTTTACATGTGCGGTTTGTGTTAGATAAATCATAATTGTATTTCATAAATATAATTCTCATATTGTAGTAATGAAATGTTTTATTACAAATAATTTATTTTTATCATATAGCCTCTTGCAGTCAGTAAATTAGAGTCACAATTAGTAATTTGCGTCAACATAGCATTGCCCCGGATCAATAGACGAGTTTGGTATATAATAACACGCTGACCAGACGAATTGGTATGTGGTCTGAGGTTGAATTTGCCGTCTCTTTCGAGAGGCGCTATTTGCTTCTTGTATTATCTCAGTCGCCTCTTACGACAGCCATGGAATAAAATGGAATGGTGACATTTTGTGTTCTTAATATGTTACCACACGGATCCCCTTAATAAAAACCCATAATGGACTTATTAACGCATTATATCAAGGGCTAATAAAAAACTTAGTCACTTGGGTTTGAGTTTTGGTAAGATTATAATGTTTTCATATTATATTTGCTATCGTCGGATATGTAGGTTAAATAATATTTCGATGAGCAATTGTATGTAAAATTTACTATTTTATTCTAGCACTAAACCTTTCCCGCGGCACCACTCGCGTGGAAGTCAGTTGTCGGGGTAAAAAGGTAAGCTATGTCACTTTGCAGCCACCTATCTACCTCCACACACCTCTAATCCACCAAAAACATACCATAATATCGCTCTGTTACGAGATGAACGAAGAAGACTAAAACGAAAGCGTTTTTATTATATTTTTCTCTACAGCTTTCTCTACATAGCGTTTACTGCTGGCCCCTCCTAATATGCTTCTCAGAAGCAATGCGAGTCAGGGAGGATTTGACCGATTCTCCTGGGTAAACCAGAAGGATTGACACAGGTTTGTTATATAACTTATACAAAAGTAATGCAAAGGATAACCTGCAACCAGAAACAATATCTTAAAGCAGATGGATACAGACTATAGCGAGAATATAAGTCAGATGAAGCAACGTTGCTTAAAGTCGTTCGGGTGGCTGAATCTTTGGCGTTTTCAATAAATGGCAGCTATGGAGGTTATAGTTGAATTCAGAAATGTATCCATTAAAGTATATTATACCGAATACATTATTGTTTTTTTATAAATACTGCATTCGTACTCTTTTAAATCTTTTAGGAATTATTCTAATTTCACACACTTATGCAACGAGTCACGCGTTGACCATGTCTTCAATCAACCATGCCGAGGCGTTGCAGCTAATAAAAGGTATCTCGATTCGGTCGATTTTATTTCCAAACTCGCTGTGCCTGCGGTTACACGTGGCTCACAGCGTGATGTTATATAGCCTATAGCCTTCCTCGATAAATGGGTAATTCAACAAGTAATTATTCGAATCAAACCAGTAGTTCGTAAAATCTGTATAGATAATTACATAAATACGATAAAATGCAATAGAGATCGTTACATAAATATAATTATGTAAGTATAAATACAGATCAGCAAAGTTTAATAATATTTATTAAATACACTGTTGAAACTCCAAAAATCCTGTCTAGGACACCATGACTAATTTCCATGCACTGAAGTGAATTAATTTTCTAAATCGATGCCAGACCGATCTTTCCATTGCCAACCATTCATAAATCCGTCATACGCTATTAAACACACTTTTACACCAAATGAACGAACAAATTCTATATTTTTGTAACCTGATTCGGAAGGGTCGGCCTTTAAATTGTATGATCCACATTTGCCCCATTTCAATGTTTTACGACTTTAGGTTGTGAACTTTTTAGACCCTAATTTGCTCCCTCCCACTGCGAACATGACAACCTAAAGGTAGTTCCAAAGGCATTAAAAATAAACAGAATAACTTTATTAAACAATTTGTTTTCGTTCAGAAATATATGACTGTATTGATTATGAGATATTTTATTTGTTATGAACCACAGTGGGTCCAAATATCATTTGGGTTGACGTAATATTGTTTCGATTATACATATAAACAAACGACTACGATAGCATTTCAATTATGATCATGTTTATTGTTATTTCATTTTTAAAGTAGATTGTACAAATAGCTATAGACGCATAGTCTATGACACGTTATGGTTTCCGTTGAACATGGCGCCATGGGACTGAGACTGGACAGCTCCTGTACCCAGTGTTCCTCCCGTAGGGTGTCTTTGCTTGGCAGTTGAGGTGGTTTTTAGTGGTAACGCCACATGCTCCGGCTCTCATTTCCCCAAGAGCCGGAGATCCGCACGGATTTCCTACCTCGTAAAAAGAAGAAAAATATAGAGTCGGTGCACATTTCAAGCTGGGCTCGGTATGTTGTTGTGACTAAGAGGAATGTCTTCAACAAAAAAGGTGGTGTGGACAAAAATGATGGCCGTTAGAGCAGAGAGATTCCGGAGTATAGACAAGCACCGGCCGTCTCAGCTTAGGTAGACCTCCGTCAAGGTGGACTGAAAATCGCTGGCAGTGGGTGAATGTGGGCGGCACAAGCTCGGTAATTTTGGAACGGCTTAGGGTGGCCTATGTCCAGCAATAGATGTATTTGGCTGATACAATGAAGTGTATAACAGCAGAGTAGGTATTTTACCATAACTATATTAAATTATTTTGTACGATGTTTACAAACTTTAAAATCAATAAGTTCTTTATTGTTATTGAAATAATCATCATCAATAATAACGAAGTGCCTTGCTCGAGTAGTACTTGTATGTATGCGGAGGTTACCTGTTCTAAGGATGCGCCAAGCTTACTAAAACGACTGGTAGATGCTAAATGCGTTTGCCGTTAGTTTATCAGTGGACATCATTAAGTAGTTTGTTACTAACTGTTGCTAAGTATATGAGCTCCATCAAGTTTTAAGAATGTACTTACTGAATAGCTAGTATTACTGGTATATTGATATTCATGATATCGTTTAAGTAACTGGCAGCAATTTCAATATGTGACTGGTTAGTTTATCATAACTACTAATATATTTATGTTCACGATTTTAATAAAGATAGTCTATAATAAAAATCATTGAGATTGTGCTTTTAATTTTTCGGGCTAGCTTATGAACATTGATTATTTATTTAAGACAACACTAATTACTTGAGTTATTGATTGAATAATTGTCAGAAGACCCATACACAAGGCATGGTCTGCCATTGAATTAAATTGGCTACTACGAACATTACGCAGCGACTGATTGCATTTAAACACAGCCCATACAAACGTATTACACGGGTTCCACACAAAAATAATAAAGCAAGATACTCGCAATTTACGCGTCGGACACCTAATTCATGCACAACGCACACGAATGTTTTACAGCGAACGATTGCGTGAACGTAACGAAAAGGTTCAAGGGGGAACTCTGGGAATAATACCTGAGGCAACAAGGAAATCACTCAGGCTCCGCACGAAAATTGGCACGGCGTGAGGGCAACACCCGATGTTAAATTTAATCATTAAGTTCTACTGTTATAAGATTACTCTTTGTATGGTTGAGAGTACGTAGTGGTGAGGATTTTTGTAGAGATCCGTAATAGCAGCAATAGCCGAGTGGAGAGACCTACAGACTGCTACGCAGAGTGTCTCGGGTTAGAATCCACGGCACGCACCAATGACTTTTCGAAGTTAAGTGCATATTAAATTGTTAATTATCGCTTGCTTATCGGTGAAAGAAAACAGCGTGAGGAAACCTGCATGTCTCCATAATGTTCTCGAAAGATATGTGAAGTCTGCCAACCCGCACTTGGCCAGCGTGGTGGACTATGACCTAAACCTTCTCATAGAGAGAATAGTGATAGTTCTGATGATGAATAGACAAGAAATCCAAGCCATTATCTTAACATGTTTATTGTCGTTTGCCTCGTGCTTCGGAAAATACGTTAAGTCGTTGGTCTAAGCCGTCATGAAGATCTTTTTTTAACAATAGTTATGGATAGTCTTTCTTATTGACACTGCACTGGTGTAAGGCCATGCAATTTGCGGGTTGCACAGTTCAGACGGCAGTCGTTCGCGGAAAACTGATGTTCTGAAAAATCTGATCAGACAAGTAAGCGGACAGCGAACTTCAAAGCCGAATGTCTTACGATTAACCCGGATAACGATGATAGAATTACGATGAGTAGGAAAGTAATCCTTATATTTTCGTCATTCTAATATAGAAATGTTCCATGTACAAAAAGTACCAAACGATATAAATACATTAATAAATACAAACAGTAAAAGAACGACAACAAACTGCATTAATGAAAACGATTGGAGTGGATGCTGACGTCTTCCAATTCTAAGAATATCGCAAAACAAACCATTTTCAAGACAAAATCTATGACGCAAGTGTTATCAATTCTTCTAAATATAGTTCAGAAACTTGAAAGATACCGCAACAATTAATACTAGTGGCTCGCTCTCTACTAAAAATAGACGGTTTCTTCCTCGACTGAATGACGCAAGAGGCAGCCAAGTGCTTTATATAGAACCTCGGATGCAAAACGTTCGAACGATGACTTGTTTGTTGACATTTCATTGATATTTTAAGAGCTACTTGTTTATTACGTAATTGGCAAATTAGAGTGATTAAGCAGATAAGTAAGCATAATTGTTTTTATTATGCAAGCAATAAAAAGGTTAGTCGTGTAAGAATTGTCACTTGGAAAAAGGTTTTATTACTAACACGATATAAACAGATTCAAAGCTAGTGTGGGATGTTACTTCAATTTAATTCAAAACACATTGTTTTTGCGTCAGGATTCTTCTGACTATCTGGAGTACAAATCGAGGAATATGCCAACAGTACTTTCTGTACGAGTCTGCAATGCCAGTTACTGCTGACTTGCCAGGCGTTCAAGGTTATTATTACTGAGATACAGCAAGACAAAAAATCCAGAACACGTAAATCTTATCTATCTATATCTGTCTTTATTTCTAAAATGAGATATGTGGTTTTCTTACGATCTAATGGCTAGTTTTAATTGCTTGCAATCTATAGCTCTCCATAATACTTTTACCTACATTCTACTAAACGAGAAAGTTGTAGTAATTCACCGGCAATAAAACACGCGTAAAAATTATGTGCTTTTACACAGTGACAAATTTGATCACCACGGTGTGTGCCGAAAAGCAATAAAACATCAAAAATGGCACATCAATTTACACGCAAGAGTAGCACGTACAATAAGTAAGAGTAAGAATACTGTTACTTATTGATGACCACATTTTGCTTTTGTTGATATGACGCAATCAATGTAGCGGTTTTCTACCAGCAGTTGCCTCTTGCAATTTTTGTTTGACGACCGACCGTTAACATCGCAGACAGATTATTATGTAGCATTATTACGTGACTTTATGTCTAATATAAATGTACCTTCAATAATTTTATCACTTAACTTCACAGTTACAAAATAATACCGGTATTTCCAATCGATTGGAGCTTCATGTTTTGAAAAATAAGTGATGCTGACGGGAATGCTGTCAGTGATGTTATCATAACAATAAAAATCTTTGTTCGTAGTACTCTGTTCCAACAAACGAGGTATCTTGTTTTCCCATCTTGCTGTTACAAAGATTGAGTTCATGTTGTAGTACAAAATTGCAAACAAATTTTCTCGGACGTGAATGCGAGATGTGTGCGGACGTACGAGCTGTATGCATACATTTTATTATGTAATTTCGATGTACTGCAGTTCGTGTTGATCGTGGATTTAGAAATACCATACTTAAGGTGTGTGAACTCATATAGGATACGTGAGGATAATAACACGGGTAAAGTTAAGAAAAGGTGACTGAAACTTTGTAGATACGTTTAACTAGAAAATGTTTATAGTGTTATAAAATATCTACTATATTACAGATGTCGTAAAAATAATATTAAATGAAACATATTTCATAAGAAGCGATTTCATAGTCACCTCAGAAGCATCTTTAGCTCAACTACATAATATTTATATGTACTTAATTAAATAACAACAATGAACTTAAAAATTTTATCGATTTTCGATCATCAGATCATAAATGTCTTTAAAAATAGCTGAAGTGCAAGTTTTTTTTTTCATGTTAATAGGCGGCAAACGAGCAGACGGATTGCCTGATGGTAAGCAATTACCGCCGCCCATGGACACAAGCAACACCACAGGAGGCACAAGTGCGTTGCCGCCCATTGGGGTTGGGAATGGGGATAGGCTGAGGAGTGGGATGAGGGAAAAGGAATAGGGGATAGGGCCTCCGGCACTCTCACTCACCGAACGAAACGCAACAGTTTAGGTACCGTTACTTGACGTCGATTTTCTGTGAGAGGGTAGTATTTCCCCGGTCGAACCGGCCCATTCATGCTGAAATCAGCAAGGCTCTACTACCTATAAGTTCTACTCGTGCAAAGCAAGTTTCGTGAAAAAATATAATATGTTATATTCTCCCACACTTTGATATAGGCCGAATACAATTCTGTAACTGCAAAATAAATGTAAGTCCATTTAACTAAAATACGCGATGAGCTAAATTGCAAGTCCTCGCATTATACAAACACTGGCTAGATAGGAGCTTTAGTTTCTGTGTTCTGCAAGTCGGTAGTGCTTTCACAATGGCTCCTTGATTAATAGTGCAGCGCGTTCAAAGTTCCTCTCAGTCCTAAAGTTCACGCGGCTGGCAACAAGATCAATTCGTCTGAAGACCGACTTTATGTTTGGTGTTACCCTATTAGATGGCCATTCAAGGCAATTTTGAATGAAATAGGATTAGGATGAAAATATTGGTACGAAAAGGTATATATTATTATGATTTTGTAGTAGCGTTATGTTCAGTGAATAAAAGTGCCGCATGCCCTAACCTCTTTTATTTGTCACTCATCTTGTTTCGCTTCCTATAACTTTTCCCATACAGGACAGCAACGCATCTGTGACTCTTTTAGTATTGTATTCATAGGTGGCGGTAATCGCTTACCCTCTGATGATAATTTTATGACCAAACGAACAAAATTATCACGTAAAAAGAGTTTCCGACGTATCCATAATGACCGCATATCTCATTACAGATGTAGTTTGGATACTATAATGCATGTTGTAAAAGTAAAACTAGCTACCTAGCAGTAATAATATTGAAAGATATACAAATATCGTAAATGAGTGATGTATCATCCTGGCGCATTCCGGTCTTATGAGCCATGGGTCCAGTTTTCAAGTCTAACAAGATACAACAGAATATTAGATTGACGTATATGATGTCTTGTATACATAATGAGAATGATCTATCGAAGTGTATTAACTCATACTTGACGGTTTGAAGATACACCACGCATTATACAAACATAACTAGCAAAATGTGCATGCAATGAAAAGAAATGAAAAAAGGTCGATTAGTTTTACTTTCTTGAAAGAAAACCGTCCCTTCACACAGTACAAATCGCTAATAACCGAAACACGATGTCGATTGCCTAATCACACATATCGATCATCTCAACAACCCATAAAAGCACTTAAATACCAATCAATTTTTCCAATAGCCTTGCCGAAAGTGGGGCACCGATTCTTTATTTGGACAGTAATTGCCATAATTTTTATTGTCAAAGCTACCCCGCCTATATCATGTCAGTCTTAGAGGCCTTCGCAGTCAGACATACCAGATGTAATTTTGACGACTGAGCAGGGGAATATCACACACCATTTGAAAGCCAACCTTGTACGTTTCAACATAAGGTGTGAAATTGTGTAGCAGCGTTATCTCGGTGCTTTCAAGCCGGGCAACTAGATGCACTGACTAAAGTGACAATGACAGGAGAACCATTACGTAGAAACAAGTTCTAACTTAGCTTTTAACTTGTTCGCACTGAACGCCGCTGTGGGAAAATATAATTTGTTACGATAAAGGATTGGCTGTAATTATTGGTGTGGCGGAAACACTCACAATAGACGAGGTAAAAAAAAATGTACCCACTTTACATATTAATTATTCGACGTAAGATAAATTGGTTTGAAATTACATTTCATTTTATTGATGACCTTTGCTCAGAATCAAGTAAGAAGCTTAATTTACAGATAGTACGAGATCAGCAAACTTATTTATTATTTTTAATACTCAGTTTAATATATAAGTTATTGCTTGACTTCCTTTACGGCTGTCTATGATTCTCAGTTTAGATAAGAAATGGATGGATGTATTTATGTGTAAGAAGGTCTCAGGAGAAATCTGGCTATGTATATGTTAGCAATAAAACGGTGGCTGTAATTAAAGACTGGGAAAGTAGTTTAAATTTAAATAGATTATCTTTTCAATATTATCTGAATACCTAATTTAACCTGTGTTCGTTTTTTAATGTCAGCGATGTACCTGGTCATGAATCTTCCGTCCTCCAAATTATTTGGGTCCTATTATCCTTTACAGAATATTAGCTACACCCGCGTTATTTATACTTATGACCAGTATGGCTACCGTTCCGTATGTAGACTATCTTGATAAAAACACTATAAAACACAAAATAAATTCAAATTCGAACCAGTAGATCATGAGATTAGCGCGTTCAACAAAACGAACGTACAAAATCTTCAGCTTTTAATTTTAGTATAGGTACATACAAACTACAGTTTACGGATTTTATCGCGATGTATTGGTTTCACTAAGTTATTACATTTGAAACGAATGATCTAGAAACTACATTTTTAATTTATTACTAGCTTACGTTTCGATTCCTTTACAGGATTCATGTTCACGGCAGACTGAGGTGATATTTGTCTTTTTCTTGAATGTTTAAGTTATCTCAAAGTACCCGAACATTTTTCAACTACTGGTGTTACTATTTACGCAGAATGAGCTCACAGTGTCCTTAGGTCTCCTGGTTGGCCCACATTCGACTGTGAATGTGGGCTATCATACATTGGACAAACCCAGAGAAGCATAGGCATTCGACTCAAATAACATATAGCTGACATAAAATATAAACGCTCAACAACGTCTGCTGTGTGTGAACATGTGGAACAAGGACCCAACCAGTACCTGCGATTTGATGAACCACATAACAAACACTTCCAAGGATGATACGAGAGGCTATTGAAATTAAAAAAAAAACACCCTAATTTCAATAGGGAAGTTGGTTTGAATGTTCCTCCAGCTTGGGACCCAGTCATAAGGCTAATGGAACCCAAGAAGGACAAAGTCACCAGAAGAACTAAGGACACTGTGAGCTCATTCTGCGTAAATAGTAACACCAGTAGTTGAAAAATGTTCGGGTACTTTGAGATAACTTATACATTCAAGAAAAAGACAAATATCACCTCAGTCTGCCGTGAACATGAATCCTGTAAAGAATTCGAAACGTGGGCTAGTAATAAATCGTTAATTCGTTTCAAATGTAATAACTTAGTGAAACCAATACATCGCGATAAAATCCATAAACTGTAGTTTAATTGCAATGTTTAACATTCGCGTAAACCCAAGAAGATACTATAGATACATACATTTCTGTATTCAGAAGTGGATCTATAGAAGTGTATATCTATAGTAGTGTTTTTATATGCTACTCAGCTTATGTATTGCTACGCTTGAAAAAGGCGCTAAGTCTAAAGCACTTATTAATGTATACCATCTTAAATGAACACTTAGTTTGCAATAAACGATTTGATTTGATTTGTATCAAGACTACCAAATTTAGCAGCAGCCAATTTTTATTGATGCCAACGTATCCCTGTTACTGCCAACATAAAAACTTAGACTGTGATTTAACTTATCTATGACGCGGAAACCGTCACTTTGCTGCACCAAATACAGCTGAAATAAAATGTTGCAAAAGTACACAAAAGGCATCCGTGCCCATCACATCAGTCAGGTCGTCAGCCACACCCATAAGAGGAAATAGGTCTCTCGATAGTCAGTCTCAGGGGACATAAAAACTGTCATGGTGACCTCTGACTCCTTTATCAAGTAACATCGGAACAAACACGGTGCAATTGCCATTAGCCCCTGAACTACTAACATGGGTGCAAGTAAAACAGTCAAGTCTAAATACGGCGTATCGGTTGTCGTTTCAATGGCGTCAGTCTGTTGTTGTTGAGGTGCCTGTTTAGACGCGGACGCCCTGATGACAGCGTCGAATGCTGTAGCGTTCGATATAATTCGATTGAGAAGTGTTTTGGTACAGTGCCACTATATGGAAGTGGGAAGTCGGTAGATTATCAAATTGGGATTAGAGTTACAGCCGATTTCAACCTGAACGTTGTAAAATGCGTTGTTTCGAGTAACATTAACTAATTTAGAGTCATAGCTATCGTGCCGGAGTCTAAGACCAAAATTTTTAAATTGTCCATCGTGAGTTAAAAATTAAAAAATGGAGACGTTTCGCAAACAAATTGATTATTTTTTTATATATAAAGGACATAGGGCCTTCCTTTTTACGGACTGCTTATTTTGTTAAAAAAATAACTAAAAAGCATAAATAAAAAAAACCTGTAAAAAATACCTACGTAGATTCCAAATATAGCCCGTCATAATATTATTATTCTTAGCATAATAGGTGTCAGTATCTACATTGTTATTATAAATATGAAATAATTCATATCTATGACTTCAAGAAGATGATACAATAGGACCCCGATTTCAATATCTGTATGTTTGTCCATCTTGTTTGTTAATGGCTTTTTGCTGGCGGCCGTCGTGTCACCTAGGGGCATTCGCACTCCGCGTCCACAAAGTATCTCATCTAGTTTTTCTTGATTATGTTACGAGTTTTTGTGCCCAAATAAGTATTGGTGCGAGTTTTTTATGAAATTAAATACAATATGACAAGGTCGCATTCGTGTTTTTTTTTTCATATATTTATGTACATTCGTGTGAAAATTCTGTGGATGTCGTAGCGACAATTGGTGGGTTCGTTCCCATGTTCATACTCCATGTTAAAGTTGAATTGGATTATCCTATCAACGTTTTACTAATGCAAGACCTGGCAGAGAATTGCGTGTGACTGTCAGTCACTTAGACATAGTCTATTCTATTGGAAATAAGCTGACAATTTTTAAGGTTGGAAATGTTTAGATTGACTGAATTGATTTTATTGTGGTGTAGCTAGTAATAGTTTTAACGAGATAAACAGCAATTCGTTACATTCATTCTGACGTCAGTTACAAACAGACACTTTTAGGGCACTACCGTTCACCACTCCGCCTATATATCAAAGGTTAAAAGCCAGCTGAAACACTGTCACAACTTTACAAATATAAACAACTTCAACATACATCAACAAACACAAACATAACATCGTTTATCTTTATACATTTTGCAGCAAAACTGAAACATTTCTGCTTCGGCGAACTTAGATAAAAGTTCACTCATAAATTATTCCCTCGTACCTTTTTTACTTAGAACACGAAGTAGGACAAAACTACTGTTTTATAACGTCCCATATTCTTAAGTAAAGCATATAAAGTCAAAAACTGTCGCAGTCAATAACCTTTTACCGTTAACCGTCAACGTTTGTATGAAGATTGTATAACAAATCTGTGGTTTAGCTTATCTGATTCAGGTCAACTGTCTAATGGGCGTATGAGATCATTTTAACTGACCATTGTTCCTATACTAACTTACAAACGAACTATATTATTGCATCTAATGCTTTTATAAAAAACCCATATTTGGATATAAGAAGTTATCTTGATACGATTATTTCTTTTGAAATTCTTTGGGATACAGGTGCTGATCTCATAAAACAGTATGAATGTTATGTAATACAATATTGGATACTTCAAAATAACTGTGTGAGTAGTAGTTATTATTTCACAATTGTGAGAAAAATATCAAGTATCGACTATTAAATCTAAATGCCAAAAGAGAAAACGTACACTAAATATGATGTATGTACGTATAGAAACATTGTTGATGTGTATTGTGCAGAAGTTCTCACAGTACGGCAAAACTTACGGAAAATTCTGTATGCGGAAACGCGAAGTTTAGAAGTTTTTGCTCTTTAATTTCCCGGCTATGATGGCTTTATATAACCGTTTATATGGATTAACACGTGCAATTTCACTCGTTGACTGCCTCGTTGGTCTCGCGGCATAAATGTGCTCGTGGGATTGGGAGGTCTCGGGTTCGATTCCCGGGTCAGGCAAAGTGTTATTGGGTTTTTCCGTTAGAAAATTCTCAGTAGCAGCAAAATTCATGGCGAAATGTGGGTGTAGTAATACACCTCTACCTACCCCTGCGGGGATACAGGCGTGAGTCTATAGAAAAAATTAAAAAAAAATTACACTCATACATACAGGGTGACACAAGACCCATCACCAAGTCGAAGTCTACTCATTGTGGACATCATGCCAAGTCATACTAACCAAAAATAATACCTGGGAAACGATTTTTTTTTGAGATTTCACGCGATTGCGCGCGCGTGCAATGCTCGAAATACCTACTTATCAATGGGGTTATAGGGCATCTAAAGAACAAATTGGAGGGGTAAATGCATCGATTTTGTACCTAATTAGAATAATTCCATACTAACTTTGATCCTCAATATCTAATAAACCAGTAATTTCCCAGATATGGTGCTGAAATAAAAAATGTTTGTACTGATTGGTACAACTTGGGATTTCAGTTTTCGTTAAGGGTCTTTTTACACCCTGTATATTATTATTTTGTTGTACTTATATTAAGTTTAACAATAAAAAGTAAAATAAACCCTTGGAAATATAGAATTTTAAAGTTTCGTGGTCATTCGAACTTATTTCAAATTGATTTTCGGGATATATACCTTTGTTTGGAGTAACCGATATTTCGCCACTGTTACAAGCGCATGTTCACGAGCGCATGTTCACGGATGTACAAACAAAGGTACGTGGTATATATCCCGAAAGACAATTTAAAATAAACCTTTGGAAAACCCAACAGTTGAGTATTATATAGGTAGATTAGTATTCTTTATTTCAAAGCGTTTATCATCATTATCCCCGTATAAATAGTCCCACTACTCTGGGCATGGCACTCTTCTAGAACATCGAGCTAGCCAAGTGACACAGTCATGCAGATGTCCTCACGTTGTTTCTATTAACCACTTAGCTGCGATAATAAACAATTGAACACACAATAAACTGCGAAATTAATTAATAGGTAGTAGATCCTTACTGATTTCAGCGTGAATGGGCCGGCTCGACCGGGGAAGTACTACCCTCTCACAGTAAATCGATTTAAAGTAACAGTACCTATATGGTTGGGTTTCATTCGGTGAGTGAGAGTGCCGGAGGCCCTATTCCCTATTCTTTCTCCCTCATCCCTCTCCTCCTCCCATCCCTTTTCCTAACCCAAAGGGCGGCAACGCACTTGTGACTCCTCTGATGTTGCTTGTGTCCATGGGCGACGGTAATTGTTTACCATCAGGCGATCCATCTGCTCGTCTGCCGCTTATGACATAAAAAAAAATGTGTGAGGTGTGGGTTTGAACCCGATACCCTCTGTGTAGCTGTCTATTAATCTCTCCACTGAGCTATCCTATATATTATTATAATGTTTATAACCATTTTAAAAGCTTGAAGACAAAGCTTAATGCGTTTAGTATTATGAATATTAGAAATACATATATTGAAGTCTTACGAGTTATATTTATCTGATAAAGTACTTACATTGTTACAAATGATTCTATCAGCAAATAGAATCTTATCAGCAGCGGGTTCGGGGATAAATGTGGTGTAGAAACATCATTTTTTCTTGACATATTTGACATTATATTTTACCATTATATGATTGCTTACGCTTCAACATATATGATGACAAGGATTTTTTTTAGGTATAGTAGAGCCTTGCTGATTTCAGCATGAATGGGCCGGCTCGACCGGGGAAGTACTACCCTCTCACAGAAAATCGACGTAAAGTAACAGTACCTAAACTGCTGCGTTTCGTTCGGTGAGTGAGAGTGCCGACTCGGAGGCCCTATCCCTTATTCCTTCTCCCTCATCCCACTCCTCATCCTATCCCTTTTCCCAACCCCAAGGGGCGGCACCGCACTTGTGACTCCTGTAGTGTTGCTTGTGTCCATGGGCGGCGGTAATTGCTTACCATCAGGCGATCCGTCTGCTCGTTTGCCGC
This sequence comes from Euclidia mi, assembly GCA_944739405.2. Taxonomy (NCBI): domain Eukaryota; kingdom Metazoa; phylum Arthropoda; class Insecta; order Lepidoptera; family Erebidae; genus Euclidia; species Euclidia mi. The sequence continues at coordinate 97,798,488 of OX123183.2, read as the reverse complement.
CTATTACTATAAAAAAAAGACCGGTTCCCTGTCAGCACCGGCTCAAGTAGTAGCTACGGACATAAAATCCGCGTATACCTCTTAGATCTAGATCTTATACTAACTTCCCCCCCGTGGGATCTCCACCTTGTCGTGGTGGGGGGGCTCAGTAACCGTGGATTGGTGACCCGCGGTGAAGCTAAGAGGGATCCAGGAGGGGACGCTCCGCGTGGGCTTGACGGGGCCTGCGCAGGATGCGTCCAACGGTGCGGGTGCGGGGGACAGTTCTGTCTGTCCCTCGCAGTCGGGTGCGGTCGCGGGAGGAGAGGCGTGTTGGTGTTGCGTTGCCGCGCGCCCTATCTCCCGCGACCAAATGGGGGCGCACCATTCGATGCGTCGCGGTGGGGCCGCAGAGGAAGAGGAGATGCGGTGTTGCGTTGCCGTCCTCCCTATCCTCTGCGGCCGCTGGGTGTTTTGGCGGCGGAGCCCAACACCTTAATCCGCCGCCAAGGGGGTTTTGTTCGGGGCCCGCCTGACCATCTGGCGGGCCGATACCCGTCGGGGGGTTGCGACGTATGCTTGGGCGAAACCCGACCCTCCGACACACGGGTACATGAGGCACACGGGTTGGTTTTTAGTCAGTAAGAGTCTGACAGTCCCCTTCGTCCATCCCCCAGGGCGGAGGGACTCCATGAGGATTTTCCAACCCGAAACCAAAAAAAAAAAAGGCTTATACTAACTTCCCCCCCGTGGGATCTCCACCTTGTCGTGGTGGGAGGGCTCAGTAACCGTGGATTGGTCACCCGCGGTGAAGCTAAGAGGGATCCAGGAGGGGACGCTCCGAGTGGGCTTGGAGGGGCCTGCGCAGGATGCGTCCAACGGTGCGGGTGCGGGGGACAGTTCTGTCTGTCCCTCGCAGTCGGGTGCGGTCGCGGGAGGAGAGGCGTGTCGGTGTTGCGTTGCCGCGCGCCCTATCTCCCGCGACCAAATGGGGGCGCACCATTCGATGCGTCGCGGTGGGGCCGCAGAGGAAGAGGAGATGCGGTGTTCCGTTGCCGTCCTCCCTATCGTCTGCGGCCGCTGGGTGTTTTGGAGGTGGAGCCCAACACCTTAATCCGCCACCAAGGGGGTTTTGTTCGGGGCCCGCCTAACCATCTGGCGGGCCAATGCCCGTCGGAGGGTGGCGACGAATGCTTCGGCGATGCCCTACCCTTCGACACACGGGTACATGAGAAAGTCGAGGTGGTTTTTAGTGGAAACACCACATACTCCGGCTCTCATTTCCCCCAAGAGTCAGAGATCCGAAGGGATTTTCCACCTCGTAAAACAAAAAATAAGTCTTATACTAACTTAGATATAGGCATCTAGGTTAGACCTCTTAAAGGTTGTCTTGTATTGCGTCGTCTAAAAGGATCTCAATACATTTTGAAGAGATCGAATAAATTTAATTTTCTTTATTATTTCTTCAGCTGAGGCAAAAACAAAGCAATAATTGACTATTCAAAATGCACCTAACCCCGAAAAGACAGTGATGTCTGTTGTGGATTTGTCCCCACTAGCCTATCGCTGCCACTCATAATTCTTATTGCATCTAACGTTTTTTTAAAATACTCATAATAAATTTTAATAAACAACTAATTCAGTAACCACCAGTCTTCAGAAGTTTATCACTTACACCGACTGAAACAAATGTAGGACTTCTCCTATCTTTCTCTTAGCGTTATCCCAGTTTCAATCTGGGGTCCGCTTTTCTAGTCTAACCGGATTTGGCTGAATATTAGCTTTTCCACGGAGCGACTGCCTGTCTGACCTCCGCAACCCGAAGGGATAGCGATATTCCATGGTTTAGACTAGTGTCAGTTTGTTTAGAAGGTACTGACACCCTGTAACGACTGTCAAAGATCTTCATGACAACCGGGACCGACGGCTTAACGTGCTCTCCGAGGCACGGGACAAGCGATAATTAACAATTCAATACGCACATAACTCCGAAAAGTCATTGGTGCGCGCCGTGGATTCGAACCTGATACCCTCTGCATGGCAGTCTGTTGGTATATCCACTCGGCTATCGCTAGATTATAGGACTTCTCCTATAATCTAGTATATTCTTGTGCACCATATTCGCACTTAATAGAATTTTATTGACATAATAATTTATTACGATAATTCAATCTGAGGGCGTTTGAACTTTAACCTTATCGATCTCAACACCTAGGTATTATTCCTTATATATCTGCGTCAATGTTGTTTAATTGCCAGCAATATAAGGGCATTAAGGCTTTAGCTAGACCAAAACGCAATAAAGCGACTGTGCAACAGTGTTAAACCTAATATACGATGGTGTACCTTAATATATCTGATGAGATTTGTGATGTAATCAGACGAATTTGTAAGTATCAGGACTTGGGTCAAATGTATTTTATCGAACTATTAGTTCGATAAAATACATTTACATCGTCCATTTTGCATCGTCCTGTATGCTGGATACATTCTTTTGGTGACGATTGCCTGTCAAATTCAAAACGTTTATATCCTCGAAACATGTGCCATTATACATTGAAAAAGATCATGTCTGATTGAGAGTTATTGTAGCTATCTTACTACACAGATGGTAATTGACAACTAACGGGAAAGCCAGATTTAAATCTAGTTGGATAAAATGTTGCTTTACTTGAGCCCTTGACACTATATCTTGCAGGCGAATGACAATGATGATGATGACACTATATCTTGCAGGCGAATGACAATGATGATGATGAAGTCCGAAGGAGAAGAACCAATCCGCATCTGCCGCCAATTTTTATTTTACTAAAAAGAAAGCGCTATTCAACATCTCATAGTTTTGAATAATGTTATATTTGCCTAGGACTTTACACGAATTCGGCCTCATATAGTTTCTAATCTATTGTTCACCATTTTAAAGCCCTCAGTGCAAGCAATTTTTTCATGTCTATATAAGTTTTAATTAAAACGGAGCGTTCAATGTAAAGCTGTCACTATTCATCAGAACCATAGTCGTTGCGTGATATTAGAGGCTAGAACAACCGCAAAATGAATTGTAATGCAACAAAGCAACGAGGCGGTCAGTTTGCACTGATAAATAGTCTAAACAATTTGGCGCCAACGCTGAGACAAAACCATTAAACATTCGAGTATCACTATGGTGGCCATAATCTAGATAGTACTCCATAATAATATTGTATTTATTTACATATTTCATCATCAGCCTTTAACAGTCCACTGCTGGACTAGGCCTCTCCTTTGAAAGGAGGAATTGGCCTACTATACCACGCTGGCCAAACGGGTTGGTATAGGTTTTGTATCAAGTTTTCCTTCTCTTACAGTGTTGTTCTTTGCATAATATGCTCCCTCTGTCGGCTCTTACGACAGCCATAGGATGATATGGGGTGGTGACATTCCGTATTCTTAATCCGTCAACACACGGATCATTTACATATTATTTAACTTTATATTTGCATTTGTCTTTACGTTCTCCTTTCATCAGAAAGAGCTACACCTGCACAAGAATTATTCCTGTATCGCGGCGGAATTCACAAATATTAAACTATTGGACAAACACAAAGTTGGCCCATTTGTGGATCAAACCCATGCCCATTACACTAATTGCAGTGTTTGCAAGCATCAATCACGACGCCATATTTAATGACAAATCAAGCTTATAAGACTTCATAGGGATTTACTTTTTCCAGATTAGACGCGGGAACAGCATATTTTTCTGAAAAAAAGCTAATATGCTATCAAATCAAAATAAACAGTTACCTAAATAAATCATGAAACAACCAAAATACTTGCAACATTTTCAAATTAAAAAGAATCGTGCAGCCATTTTAAGTATCAAATAATTCATTCTTTAACATTCAATTGGTGGTACCTTATTCAAGTGAGTAACAACAACTATTTAAGATATCTTTCTTATTAAATTATAACAAGCACAGAGACATTTTGCCAGACGCGGAACCATGGCTGTAGGTGGCGAAAAAGCAATTAGTCATGAAAAATAACCTCCAAGATTAGATAAAAACCTTCGAGTACTAGAGACCAGAAGTAAGAACACAAATCGTGAGTTTCACTAACACTCACAAATTAGAAATTTGCAGGAAACAGGCAAAGTTTAGAAGCAGACCATTACTGCCATTACTTAATAGGTTAATTTAAATGAACGCCCGATTTATGTAACGCTGTAGGTATAAATTAGGATATTGTTGACGAGTTTGTTTTAGGTTTCAAACCGTCTAGTTCAGCATTAACAGTAATTAGAAGGCAGGCTCGGTATTGTATGTAATGTTGATAACACTGAATAACGTTTTGTTTAGTTTTGTTATAATAAAGGATGAGCTCATATAGTCTATATACGGTTCTACTTGATACATTAATCAAATTCAGATTCTCACGCAATACTCTTATTTATAACACAATGATTATACCTAGAGCCAAAAAGCAAACAGATGTTGGTACCTAATTAATATAATAAGGTGGTCAGCACTATTTTTTTTCAGTTTCTGTTTCCTTATTCACTTATCCAACAACTCTGCCATGACACTTGCAAGTAGCATAAATTTCACCAGCAATTTTTTTTAGCTGCGTTTTATTATAGTGCCGGTGTATTTTGCTCATAACAGGTATAAGAGATTATATGGTTTTACTTTAAGTGAGGCGAAGCCTCAAAACGATGTCACGGAAGGTGCAGAGGTATTATCAGCCACTTGGTAAGGCGCTTATTCGTTCTCCACACGGGACAATCATTACTGAGATCTATAAATTGTTGTTTTTAAATGTTTTAGAGTCAAAAATCTCTCACCGTACAGGATATAATGAATACGTAGTGAGTAGTATTTTATAAAGGTAAACGTACATACAACTCAAATAGAAAACTGCGCCGCACAGCTTTTTACTACTGTAGCAAAACACCGAATATTATGTTACGGACGAAATTGGGTTGTGCAAATGTGAATCAAATCCTGTTATGATCATATGGTACATTATGGTCGCCCTTACTAGGGGTACAGATACGCCTTATGTATGTCACTGTTATCATTGCTAATGGAATATCAGCTATCTGAAGGTGTTCCGGAAGTTGTCCCTTTAATTAAGTTTGTCATTTTCAATTTGTAGTAAGTTGACCAATATGGGATGTTAGTTTTTAGGGTTCCGTACCTAAAAGGTAAAAAACGGAACCCTATTACTAAGCCTCCGCTGTCTGTCTGTCTGTCTGTCTGTCTGTCTGCCTGTCACCAGGCTGTATCTCATAAACCATAATAGCTAGAAAGCTGAAATTTTCACAAATTATGTATTTCGGTTGCCGCTATAACAACAAATACTAAAAATAAAAAAAATGAAAATATTAAGGAGGGGTCCCATACAAAAAACGTGTTTTTTTTCGTATTTTTTGCTCAAAATTACTAACTGTAACAGGTAGACGCTTTAAATTTTTACAGAATATGTAGTTGTGTATTACCTTTCAAATTAAATTTAAAAAAAGTAAATAATAAAGGGGGCTCCCATACAACAAACGTAATTTTTAAGCAATTTGTTACTCGATCTTAATAAACAGGTAGAAACTTATAAAGTATTTAAGTATACATACAACGAACGTGATTTTCTTTTATACATGATGGTACGGAACCCTTCGTGCGCGAGTCCGACTCGCACTTGCCCAATTTTTATAGTTTTAAAGTTCCCTTTGAGATTAGTCATATTTTAAGAGGATTGTTTTGTCTCTGCTTTGGAATAGGTATGCCGGTTTTAAGCTTGAAATGCGTAGTGCGCGTTAACTATTCAATGCATATTTTACGCCATGTATATGTCTACTAAAGAGGTATTTGGGTTCAGTTTAAGTTCGATACTTAAGACGTATGAAGGCATGTTTAGGTCATGTCTTGAAATACTTCTTATTATTTACCCGTGTAACCCATTTCATGAATCTTTTAAGAATCGCACGAAGTGATTATGGTGTCTGTCTATCATTTCTTGAACTCGTCGCTTTTCAAATGTTATGTTTAAAAATCACTTATAATATCATCATTTTTGTAGCTTCGATCCATCAGAAGTCAAACTTCTATGCAGGAAAGTCTTGCAAGTATAAATATGGCTACTACTGCATATAAACTTATTTCACATGATCGGTGAGGTAACATAATACAACCATAAGGAATCAGTATCATGAAATATCGTAATACAGTTATTACTTTTAGTACATCATTTTATTACGTAAGACTAGGTATAATAACAAGAAGCAAGTGTAAATCAAGAGTGAGCAAAACATATTTTCGCCGCTCCCAATTACACTAAAAGCCAAACCCTATATTACCGCAGAGTAATTCTTCGAAGAAGATAATACAGGCATCTCATATTCCAGTCAAAAGCATCATTCTGTACATAAATCCTGCCATTCAAATATAATACCACAATAGCAACCTGCTGTAAAATCTTTATAGTATTTCTAAACAATGCTTCGCATCCTGTAAGTAGCAAAACAATTCCCACAAGAAAATTATGATATATGAATAGGAGTACGGCGAGTAACGTGGCTACATCGACATCACCTGAGAGGACGGCACTAGCCGTACAATTCATATTGCATGTCCAGAACCGAGCCGCCCACAGCGACTTCGTATACCACGGATCCGAAAACTACCTTCATATTAGCCAAAAAGACCCAACAACCAACCAGACTAAAATGCAATTTCAAACTTGCCATCCATAAATTAAGATACAGTTTCGTTTGCTTTCTGCCAGACATGTGGTAAAAGGCTCGTGGTAAAAGAACACTCACCGGAATAATACAAAAATATAAAACAATTGCATAAACATCAACAAACGGACAGACATACCACGACTCTCCTTACCGAGTCAAACGGTGACCTCTAGTAACAAACAATAGGATATAATATACGAGGGAACGGATGCGTGCGCGTACTTGTACGAATATAGACATACTGAGAACTAACGTACTTACGGGGAAATGTATTGGAGGAAATTATAGGCTCTGTCACTCAGTGAAGTTTTTATAGCTGTGCAGCTACAATCATGTCAAATACTTAGTTCTTATTTTTGCAGAATCCTTAATAATATTGTTAAGATTCTTCAGTCACGAATTGCCGGGTAACAACCAATAACAATTACTACTACGAAATTCTTCAAAATGTTTTGTTTAATTGCACCTTTGGCCCTATTTTTGACCTATAAATTGTACACTGTAGTGTATATTATTACTTGTTTTAGGAATATAGAGAAAGGATTGAAGCACTTAGTTGCCTTATAGATATAGCTATAACGCAAAGTGCATGCTCGCATTCCTTAGATAACAATGTGCCCTGTAGTAAATCTGAGAAGTAAATTGTACTCAGTGTTTATCTTAGCAATAATTTCATTGTCAGATTAATTAGCGTTCGAAGAATGCACGTGTGAAAGAGGCAGTATTATTTTTGTTTCAATTTTAAAGGAGCATGTGAGATTGCTACATAATAAAATTAGAAAGAAAGAAATTACAGCAATAATTTCACATTAATGTGAAAGTTGTCTTTGTTTTTACTTTCATACACATGCAATAATTCACACGAATATAAAATTAATAACTTACCTACTTAAAATTGTATAAGCCACATTTTTAAAAGTGGCGATACTATAATACATACATAGACTCACGCCTGTTTCCCCGAAGGGGTAGGCAGAGGCACGCCCACTTTTCGCCAGTGTTTTGATCCCACGTAATAGGTGCGAGCCTATTGCCGCTTATCGGGATATTTTTTTATATATTGAAAATTCTTTATTTTATTTTGGCGATAAAAATGGCCGAGTAATAGTTCAGGAAAAAGCACTATAGTTATACCTAAGAAATACGAGGGTCACGACAAGCTTAGAGCCAGCACTAGCTAGTTGACATAGGTACATTCTTAACACATGAGAACTCCGACTTGCATATCCTTATGTCGTAACAGTAAAAGATGCTTGCTCTTTTACTGCTAACAGCGAGCGACAATTATCTTTTTAATACGCACATGACAAACGTGCTTAAACGGACACGCCATGGCATTTACCTCATCTAATTAAATTTAATTGCTTTTCATAAAAAAAATACAAGTTGTGTTCGAGCAAATAAAGGCAGCAATAGCAGCGAGAGACTGACAGATTACGCATGGTACGGGTTCTAATCCACGGCGCGCACTAATAACTTTTTTAAGTGCGTATTAAATTGTAATTTTCACTGACGATACAAAGTATAAGGAAACCTGTATGAGAGAGAATTCTCCATAATGTTCTCAAAAGACATGTGAAGTACGCCTACCCGCACTTGGCCAGCGGTGTGGACTACGATGGCCTTACGCTTCTCATAGTGAGACGAGGCTCGTGCCCAGAAAAGAAATACCTAAAAAGAGATACCTACTAATTGTCTAAACCAAAACCGCTGGACCATTGTCTTTGGTAAATATTAATGAAATCTAGCAAAAAGCACTTTGATTGTACCGCTATCTAAATAACACATTCTCTAATATATCAGTGACGAAATAAGTTGGTATAATGCACTAAGTTGTTACTTATAATGAGACGGAACATAAATTCGCTTCATTAGGCTGGCACAAAGGGCCAGAGTAAACACGTGTAGTCGTGTAACTAAACGTAAACGCCCGCGTTAAGGGTTAACTTACAATAAGTGCGTGTTTGTTTTGTCTGTCATGGGTAAATTAGGGGACATGCAGCTGACTTAATTAGTTTACCTTATAATTAAAAGTTTTTGTTTGGACTTTTTTGGTTCATGCGTGAGTAGCCAAGGCTTATGCTTTGGTTGATAAAGCAAGTGAAAACATGCCTACCTATTTGGGTGCGAGTCCATACGCCCCTTAAAATTCGCCCCGTGAATAAAAGTTGCAAATTCGCTCCGTTTTGGAGAGCCCGTACCACAGATTACTAAATAGTTACTTCGTAACAGATACATCACTCCCATACAAAATCGAAAATACCTACGCTATAATCACCTACAGAATCTTAATAATAATAGCCGTTGTTCGCAGTGAAGAGAAATGTACCCTAAGTACTCACGCAAAGAATTGCAGATTGTGTGACTGTAAGTACAAGCGCGTCATCGAACAAAGGCTCTAGGGTTGTTCTTAAGATGATTTTGGTAGTATAAAACGAATGTTGCGAAATAACCATATTTTTATTTGCTTAATACTTACCTATGTATACACGAATCAGTGAATATATATTGTTAACATATTTAATAAAATTACCAATAAGTATGCAATATGTTATATAAAAAAAAGTATAATAATCGTACGTAGTAGGGGCCTATTGCCTATTCCCGTTTATCGGACACAATACCAGACAATACAGTAAATACGTACATAAGATTCTGACATTAAGTAGATTTTACTTAATAAAAACAACATTTATATTTATTTCTAGTAATAAGAATACCCTAAACGTATCAACTAACGAACATTTACATACCTAGTATTTCCTTTCTTAACTTTGCTCTAAATAAATTAAACGGTGTCAATTTGTAGACGAAATTTTTTATAAGTACCCACTTATATCAAATCTTATATCATAATTCATAACTTACGCCATAAATCATCGTTTTTCCTTTGGCAATGAAAAAACAACAAGTTTTCGTTTGTTTTGTGCGTTTAACATCTATCCACTGCACAATAACTTCGTGGTTTCGGTATTACTAGAAGAAAGCGCGGGAAACGTGCCGTGCGTACACGCTGCCGGGCGTGCGGCGGCCCTCTGTCGTTTGTATCCATATGGATACGCGAAATGGTAGGTATTTATCGCGCGAATTTGAGCCAGTGACGAAGGCCTGCCCGTACGCCCCTTTTCAAGGGGCGAAGGAAGACAATAATTATTTAATATTTTTTTAGGGGCCCATTTGCTCCTTCTCTGCAATCTACGATATTTTTAATAAAATAGTATGGTTAGACAAAACATAATTTTACTGCTTATAAAATTCTGAGTAGTGGGTTAGAAATATTGTGTTCTGTGTTAGTATAGTGTTTATACTACGCCGTGTAAATTCAAATTATGGCTAAAGATTGTAAATAAAAAGTTATCTGTTTTATGTAGGTACCTACTACTTTAGTATTGAGTAAGATATTTCATATGAGCCTTTCAGTGCCTAATTTCTGCTTGATAACGTTAAAACAGGTTTTTTAGGCGACTACCTTAATTTTTTCACCTTCATTATTCTGTTGACATATATTGCCCCGGTACTTTTTAAAGCATATTACCGATTGATAACTTTGCAACAAGCTTTTTTAGAAACGCCTAACCTCTGTTTATTTCTGTTACCCTCGTACTTTTTAGAACAATCGTTATAATTCGATTTCAATAAATAAAAAATATGGATAGATAGATAGATGATTGAAAAGTTAGTTACATAACTGCGAGGTGGAATCAATATTATAAAAAGAGGACCTATAATTAGTGCGATGATGATAGGTACCTAGATGTGTTTTAGTAATAAGATAACACATCTGTGATTTTGTTTATTTTATTTTTTTATTTATTTATCATTCACACGTTCATAGGTATTCCTATGCTAATAGTGCAGTGTCCCACAAAACCGTGTCATCGGTTTGACTGTGGGATCCAGTCTCCGTACAGTATTAGAACATATACAGAATATCTATTTACAAAACCCACCTTTACTCTCTCTATTACTTAATACAAAAAATAATGTTGCTTGGGTTCTTTTGCCAACCGTACTTTGACCAGCATAAGTACATACGCATCGTAAGGGGAAAATGGGCCCCAGTGTTATTTCACGGGGCGTATGGGCACAAATTCCTAAAACGGGGCGAATCTTGAGGGCCGTATGGGCTCGCACCCTATTTTTGAGCGAAGTCATTCTCATCATCCTCCTGGCGTTATCCCAGTCTCAACCTAGGGTCCGCTTTCTAGTCTAACCGGATTTGGCTGAATATTAGCTTTTCCACGTAGCAACAGCCTGTCTGACCTCCGCAACCCGAAGGGATAGCTGTATTCCATGGCTTAGACTAGTGTCAGTTTATTTTAGAGTCACTGACGCCCTATAACGACTGTCGACCTGTGAAACATTAGTTACCTTGTAACCAATGTTTCAAAAATGTTTTAAAATCATGGCACGTGCTTATGTAAAACAGAGTGATGAATTTTGAATTTATTTTCTAATAGGATCAATACATACTGCTATATTACGCAAACTTACAATTTGATCAGCCGGTATTGATCTGGCCTATCTATATATAATTGATTACAAATATGGGCTCAAAACTCATTTCCTTAAATTAAAAACAGCTGTAAAAGAAGAAAAAGCAATTACGTAAGTAATGATAGTGTACCTAAAATTCTATAATCAAAATATTAAGCGGTTTAATTTTCAAATGTTCTAATGTTTACCAATCCCAACACTTAAGAACTAGCGTCGATATTAAAATGTATTGGGAAAGTGAAGATAAAAGCAAAGATATAAGCTAATCCTTGAATTTGAAACTCGATATCGTATATCTCGTTTCTCACTGAGTGACTATTAATTTCTAAGCTTACCGGCTACGTAACTGGTGTTAATGGAATTATATTTTAAAGATAACCTACTAGTTACTTACAAATTACCAGTATTTTTGTTGACTTGTTAAGCTGAGTTGATTACTTGTACTCAAGCAAAGCCGCGGGCTAAGACTATTCTATTTTCTATACACGTTATAAAATGCAGTTCCCGTTGCGTAGATCTGTCTGTATGACTGCAATAAACTCAAACGCTACCGAACGGATTTTCGTCACAGTTTTCACCAATATGTAGTGTGATTCTTGAGGGAGGTTTATTATAAAAACATCATTATATAATTTTATGGAAACGGGTCTTATTCGCGATATTAAATTAATTAAAGGTATAAATACCTCTGTTTTAAACCCCGCCACAGTAACACAGCTCACCAATGTGTAGAAGTCATAAGTGTTGTGTGTCGAAGTACCGACAGTTCGGATAAAAATAAAAAAACAAGCGAGGGTAGCTGTCGAAACTCGCACTTCATAAGGATGGCGCCGCGGCGCTGAAATCACATCAGTACGACCATGGCTGTTGTAAAACGGCCGAAGCGTCGGTAAAACAGAGGTAGGTATTTATTTCTTAAATTAATTAAATATCACCAATAAGACCCCCGTTTCCATAAAACTGTATGATGTAAACAAATCGCGACAGTTTAGAATCGATTAAAAACGTCACTCTTAATAAAACTTCAAAGTACAGGTGGATGCGCGGGCCAGATCTAGTATTATTATAAATACGTCATTCTATACAAAACTTCAAAATACAGGTGTTACAATCTATTACGTATACGTTTAACGCATTGCATCACTCCGCACAAAAGAATAACAGTAACTATTGTGTCTGCTCGTGCTAATGTACTTTTCTTGTAAACGAATAAAGAACTATGTAGTACGGTGAATAGTTTATTGAAGACCTGTTAAAAATAGCAATTGATATTCAATTCAACAATTCATTTAGATATTCAATGCTTTATAATCATGAAGAATGAGATTTATTTATAAACTTTGAATTTACGTTCTTGAAGAGATAGACAGAAACACGCACAACGGGCTAACTACTGACCTTATTACTCTAGATGGTCATTTCTTACTATTTTACGCAAAAACTACGAAACGGATTTTGTAATAAAGCTTAGATAAACATAAAAATAGCATTTAGACTATAATTTTTCATGCGTAACACAATAAATGATATCCAGTCGGGCGAAACCGCGGCAGAAACTTGTAATTAATAAACCTATTATCATCTATAGAATAATTACAATACTACTAAGTATTTTCTTTAAAAAAATCTTAAAACGATATTATTTGACATGAACATCGATATCGAAACCTCCCGTTAACAAAATGTAAAGACAATTTGCTTTGGACGAATAAGCCAACTATACGTTAAACATAATAATAATATTTCATGTCTAAGTTAACGCTGTTTTCCCGTCAGCCCTTGTAAAGCTCCTGTTTAAGTTAAACGCATATATTAACCAGTATATAACAAGATTAATCTATTAACCCGTTGCTCCTCATAGATCCCGATCAGAGTTCGGTAATAAATTATCATCTAACAAGCAAGCAGTGCTGCTATCATGGGGCTACTGTTGTTAGACGGGTTGTCCCTAAGGTTGCGTGACCGTACACATTTGTAAACCATTGCAACCACTCTCCAAAGATAACACAAGAGACCACGATACCGGAATAAGATACCCAAGCGACCGAAGTGTTAATTTAGACGCATTTAAAAAGAATAATAATTTGTATTGACTTTCAAATTGGTATTTATTTATGTATTGAATTCTGTAATATATGTGAGGTGGTGTATATTTTGATTAGTTTAAGTGCGATAAATTGTGAATACTTATTTGTATGTATCATAAAAATGTTAAGTTACGTGTGTTTGTACGTTTTATGTGTATGTAAAAAAGTAACTACGAATGTTTAATAAATAAGAATTTTTATTATAAATGCTGAAGTTTGTGGATCGATGGCTCTTTCACGTAAAAATTCTAAACGGATTTTAATAAAAATTTGCCGCCTTATAGCGTATATACAGCCATATTTTTATATAGTAATAGGTGGCAAACGAGCAGACGAATCGCCTGATGGTAAGCAATTATTAAGATACAAGCAATACCACAGGAGTCACAAAAGTGCGTTGCCGCCCCTTGGGGTTGGGAAATGGGATAGGATAAGGAGTGGGATGAGGGAAAAGGAATAGAGGATAGGGCCTCCGGCACTCTCACTCACCGAACGAAACGCAACAGTTTAAGTACTGTTACTTTACGTCGTACGTAATTTTCTGTAAGAGGCTAGTACTTCCCCGGTCGAGCCGGCCCATTCATGCTGAAATCAGCAAGGCTCTACTACCTGTAAAAATAGCGGATATATTAGACTCCCTGTAAAGACTGTCAAACATCTTCATACCAATCAAGACCGATGGTTTAACGTGCTCTCCGAGGCACGGGGCAAGCGATTAACAATTTAATACGCACGTAACTACGAAACTGAGTGGTGCGCTCTGTGGAATCGAATCCAATGCCCTCTGTATGGCAGTCTGTTAGCAAGCTGTCGCTGCCTCTTAGTTTATCGCGGAGTGACAAGAACTATTAAAACTTCACACTCGCTGCTTGCTGTGTGCCAACGCATTTTCAGTTGCTCCCTTTACTTGATACTCGCTCATCGCTGGCGATTGGACAACTACCTTAAGCTCATTAATAAAATCATAATCTGTATAATTTTACACTACGCTCTAAAGAAACTGTGTTGTTTCAAAGACCTAGCATGGGTGACACCGTGGATGGAGTCGTATTGTAAATAAATATCGTAACAGAAAATCTAAACAGGTAATGAGATTGAATTTATATCCTTTATTTTCTAATGAATTCAATTATGTATTATACAATGTCTATAGGTAGTATTTTAGTAGTAGTAGTAAATTAGATACTAGCCATGTCCGGCGGTTTCACCCGCCACATCCCCTTGAACCGTCGTATTGCATCACTCGCTCATGCTATTACATACTTTATGCGTTGTTGTTTTTAAGTTCCTATGGGTCGTATGTGGACGTCATGATCCCTAGATACTGCATGAGGAAGAATTTAGCTTTCATATACAAACATAGTTAAAGAGCAGTTCCAGAGAGATTACCACGTTCAACAAACCAACCAGCTTTATTTTATTATTATAGATTAAAAGCCATCGTATACGGACTGAGTTAAAATCAGACTTCGTGCTTGGGAACTGGGCTAGTGTTATATTGAGAACAAAATGTATATCGACGGGTTATCAATAAAATAATACAAGTATATAGAATTCATTAATCAAATATTCCGTTTCGATAGACGTTAGTTACAAAATAACATACATACATATACTCACGCCTTTTTCCCGTCGGGGTAGGCAGAGACAACAGAACGCCACTTGCTCCTATCTCTTCCTCTACACTCATTACTCTCTTCATACATGCTCGCCGGTTTCGGATACAAAATAACAAATTTTAATAAAACTGGCTTTAAGAAGCCGATTGATATCCTAATTATTATTTTTTTGGATTTGACAAGGAATACGTAAGACACTTTATGAAATACATCATAAAAGCAATTTTCTATTTTCTAAACTAATGGTTGAAGAGAATAGTTAACTCCGTATTCTCATTTCACGGAACAACAGGTATAAAAAAAACAAGCCATTGTTGTTCAGAAACATTAAGACACACGGGTCTTATATAATCTGCAATTCGGTCAAACGGACACGCATGTATTTTTCATACGCAGTAGTCTCTAAACGATTCTGGGTAAACCAATTTTTTTTAAAAACATTGTTTTGCAATGTGCAAATAGTATAATCATTGGTAATCAGTCAATGAATCAGAGAATCGGTTTCTGAAATATTTTTGTATATTTATATAAAATAATAATTTTACGACGGAATCCATCTTTTAAAAATAAATGCTAAGAAATGTGAATACTAAAACGTTTTGTCCATCCAGGAATCGCATTCCAGTCTTTCACACTCAATCTTACGAATATAAGATATAAACCCTAAACAAGACCGATTATTTTCGTTTTAACAGCGATACCCAATTTGATGCTCACAGAATGATGCATTTTCTTCTTACAATCGCTTTATTATTGAGACGACGATGCGTTCAACTGATAAAAATAGGTTTAACATAAAATTTCAAATATTTCTGTGAAGATGGTCTTGTCCAAAAAAATAAAATAACTAATACTATATATCACACTATTAATGACCCTTGAGGCGTCAAATATAAGCGATATTATATGACGTCATTACAGAGTTTATAACCCTTAGATTGCGTTTTACTACCCTGATTTCATCTCATCATATTAAAATTCCATTTCTATGACACTTTACAAAGTTCAACTACGAGCTTGGAGACATTCTTGCGTTCGTTTTAATATAACACAAACGATTATAATAAAATAGGTCGTAACATTATTGGTCGGTCGAGGTGTAGTCGTATCCGTCGGTTTGTTGTCCCGGTGCGGCTCACCGCGTCATCTTCAACCGCAAATTGAGATATTGCCATAACTGGTCAACCTCTCACGTAACATAAATAACACTTAAAATATTCAAGTGAACCTTGCCTCAGGCATTCCTCGTACTGCAACATTATTGCTTTCCAATTTAATATATTACAATACGATGCCATAACGCCTATAACTCCACGATGTGCATCTACGTCCATTCCACTACGTAATGATACAGTAATACTTCTCATAAATTTTGAAGACGGTAATATACACCTCTATAAATATTACCCTAAAGTGGTGATTTACCCGCCTCGACCGGTACTGTTAGTTGAGAGGGCTGTTATAAGTCGCTTTACTTTTACACTAAATTGTTACTAACTTGTCTTAAAAGCGTCGAAACCTTACACACCGTGCCTTGTAATGGTCGGTGACAAAGTTTTTTATGCTATTTAGATTTAAGTTTGTGATAAAATGGACTCCAGGGAATATAGAAATTGATACGAGAAAACAATATGCTCATGGCTCGGTCATTTTCGATAACAGTAATTTAATAGATTGTTAGTACAATGTAGCCGTTCGTGTGTACACGATATAAGGAAGAATTGTAACGCCACGTAATCTGTAACAGATATAATGTGTCCGCATAAGGCTAAGTGATTCCGTATGAACTTCAGGTTTGTGCACTAACGTAGACAGGTAAATAAATCCTTTATAGGCGACCGCTGATTTGTTATTAGATAAAATGTTTCGTCAAATGCCGCTCGCAAAACCTGTAATAAAAAGAGCCGACAAAGTGGTCTGGGGCTTTGTGTTTTAAATTATTTAGGATTGTTGGTAATGTGGGATGGCTTTAATCGGGCCGCTGAGCACTGGAGTGCTAAAGTTACGGAGAACTCTCGAGTGAAGATGTTTGGTTGATGTGTTCCAGAAACGCGTAGGTGAGCCGGTCCCCTTTGACAAGGTCAACGCATTGGGACCCTTCGAGTGGCGATGCTCGAGCCGTCAAATATAACGGATTATCGTCAGGTGGGATGATGGCGTGCCTACATTTTTAATTTGATGCCAAGCGACGATTGACGTTGAGAAGGGCTTCTGTTATCCAATCATAAAAGTATCTACCTAATCTACATTGAATTTTAAATTTGTGTCAAGAGTCAAGAGACTTTGGGTCGCATTAAGAATGTATAATCCAATTGGTGTTCCCACCATTGTGGCGACCTTACCCTTTCTCCGGCAATTGAAACAATTTTTTTATCTCTGAACAAAAAGAAATCCCTACAAGAATACAATAAAAGGAAATTGAAAGCAGTCAAGAAAATATCGCTGTCTTATAATTTCGCCGCCTTTCCGATTTCAACGGAACCATGTTAGTGTGGAGCAAGAAATGTGGCATTCCAAAGGCGTATCGTTTGACCTATCTTAATGGAACCCACTTCGCTTAGGCTCCAAAAAACTTGGATAAGGAACAAAGCGAACTCTCAGCGATAAAGCGCTTCATTTTCTAAAGGCAGCTTTTTTCGAACTTTAATTTATTTTAAGTAAGACTTGTAGCGTAAAAAGGTTGGACGTGATTTTAATTGGAAGTTTTATTGCCTTTTAATATAGGATCGTTTGGATTTTAGAAACCACTCCTGTTTTAAATAATATACTATCTATGTAGATTTTAGGCAGTCTAAATTCTTGAAATTAAGTACATAATATATTATCATTAAATAAAAGATTTGATCATTGCTTCGAATGCGTGATTGTATGCGACATATTTAATAAGTTATATGTATAATACGTAGTTATATATATAATAATAATAAGTTATTGTCCGTGTGGTGACGGATTAAGAATACGGAATGTCACCACCCCATATCATCCCGTGGGTGTCGTAAGAGCCGACAGAGGGATCATATTCTGCAGAGAACAGTTCTGTAAGAGAAGGAAAACTTGATACAAACCCTATACCAACCCGTTTGGCCAGCGTGGTGTAGTAGGCCAATTCCTCCTTTCAAAGGAGAGGCCTAGTCCAGCAGTGGACTGTTCAAGGCTTTTGATAATGTATAATACGGTATGCTGAATATTCATCAACAGGACACAAAAAACATAAAGCGCTATCATTGCTTTAAGCTTCTAACGCCACTAAAAGGATCTTTACAAGGATGCTCACTATTAAAAAGTAATAAAACCCGAATTGGAAACATCCCACAAAAAATATATAGTCGTAATTTTTAAAGGTTGCCCTAGAAAGTGCATGGTATATCGTTTTATAGTTGAACCTCTGTGGGTCCTCGCGATAAATCGCTCGTATCGTGAGTACAACAGATAGCCAATCGCACTCGAAATAATATAAGGTTAGAACGAGCGTTATTCATTTATGGAGTCCGTGGGAACCTTTATTAGTAACATAGAAGTATGCAAGGCTAAGAAAATACCGATTGAATATTCCTTACGCTCATTAAACAGATATGTGCTGTATATACTAGATACTTGTGTAGTAATGCCCTTATGTGATACGGCCTTGCTAGATATGGCAACTTGTGTGGCCGACTTTTATTTTTACGATAGACTGACTTCGTTTTGCTATAAAAAGTGCCATTAATTATTATCTATCAATAAGGAAAATAACGCTTAATAATTATGCTGTGAAGAAAACCGTTGTGAAATTCATGGACAATCAAAAATTCTTTATTGTTTTGTTTATCAATTTGTGTCGAAAAGTGATGGACTTTCTAATAATGATTGACAAGTTATAGTCAAAATGTTTTACGTGAGTTCATAATGAAGGTCTTATTGTGAAATTTGTCCGAAGTACGCGTCAAAGTAGAAAAATACTATTGACAAAAAATCCAATTACTTACTGTACAAAATATTTTGACTGACAACAGTATTGTTATGATTCAAAATATGCTTTGCTCAACCGTTTAAGAGAGGCTGGCGAGCACTAATAGGTAACCTACATATTCCTATATTGTTGTAAAATTTTGAGTCTGACCACACTTGACAAGTATTTAATAAGCTCATAATAAAATTGATAACGGAATAATAAAAATGACCAAATAAGTATCCTGTTATTTTCATTAAAACATTGGCCATAAAAACTATTAGCGGTAACAATGCGAAAGTAGGCTTCAACGCAAATTTATTTTTATTGCCCAATCATTCAAAAGCCAGTCACTTTTGATTACTGGCGTACATGATTCTTACGTGAGTTTAGACAGATTCAAATTAATTGTAAAATAACAAGCTATGTTATGCCATAGGATTATACTTTACACTAATATGAACTACAATATAGCGGCAAGAAGACTCCTATTATTGTATCAAATGCATCACAAAAATAACATAAAAAATGAAATGTTCATAAATCAATCGCAACGAAATCAGCTATAACAATGATCTTATTCACACATTAAAATAATCTGTTTATAAATCTTTCTACCAAAATTGTAGCCAAAACCAGTATCAAAGACGATACACAAAGATCTAATCAATTTTCTCTCACACCTTGACATTTTAAATGACTAAAATACTTGTTCAGAGCAGGCATATTTCCTCGATCTTGATAATAGTACAAAAAACCATGAACGGTGACAATTCTTCGTAAGCGATGAGTCAACCGTGAACACGGATTCTTTGAGCTATTTGTCTTCCAGTCAACAGCAATGGACGTATGGTTTCCCTGAACTGCCTGCATGCATTGGCTGAATACCAAAGTTTTATATTTCATTTTGTAATTATTTGGTATTTTCTTCACAAGTATTTAAACAAAGAACACTCAGATGCAAAACAACAATTTATTGATCATACAATGTGCTTTCCCGTGTGGTGATGAACCCACAACAAACGGTGCAGTTTTAAGCGCGAGGTAGCCGCCTATTTCACTATTTACACCAGTCATGCAGCCATGAGGATATAGCACTCAGTATTTCTTATGCTTTGACGCGTGTAGCAGGCCGTAGCGATAAACTCACGTTTTATGTTTTGTATGCAGAGCGTATGAAGTGCGGCGCGATCACTCGCTAATGGGACGTCTAATGATCACCACCTCACGTGTCGTGATCGATTTTGTTTTCGCTACGCTTTGTACTTTCTTTTCGATCAGATCAATATTATACAGAAAAATTGACTCGTAGAGGTAAAATAGCAATCTTATTGTGAGATTTTAGTTTTCACTCAGGTGGTATACTTACAGATTTCATAAGTTGATCATAATAAATCTGATAAGATTTATTTAGGTAGTTATGTGTAAACATGGCTATGCACCTAAGTTCCTGATAATTATAAAATGTCCAAGAACTTAAAAGGATTTAGAAAACGTTTCACTAAAGTAAGTAAAAAAACTACTTGAAATAAATATAAAGTCTTTTAAAATACTCTTTGTAACCCATTTCAAAAATGTATCACAGTCGGCCTCAAATAATTGATTTAGACAATACCGTAACGTAAACGTCTTAGTAAAAAAGTTAATAATTTAACAGATTTACGCTGTTCTCCAACAATCACCCAGAAAGTAAGCCGAAGAATATTCATTAATTCAAAAAGCACCCCATCGCCGGCAATTTCACATCTGTCGGCACGAGTAATGCGCGTCCGCAACGCGCAATAACATTTGACACTGCACTTACACGCTTTCGTCCACGGTAATGAAGTATGAACACGAAGTATGAACCGTGTAGCCACTGATTTTGCACCGACTCACGCCAGTTACGACTTTCTATCTTCACTCTAGATCATACCACAACTAGACGTTGACTTGCATTCCTTCCTTTTGCCCATAAAGAATCGATTATAAAATCCATTTCAAATTGTGTAATTTACGGAAATAAAGAATTACGTAAGTGATAAAAAACGTTTAAACTAAAGCGAGATGGACTAGGTTTTACTTTTAGAGTGTCTTTAGTTGTTAGTTTTAGAAAAAAAACTGTTGGAATGAGATCTGTCATGCGTATCTCGATCTTTGTTTTTTGTTGACGCTAATAGGATCTCTTGACTTTCAACTTTCGTGGTCATAAATAAAATCATATTTGTAATAGCTAAAAATAACGTTTTCATCTAGAGCTATGATCAATTGCATCCAGATATTTATTACATATTCAGAGAACATATTAAATGTGCATTATTCCACGCCATCAAATCTATTTAACTATTCTTCAACTCAGCCAAAAGACGTCCCTAGTGAGGCCTCGCCCAAGATTCTCCACATAGGCCGAACACAAATAAAAATTAACTGCCTTACATAAGCCTTGCAAAACCTTGAAAGACTTTTTGATTAATTCGCCGTAGTAGAGACGTGGTAAACAAAAAAATATAATATAACTGATGCTGACCCGGCGAACTTCGTACTGCCGTTGTTATAATACATAATTATAAACCTTCCTCTTGGACCACTCTATCTATTAAAAAAATCGCATTAAAATGCGTTGCGTAGTTTTAAAGATTTAAACATACATAGGGACAGACAGACAAAAGACAGACTTTGTTTTATACTATGTAGTGATATATATAGATCACTCCACTATGGACCACATTTACGGCCATTTTCAATATTCGAACTATAGATAGATCTGTAGATTTTAGATTCGTGTTTGACATATTTTGTATGGAGCTTATGTCAAAAACAGTCAAAAACGAATCTAAAATCTACAGATCTATCTATATTTCGAATATTGAATTCCGTAGTTAATAAGCGACGTTTTCGTCGGATTTACCGTGTGACAGAACGACATCTCACAGAACAGTTGAAACAAAATCAAACCAGAAAAATCAGACATTATGGTAATAAATACAAAATAAAAGAATCATTTGGGGTCTTCGCAAAATCAAAATAAACTGTCTTATCTATATTGATGCCAAAAAACTCGACTTGACGATCGACTGCATTTCTTGACAAAAAACACAATCGCCTGAATCGGTCTCATTAATCTCGATCTGAGAAATGGCGGACATCAAAGTGATACTGACATATCTGCAGATAAGACTTTATGCACATGTAGGGTTCGAATGTAATGTACGACTTTGACTGCACTATCATATTATGGTTAAGGTCACCTCATCGTACGCTCTGACTATTGTAGTTTTGTTGTCCTAAATTATTTGCGTTCCACGAATTTTCGTTTAAATTTTCTTGAATTGTAAGGTACAAAAATTCTAGTCAATTACTTCTCCTGTTAAGCTTAATTTTTACTTACCGACTTCGAGAAAGGAGGAGTTTCTTTGGTATTTTTAAGTTTGCTTCCTCAGAATTTATTGTATTGAGAGTATTGTTTGGAGGGTGTAGTTCCAGGTATTCTAACTTTAAGGAGTGACATTTGATGTCAGCTTTTTTCTAATATGTTGACTGATTATTTTACGTGCAGGCTCATATCTGTAATGTTATGGGATAGTCTTCAAAACCAAAGAGCCTCGTGATACCAAAGCCTCTCAACTATTATATACTAATGCTGATGGTTTCGTACTTGTAAAGTTGTGCAATGTCCATTACTGTTAACGAGTCGGAATAAGAAACCATCTACAATTAGCATGATACAAAAAGCGCAAGTGTCACCACGTTAGTTGAACGATAAGTCAGATTACAGTGTCGTCGATACACGTTGAGTGTCCACGGTCGCCAAAGCCTGCAGCGTGTAATTATATCTCTCTCGTTTATACATGTGATAAAGTATACGTTTTACGATGGCATTGGAGTGCTGCGCGGGCGTCACATAGCTTGAAGTGATGATGGACATTTAAGATGCAACTTGATATGTTTAGTGTGTATTTGAAAAGCTCGCTGTGTTTGTTGAGGCTCGTGGTCTGAGGTATTAAAGTTACTGTTGTTAGGACGTAAAGACACGCGTAGGGTTTGGTCTTTCAAGACAAAGATGCTACGAATTCTAAGACTGTTTTGCTGAGGAATGATCGTGCGTTTATATGATTTTCTACTGTGGGTGTTAATACTTTTGTGTTTATGTGCGAAGATATGAGCAATAAATTTATATTGGTATTTGAAACTTATTGAGCACCAATATTAAATAAGAAGCAATAAAAGCATTTTAACGTGTCTAGTAAGTTCTTTATGTGTTCACCACTTTGTCTTAAAACTCGTGTCGCACAATTCCCAGCAAAATCTTTCTGCCTCACGTACTTAACAGGGATTCGAACTGCTATTGTAGATTATACAAGTTTATTTAACAGGTCTTACTCGCAATAACTAAGACATTCAAGGCATAAATACCTCCATATTTTCCGACGTTTCGAACGACTTGCACCGGTCGTGGTCGCGGCCACCCCTACCACTATACCCGCAAAATAAACTTGTATAATGTATACAAATCGCGAAAATTTAAAATTGCTTTTGTAGATACCTAATATTAGTGCAGAAAAATCTAATATCACTGTCAGACTTTGATGGCCATTCTGGGACTACAAGGCCATATAAAAGTCTCCAGAAGAATAAGGATATGTTGGATATGAAAGCTATTCTCAACAAAGCCGGGCTATCTGAACGTTAGCTTGACCTTCATGCAATATACAAGAACTAAATTAGTACGGTGCCATCTATAACTGTTTATGAACCACAGTAAGATAATTAAAATGATATCTAAATTTGCATTGAAGATCAAATCAAAAGAATACAAATACTATTTTTTGCAGCACTACATACTCAATAACGAGCTATAGTCACTAAAGAAACTAACAAAACAAACTGAAACTGTATGTATACAAATTGTAACTGTGAACTGTTATCAGGGATCACTGGTATTCCCACAATGGCTCGCGCCCGCTTATATCTTAAATCTCCGTATCTAAAAAGTGTTATCCCTCTTACGGGACGCTTCATCTCTTCACACCTAAGAATTCAATTAATCTGACCGCGCACCCGCATCACTGGCCACGAGATTCGTGACTAGTAATTATTTTTCTTACAAAAAGAATACAAACCCATTCTATACTCCCTCGCTTGTTTACGAAAATAAAAAGAACCTCCTAACCGAGTAACGGAGCTCGTAACAATGAACCATGATATAGTACTCTGTACTCTCCGTCAACTGCGCCCCACAGACCAAAATCTTGTTAAACGAATATTGTACTTCGAAATTATAATAATAACAAACAGAACAAAGGCGATAACTAGGAGGAGTAAATTACCAACAAGATTTACGTCAACCATCCATCATTGGAGAATTAATCTCCTTGTTCCTCCGCATCGCCTAGAGATATTTCAATATAGCTCAAAAGAATCCCATTTATTCGTAGGTACCTGCCGACTTCGCCTCATATTTCTCCGGGAATAACAAAGGCTTCGCGGGATCAAGGCATGACCTGTGGGCGCGGTGCGCAGCAATAAGTAGTAAAAAACCACGCGCACGAGAACGCAAATGAAATCGAAATAACGTAAGGTCCAGCCCCGGCAAGGTCTCGCGGAATGAGATACGGCCTTTTGATTAACCATTGTCGGGGAGCCGACCCGTAGAGTCGCCCTACCACGCACTACTTTTCATACTATTTTATTTATGTTGCCTCCAATTTATTGCATTGTTTTATAGATAAACCGGCGACATTCTTATAACCACGCAATGCCGGTGTCGGCGATCTCAATGAGACAACCGGTTACGTTCATTTGCATAATATTATGTATATTTCGATCTTTTTATCTCATCTGTTCACATTCCATTGACTTATTAGCCACGGAAAATTAATAGACATTTTATTTTGTGTCTTAATTACAATGCAAATGACATATTAATAGCCAATTTTCGGGCGAGATAATTTTAGAATTCAGATTTATTGTTCCGAGGTTACATTTTATGTTGATCAATAAGCTTCGTTATACGGTTTCAAGGAACTTGTGCTGTTACGTGCCCTTTATTACCTTCTAATGACATTTTTAAGGTGGAGGGTTAGCATAAGTCACGCGTTGGCCCCGAAAAGAAGCAAACCTCCTTCTGTTAGTAATTACATGCAAGTCGGCGGCGCGCGGCGGACGCGTAGGGTTCACCCCTATACCTACATCACGCGATGTGAACCTTTCGCAGAAATATAAGACATTTTAAAACCAGTAGCGTCTACGTTTTATTTAAGCTCACTTATAATCCAATGTTTAAATATTCATCGAAGTTCGACCATCCAGTCGTCGAACTTCTCGCAGTATCTTATTTAACTTTAAGATGAAACACCGAAGACGCTCGATTTGTTTGCCTCGACAGTTTACATGGACCTATAAAATTACACTCTAGTTCAAGCTTTATAACAAGTAGGTACTCGATGCGGGCATAAAATTTATATGACTCGATAAAGGAACCTTTGTGTGGCGCATTTTATATCCGAAAGTTGATATTAGCCTACTCCGAGGGTTTTAGAGGCGCATAATCCAGCAGTTACAAAAAGTCGACACTCTGGCTATGCGATAAAACGTGCAATAAGAATGGTACCTAGTACAAGTAGGTGTGTATATGGTAGGTAGACACTGGGAGGCTATAGTGGTAGGTTGTCGGTGTGCAGCGCGTGCAGGCTATGGCGAGGGCCGGCGGGCGGGCTGGCTTGTCCTCAACTCGGTAGCCGTGGCCGGTTCTCGGGCTCGCCACACTCGCCACTCTAGTACGGCACGGGCGCAGCCACGCAGCGGACGCGCGCCGCTACGACAACGGCGCGCGCATACGACACACGAACATAACATTTGTTAATACAAACTTTTCCTACTCGGGTGTGTTTACTGACTGTGTTCTACGTTCTCGTTCGTGTTACCAAGGATTGAGTGCACTCGGGGTGTCAGTGGATCGGAGGGTGAGGGGGAGGTTTTGGCGGGAGTCTGGAGCGAAAGTGGCGTTCGGAGGCGCGAGCGCGCCCTCTTTCACATAATCGTTGATAACTCGAGCTTTCGTAATTGTTGCGTGATAACAGTAAGTACACACTATCTATGTCTAGTCAGCACTTTGAAGAAACTTTACGTCGTAGTAAATATAGATTATTTATTTTCGGGGAGACGCTTTGTTTATTTAGTTGAATGAATCATATATTAGAATAATCTGAAGGCCAATTCTCGTATTTAACAGAGACTGACACTGAATTTTGACTGAACTGCGATTTAATTTTGAATTGACTCACAATTGGTATTCTGCTCCACTTAATCTCCTTATAGTATAATTTCGATATAATCAATTTATAATCTCTTGTTGATCTTAGAGGTAATGACAAAAACTCAAAAACAAAAACATGAATTTTGCCATTGTATGGGAAAATAGAATACATTAATAGGAATGGTTATTGGATGCCAATACGTTTACATGCCAAATTAAAATTAATATACAACTAAGTAATAAAATTTCGGTAAGTAAATATATTGGTTCCTTGGATCGTGTGAATTATTTTCAATAGGTATTCAATAATTAAAAAAATTAATATTCAATAATAGAAATAATTCAGACATTATAAAGATTTTAACGATGGTAACGTACAATTGGGTTTTTTAATTCGTTTTTCCCTCCTGATAATTTTATCTCATTTGTTGAATTTCTCGAGCAAAAGTTTCTCGAATATTTCGATCTTGAAATAAATATTGTCAATGCTGGCAACGAAATACTTAACATGTTTGCATGTTGTCCACCAGGATCTCCTAGCCAGATCCCCCAGAGGATCCTCGTGAACTCATTAGTTGTGAAATTGTATAAAAGCAATTAACGTTTACAAAACCAGTGACTATCAGAAAGTTATCAGCCATCGATAGGGATTACAAAAATCAGGTGCATGCGATTTTCGACCTTATTGACGTAACTCAGAATTTATAATTTTAATAACGTATCAATGTCAGAAAGCAAGAAAATACCAAAAAGAAGTTTATCATGAATTGTCAATAAGGTCGAAAATCGCATGCACCTGTTTTTTGTAAGCCCTATCGATGGTTGATCATCAAAGAACGTCCAACCTCTTTGTTGATCATTTTATAGTCATTTGTTTTGTAGACATGAATTTGTCTTACACAATTTCTTTTTAAACTTATTTTAGATACCTATCCCCGTGGTAAAACTAGTGGCACATAATAGCTAAAGGCGATTCCTATGTTTATTAGCAAAATAGATCATAAATATTACCAGAAAAATATTCAACACTATTAGTGGTATCGTTGGGAATGTCAAATAAATCACGTCATCACGTCGTGTCCTTGGTAACAAATGTATATTAAAACTAGAAATACCTTACCTGCTCTACTAATAATTAGCAGAATACCGTTCACACTAGTTCACACTTGGTTCAACTTTCGATGTAGTCCCGATCTCATTCAAGTGTCAGTTAAGTCACGAGAATAGCATTTATGACGCCGAGACTAGATCGATATTGGAATTTGAACAAATATAATTACCAGAATTGGCCCTCTGTGTAAGTAGATATTGTTGTCGTAAGTTTTTTTATGTACGCTTTGCGCATGTCATATTTATCTGTTGATGTTAACTTATCTTGTATATGATGGATGTAATCTTCTTATCTGTGAATAAGCGTTGGTTTAAGTTAAAAGTGCGTCTTGTCTGTACTTTGGGGTAATATAAACAAAGCCATAGTACAAATAGCACCGGGTTATTTGAATATTTTAGTACCTAATTTGAATTTTTGTTGGTCTGTTTGTCTTAGTTGAATTTGAAATGTTTTGGGCTCATCGTGGACTGTAGTGGTGTGCAGTTGGTCTGAATGGCATTTTGATTTGCCTTGTATATAGGTATCTTAGTACTGGATAGGTACGTACAATTGTTATTAGGTTTGAACTGTAAGCTTTAGGTAGTAAGGCGTACTTTCGATTGTACAATTGTTTACTTGATCCAATTTATTATTCTATCTCGGTTTTTAATTCCATAAATTAGCAATGGTATGATTTACGATGGTTGTTAAAAAGCTTCTGGAGAATAAGCGAGATTGATTGCGCATGTTTCTTTAGTTTATGTAAATATCTGGTATTGTATTATTATTACGGGCTCGGTAAATATTTACCAAACAATTCACAGTAAGGCGCTTTGGTTTTACTGAGTAAATAAAGTGATAAGCTTGGTCCGTAGGCACGAGGAGCTGCGGTGTAAATTTTTTACCCGACTGCGGCAAAAAAGAAGGGTGTCGGCGGAAATGACTTTGGCAGTCTAACATCTATGATTGTTCATTAAGTCTCCAATTTTGATTGTTTAATGAAAAATGCGCAAGGTCTTATTGTTGCCAACTTCGTTTACGGCTTTGGTCGCTTAGTATTTGATTGAATATGTTTATTTTGACTGCACGGTTGGCGTAGTGGTTTAAGCGGGCGCCTCGCCGCTTGGTACTGCGCCGCGTGTCGTAGGTTCGATTCACACACGAAACAACACTTTGTAAGATCAACATTTTTTTTTATCAAGTCTCTATCTGTATGTGTCTGGGTGTACTTAAAGGCCTTGCCACACGGCACAATTTTACGCCCAACTTGACTAAATCACTTGATGAAATCGTGACGTGTAGACGCCAGTCGTCCAACTCAAGTTAATCGGGTGGGCGGTACCACCAGATTTTAACCAATCGGGTGGACGGAATGAAAATCAGTGATTTGATTGTGTCGTGTAGACGGGCAAAGCCAATTCGATTGAAAATTTGATCAGTGGTAAAATTGTGCCGTGTGGCAAGGCCTTTATATCAGTAGATTGAATATTTGAAAAATCTTTCGTGACACATGATTTACTCCTAGCTTGGGAGTAGTCCTTAAAAATAATATTAAATAAGCTGTATTCGCATTCTCGGTATTAGTATCTGTTACGTAATAAAGATTGTTTATTAAAGTTATTTGATCCAACATATAAACCATCGTATTTTATATTTTTATGGCTATTTTCAGTAGTACTGAGTAGTCTTAAGTTTACCGGTAGATGGCACTACGAGCGCCGAGCTTACAGTCGTATCTTATCACGAAAGACCAAATAAGGATACTATACGCTTTTAACTACCACTCTAACAGCAGTAATATTCATATAATGTATACCTTTCATTATATATATTTGAGTACTGTTATAGTGGTAATATATTTATAAATTAATTGAAGAATAAAATTGATTTTAATAAGTCTATCATGTCTTGTCGCAAATGATGTTTGTGATTGCAGATTATTCGGTGCTTCAGGGGTTGATTTCCGGATCGGAAACAATGCGTTATACCTATTATTTTGTCTTAATTCTATTGTTTACATGATGTTTAATCCTTTATCAAAGGTCCTTATAGAGATGAACTAGATAATTTTTTTAGTACTAAAAAAAGGACAGGTCAGAAGAGCATGCATGAGAAACTTGATGGAAGTGAATGAAGCAAGAGGTATGTCAGCATCGTTGCAAATGGCGTTCCGTAGTCTCTGCCTACCCTTCCGGGAAACAGGCGTGAGTCTATGTATGTAAATTGTATAGTGGAGAGACTTACTGACTGCCATGCAGAGAGTCCCGAGTTCAAACCGTTGGGGCGCACTCCAGACTTTCGCAGTTAAGTGTGCTTTGACTTTCTTGTCTGAATGTTATCGAAAGACCTATGAAGTCAGCCAACTTGCATTTGGCCATCGAGGTAGACTGTGGCTAATCCCTTTTCACTGTGAGAAGAGACCGGCTGTAGGACAGATTACAAACAAGGTTGATATCATAGAGGCTAAGATTTAAAAAATGAGTTATATAATTGCCAACCTTCATGATGATACAGTAACTAGAAAGGGGTGAATTTAAGCTTCTTTTTCAATTTATCTTTTATTAAAAAGGTATTTATAGATCAACCAAATAAAGGATTCTTAAAAACATTAATGACATTTTCCTCAATTCGTACTTACTTCGCATGAAGGAAAGTACATACAAAACACGCATATAGCTGCGTATAGAGTGTGAGAAAGAGAACCCATTAAAATAATGGCAAACCAACAAGATAACAAGCCGATTCTATAACAAAGTGTAAATCTAAAGTAAATATGCAGTACACGAAGGCACGCAGGCCACAATCCACGCAATCGCAGTGATGCGCGAGACCAAACCAATAACATTTGATGGCTAGATCGTGGACCACTCCTGCGCAATTGAAACTAGCCATTATCGGCCACTTATCACCGCTGACAGCACAACTAATCGTGAATAAAACAAACTACAATGTGGTGGAATTGTATTTGCATGAGAGTGGAATCACGCGAAAGTTTTTAGCATAAAACATACAGATGGTACAGGTGGCTCATGATGTTTTTTGTATGATTGTAGGTAATGAAGATCGTTCAAAGCATCAAAAACCTTTGCGGCGTCTAATGAGGAGCTGTATATAATGCATATTTTATTCCGAGGGGTTAACTGGCACTTCAACACTTAAACACAATGCTAGGTACTACTATTCAGTAGTGGTAGTTATATTAAATAAAATAATTATATTCTTTGTCAAACTTGTTCTAACTGTTCGACCCGGGCGTCAAATTAAGGAGACACATTTCCAAGTGCTATTACAATTTGATATTGATACAAGGCAAACAAACAATATAAACTAATAAAAAGGTATAGAAAGATAAGAGGAAACTAAAAACCGACAGTCCATTAAAATTTGTATATCTATTCCTAAAACTGTACTAAAAACTAAGTAGTTCTCTAAACGAGAACAGCTTAAGTGCGTGAGTTGTCTTTCACAGAAGCAATTTGAGTACACTTTACCACACTTGAAACACTAACGTGTGAGTCCACATATCTCACACACACACATACAAAACGTTCTACACAATTAAAGCGAGCAATGGATGCTTCCTTTGCTTGTCAGTTTGCAATTTTACGACTGCCTATATCACGCCAATCTCGCAACTCATTTAAGAAAGTAATGAGTTTAAGTCTTCAGCCAATCTCTATATTATTAACATATCCATTATGTTTAATTGTCTACTGATGATTAGAACTATAAGTATGAGATAACTGTCTTTATATGTACAATCAAACAAGTCGGCGCTGGACCAGTTTGAAAAAAAACTCTCTTGGCTCGCTCATAGAGTCGAGGCAAGGGACACTAGAAACTGGTTTTGTATACGGTAGTCAATGTGCGTGTAAAGTAGCACTGGAAGCGAAGATGTCTTGCTGAGCGATTCTCGCCCTTAAGGTGGTCTAGCGGGAAGTTGTTCGACTGTACATGATCGAATATGAAGATAGTTATCTCAATTCTATTTAAGAATCGTAGTATCGTAATCTTATAGTCGTATAATAATATACGATTAGTACAATTTATTAAAAGTTATAAAGCTTTTAAATATGGTAAGTCATGAGCGCAGTAGTTTGATTTTATAATATTAAGAACTTTAGTGAAATGTATCTTTTATCACGTGGAACTTCATAAACAATATATAACAGGCACAAATTGTACTCAGACTCCGAGCAACATTTCGAGGATCCCACAAACTTTTGTCCTCTATGGGAATCTAATCCTACTCGACGTAGTATTAAACGCCAAGGCTGCCTCTAAAACCATTTCACAATACGTGCTGTAAACGTGACGTGACTAACGAGACGCTTTTAAAAATAACCCTTAAGGCATGTCCTACAAGAAACATAATACACAAACATTTTATAAACCACCCACTCAATAACCTCGATAGAAGCCGAAAATACGCAAAAATGGCTCAGAGCTATATTAAATTACGTTTTACATAACATTATAAAAGCGAAAGTCGTAAACGGAATGTATAAAAATGATTTAGTTGACAATTAAAGTCAATAAGGCGATTGGGATGCGCGAAGCGATCTTACGAGGGCAATCATGGCGATTCGAGATCGTGGTCGACACTGGCGATATCTCTGCTCTTTATCTTTACTCTTATTCAATAGAGATGGGACATAAGCCAAACTACAATAAACAATAACACATATGACGACATAAGTTTATCTTTGTAAGACAATTTCTTTTTATGAATTAATCCTATCTATGGCTTTCCAAAATAAACAATAGAGGCAAAAAAAAGAACAATACAAATTAGATCATCTAAATCAACACACATTTGGAAATAATCACGACTTGTGCAATCATTACATCACCCGTGCGTCAAATGAATGAAATATTGAAATCTCCTTAGTATATAAATCAAACATACATTTTATTATAATTCTTTACTAACAAGATAATCAATTCAAATACGTGTTATGCATATTGCAAATGCGTGCTGTAACCAAAATAATCACCTATCTTATTTAGTATACTATAAATCAGATAGTCGATTGTCAAGGACAGCTAAATCGACTAGTTAGTCCCATCTCTAGTTATCACAATGGCGGAGTCTCGTTAGGGGCGACACAGACTGCAGGTTTAATGGCCCGTCGTGCTGCCAATGCTGCCTTAAGGCTCTTTCACGACCGGCAGGCGTTAGCACGCATTAGTTTAAATGTGTTTTCTTTTATGGCATAACTAAAGTTTGAGGGCGTAGTCATTGTAAGGATTGCTGCACGTTTTATTACATTTTATGAGACTGCTTAAAAGCACCGAGAAATTCAATTGTACACCCCGCATTTTGCATACGCATTCAATAATAACAATGATTGTTTTGCGAAAATTATTCAAATGGCATTCGTACTTGTCAATTACTTTCAGGCTTTTTCACTTACATGGCGATTGAAGATGGTGACAAAGTTCCTTCGTAGGAGATTTATGATTCGACGGAAATGGTTAATATTATTCAACTTTTTAGCAAATAAAGCGGCCATCCCGCGTCCAAGCCATGTTACGAGAATTCGAATCCGCGACGATGCCCATAAATGTATAATACAACTGCAACATTGTGCAGACAATATCATGAGATGTTCACTGCCAATAAAGCTTGCTTATAACCTTTTAACTTATCACATAAAATCTAATCAAGACAACATGCCGTGAGGTTTTCACGTAAATAATAAAAATTACATTATTTGTGCACGCGCTGGCGTATCGCGTTGATGTCTTTTCTTTGAAGAAATAAGCGGCGCACGCGCACCCACTTTTATATTAAAACCAAATTAAATAAATTCATAAGCAAAATAACTTTTTTTTTTAATCCACTTATCTTTTTCAAAGGGTGTTATTATAAATTTAAAAAGTAGGTATCTATGTGAGGAAAAAAAGTAAAATAGTGTAATTAAATCAAAAGTAAGACAAACACATAGAATCTGATTTTCCATCATCATTCTATTCGTTATATCCCAGTTGATGCTTCCGAAACGCTTTCTAGTCTAAACAGATTGACAGAACCTTTTTTAGGAGTCTGATTATAATTCGTCAAAAAACAACTTTTCAGTTTTTGCTAATATTTGTTTCAAAAAGCTGCTTCCATTCTCAACTCCACTTTTGCATCATAAAATCTCTTAAAATACGATCTGACTTTACTTGTGTAACAAATAACTATTAATTTAGGAATTGTTTAAAAAAAAGCTGCCTCCATTCACAATTCCACTTTTGCAGCATAAAACTGCTTAAAATACGAGCTTTACAATGTTTCAAACGATTTACAAAACATATTTGGTTAACCATCACCCACACTAACATTCTTGTATTACAAATATGCAGCGTCGTTTTCTAAATAATGTCATTACACGATTTTGACATGTTACGTGTTGAATACATATTTATAGATACTAATACAAATAGCGATTGGCAACCGAACATTTAAGCGTAGGTGCAAAACAGACGCAGTTTTCTTTAAAAAACATCGATTTAGACACAAACCGTGAACTTTATTTGTCATTGTTATGTATCCGTCACAATACCGATTTATCTTGAAGCGGACAAAAACTTAGAGCTTATTGTACCTTAATTTATTTTAAGAGGATTGTGAGTGCATACCATTGGAGGCCTGCCGACACGGCATATAAACAAGGCTAGTATCGTTCCATTACTGACGAGTTATAGACCATTTAAATGGTCAATTATTGTGTAAATTATGACAAAGATGTTTCCTTAAATATTTAAGCAATACTTTAAAGCGAATCTTATAATGATGCAGCCAATTATCGTTAAATGATAGGAGCTACTGCAAGCAGTTAGCTATTCAGTACTAGGTAAATAATTGCTTCCACGCTAGAAAATAATAACATACTAAGACCAGTAGCTTCACCCGCCTTTAAACACAACGTGTATTTAAGTATTGATGATCCGAGCATTATCTGTGAAGAAGCTGATGTTTATTTATGCAGTTTGAATTTGTACGCACATCGGTAGCGGCAGCCAATACAAAGTCTGCTGGACACAAGCCTTTTCTTACTAGGAGAAGGATTACGCCATACTCCACCACGCTGGCCAAGTACGGGTTGCGTAACAATAGACATAAAAAAATTGCAAACACAATCTAAAAATATGCCGTATTCATTTTTAATTTATCTTGGGTCATATACGTAATACGTGGCTCAACAATAAAAACATATCTGAATTAATATGTTATTCATGTTCGAGATTGCGGCTGTTATGACTTAGTCCAAAGATAAAATAGGGTCAGCGGGGGTTTCAATTTAGTACTATATATTATGTACATGTGCAGCTTAGGATACTTTGTAACGGTCGAATACATTGTAAATTGTAACGGTATGTTACTATTTACAATGTATTCTACACTCAATTTTGAATTACCAAACAATCTTGAAATCATTTATTGGTACAACAAAAGAGGTTTAATTGCAGATTTGTTTGTTTAACTTATTTCTTCCTATATTTTTCTAGACACTGCTTTTCGTATCTTATATCTCCCTGTCAATTCATCAAAGCCTCGTGACCACGATTCTCGCTAATAAGGCAACGACCGAAGAGAAATATGTAGATCTACTTCAATCATTTTAATAAGAATATTTCAATAAATTATTGTATTTATTTGTAATCTAATATCACGACTGGAAGTTCCCAAAGGGCAAAAATAATTTAGGGTTTGTTTACATAAAACATAACTTCACGCCTTTATCCCGAAGGGATAGGCAGAGGTGTATTACACACCCACACTACGCCATTTATGTTTCGGTCCCAATATAATGGGGGGCGAGCCTATTGCCATCTACTGGGCACATTATTAAGCAAGCGATAATTAACATTTTAATGCACACATGACTTCGAAAGGTCAGAGGTGTATGCCCGGGGTACCTTGAGATCGAACCCGAGACCATCGTCTCGGCAGTCCGTTACCTACACTACTGCGCTATCGCCGCTACTTTACGGTTTGTTTAATGTAACAAATAAGCCGAACAAATTTCGCTTTTCAATAAAATTGTAGTTGACGCAATAATAGTTATATTATTATAGAATAATAAATGGAGAAATAAAGACATTATGTTCATAAAATTTGTTTTTTTGAAGGGCTGAATATTATTTCCACATAAAAAGTGTTGTTAAAAGTTATCATCTGTTTCCATGTAATTTTATTAGATCCCAATTTATTTTAGCGACCACTTTTATCTCCGCTCGCTCCAACATTTTGGATACTTATCCTTTACCTATAAAAGCAAATAGCCGTTTCCGCAACGTTAACCTAAGTAAAACCCTTACCTAAATATCCATTGTAGCATTCGGTATCAATATATTTACACAAGCAAACAAAATACCCGCCGTCCTATTTCCCGAAACATATTAAGAGTACACAATAATGTTACGGGTATAACGCAGGTAATATCCAACGTCCCACTTCTTACTCTAAGGAAATACGTGATTTCACGTAATAAAATAAGTTGATTATGGTCAGTTTGACTGGGTTTTTTTGGCGACCAAGCACCGGCAAGCTTATCGTAGAATGAGATGTAGGTCGCCGTAACATGTTCTCTATTATTCATTCCCAATTGTTCTGACGGAAAATCGTTAGTACCGGTGACTCATTAAAGAAATTCGAGTTTCTACCGACCGAGTTCTTATATCGATTAAGGCATTCTGATTTGAATAATATTGGTATTTCGTCTGATTTGTACCGTACCCTGTTTGGTATTTCGCAGCGGCGCCTGAGCTATGATGTCAATGCAAATTTGATTACAATGTCAAAGTTGTAGTGGAAAATAACCATGTTTTCAATTGATTTTCGTTATTTATGAGCAATTAGTTTGTTCGCAGACAATTTGTGACTCATAAATAATATATTATAGTGTTAATTAGCAATACTTTTATGGTATTGTTAATAAACACTACATATATAATGACCAAATAGAATAATGGATGGAACTATGACTTAAAGGGATATGTTGTGTGTCGATCGTATTCACAAAGACGAGATTCAAATCATGGGCTTGCCATTGTAGCTGTTTGTATCTAGCGATACACGTTCTTAAAATTTCTTCAATATTTCCTTATTTTGAAATATCATATTCAACGTACTAATTTATTAAAATATGAGATAAAATTTCCACAAATACTGCTAAATCCCTGCGGAAGTGCAAATACAAACCGAACAATTAGCTATCTTTGGGTTTTAGATACTATAACCTATATTTATCCAATTAGGCGCAGCCTAAGGCAAATACTATTTATTTCGCTTATACTGTAAGAAAATACGCTTAGATAAAATAAAGCTATAACACTGACAAGTAAATTAATGGAACGCTAAACGCAATAGTTGTAAATATTAGAACCAAAAATTATCTCCTTTGTGCACTTTGGTCCAAATTTATATTACTTATAATATTATACAAATATTTTAAGACATATTTTGAGTGAGTATTCGTAGTCAAACCTCAGAGTGAGTAAAACAAGGAAGACCTACATGGGTCAACATAGCACGCCTTTTTTTTTTTTTTTTGGTGTCGGGTTGGAAAATCCTCATGGAGTCCCTCCGCCCTGGGGGAAGGACGAAGGGGACTGTCAGACTCTTACTAACTAAAAACCAACCCGTGTTCCTCACGTACCCCAGGCGGGCCCCGAACAAAACCCCCTTGGCGGCGGTTTAAGGTGTTGGGCTCCGCCGCCAAAACACTCAGCGGCCGCAGAGGATAGGGAGGACGGCAACGCAACACCGCATCTCCTCTTCCTCTGCGACTTAACCGCGACGCAACGATGGTGCGCCCCCATTTGGTCGCGGGAGATAGGGCGCGCAGCAACGCAACACCGACACGCCTCTCCTCCCGCGACCGCACCCGACTGCGAGGGACAGAAGAACTGTCCCTCGCACCCGCCCCTTTGGACGCATCCTGCCCAGGCCTCCGTCAAGCCCACGCGGAGCGTCCCCTCCTGGATCACTCTTAGCTTCACCGCGGGTGACCAATCCACGGTTACTGAGCCCGAGCGGTTGGAGATCCCACGGGGGGAACATAGCACGCCTGCTCTTAATTCACTTATATTAAAAATATTACCCTTACTTTTGGCTTCGCCGTAGTCAGGTAAAAATGGCTTCACATTTTCTTTAGAGTTAGTCATCTACCATAT
Source organism: Euclidia mi (assembly GCA_944739405.2). Taxonomy (NCBI): domain Eukaryota; kingdom Metazoa; phylum Arthropoda; class Insecta; order Lepidoptera; family Erebidae; genus Euclidia; species Euclidia mi. Next base: position 97,761,172 of record OX123183.2, on the reverse strand, counting down.
TTTATATATATATTTCACTTGCAATATAGGACGTACCTACTTCTTTTCACATGATTTGAGCGCCACAACATAAAAACATGCTCGTCAAAGTCAATGACGGCAAATCGATTTCACAAGGGACGGATCATGAGACGGATATACATTCAAAGTTATTGACATTTCAAACTGGTAAATCTGCTTTGAAATGCATACATTCATATGACACACGTGACAAGTCATGTCATATCAGCATTCAGTTTTGAACTAGACTCATCTTGTACGTGTCAATGCATAATATCAGTAGCGGATAGTACAGTGTCAATGAACGAAAACGAAAGTATCTTTGTGCGTAACATTTGTACTTTAGAATTGTATAAAGGTCAACTGCCTTTTCTCCTATTCAGTGTGTTTATATTAGCTGCGTTACTGCTACCAGTGAGTACGGTTCTCAGTGAGGAAAAGCCAGATATAGTATTACTGGAGCAGAAAGTTATAATAATGTAACTATGACACATACGTAATTTTTTTAATGATGCCTGCACAAACAAACATGTAGGCATGAATGACGGAATTAAATATTAGTTCTTGATTCTGAAGCTTATATTTAGTTGATAATAATTCGTTCTTTTTAATATACAAATTGCGCTTTTTTTAATAAAAGAGATTAACTTGTATACATACTGTCAATTTGGTTGTTTCTATAAACAATCTCACGTGAAAAGATATCTTTACAGAATCGAATTATTATTTATACTCTAATTTTCTCTCATTGTCTAGTACCCATACCTAGTAAAAGCTCTGCTTAGTTTGGGACTAGATGGCATTGTGTGAATGTGGTAGAATATCATATTATTATTCCCCCGCAAAAAAATATGTGAGTACGTGCTTTTGCTTTTCCTAGAATTAACGACGCAGCACTATAATAATTATTAACTATACATAATCATAATCAATATTCCAAACAATGTATTACTTTATAATACACCCACATCAAATAACAGTTCTAGTACATGTATGCCCTAAATTGTATACCTATGCGACACGTGTCAATCAAACACTAAACAAAGCGGGTCGTCCTTGAGGAATACAATTCTCCATACAAATGAACTGCCACATACATATCATATGTCGATACGTATAGGTAAGTAAACCGTTGACCCCGTACCAGTCGATAGCAATAAATACGTAGATTCAGTTGACCAGCGAGGTAAGGCCGACCTCACAGTAGGCGTTTGCGTTCTTCGAGCGGGCGCCTCGCGTGTATCCGGCGTGCTCTCGGCGTTATCTCTGTAGTACAAAGTGAACATCGGGTCCACGCCAAGCGCACGCTCAAGGAACGCGCACGCCTAATGTGCGGGAGGTCTATGTTTAAGGATGACCACTGACTGATAAGTTCCTGTTAATAATATTTTACTGATAACACGTACAATTTCTTTCGAATTTTGAGTTTATCTAGAAGTATGTAAGGCTTATCCACAGGCGGTGAAACTGGACTTTAATGAAAGCTTGTGATTATAGAAATTGTCACTGTGATGTAAGTAATGTGGATATTGCGGTTATTACTTTGCGCTGGTTGCTATATCTATATATAAAAATAATATACTTTCTTTTTCCTGCCATCAAAGGGGCTTTAAACATGGGAAAATGTACATCTGCGCAGTTTCTTCTGTATAAAATATACTTTTTCTCAAAGCAAAAAATCAAGTATTGCAAAAAATCAATATACATCGCAGAAATAAAATAATAGAATTCATACAAATATACTTAACTGTTTCATTTAAATAAATTACACCGATAACAACCAGAAACTTTAACACTCACTGTCATTACATAGATCGCGCTTATTATAATCGACCTTCTAATAAATCGACTTTTCCTTTCACGATAGTTTCTTACGTGAATATTACTTCTAAATTACCAGTCAGAGGTCAAAATATTTCTTATATTTTCAGCACAAATTGTCTTGAAATCAACGTATTTACCTATTTGGGTTGTACAAATAAAAAGATTACATGATAGAATACATAATAATACCCTAAAAAAACAAATTACAGAACAATATCATTCCCACAGACCAAGGTGACAGCTTAACCCTCCAAAAGCGTAACAATTCGATATTAATATCGTCGCCTAGTCAAGGTTCACAAGTGTTACGGTCGCAATTTGGACTTTATTGGTCGGATTTGATAGCATCGGAGTGATTTTGTAACCTTCACGTAGTTGAGTGAGTGTTATCACGCAACGCAGGTAACAGTGCCAACTAACCTGTCTCGATTTGCTTCGCTATCAGAATGATTTAGAGTCTGATCAAGGCAAAACCAGTTTATGCGTAAGTCCCATCTTTCTTACTGTGATAATTCTAGAATTGTTCTGTTTGCGATCCTAAACTTTTGTCTTGGAGCCTTAGGTAAGTTTTCTAGTTTAACCAAATTTGGCTGAACGTTTTGCTATTATTGTGTGACTTCTGTCAGAACTCCGCAATCCAAAAACTAGCAATTTTTATAGTAAGTCCAGTGTTAGTTTTGCTGGAATCGACTCCGATTAACGACTGACATAAATCTTCATGGAGCGGTGTTTCGACAACTCGATTGCCGTCATCCAAAGGGCGAGCAATATTATATGGTTAGACCAAGTTTAATTAATAGGACTTTACATTAAGTGTCACACTCTTTAACATTTGTCTTCAACGACCCCACCCTTCTATACATCGTCACATTAAGTTACCCATCCAGTATACGCCGGTCTGTTTTTGTACGAAAACCTTAAACGATAATAGGTCAGGCTTTATTGGCTTTGGATAACTCAACGTGTAGCCATACGTACACACATTCTCACTCAACAAATATCTTTCTGTTAAGTACGTTCAAGTGTTTTCTTAGTTCTGTTTTCTTTGTCGCTCGAGAGCCTGGAGGTTTGGTTCAAAAGTATTTATTTAAAGGTGGATTATCTCTGGTCGAGGTAAATACTAAAGGGTTGTGTGTCGGAAACTCTTGACATTTATTTTTTTGTATTTACAAAAGTTTGTCCTTAAGTAAACATTTTAGCGGAATTAGGTGTGACGCAACATATAATTTTGATAAGCAAATTACAGCCTTAACACAACCATAAATTGCTATTACGCAATGGACTTAAACAAACCCATAAAACACTTTTAAAGCCGCCAGAATATACAAAATTATATAAATTACCGCAACCATAGCGCTTGTTAGGTATAAACAATTAATAATTACACGCTTTGTTAGACATGTAATAAATTGGTCATCAGCTCACTATTCTACTACTGGTATAAAGCTATTCACTTTACTATAATTCTAACACTATTCACAGTGTTTACGGTAACTTAAAAGGCAATGTAACGCACATAATTTCGAAATATCTCTCAATCTCATTCGAGAGCGGTATCATACCCACTCGTTGGCTTGTCAATTCAACAGTATCACTCCTATTAACCAGATATATGCCAATAATTTCAACAGTCTAAGATTTGGCATCAGACGATTGTTAGTTTTGATTATGTCGTTATATTACTGACTTAATCTCGTGAGGGAAATGACGTAACCTGTCGATAACTAGCTGTTTATTAATCACGAATTATGAATGGTTAACATCACGATTGTGTTTGTTATGTTAACCTAGAAACGAATTTGACGAAACCTGACTTTTGCGTTGCCAACCGTTTTCAGGGGTTGATCGTTATCAAATTCAATGTATACAATATAGTACTAAGAAAAACAGTTTTTTACTTTTATTTCTTTTACTTTATGGTAAAATTTATATAGACAATATTCGAGAACTATACTTGTAAAAATCTGTAATAAAGTATTTTCTACGATGTCTATCTACACTCTAAAAGTAAGTTATAATTTAGTTCTATTCATCAGAGAACAACTGGTTGATAGTTCGTTTTATTATAGTTTCTGGATTATAAAGGCTTTTTATAGAATGGTAATACGCATTGCCATAGAATATCGCAGGTTAAAATCAGCGTATGCCAGCATAAACTGACTGTTATGCAAAGCAGCACTTCACGAATCAAAACTTAAAGCACAAGTCATCAATGGCGTCAAAATTATCAAAGGCGTGGGTAGTCTAGCACCCCTTTGTAATATGACTAATGTTTACAGTTGTTAGTCATAACTGATTTACTTATATTGCTGTTATAACACCTATTTACATAAGTCGTATCAATGTCACCTCTGCGCAGGAATATTTCAGCCGAGTCATAGTTCAGAAGAAATGCCCTACAGTATGGTCATTAATGGTTGAATCATACGCCAATTCCATTATTCATGACCAGATTTGACGTCACAACTTATAATGGAATAACCTTAACGTTCCGTTCATCAAATACAACGTTACCAAAATATTTCCATTTAATTTTACAAGGAATGATTTAACTTTTAATAGTTTTGTTCGAAAAAAATATTGTCATGTTCGTGTTTCAATTATTTCTCGTTTGATTTAATTCAAAATGCGTTACGAAAATTGCTGTCTATTTAGGTAACATGTATTTATATTTATTTCAGTGTGTTGATTGAAGCTTTAGCAAAAATCAAATAGGTGCTCAAACACGTAAAATATTACTTTGTCGTAAGTTTCGTGAAATTGTGTTATGTTTCTGAAATCGCGGCACCATGGCAACACTGAAGGGCATTCTCGTATAATTTAGTCTTTCTATAAATAGAGCTTGTTCTTTCAACTCAAAATAGCTTATTTAAATAAAAAAGTAAACAAGGTTAAAATCAAATCGAGATTAGAAGATATGTCTGTACGATCTGGGAGAAAATCGGCTTTCTAACGTCAAATATTTCATCTCCCCTTAATCAAAAAAATTTTTTTGAGTCTTTTAAGTAACTCAGTACAGATTAAATAAAATAAAATTGCGTACATATATGGGTTAATATTTTCCATTCAATATATTTTGTACAATTGTTCAATCTCGTTTGAATACAACAAGACAGCGGTCTTTACTAAAACGGTTTCCTTAACAAACCATGAGTGCGATTTAGAGATAAGATTGGAGAATTTTAAACGTTTTCACAGTCGCTCAGTGGGAGGTTGTCGACATCAAACATGGGAATACTCGCATTTTACGTGGCGGCACCATAAAAACGCCATGGTCAGAAAACGCGCGTAGAATTTTAAAAGGCGGGCCAAATGCCGATGTCATGATACATTTTTTTTTTCTTTTTGTTTCCATACATTTTCTATTTAGCATTGAATTCCTTTTAGGAAGAGTCTGTGTTAAAAGTTTCCGCTTTTCTGGTATTAATTCATTTCTAAAATATTGTGTAGGTTATATGATAGTAAATTATATTAGGCCAACCCAAAACAAATGTAGCAGCTTTAGTACTTTACAAGTGATTATGCGTCGTCTAAAACACTTTTGATTGTTTATATAACGCTGAGATCATCAGTAGCAAAGACTCTGTTTTTGACCTGGACATTAGTATTTATTCTGTAGATTGGTTCATTGCCTTTATGACGTTATATGTAGATAGTATCTATGTGTATTTTACTTGTATGTGTCACAAATCACAAGTAATAAAAGAATTTGCATATTTTACCTGGCCACATTCCAGCGATATCACTTAAAACCTTTTATACCAGCAACAGTTATTGCCAAATAACTTAGAATTTAAGTAACTTATTAACATAGTACTTACTACAATAATTAATGACTGTCGATATCTAATTGGTCCACTTATGCATTGGTCGGGCAAAACGTTTATTGCATGCAAAATTGTCCCAATTACATAAATACCTGTTGCCAGTGCTTTTACGTAAAAAAGTCAATTGTTGCTAAATACAAAATGCCTCTGCGTGCACAATGTTCACCGGGTTACGGCACAAACTTCTAACAATAGAAACCTGAATAATAAGTTACATATTTTGTTCCATAGAGCACTCAAAGACTTAAGTTATTTTAAGCATAGCAGTAAATTACTGTCTTTGCCTTCATCAAATATTCTACTCTGAAGTAATAAGTTACAGATTACCATAACTGACACAGGAACTGGCTGAATATTTTGCCTTTTTCATTTTGTATATACTTTTGTAGGTACGTGTTATTATGACAACGAGACATATCATTTTGTTATGATATAAAATATCTCATAACAATACATAAATTTTATGAATTAAATAGTTCGATGACTAATTAGAAAGCAGACATTTTCATGAGTCTACATATCAATCTAGTAAGTAATCTAAAATTTAAAGAAAGAAATAAAAATATTTTATTTTTCTTTCTTTCTTTACTACCAACATATTCTAATATTGATAAAAATAATAAATTGATCGGCGTAACATTAAGTCCCTAATATTGATATCGGGATATAAGGGACACATTAAAGGACACTTCCAAGAAAATACAGGTGATTTGATCCCAATGCGGAAATCACGCGACCATTCGTTTGATGGTCGACAATTACGTTACCCAATGCTATTAACTTCTACTTCAGATGTAATCAATTACGCCGCTGTGTCATACAAGCATCAACACGTACCGTGTGAATATCACTTTTTGATTTGCCCACTAAATATGGACGTACCGTGACCGTCTGATACGTAGATACGTTTTGAAAGGGTCAATGCCATCTTCGATCGAATTTTACGACTCTTACACGTTTTATACTCACGGTGACAAGAAACTAAAGCTGTCCGATGTTTTTGTCGCTTCGAGACTGATATGCAAGCATGTCACATACTAAGCCAACAAGAAATATCGTCAATAGCCGATACATTTTTATTGGCGCCGTGTAATTCAAGATGACATTATCTTGGAAACAGCTACGCGCTGGCGCCGCGCTTGCTATGAATTAATTTATAAAGTGTAACTTACCTCATAGGCGTCTTGTGCAATTAGTTTGGTAGTGTTGGTAGTAAGTTAAGCATATGTGGCGAATGCACCGCTAGCTGCCACTGCTGCCAACTGATTAGTCTATATGGAGCGCACCTAAGATTACTTTATCTATATATATATGATTACTAACTAAGGCAACGCTTAATGCAACCGTTGTCTCCATCGGTACACAGTCCAAATTGTGTTGTTTCCTGCTTATTGTATCCGGGTCGCGAGAATTGAGTTAGAATTAGCAAGTTTTCGTTGATAAGCTAAATTTATAAAAAAGATAAAGAAAATGTCTATTCGAGACGGAAGATTCTGTAGAATTCCTTAGGTTCAAAATGTCAGTCTATTGGAATAAAAATATGAATCTTGGAATATTTGAAAGATCTTTACGTCGAGTGTGTTTAAGGCTATTAACACGTGCGCTAGAGTCGATCATTGATTTTCGACGAAGACAATGACAATGGCTCAACCAGGAAGTGTTTTAACAAGATTTTTTTGAGTTATGTTCATTTCCAGTAGAGTCTAGGAGGATGATTCTATACTGATTTGGACACATTCAAACTCGCAACAGATACCAAAATTTAACACTTAGCTTTTCCTACATGGACATAAGTTTAAGTATCTTTCTGAAGAAGTATTCGACATTACGAAAGCGTTCATTCGTCTGTTCGGCGTCAAATATGTCAAAGTCCAAAAGATATACTCTAGCAGTCAGTAGATACCTTGCTACTTGAATTTATAAGTCAATAAAGTGTTTTCAACACCAAGTAAATCCCGACATTCACTTAATTTGCCAATTTGGAAATGTAGAAGTAATTCCTATAAAAGAACAAAATATGTATATTTTTCCCGGCTCTAACTGGACTTAACTATTCAGAGATCTAACCTGTGATAGAAGTTATTGTAAGCCCAAATAAGGTATTCATAATCAATTAATGCCGCCAAACAGAATTCCTGTTACTTTAAATGAAGTTGAATATGAGATGTTATCAATAATCTCTTCGCCCATTCTTGGCCAATGACTTCTCCTAATAGACTTATGGTCCGGTCGTAGACCACCTATTGGAATAGGTAGAACTGTTTATAGACTTCTTATTATTTGGAAAGAATTTGTACTTATATGGTTACATAACTACTGGTTACTCAGACACCGCCAGTGCCTTGATCTTCTAGCCACGTAAGTATCAGTAGCTGCTGCAGAATTACACGCAATGCAAACACGTAAACCTATCGCCAAAATTGAGTTTAAAATATTTGATGAACTATATCTATCAATAATACCTACTAAACATATAGTTTCTTTTTTATAACCATTTTCTTGTATTTTGTACTCTCTCAAGCAGCAACAAGATGACTTTGATAAAGATATTTTATTTAGATCACGTCAGCAAATAAATTTTATTTAATTATAACGCGTCATATTTTAGGTTTTTGTATAGAATTTATTTAACTAAGTCTCTTGTTTCAAAAAGTGTTGTTAAAATAATCAATCGTCTAAGAATTCCATAGGAGGATAATGTCTTATTAAATTTTTCTATATATAAGGCTTTCATATAGAAACCCAATTCGCGCGAACCTACGCATTTCACGGTAAAGCCTTACACATAATTAAAATTCTTGTTTCATATTTTTCGTTACATAAGCTGCAATAAATTCTTTGCGATTTGACATTATCTCTTTATACGGAAAAGGTTATTATAAATTGCAATTAATATGGAGTCTGACTTCTATTACGATACCGCGCCCCGCGATAACTCGAACTGACCATAAAGGGTAAGTAGATTGCAATCGTAGAGACTAAGAAAATGCGGATACTATATAGGCTTCATATTTTTGTTTTGGAACAAAAAATGTTCGCGTTACTGTTGCGTCTGGCGATGGCGCCGGGAATGGTCTCAGGGTAGTCGTTTGTATTTCTGAATGAGAGATGAGTGTTACGTTGCTAAGCGCTTTTTTAACTTGTTCAGTTCAAGCAGTAGAAAGATATTTCTACACCACTGACACTGTATTTAAACCACGCGCATTGTTAATTCATTTGAAATACATACTTTGAATTCTAAATACATACATCCGTCAGAGTAGTTTCGTCTTCAATTTGAATGAGAGAATACTGAAAGTTTGATCTTCTAGCAAAATGCAAGCGCTGAGAAACTTGTGACATAGCTAATTAAAACTCTTTATTTTCTGATTTAAAGAATTTTCATCGCGTAGCGAATTAAGAAATTGAAAGTCTGTATAAAACGCGTTGAAGCATTTACCAAAGGTATTTACCTCGGGATCTCATTTAAATAACCTGTCTATATAGCTAGTGAAATGTATATTTTATCATTTATTAGCAATACCGACACAGGTGATAGTCTTGACGAACCACGCGTGCTACTATGCACAGTCCAGCCTGCATGTTTATGAGGTGGCATGCCATTCCAGTACTGCTTCTCCTCGATACATTACATTATTTAGCTAGTACATTCGAGCTACCTGTGCAGCCAATCTGCTATGGTGTAAACATACCCTTCTTTGTTGTGTGTAAGTGGTACAATATAAAAAATATATATTTCTGTTTACTGGATACGTTACAGTATAGTTACAGGCCCAAAATATGTTTTTACTTTATTATCAATTAGATATCCTTAGTTCCGTCAACGATATTTTTTATTTATTTTAGCTATTTTATATGACAATGAATTACTGTGGTTTGTTTATTTGATACTATAAGATAACACATGTTGCGCAAATTCTGCGAGTCGTTGCCTAGGTAGACAGCTTATATTTTGTTTTTAATACTTGATGTGCTATAAATGGATATGCGCATATTCTCATCATGTTTAGGCACTGATATTGACGAAAACTTATGTGTGATTATATAAATCGGATATCAAAATCATAATAAAGCTTTGGCATTATAATTTTATTTCTAAGGCAATTTTCTTGTCAGTATCATTCGAATTGTAAGTTGTTCGCGTACAACTGCTTACCGAAGCATAAGAAAATAAACTATTGTAACATTATTGTATTTGACAAACATGCCGCAATTTTCCAATGTCTAGAGACTTAAGTTTTACAACCGCATTACATCTGAGCACTTAACGCTTGTATTTAAGCTTTAAAGAGCTGAGAAATAAGTAAATAACAATTTTGTAATTTGCTCCAAACATTAATAATTTATTCGGAAGTTTTAGAAGTATTCATAAAGGCTTTTTTGTTGAAGAAATGGAGAAAGGAAGTACATGATAGTAAGGCTTGTCAAATACTAGTAATCCAAAGCCTTGAACTGGGATAATCTGGGACGATGATGATGGTTTCTATAGCCAATTAACTATTTATGGCTTTAATAAAATGAAATCGGAATGATTTAAAAATTATAGGCATACATACATACATATACTCACGCCTTTTTACCGTCGGGGTAGGCAGAGATAACAGATCGCCACATGTTTCTATCCTCACAAACCTCACGCGCTTCCTCTACACAAAAATGATGATAGTAATAATGATTTTACGACGTCTAAATACGGTAGTGCCAATTATTAAACGCCCGCCCCTTTGGGGCTAGAATACAAAAGGGTAGTGAGCCACGCCTATGACTGGGAAATAATTTATTTATTTAGGTAACCCTTATTTATTGGTGGACCTATCATCCATCTTCATCGATTAATACCTTCGCAAAAAAGAAGTCAAATAGGCTGTAAAAATATTATAATAATATATAGGTACGTGATATCCAATACTGGTTGAAAAACAGATTGGCTAATACCATTAATTAAAAGCTTGTTAGAAGCAAAATTAAAAAAAATTGGCGATAACAGAACGATTTGGCAGAGCAATATAATTGTTGATTGGAATAAGTTATCTGACCTTATTGCTGGAAATTAAATAAAATCATTATATTCATGTAGATTTAGATATAAATCTATTGTAAAGTTCATAAACAAGTCCATCGTGAAACGCTTTTAAACAAGTAAACTTATAATTTAAATATTTTACAAAATTGCAACCAGGATGTGCATATTATGCATACTGCTCAGCGTCTGGTTGACTATGATGCTACCCACTACTCTCTTCTGACTTTGCGATGGTCAAGAACTAAGATTCTAACAAGATAACATAATTATATTAAATACGACATAAGTATAAACACACTTCTCACTCATTCATTCAAGCTTAAAGGCAGTGTCCATACATTTTACGATAAAGTCGCCTACTTATTCCTAATACACACGTCGACTAAATGTTTACAAATAACCGAATAAAATGCACATAACAACATCTATTAAGAAAAAGTCCTAATATATTTAATACATACATCTTGTGACATGATATTCGTGTTCATACATAATGATGTTTTATTCATTATAATATCGATTGTTACGTGTTACGTTGCGCAATTCGTTGCGTGAGGCTATTCCCAATGAGTCAGACGTGACTTCTACTCCAAAAGGCAAAGGAGGCGTTACACCAAATGAATGGCAGAAAGATATTACGGTCATTAGAACTAACACCTACTCGTATCGGCTAATTTGATTGGCTATTGGGCCAATTGTATTTGATGTTAGTAAAGTGATATTCAATTTTGTAGGCCTTCAAAGTACTGTAGGTATTGAATATTGAAGGTGTTTTGAAAGTATGGCTGGATTCAATATGATGTACCTAATTGAAAAAAAAGATGTCATCAATCTTTGACGACGAAACTGTCAAAATATGTCATAACAATAAGTTTGGCAGCTTGCAAAATCTGGTATTCAAGATTAATAAAAACCAAAAACACAATGATAACAAAAATATAAACATTTAAGAGATAAATGCAACTTTTATAATGATTGAGATACTATTTGATATTTTATATAACCTTAAATCAAAAAGTATAACGAATATATAACCTTTAAATAAATTCATAAAACTGTCCACATCTTTTACATGATTTCCACTGTAAACCACCATTATCAAGAAAACTTAAATTAAGTGCACATTGCTGCTGATTCTTAGGCCAGTAATCAAAGGTGGCCTTGCTAAATCCCTTAAGATTTTAATGAATAACATGTTGTAACTGCAAAACTAATGGTGAAGGAATTCTATTACAGTAAAAGTAACTAAAACTTTAGAACTAACTTTACGTGCAGAACGAATAGCACCATATAAATTTCAACTAAAACCTTTTTATTATTAATTACATTTCTTTAAACAAAGACGGCGTAACTGTTAATATTTAATACTGCAGTTTCAAACTCAAACACCGTAAAATGTAAGAAAGTTATGGTGTGGATACGTAATTGGTTGCCGATCGGTTATTTTATGTGTAAAGGTTCGGATGGACTGCAGTGTAACAACTCTCATATTGTTCGCGCGTGCTCTTGACAAAAGTTCGAGCTTCACTTACTAAGGTGTCAAAACTCGAATGCTGTTATTTTGTTCGTTTTTGCTCGTTCCATTGGATAAAAAAAAACATAATTTACATTCCGATATGAAGATTTTATTAATAAATTATATGGTTATGTCCCACTGCTGGGCACGGGCCTCTTCACGTAGTGGGACAGTTTATATACAGGGCTGATGATGATATGGTTATAGACCCCAAGCAAAATTTTAAGAATACTACAATAAACTAATAGCGCATTTTATTTCCAGATTAGTTTTGATCTAATACATTATATTTGCCATGTTGGCGAGTATATACGCAAGACGACCTATGTTCCAATTGAGGACAACATTTTAACTTATGAGTAGTGTGCAAAAGCCTTTACTCATGAGAAAATGATGTCCGGAACAAATATTTATTTCAATATACGTACATTACGAACCAAATACAATTTAGCACTTCGTTCCTGTAGCAATAGAATAAATATCAGTACGTGTTTACAAAGTTCAATAACACATTTCTACCACACATGAAGAAAGTGTTTCATAGATTCTCGATTACTTCTCTGGTACAAAGCAGGGATTTGTTTTCTGTCTCGTTCTTTGATTGGGGCTCTTATATCATGTTTCTCAATAAATTTTACCTGCTGATCAAGTATTTATAAATTGAGATGTCATTAATGTATTGGTAATAATCATACATACATACATATACTCATGCCTTTTTCCCGTCGGGGTAGGCAGAGACAACGGAACGCCACTCGCCACACTATCCTTACAAACCTCACGCGCTTCTTCTACATTCATTACCCTGTTCATACATGCTCGCCGGTTGCGAGTGCTGGTAATAATTATCAGTGAATAAAGCGAATTGAGTTGAAAATAAGACTTATAACTTACTTCTCTTGTCAATGGAAATCCTTTTTACTAATTTATTACATTGTGAAGTTATTTAAATACATTATTCTGAAATTTGGAACAGCATTTCTGACCCATTTAGTAACCCGATAATATTGTCAGGACAAAATGTTTAAGCAACTATAAGCTTACAATTATTTTATTTCATAGCCACAGCGCAGGCCTAGCTTGGGTTCAGATGACCGTGTCCGTGTAGCTTCAGACTATTTCTATTTACGTCGCAGAAGTAACAAGGTAACTAAAACTAGGTCCTTGCGCTGTCTCCCATCTATGACCAAAGCAACGTGTCCAGCTATAAAATTAGATTGGTGCACGTCCCAATAACGGTATCTGTCGATTTATCGAGTTCCCACTACCGATAATAATTGTCTTTAATGTCGTTCACTCCAAATGGTCCGTGGGCGCAGGCGTTAAAGTGATACTCCACGCTGTCTTATACTCTGAAATCGTTATTAGAATTACAGACAAGTCTGCAAAATCTCAGCCAAGTCCGCGAAACGATAGTATTTTACATATTTGTCCAACGTAGAGAATGTTCACGATATCTGACAACGAAACAGGTATTTATAGATGAAGTGACTTGTCATCGAGCTTATATCACAACTTCAAAGTTTATCATTTACGAAGATTTATAACCCGATTTAATCAGTTTAGTGTAATAAATAATACATTTAAATATTGCTGGATCAGTATTCAAACGGATTATTTATTTAAATATTATTTACATAGGCTCTAGAACGGCCCGAAAGGTATATTATTATCAATCATGGTATCGTAAATGATTACTTGATATCACTGATTATTATTCTAATACTATTAATTTACTTCATAAATTGATAATAAATGCAAGGCTTTACATAACTTTTTGAATTATACATAGCTATATTAATTTTCTATGATAATTACGCATCGCTAATTAAGTACGTCTATTGAAGATAATATTGAAATAGAAGTATTCACGAAAATAGTATCAATAAGCCAAATACTTAGAACAAAAATATCCATATTTAATATACTACGTACATATGTACATACATAGACTCATCGCATCGCTAATTAAGTACGTCTATTGAAGATAATATTGAAATAGAAGTATTCACGAAAATAGTATCAATAAGCCAAATACTTAGAACAAAAATATCCATATTTAATATACTACGTACATATGTACATACATAGACTCATCGCATCGCTAATTAAGTACGTCTATTGAAGATAATATTGAAATAGAAGTATTCACGAAAATAGTATCAATAAGCCAAATACTTAGAACAAAAATATCCATATTTAATATACTACGTACATATGTACATACATAGACTCATCGCATCGCTAATTAAGTACGTCTATTGAAGATAATATTGAAATAGAAGTATTCACGAAAATAGTATCAATAAGCCAAATACTTAGAACAAAAATATCCATATTTAATATACTACGTACATATGTACATACATAGACTCATCGCATCGCTAATTAAGTACGTCTATTGAAGATAATATTGAAATAGAAGTATTCACGAAAATAGTATCAATAAGCCAAATACTTAGAACAAAAATATCCATATTTAATATACTACGTACATATGTACATACATAGACTCATCGCATCGCTAATTAAGTACGTCTATTGAAGATAATATTGAAATAGAAGTATTCACGAAAATAGTATCAATAAGCCAAATACTTAGAACAAAAATATCCATATTTAATATACTACGTACATATGTACATACATAGACTCATCGCATCGCTAATTAAGTACGTCTATTGAAGATAATATTGAAATAGAACTATTCACGAAAATAGTATCAATAAGCCAAATACTTAGAACAAAAATATCCATATTTAATATACTACGTACATATGTACATACATAGACTCATCGCATCGCTAATTAAGTACGTCTATTGAAGATAATATTGAAATAGAAGTATTCACGAAAATAGTATCAATAAGCCAAATACTTAGAACAAAAATATCCATATTTAATATACTACGTACATATGTACATACATAGACTCATCGCATCGCTAATTAAGTACGTCTATTGAAGATAATATTGAAATAGAAGTATTCACGAAAATAGTATCAATAAGCCAAATACTTAGAACAAAAATATCCATATTTAATATACTACGTACATATGTACATACATAGACTCATCGCATCGCTAATTAAGTACGTCTATTGAAGATAATATTGAAATAGAAGTATTCACGAAAATAGTATCAATAAGCCAAATACTTAGAACAAAAATATCCATATTTAATATACTACGTACATATGTACATACATAGACTCATCGCATCGCTAATTAAGTACGTCTATTGAAGATAATATTGAAATAGAAGTATTCACGAAAATAGTATCAATAAGCCAAATACTTAGAACAAAAATATCCATATTTAATATACTACGTACATATGTACATACATAGACTCACGCCTGTTTCCCGGAGGGGTAGGCAGAGACTACAAATTTACGGAACGCCATTTGCAACGAGCCTGACATATCTCTCTTGCTTCACTCACTCCCATCAATTTCCTCATGCATGCTCTTCTGTACTACGTACATATTACCTACTAGAGGACGCCAGCAGCTACGCCTGCATGTTTTTTTAATTTACCCGTTTTGGCCGATCCCGTAAGAATATCGGGAAATCCCTTCTTAGTGCACCCATACGGTCCCCATGGAACATACATGCCAAATTACAGCTTCCTGCGCCCAATAGTTTCGGCTGTAGCGTGTCTGTCAGTCAGTCAGTAACGCAAGGATTTTATATATTAAGATGTTCGTAAAGAATCATTAGTGTGAATAAGTTTTGACTATGAATAAGCAATGATATTGATTTACATTTTCCTGAAACATTTTTATTGATTGCTAGTGATATCCTTGACATTTACACTTTTGCCTTCTATATATTATTCCACGAGCAAGTAGATCAAATTGAATGAAAGAAATGTACCCCGTTTAACCTCAAACGTGTTCCCATTGGGTTAACTGCTTTATTTATTTATTTACCTTTGCTATCTTCTGGGAAAACCTCGAATCGATACCTTTTTTATTTATCAATTATTTGAGTTCTATTTATAGAAGGGACCAAAACTATTCGCAAGAAAACATCTCGTATAAACCAGTTTTGTATTTAATTAAGTTTCAATTTATTTTATCACCATTATTCTCGCAATTTCCATTTAAGTAGGTTTGTTTTTCATCGACATAATGCCAGTAATAATTCCTCTCATAATGTCGCTAACAATAAGTAGATAACGATATACAATTAATATTTATTTTTGCTTCGAGTTGTCCATACTTGCTTAGCTATAAATAGCTTGATATTATTATGAGTAAATTAAATTTACTTTTATTAACTTTAGCCTGCCCACGGTCCGGCAACGAATAAATTAAGTCGTTTTATACCATGCATATTATGTTTGTGTTTATAGTGGTTTTGCAATGGTTCTTGCATTTATTAACCTCCATATAAAATCTAGTTTAATATTGCAGGATTGCACGACCATGGAAATAATTGGCTCGCCTCAGCTACACGGAGTAAAAAAATGGTGTCATCAAGAAAGGATTGTTCCTTTTTTTTCATCTTTCTGTTCATTGTCTCGACGGCGACGTCTTTTAAAGCTTCCAACAACATAAGGTGCATTTCCCAAGAGTTGTTTAGTCTTTAAAAGAGTAGTTCATACTCATAGCTATTATGATCGATATCGTGCTCTTTACAAACAATATAACAGTTGATTATGTAACTCGTCATATAGAACAAAATATCTAAGTACGACCCCAATTATATTCTAACAAAATATCTAAGACCAAACGGAACGCAGCAAAACCAATATAACAAGCTCTTATTATGGCAGTAGTTGGTCGCTGTTTTAATTAATTTCACAAGAAAACAAAACATTTAAAATATTCATGCCGTATTCAGCGAAGGGCTCGATTTGCATATTTCACTACGAGGGTCCAAGTTTATTGGCGGTCGTGTGTGGTCCTCGGTTTCTATGGTAACGAAGCCATCGCGGTCACAGCGGATCGGCTTGCCGCCTTAACTGATGGACACGGCTAATTGTTAGGAGCGGACGACGACTACGCCGGTCGACACCACTCGCTTCTAAATGTCACTACATGACCGTTAGTTTCATTTCTTATCAGATCTTCTACCAATTAAAACCCAACTTACTGGTACTCGGAATCTCGTAAGCGATAATTATAGTAATTTATTCGAAATATTACCGTAAAGATGGCGTTTATTTTTATCTTCGCCGGGACGTATGGACACGCCATCGCGATTAACTCCAAACTACTCTACGGCTTTAATTGTGTACGCTTTAGCTGATACGCGGCCGCTTGTCACGTAAATTATTTAAGTCATTACTTTCACAATTTTTATAATGATTAGTTTCGTCATGTCTCTCGCTACCGCCGATCTCTAGAAATGATAACGTCTATTTAACTTAGAATTATAACTGTTATGCCTGTCGCTACGTGTAATGTTTTAAAATATTTAAATGAAGACATTTCAATGAAATCTTAAACGTAGCAAAAAGTAAAATTGGAAGTGTCTTTCCGACGTTGGCTCTAGCAAAAGAAAAAGCCGTCTGAGAAATTGAAAAATAAATTAAAACAACTTCGCTTTAGCCGGAGCAAGTTCACTTGAGAAACTATGAAAACTATTCGTTAATAAATTGTAACAACATCTAGCAAAATATTTTTATACAACTTTTTGTTAAGGTCACCAGTCACTCGAGCGTAATATTACACGCATAGCGCATTTTTTACATTCGAAGGCAATGACGGACAAATGCAACAGCGCATGTCAAACTGAACTAATAAAACGTTATTTTTTATGCTAAATATCTGGGTTACACTTCAGTAGATAAGTTGTATAATAAATTGAACTTTTGCTTTTGCTCGAGGCCCTGTCGAGAAACATTTAAGCTACAATTAACTAAGCTTATAAAGAACTGTACAAATCATTTTGTAGGTAACCATTAACGCCGTCATTGATACCCTAAGGATATTGCTAAATGCACCTAGCGCTCTACTGACCATAGTTGCAACATTATGATATTTAGTACGCTTGTTTGAGGTTAGAGATCATCTCTTAGAACACAAATTTGCTATAAAGCTGTGATAAATAAATTAGTCCTTATTGTAGACTATAAACATCTAATATCAATTGATTATTATTCTCACTGTTAAATCAACTGTACGACCTGCTTTAATTAATTAAAATGAAGGATAAAGGTTTAACTGGAAGTATTTACAGGAATTATTACGTAAAACAATTTTTTTAACATGTGGGCACACTGGTGTACAAATATTTTTGAGACGCAATAGTCTCCTTTACATTGTATAATTCAAAATATGACTTCTACTTTTATTAAACTACACTGAAAAATATGTTATATGCTAGATGGTCTTAAAATCTAATGCGTACATCTTATCAGTATATAGTATTTTTCTTCTTACTGTAATTTTAGTTGTCTCACTACTTTCACTCCTCAGTAGACAGTCAGCCGATCAAAATAATTTCAAACCTATCAGTGGCACTGCTGCATACACAAAATAGATATACTTTATATCATCAGAATATAAGCCTCGACAACATCTGATTCATAAAGACCCTAACAAAGTATAATACTCTATTAAAACTATATTCTAATGTGGCCAGAAACTAAATCACGCTAGTCACTAAAGAGGTTAGTTGGTTCTAACAATTTAGGTCAAAGTTACTAATTAAAACTTTTGTTACACACGCAAAACTGCTTTGTTTAGAAAATATCGGGTAACCATGTCGCGTAATGGATCGCGTTTAACTTATAAATCACGTAATTTATGGCGATATTAATGTGCTGTAATGTTTTACGTGTTACGTTCTAGTGAAATTAGACCTTTATGGCTAAAAATATAATTTATTTAAGAAACGCTCCAATTTATAAGTAGGTTACTATGGGACAGAAAAGTTTCTTAGTCAATGAACTTTGGCACAACACAGAACATATGTTTTTAAGATTATGATATTGTTGTAGTATTATTGAGATTCGTAAACAAACTTATAGGGGCTTCTTATGGTATTGTATGAGAACCCGTTTCGCTAATTTGTTGTTAAGATTTTCTTTTTATAATTGCACCTAATTCCGTGATATGTTACACAGATGATATGTTCAAACCTCCAACACCACTTTGTTTTAAAGACTCAATTACTAAGCGCTACTAATGTGTCTCCTCGAAGATGACATGTGTTTCAAATGTCTCTCAACACTGTTCTTTCTGCTATCTGCGTCAGCCATAAATAAAGATAAATAAATCGAGAGACAGCATGCTTTTAATCAAATAATACCAGCCACTAAGGGCTTTTCGTCAGTTTTCACTACAATTTATTCCTCTGATTTCAAAGCACCCACAGCAGAATCTCTTTAACGCTCACAATTAAAACTGAACTTAGAAAAACTAGACTTATTTACTTTGCCATTTAAAGAAGAATTATGCAGCCAGCTCAGGGTAATGTGGAACCATGCAGATAGCAACATCTTATACAACTTAACTTACATCCAGATTAGAAATAAAGCGTACTTACGCGAATGTAAGGAATATTTTCATGTAATCGGGAAGGATCATGATAGAACGTATGGTGTATG
The DNA here is from genome assembly GCA_944739405.2 of Euclidia mi. Lineage (NCBI taxonomy): Eukaryota > Metazoa > Arthropoda > Insecta > Lepidoptera > Erebidae > Euclidia > Euclidia mi. The sequence continues at coordinate 97,741,418 of OX123183.2, read as the reverse complement.
GGAATGGGTAATATTGCTTGCAAGGTATCCTGTTATTAGATTGGCTGATAAATATCATAACCTGTAAGGCGTTAATTTGTTTCGGTTGCGTGCTAGCCGCCATGTTAAGGATGCCAATACTTTAGCTAAGGCGATCACTTTCTAAGGATAGTATTGATGATTATAATAAAATGGCGAAATATATACCTTTGTTCATTATTATGTATTACTGTTTTCAAATGCATTGTACAGCATCGGTTGGATGATAAGGCTTATTTTTAAAACTTGAGCAAAAACTACAAAACTACATGAAATCTATAAGCTCTCTTTTGTAACTTAAACGTGTTGTTTGTGAACTCTATAGCTATCTTCAAATTTAAAAAGTATGAATTATATTTTATAATAACTGAGGTCGTGACAAAATAATGAGCTACCTACTGCATAGTCAATATTATATAACTAGTAACTAGTATTTTATTTACAAGAGCATTATAGTCCAATCAGAGTAACAGAGGAAACGCCGCAAAGATAAGAAAACTTCACACACGCAGCGACTCCAAAACAGTGCTGGTCGTGCAAGTTTCATCACGATGTTACTGCGTGATAATTAACTTAGCTCACCCATTACCCCGTGCGAGACTAGTTAAAAAACAAATAGTGACCAGAGGTGCGTGCCTTGGGGTCAGAATACTGACTTGCCACTCCAACCGACTCCCTAATAGGTTATCTCTGCTGCATATTTATTCAAATGTGTTACATTTATTTAAATTTAAACTAAAATAGAGCTTTATTTATTTAGTCAACTTTGAACTTTGAGATAAGAAAGATCAATATTCAAATGCGGTGTCAATAAAATAAGATTAAGAAAACTGAACGCGTGCTTACCAACTGTTTAGTTAGTTGTAGCATCGGTCGTTGCTCGTGGCTCGTGGGAGTTCGTTTCTCGTGTTTAGCTAAGGGCTATTGGATTTTTCAGGCAGGTTATTTTAATGGCGTATCTTACAAGTATCTTATTATAAAATAAGTACTAAAAATGGTTTATAGTTAAGTCTTTTTTCTATTTACTTGAACATTATGATACGTAGAACTAGCTTGGGTGTTATATCATTCTTTTTGCAATGTGACCTCATTAGCGTCATCCGTAGTATTTTTAAAATTTATTTATTTTAAAATTTATTTATTTTAAAATTTATTTATTTTAATTTTTTTTTTGTGATTTAGTTACCATTTGGTGATATACATTATGCTCAGGCATGTTTCACGTTGTTCGACAAAGCACTTTATACATGTCGTAGTTTCCATTAAAGTGTAAAATATATTTTTAAACGCGCAATATTTTCAGCTGCATATGTTTCTGATATTAAAACATTATACAAAATAATGGATGTCTGTGCACGATTTACGATAATTGCTGTAAAAGTGGACATGATATTCATAATAATGTTTCGTTTTAAATAAATAAAGGAGTTGAAACACTATTCTCTTTTGAAATAAAGGTGCAACATCAACATCGCATGTATTGCTTTAATAAAATAAATACACTATTATTGCTTTCTAAGTAAGATCTCACTTGGTTGTATATCTTCTATTTTTCAATACTTACTCAAATCGTTCACTCTGACGAAATATTTTTGTCAAACAATTTTCCATCTCCGTATCGTAGTTAGTACCAAATAATAGTACGAATAAGAGCAGATACACAAACCCAAAACTTAAAACTTATAATATCCTAGTGACACATATAACACAAGGATTGATGCCTCCATTAGTTGGTTTCTTCACTGGTTGACTATTCTGTGGCCAAAATACTATTCCACGTCAATATACAGGCGTGTTTCCATTAAAGTTTAACTACTTCTTACAGATTTTATCGGCTTTTAATATTTCATTATATAGGTACCTACGTGATGTTATAATATTATGAAAGCTTATATAAATTAAATGCATTTCAATCTCCATAAATATAAAACTGATAGTGCATTATTATTGCACCTAATCATGACAAAGCATTATTAAGGCTACGTTATAGATACTATCTTGGTGTAATTTAGATTGAATTTTATAATGACTGCGTTCGTCAAGGTCATGTTACTGACCAGTAAATAATCAGAACTAATAGATGTGACTGAATATAGTTTAAATGTCAAAGTTCATTTAAATGTATGTAGCTTCATGCCTTTTACATTTCTCTATGCCTATGAATTCAATACAAAGTTCAAACCTTTTAAATTTTGGATTGAATTATTTCTTTAAATTTAAAGGGAATTTCCGCGCTTTAATGTATTTCATTATAGTGGGGGTTTTACAAAAGACAAACAACAGACACAAATACCACCTAGAATCAGAATAACAAGTGGATTACACAAAGTGTACATTTTCGGTTACTTATTTACTTGTACAGGTTCACTTTTTATTCTGTCTGTCCTCCTGAGGGGAAATGACCTAGGCATGGCTTGCCATGGTCTATCTGGAAGGCGTTGAATAGGCTACGGTCTCAGGTCGGCCGGTGCAAAGAAAAATTTTCAGTTCGGGGACTCTCGAGCGGTACCGATTTGGATTGTTCGTGCGGTGCAAGACAAACGATGTCCCATCTTACATCGTGCCCTGCGTGCCCAAAAACTGCGTGCACGCAGGAGGAACTGATGACTGCCTCCGACTATGCAGTCAGCGTGGTTACTTTCTGGGTCTCAAAAATATATAAGTTGCCAGCGATACGCTACGAAGAAGATCATACCGATCTGTCCCCTGACATAGCAGGGGGACAGATCGGTATACCTAATTCAGATTTTCTTTCATGAAATTTTGTTGTGCTTATTTATCATCGAACCAGATCTGTTTGCCTGACAATTCACACTTAGTATTGTAGAATGGCGTGTTTTTGTAACACTACAATGCAGTGTGTATTGTTCTGCACTGAAAAGAATCTGATGTTTATAACATCCGAAGCTACAAAACTATGTCTTTGTCCCATTCAAAACAAACGGCAGTAGTATTTCCCATAATCATATATAATTACTAAAATCGTCGCAATATGTCTAGGTGTTTGAGTCAAACGTTACTAATGAGCAAAAAATAGCGAATTCGTCTTATTTCTAGGTTGCATACCAGGTTTTCGTTGCAGCCTGTGATCCTCCCTTAGTGTTACAAAGGATCAAATAGGAATTCTGAGATTAGCAATCGTTCGATACATAATTGTTATTAATTTTTTTCAATAAACGGTATATCAATATTTCCTAAAGAAAAAAAAGTCAAATAAAACGAAAACCTAGCTACGAAGAATAGTCAATAAATGTTAATATGCATATGTACATACAATCTTTATTATTTATCTAATCCATAAAATAGGACAACAATAATCTGTCAATGTGGCTAAAACAAAAGTCACCTAAAAATACTTTTGAAGTCAGAATATGAGATATCAGGAATCCCTCCCAAGACTCCACGAAGTCTAACATAAAGTAACAGTGATTCATGCTATTACATCATTGTTCAAACATCTTATTCTATGTAATATATCCAGCGTACCAGCAACTTGAGATGAGGCCTATTATTGTATGACATTACAGGGCTCGAGGATACACGACTCACGTCAGTAAGATATCTGTTCTATTCAAGTCAGACAAACGGGTTAGATTTTGAACCGATATCAATATTCAATGGGATCTTGTCATCCTTACCAATGCTATAAATGCAACTATGAGATTGTTACGCTTCCACAACACCCACAATGATGAAATTTGGTACGTACTTTTTGTTTGCTGTCGAAGTGTAATCTTATGTGAGAAAAGAAGAGTCAGGCTCGAAGTCTTCACAAGTGCTCCGAAGCACGGTAACGTTCCAATGTACAGTCGCGGTCTGAAAGTGTTTACCACCTTAAGGCTTATAATTGCATGAACACATCAATTACACAAGGACGACGATATTGTACTAGGCAACCAATCTATGATAACATGCGTTGCGTAGCAACTGGTGTCAATAACGATTTATTATTCCACATTTATTATATACGTTCATTTAATTACAAGCGTGGTATTTACAATAAAACTAAAATATTTGTAGTCTTCAAATAATGTTATTTTAAACTTGCTATTTACGATTTTGGTATTTGTAATTAATAAGTTTATCAAATGACTTTTACATTGACAGATTATAATGAAAGGGATGGCAAAAATACGACATCCTGAATATAAAACCTTTTTGAAAAAAATACAATATTATTTATATCGTCTAGCGTAAGACTGCCTCGTTGGTCTCGGGTTCATTTCGCGGGTCAGGCTCGGAAAATGTTGCTAAGGTTTTCTGTTAATAATTTCTTAGTGAGAATTAATTAGGAATTTCTGTTAAGAAATTCTTAATAAGTAGCCCGAAGTTGGCGGTGTTTCACCCCCGTGCATCAGAAAGCACTTTAAGCAGTTCCGGCTGTCATGATCTATGGCAGTCATTAGTGGGAAGTCAATGCCATCAAATATACCTACTGACTACTGGTCTAACCTTAGAATCATGTTAGATGGCAGTCGCTCCGTGTAAAACTGATATCCAGTCAAATCTCGGTAGACCAGAAATAGCAGGCCCTGGGCGCCGAAGTGCAAGATTGAAATGCAACTAAGAAAATGCTAGGATGATGATGATGATGATATCGTCTAGCGAAAATCAGGGCGCGGTCAGACTGTGAGCTATAATGATTGTGGATAGTATGTTAGTTACGTTAAGGCGCATTCTGATCACATAAGTGAGCTTTTGTTTAGATAGTGTGTGCCCTTAACCAGGCAAATCGTGCTTTATAAAAAAATAGGCAGAAATAATCAAAAATAAATTCAACACATATTTTTGGTTAATAAAAAGTTTTATTAACGAATATAGCCTCCCTCAGCAGCCATAGCATAAATGCAATTCTGTCATTATGTCAAATTATTTCATCGACCTAAAAATATTCATATTCTTTTTGTTTGAATCGATGCCTTACCAATGATTGAAAAGTAATAAGTACTCAGATATAGCATTTTAGACCTTGCTGAAACCAGCGTGATAAAGAATGTAATTTGAAAAGTGGTAAACATTTTTAGACCGCGACCGTACATACCAACCACCCATCCGAGTGGAGACCGTTGTCAACGTTGCTTTACTTTGCCGGTATACTACTCACGTTATTTCAAGTTACGCTATTAGCCCTACATAATAAACATGGATCTCAATGAAGGGTATCGGATTATTTTCAGGCCGATTTGTCAGCCAACTGATACTCTCCTACCTACTCCTAATAAGTACTTAGGTATCTGTCTAGTAAAACATTTACTTCGAAATGTGTGCAAGAACCAAAAGCCTTGCCTAGGACGTATCCAATGACATTTAGCTCGTGCAGAGTACCTAAAGTAAACTATAATAGTGTATAATAAATTAACATAGCAATCCAACATTAATTTTGTCATTAACAAGCCTAACAGCAATAAACTTTTTTGTATGAACTTCTTGCCAGGGTTGCCACTTATAATATAACATTATAATAATTCGCCATTTAGTTTCTGCATAACATTTAATTAATATAATATATGTAATTAATCATAGATTAATTTCAATATTAATAGAAAACTATTAATAAATACCTGCTAAAAATATTTACCACTGTTTATGCAAACTATTCAGGATTTCATTATTCCAATACAGCTTTGACATTCGTTTTATATCAATCGCAGAGATATTAATTCAAACATCTTCCGTCATGGAAATGGTTTCGTATACAATATTTTCTCTTTATCCCGAACACCATGAGAATGTCTCAAGAGACCATCATCATCTTAGAGTCGTACCAGTTACGCTTCAAAACCTCCGTCTTAGAGCCAGAGACCGCTGAATACCAAGGATCATAGATATAGTAATCAATTATCTTATTTATATTGCTATACCAAGGATAGATATCCTTGGTACTCAGCTACTATTTTTCGATACACGACATACTAATAGGGCAACCCTGCTCACATTCGCTTAAATTCACATATCGTTGACAAGACATGTAACACGACCGCTCATTAGTTAGCAATAGCTAATGGATTATGGCTGTCTCGCCCCACCATGGGTCGTTTATGAGTCAGAACGTTGCGTGGGTGATATTAATTTCTCGTTGCAGCAATAGTAGTTGCCGTTATGCCGTTGCTAATAAATAATTGTTCATTTGCTGGAATGGCAAATATGAGTACGGCTGGATTGTTTTGGTGAGGTTAATACGCAGCGTAAGAGCAGTATTTACTAAATACAATAAATTTAGTTAGACTGTATTGTGTCGATTGTAGTAAAGGTTTGAAAAGGAAGGTATTGAAAGCTCAATTCGTTATGATTGCAGTAATATGAAAATAGAAAAACGAGCAACCAGTAAAAAATATAGAAATCTTCTCCTAGTTAGTAATTACATAACGTCTTTAGTGAATTTTCTTCATCGATGGCAATGAACCTTGAAGTATATTGTAAAGAAATTCCATCAATCTAAGACCAATTCCAACCTATTATACAAGTAACTCTGTCTAACAAAAGTATGAAAAGTATACTACCTACTTAGTTTACGCATTCTCTTTGTCCATGAGGCCGCGACCTTAGACGCGCTCCAGTTATAACGAGAAGGTGAAGAGATTCATCTACGTTGAACTTCGCGTATATTACTAGAAACTACCTGCTTATGACAAAGGCATGACAACGAACGCTCATGCTAAACTATAATATAATAACCCGTAGTTGGCTTGACTTGTAGATGTCCAGCAGGTATGTTCGGCGACCATTGGGTAGATCTAAATTGGGCGGCGATAATCACTTACCTTTAGGTGACCCGCTTGCTCGTTTGTCAAAGTATGCAACAAAAAAAACTATACGCCCATCATGCAGTTCCGTTTTGTTACCCAAAGCATGCAATGTATGTTTCAGTGGGAACAATTTTAGTGTCAGCACTTCTGAATGACATAATCGCTAAGAAATGTGAGTGTACAACCCTTCAAAGTTACACATACCCGACCTCGTAGAAACCCTCATGATTCAAGTAAACTGTAGAATTTATCGTAATTGAAAAGTAAATTGGAACCGCCTCAAGCTTACTACTTGCATTCAAATTAAATACCGGTGTAATCAATCGTAACCGAATGCGGAGCCATTATTGGTATTGACTACCACTTCCAGTAATGACCAGTGATATATGTGACGCATATCTATTACGAAGTTCGTTTATTCTTTGCACCAATTTCACAACGGTGTCTAAAGTATATTTTGGAAGCCATTTGTCATCATTATTTGTTTACGTAAGGCTACCAATCCGGTTGATTGTGCTCTCAAAGGCGACTTTACTCCATTTTAAATGATCGATGTTGTCGCTTGATCATTTTTGCGATCGTAATAGATTGCATAGCATTTGAGAGATATTTTCGCCAAATGCTTGCCTACTCTCACTTTTCTTATGAGCACCATTTCAAATTTTGATTCTTTATTTCGTAATTTCTTGTTTCTTCGCTTCAATTGTGACCTTGTCTGAATTTAATTATCAACTTATTTAATAATAATATTTTATCTCTTCTTAGATTAAATCTACTAGACGACTCACCCACAGGTGCAGCCACGGACAAAGTCTAACTAGACATAATCTGCTTACTAACATTGTAGTAAGTAACTAACATGCGGTATACCAAACGGTAGTACAAGCAGCAAACGTGAAACTTCTAATCGGCCAAGTTGGCAGTACAGAGAGTAATTTGCATAGTTTAACAATTACTTGGCACATTCTTTCGTAAGCATCTTGATATCGCTTTAACAAAGAAGGAACTGTTCGTCGGTTCGTGACTTTCGTTCGATCCGCCGTATGCATGTGTTTGGGATATATTATCGATGTTGTATGCACTACACATTTGCATATGTTACGGCAAACAAAGGCTCATATTCAGTGACGTATTCGGCAAGTAAGCCCTTTGACAGAAAGTAGGAATTTTGACTCGCTATGACCCAAATTAATTTTAGCAATGTGGACATCTTTTTTAAGATATTCCTAACCAAATCTTTCTTCAGCACAGACTTGTGTCTTTATTATTTCACCTTCTTGCATAAAAATAACCAAACACAATATGTTGATTATACATAGCTGGCAATTCGTAAATTATAATATTTTTTAAAGTTTGGTGTACCTTACACAACGAGGTGAAAAGTTTATAATCAATCAATATGTATTCGTTAAAGTTTAAACCACGTATTCAATTTAAATTGTTTTTCGGGATATATACCACGTACCTTTGTTTGGAGTAACCGATATTTCGGCACTGTTGCAAGCGCCATGTTCACGGATGTACTGATGGTATTGCGGGTGGATGACCCACCCGCAATACCATCAGTACATCCGTGAACATGGCGCTTGCAACAGTGCCGAAATATCGGTTACTCCAAACAAAGGTACGTGGTATATATCCCGAAAAACAATTTAAATTAAGTTTAAATGACCACGAAAGTTTAAATTCCTATATCACGTATTCAATTCTATTGTAGATCAACTTACTCAATGATTTATTATTATTTTCAATCTTGCAACACTAGTTGTTCAAAAGCGGTTAACAGCGAATTATTTAAGCGAAATATACATGTAATAATCGGTTAGATTCTCTTTAAGCTATGCATACGAGAAATGTGCATTGTTTAAATGCATTAACATCTTTTATGAGCTTTAATATACCTATTATGAGGCAATTTAATAATACATTAAACTTCAAGTAATTTATTTAACTACTTAAATTAGTAATAATTAATCGGAGTCACCGCCCAGAGCTAAGTTTTCTCTTACAGACTTTTGCAGTCCACTGCTACTTGGGTTAATTTGCTTACTATAGCTTCTGGCCAGACGTGTTATAAGGTTTGATGTCGAGTTTTCCGTCTCTTTACAAAGGTACCACCAATGAATACAGATTTACATAGAAGCGCAGTTCTTAACGAGGGACTGTCTCCAGCTTATTAGCTTTGTGACATTGACATTCTGTAATCTTAGTCTGTCACCACACAGGCAATGTAACATGGTTAAACGTTTTTTAAATTAAGATTAGGTCTTAAATTAAGACTAGTTATCATCGGTTTTCTTTCAATCTTAAAATGTCAACAATACAAACCTATACAAACCTAATACTTAATTTTCCATATTTTAAACAAAATTTTCTATTCTTCTGCTATTGTTTGCGCTAATAAGAGACTAATATACATTAAAATTTGTTTAGCAACATTTACAATAGAATGCGCATAGTGACGTTCGTAATCGTTATTGCTCGTTGGTCTTTTATTGATGTTTTTCATGTTTAACAATAAGTTTTTGTGGTCGGCACGAGTGCAAGTATTAACTAAGTACAGCCATTCATATTATTATGTTAATTTACACAACATGAAATTGAAATTTAAGTACGCACTGCTGCTGATTTCTGCAAGCCTAGTAGTGTTTTAAAACTTGGGTTGAACCTGCACTAGAATATTCATGATTGAGAAATTCTTTTGGACTTTAGCGACTTGTAAACTTACTAATATTAATGCAATGCATCTTATTTACAAATAAATGCGAAAATCCACCGTAGCCACGTAAAGTTTAGAATAGGTACATAATATGTTTTATAAATTTAAATTCTTTGGTTATAGGAATTATTTCTGTTTACACAATCATATTGAATGTCTTCTTGATCTTGTTTGTTATCTTGAACTTGTTAATTATAAAAAAGAGTAGGTACGATATTCCATCTGGCGTATAAAACAACTCAATTGTAAATTCCCATAAATTTGTGTATAAATATTATATGTAAACTACCTAGTAGTCTCATAATGTTTAAATTCCCAGTGAATACTCCCAACTCGACTTCGTATGTTGAACCTCTGCTAGAGTCGTATGTTTCTTATCCAACTTTGATATACATTTAAACTTCAATCTCTTTTCCAAACGCCAATTGTTTATCACTTATTCTGAAAACTTATCATAACAAACTAGTGGGCGTACCTACACAAAATAGTCTAAAAAAGACTACGGCTAAGTGCAGTCCCCTTTGTATTACAAACTACATGACTTTGTATTATAAATGGTGGCTGTATACAGGGTGTCGTAAAGTTGCGCACGCGTCGCACCGGGCGGCCTCCTCGTCACACGTCTTTATGACCACATTACATACCGAGACGAAACTACATCCTAAATACACGAATAAACAAATATGAATCTTAAGCACGTAGTTTTAAAGTCTAAATTCATAAGAAAATTGCGGTCCAATCTAGAGCGTTATTGATGATCTGATTAAATATCGATCACAGCAGTTTAAGTACTTTTGTTGAACGTATTTGACTATCATTTCTATGCTGATTTGGGTACTTAGGGTATATTATAAAGCTATAAAAATTCATGGCATACATTTAATTTTCTAATATGAAGTAACATGTGTCTGAAATATTGGACCAAAGGTTACTCGCCAGCCATTCTTACTCTGCTCACGAATAAGAATGTCTATGATTGCGCACAACTTTGGGATTATATATTACTCAATTCAAAGTAAATATAATTTTATTGCAATTTAAATGTAAAGAATTAAAAATCTTGCACGCAGCTGTTCTTAAAATCCTCTCTGTAAATGCAATAAATATATAAAATAAAATAAAGACCATTCTATTTCTCGTGAGTCATCACCAAATTGCAATCACAATAATCTATAAATCTAGAATCGTTGACCTCTTAATCAGGGCACTGTTAAATGAAAACGTGGTCCATTGTCGATTCGTTCTCCTGTTAGGCGCCCTATACACAATCGGAGTCTAAACTCTATGACCTCACGACGCAGCGCCATTCCCGGTAAATTGACGCTTTAATAACTCCTTAACTTGCACATTACTTAGAGATAAATGCAAGAAAATGGGAGTAATTAACGGGTTGTTCTTTGTCACCATCGGAAAAGTTATATAAATTGTTGTGAACTATTGTTCTAATTTACAAAACGCTTACTCGTTTCGTATTAGTAAAGAATGCGTATGAAATATTAGATGCAATGCAAGTATTGTGGCACTTACGTAGAAGCTGCATTCAGTCAGTCATTCCCATAGCAGACAGTAATTTTTCATTGTCTTATTGGTCAAGTCATGCCAATCGTGGCTTGTTATAGAGACTTTGACGATCGCTTTATGGGTTGGGAGTTCAGAAATGTTCGTAACTACCCGGGTGGTTACAATAATGGTCATCATACAGTCTTTGAAAGCCAGGATTCTGATCACCAGAGGCCTCAACATAGGGCCATCTGACCGGCAGACTATTGGTCTGTCCACCAGGCTATCATTGATCTTCAGAGCCACGATTAATACAATTTCTAATAATCATCATCACATATCTTTTTTTAGGGTTCCGTAGTCCACTAGGAACCCTTATAGTTTCGTCATGTCCGTCCGTCTGTCCGTCCGCAGCCTAGCTCAAAGACACCTGGTGCTAGAAAGCTGATATTTGACATGAATATAGACATAAGATATTGCAACAAAACTGTAGAATAAAATTTAGGAAAATATTTTTTTTAAGGGTATCTCCCCTACATATATAGTGGGGTTGAATTTTTTTTTTGTTGAGTACCCCATCATGTGGGGTATCATTGGATAGGTTATAAAAAAATATTATTAGTTTGCTCAAATCATTTTTCGATCAAGTGATTGGTTTGTCAAATATCAAGCTTTGAAGTGAAAAAAATTGTTAGACTCAAGTGTCCCCCCCCTCTGCCGGCTAAACTATTAATTTGGAAGAGGTGAAAAAAATCACAAATGTAGTACATATAACGAATTTAAAAGGAAAACTATCACGGCTAAGTAGATATCACTAGTGTACGAGTAATCGTCGGTTAACTTATAAATACCTATTTCTGTGAGTTTACATTGGGCGCGCTGGCTTAATCTTAAAGATATACGTACCTACGTATGTAATGTACTACGGTACTACGTATGTATAGTAGTAGTATATCTTGGAAACCACATTTTATGTTTTCAATACTTAACTGGATACATATCTAGTATTTTTCTAAACAAAACTTAGGTTCTTATAATAGTGTTATTAAAATTATTTTTTCAGCAAAATAAACAGTCGGATTTGGTGTACATTTATACCCTTTGCAGCAAGTCATTATGGGCAACTACGGAACCCTACATTGCGCGTGGCCCGACACGCACTTGGCCGGTTTTTTTATATGTACCTCGTCCTGACTGACATATTTCAGTACCACAAAGCATAAGAATTTATTTTTTCGCACTATGGCTAAATCCTGTGTCGCGAGAGACTTCACAAACATACAAATAACGGACAAAATGAACACCCAGACTCGAAACAACAATTTGTAAATCACACAAAGTGCTGTCTCGTGTAGGAAGTGGCGCGGCGGGGGTTTCCTTTTATAACGTAGGTAGACACATATTAGTCAAGGATGTTTAAGATGTTCATCCCTAAAGGGATAAGATAGCGGTTGAAATCTTGCTAGAAATTCGGACAACTGCTAGTTGATATCTAATTTTAAATGATCCCGATTGTAGATCACAGTAGGTACTTGGCAACTAGTAAGTACTGAAGTGAGAACAGAATTATAATACAGAGAAAATGAAAAGAAGTCAAAACAGTACCTGAACAAGAACATAAAGTATAAGCGGTGTTCAAAATATCTTGATTACAACTAACTTTGTGCTCTAGTTTAGCGTAAAGGAAAATCTAGATCAGTAAAATGAGTTATTTTACGTAGCCACTTTATTGTTGTACTCATAAATTTCAAAGTATGTTAACGCGGTATAAATGGGGTACGATACATTATTATAAATCATGGGTGGTAGCTACGTTTGTTGGAATTATGGTACCCTTATTTTTTTTCGGATGTTTTTACATAGTCGTTGTATATGTATATATCTATTGATTTAAGTGAGTTTTGTGTGTACCTCATACTGATAAGATGTTTTCCTTATTATTATGCTTCATTTTTGTTGAATAAAAAATTTATTTAGAGGACCAAATACTTTAAGATGGCTCGTTACACCCAAACCTACATTATAACCTACCCTATTATTAAATATACAATAAACCATTTTCTTATTACCTGGGAACCATTGGAAATCGAATACGATTCATTATGATGGCCAGTTGAAAAATCGCTAATCCATAAGCTAATGCTTTATCGTCTGCTATCTTTTATAAAACAAAAATTGTTCGTAACTTATTAATAATTACTTTAACGTTTTATCCATTAAGCCAACCTTAATACTCTAGGCAACATCGCAATGAGATTTCGTTATTAAACTTTTCATCAACAATCTTACGTCACGGTAAATCTCATCCTGTTAGAGCGAGAGAGCCGATAAATAATCAAAGATTAGAAAGAAACAGAGTGTCGCACATTAAATCCGAAGAGGTAAGTTGTAAGTTATTTCATACTGCCTCGTTCTAATGAACGTCATCATATTATTAGACACCTGACAGTTCTCACGTTTGAAGAGGCTCGAGACTTCGAAACGAGAATTGCTCGCGTGGGCAGGTCCTTATCTCGACTGCCGGGATAAAGTTTTAGTTCAACACAATATTGCTTGTCATTTTATTGTAAATGAAATAAATGGCAGGAATATACAAAACAGAGAATAGTGGACAAATTGTACCTTTAATAGAGAAACTGGTATAGCATGAGCTGGGAACGTACAAGAAGACCTCCGTTATGTCAGTATTATATTATATTATTTTCATAATGATGAAGAAATTGCATGCATTTTTTTTCGTATTTAGGCAAAGCGACAGTGTAAACATTTCAGCCTTCTACTTTTTAAGCCTCATTAGTTTAGCCTGCTGACAGACAGACAGACGGACAGTGAAGACTTAGTAGTTGGCAGTTTAAATATGACCCCAGAAAAGCCTAAAAAGTATCGTTAAATTTTGTTGCTAGTTAAAAATACTGCATGATTTAAAGTACGAAAATCAGTATTTTCGATAGCAAATTAACAATGTTCAATCCTCCTCGTAGCCAATAGCCATGATATTAAGAAGGATATTATTCATAATTCGAAATACGAATATTAATGACCTTTTTTAGTTGTTATGGCTAGGGAAAAGCTATCCCATATCCCTTTCAGTTAATGTATTAAAGACTACAACTTATTGCGTGGCAACCGTAACCCTATTCTGTTTTGTCAAGTACAGCAAGTTTATTAAATAAATACGTACATCTGTCTGGGTGATGAAACAGCGTCAGTCACGATAGCTCACCATGTAGCCAGTCTCAGCTATCAAAGTTTATGTAATACAAATAGCATGTACACAAACACAGTAGAGCAGACCACCCGTAGAGAGGTCGGTATCACTTACCAACTTTATTTAGGCGACCGAACAAAAACTTCTTACAACACGAACGTATAACAACAGTTTTTCCTTACACACCTACCTACCTACATTACTCTATAGTCTATAGGTACCTACATACATTCGATTGCATCACGAAATACTTTTTCCAAAATTTTATACGCACGGACATAATAGCGGTCACAATGACCGCAAACATTGTTATTGCGAATCGAATTAGAAAATATGCGTGAACGAACCTGTATCTATTTAATTCTATGCAACACCGAGAGAACTGAAATCGTTTCATTGTAAAGCGGATTTCATATTTGCTTATTCCCGCCGATAAAAACTCAATTCGGTTTGAGGTTGCGGCCAGCGAGGAAAGCGAACAACACAATGGCTTGTTTCGTAAATTCTTAATTGATAAACTGATAGATCTATAAAATGTGAAGGCTGTTTCAAAGCATCTGTTATTCTGAGAGAAATTTGATACAGCCGACATTTCATGCTACGTTTTTGCTTTAGTAATTATTGTTTGATGTTTAAATTTATTATTCATGGATTCAGAGTAATTACCATAGCTATTATGGACGTACTTTAAACAATTCATTTTGATATTATCGTAGCGAAAAATTGACGAGCAAAGTTAATAAAACGCCTACGTTCGCTCCCATCCCACATTCTAACAAAAAGGTCATCCTAAAATTAGGATGATAAAGCTGCCGCGATTTTCATGAAAACATGTTAGAGGTTGGATCCAATTACTTCGGGAGTGGTGAAGGCTGATGATAATAATATAGTTTTAGATGAACGTATGTAAATTGTTTGTGATCAGGAGTAAACACCAATGACAGTACTGAGTCAGATTTATTTCGTTCCCGGGTTATAACTCAGGCCAATACGTGACCGATGCTCACGCCCACGCTTACATAGAAATTATCCACGACCGAAACGTTATCACGGTGAAATGGTAGCTTATTTCACGTATCGCACTGCCGGGGTCGGTCACCTAATATTGGCTAAAAGGTCGGTCGCTAAAGGTTAGTTCCTGTCGCCAGCGGCCAACTTTCTACTGATTGTAAACTAGTGCAATGGCTGCATAGAAAGGTCGTGCTGTCAAAAATGCATGCTACTTTCTTATTGCATAATGCAGACCAGCTGATACGTGTATGCGAAATGAGAGGTTTCGTTCGCATGCATCGAAAGTGTAGCTGTAATTCAAATGTCGTTTTTACGTTTGTACGGAATACGGTTTCTCGGTTTTATTTAACTTGAGTCTGAGTTGTTTATCTACGAGTCATAAGCAGACAAAGGGAAAGGGCTAATGTAATGTAGATAAGCGATGGTCTGTTAACCTCTCGTATTGTGCAACGTTATCAACTGTTGCAACTCACGTAAAGCTAGGTTAGTTATATTCATCATGAAGAAATGCATTGTTATGGCAGTTTAAGCTATATCATAATACTTATGTTGATTGCGATTCAGGCCACTAAACAATACCTGTATATTGCTTTAGCATTATTTTGCATCTCAAGCAAGTTTATTACAATTCTATTCTATTAATTTCATTTCAGTAGAAAGAACATCTCTTGCTTATTCGCTCCAGCGGTTGCACAGTAACTCAATCATATTTTTAACAACACAAAAATTTATAAGCGTAGGTAATATATTTTTTGCAGAGATTACTGTACACTTTTTCACGTAGCATGCAGCTTTAATAAATCGCCATCATTAAAAGCGAAACGATGTTCATCGAACAAATCCGGATTTAATTTAAAAAGTCGTTTATTAACAGCAGCGTGACTCTAGAGGCATATAAAAGCATATAAGTAGGCATATGATAGTTATTTCAGGTTTATTACGCGTAGATAAGTATAATAAATCATTTAGTCAGAGGTCTGATTGATGCAAATTACATTGATGTCGTCAAACGCGTTCGATTAAATGATATAATGAGCCATTAAATAGATTTATAGCTTCCTATTTAAAATGTTATAAAACATTACACACCTCAACATTGATGTAAGTAAATAATCCAAAAAAGATGCCGCCGGGCTTTTTGCGAGGATTATTGAAGACGGTGAGCGTGAGACCCGTAATTTATACCATACCAGTTGTAATGACCAATAAACTATACCCGGAACTTGCGGACGATATGAAAGAAAAATTCATTCAGTTGATGGGAGTGGATTGTGCGCAATTTGCACTGTTATGAACACTATGATCAGTATGATCACTATGAGTGCCCTCTATGAGAAAAGTTGGATCGTCTGTACCCACATTTCATAAGCCGCTTAGCGACTTTAAAGGACTGCGAACTGCGATAGCCGGTATTGCGTACCCTCTCCTTAAATGGGAGATGGTTTTATTTTTGTTGCATTGTGTGCGGATGCGGATTTTACGTAAACTTTCTACTTATACGATTCAACCATGTCATTACATCAGCGCGCGACTTAAATGGACTTTAAACGCTGACACTTACAGGGACCATTTATGTCAAACAATTAAATGTAGTTAATTCGAAATTGGTGTGATACGACCATACCAACACCTTACAAGACTCAAATCTGTCAGACAAAGATAAATACAGTGAGTTATACTTACATATTTACTCCCACGTTTTTAAACAATAGAGTTTGGGAGTCGTAAAATACAGAAGAGTATTTGAATATAATACCTGAATTTATTGTTTCTTAGTCTGTGTTTTGAAATTATCGGCTTTTCAATGCTCATTAAAATCGGATACTTGACTTTAATGTCTTTGCGCTCTCCCACTTGCGGAGGATGATGTTGTCCAACTCATGAGAATTACGCCCATGCAACGGAACGGAAATCAAGTTGCAAAATATACACACCCCGCCCTGACATTAAACACTGCTACTGTTTAATTAAACTTCCTTATTGCTAACCACTTTCTATACTATAACTACAGGAATAGGATTTCTGGTTAACGTTTCATAAATTTCTTCCATTTTCTGTTCTCTATAATTACATATCTATGCCCAAACGCTTAGATTTGTCTTATAATTCACTGATCGCAAGCTTGCTCCAATAAATGTCATAATAAAATTAATTAATATACCGCTTGTATCCGAAAGGTTTTAAACACTAATCGTGCTACATTTCACTCGGCGGATTAGTCGGTGACAATTGCAACATTCGATGGTAGCATACAGCGCATATGTTGTAGCTTTCTCTTCAATTGATATCCTTAAATAAGACTGCTTGAAATAGGTATGTCATTGTGTAATAACTCAACAATGTCGGTTTGGTAATGTCGAGCAGCGAGAGTAGGGGCCGGTGAATCCCACCCACAACAGACGTCCGTGTATCGTAAGGTAAAAGGCATTTTATAAGTCGCACTGGTACTGATCAGTGCGGAAAGCTGCTCGCCTTCACTGGCCAGTCGCAATGCCGAACAATATATTCTTATACGCGTACCCTACTCAGAATGAACTCGAAATATTCCGCTTGTTTTCTTTTTGCGCGCTCCACCAAGGTCGCGATGTGTCTGACGAGTTCATTGAATCACATTCCTGCATTTTAAATCCGTGTTGCTTTATTATTAATCCATCAAGTTTTTATTACATTTCACAGCTAATTTCGTTGACGTAGCGTCAATGTTGCTAGGTGACAAAAATTTATAACCGCTATTAGATAACTTTATAGCTTCTCCAATATGAGTGTGGTAATATTTTAATGCTAAAAGTAGATGTTGTAACTTCATTCACAAAGCGTTGCTAAAGACATCGTAAAAGGTTTACTATGCGTTTAGTGCAGCGTTTTGGACTTAGCTCATTTATTATCTATTAGTGAACATTAGATTACAAATGCGATAAGTACTTAGTATTATAATATGAAAACTCAAGATTAATTTTGCAAGTAAAACTATTCAGCGTTCAACAATAATGAATACAATTGCAGGTAAGCGGTTTAATTAAAATTGCGGTCTAAAATAGTTTGTAATTGGTGTGCGTAGTAAACTTGAACAACAGCACGAAACAGGCTTAGTACGTCCGGTAGGTACTGATTCGTTACTTCGAAATAATTAATTGAGCAATTGTAACTTGCCTACTTAATCTTGGGCGTCAGATAGAAGGGTTGTGATAGCTGTAGGTCTGATAACGGGTTAATTACGCGACACATTGCGAAAGTGTTGCTGCTACAAGTATTCCCATATCTTCATCGGGGCTACAAAAACTGGTTGGTTGTTGCAAAACTGTTGGCACGTAAATTTGCCGCTGTCCAACAACAATGGAACAGTGACTGTAAACAAAACAACTAAAGCATTAGCATTCGGTTACGAGACGAAAGGCCTCGTGTTGCAATGCCGTAAAGCGAGAATGTAATTAATCGATATTTATACGATTATTGTGTCAAATCTCAATTATATAATTTGAATACTGGCTAGGAGATTATTGAAATCTCTTAGCAGGGGACCGTTGGATTGTTAATTGTGAGCAAGACGGCTAAGCGTGACAGTTATTATTTTCTATTCATATCAGACACGTTTTAACGTTCAAACTTAAGATTTATCTTCGGTTTATTAGACCTGCGCAGCAGCGATAGCCTAGTGGAGATACCAACAGACTGCCATGCAGAGGGTATCAGGTTTGAATCCACGGCGCTCACCACAAACTTTTCAGAGTTAGTATTTAATTGCTAACCGAGCAGACGCATCGCCTGATGGTAAACAATTACCGCCGGCCATGGACACAAGCAACACCACAGGACACACAAGTGCGTTGCCGCCCCTTGGGGTTGGGAAAAAGGATAGGATGAGGAGTGGGATGAGGGAGAAGTGCCTTGAAGAGCACGTTAAGTCGTCGGTCCCGGATGTCATGAAGATCTTTGATAGTCGTTGTAGGGAATCAGTACCTCTAAATAAACTGACACTAGTATAAAGCATGGAATATCAGAGGTCAGACAGGCAGTCGCTCTGTGGAAAGATAGGCATTATCTTTAGCATACGAGATATTAAAAAAGCCTTATTAAAAAAAGCATAAACCAATAATAATATCAGGTATAATACCCACTTGACAAATTGTGAGCACTTCGTACCACTTATTTTTATTTGAGCCGGTTTATCAAGCTAATTAAACACATGGTCACATAAGAAATTAGTTGCTCGTGAACATATTCAAAGCAACGATTTACTCATAATAAATCATTATTGAATAATCTAAAACATACTGTTTAATTGCTTGCTCGATATATCATTTATGACTGATTCAATTGGCCAAGTAAGCTCGCTTCATTATGAAATCGCTGTCAGAGTTCAGACGTAGTAAATTAATTTCACTGGTGTTGAGATATGGTGCTGGCGATAAAAATGTAGTGTCTATTCGAAAGGTGATCACTGATTGAGTAGAGGCTGTGTGTTAGTGTATTAGTGATCTGTAAAATGATAAATTGGGGACTAAGTATCACATAATAAAATGTTTCTTAAATTGGAGACAGTGCTTCATTTGAAATTTTGCATGTTTCTAACAGTAGTAATAGGTAACAATTTATTTAAAGGTAACTTATTTATACATAAGAAACAACAATAAGAACATGCATTTTTACAACACATGCAACAAAATACAACAGTATAAGCCTATGCAGCTTTTTAATATTTCTGTAGTTTAAGTCTCATTTAAAAATATTTAGAGTTCTTTGCGTATTTCATGCATGTGGCAAGCTCATTACTGTTTCTTCTAGTTGCCGGTATCGTTTAGTCGATGCAATGCTAGAATTGTGTCAATCCTGTCTACTTTAACCAGAAATAAGTTCTTACTAAACTTTCTATAACCGTTACTAGGCATATGAGCGATCTAAGGCACGTGTTTCCTTCCTATTTCATCCATTAAGAGAGGCGTGAAAAAGATAAGAGATATCGCAAGGCCGTCAAAGTGAGGGCTAGCATGCCACTTTCGCAATATCGGTAGGCGGCGGTTAAAGTGAATTTCGCTATTGGACTTCTAAACTATTTGCCACGAAACAACGTGAAGTTAAAGTAAAAATCGCTTCGGTTTATACCTGACTACATAATTTAGTCACAGTTATTTATAATTACTAGACGTCGCCAGTGGCTTCGCCCGCGTCAATTATACATATAAATCTTCCTCTTGAATAATTCTATCGATTAAAAAAACCCGCATTAAAAGCCGTTGTGTAGTTTTTAAGATTTAAGCATACATAGGGACAGACATTCAGAAGACAGACTTTGTTTTATACTATGTAGTGATATTGAAAGTCTCAAAATTTTTGAGTACCTACATAACGGAATATATAACCTGAAATCGATTTCCAAATATCTCTTCTTTATATTTTCATAATTTAATAAATTTACAACAGTTTAATCTATCTAGATTTGTATAAATTCAACGACCAACTCCAAGCCTTTCTCATTAACAGCCGTGTCGTGAGCAATTAAACAACACAGTTACTTACTGTAGCCTTACACCACAATAACAAATTCGTAATAACCGTAGCATACAAACATCGACACGCCTTAACTCGAAAAACTTATAAAACTTATAAAATCTCAGGCACGTTTCAGCTAAGTAACTATTTAGTTGCAGTACACGAGATAAGAGTGCGTTGTCAAAGTACCGAAACCGTTATGTTTACAATTTACTTACTTAAAATAGAACATCCGTAATTCTCGGAACAATGTTCTTGCGTTGGCGTGTGTTGCAACTATATACTTATGAATTATTGTACCATTGAAAGCTGACTGTGAGTTATTCGCGACAGTCAATTCATAGAAAGTTTTTTGAGACACCGCACGTGCTCGTATGTCATAAATTGTAGCTTTAATAAACTTGTTTTGGCATGTTCGAGTGAAGATATGTGCTGCGACTGTTCATCTTCGTTGCCTTTTAGTACTTACCAGGAAAGCAGCATGACCATGTAGTAAACAATCAATAATTATTAATCTTTTTATTTAACAACGGTCGGTTGTTCCCATACAAAGTAGAGTCTGTACCTACCTACAATGGTAATCAAGCAACTATAATCATACTTAAACTTTCTTAAAACAAACTTATCATAGCCTTATATACATATATACTATAATTACCTACACCCAGAGCCAGAACAATACACGGTAATCAACAAAGATTTGTCGTGAGTAGGAATTGAACCTACGACCTCCAGCTTCGCAGTTAGTCACCACTTAACCCTAGTACTCTTAGTAATTTATTCACTTTAAAATCACAGCTGAGATATATTCTGTGTTTAAATACAACGTGAACCAAAAATTAAACTGAAAAGTACCACACATAGTCACAGATTTCTGTATAATTCAGTGTAGAAATCGACTTGCATATGCTAGTAGAGAGCTAGTGATTAAACGACTATATTCTCAATACACTACACATGCATCTAACAACAACAATGACCGCAATAGAAACTCCAACATCTGTAGTGTCTGACTAACAGTATCCAAACTAATTATTTATTCTACGTTGGTGGTATTGAGGCTTTCACACTCAGTTCTCGCTAATACGTTTCCTTAGTTGTAACAATAATAGAAACTGGGCTCCAGTTTGTCTAAAAGTTCCGCATTTACTTCTCTGTGAGTGCTCATTGACCATAGTTATATGGAGTACGGACAGCACTCATTATGCATATCCAAAATCGTATTTATTGAACTGGCTTTGGTGAGGTATGCCCGCTGTGCGCACTTACCACGTGCGTTAAGAATTAGCTACTTGCATTCAATGTTGTGTAGTATACGTAAAGAAGAGAAGCTTTGTTATTATTTATGTGCACTAGAGAATTATGTACAAAAGGGAGAGGGAGGCCAAGGAAAAGATGGATGGACTGTGTGAGGATGGATATGAAAGAGAAAGGGGTAAATGATCAGATGACGGTTGACAGAAAAGAATGGAAGCGAAGGACGTACTGCGCCGACCCCAAATAGATGGGACCAGGGCAAGAAGATGATGACTAGGGAATTCCCTAGTCATCATCTTCTTGCCCTAATAACATAATTATGTTACTTCTCTCGGTACTCCTTTTTAGGGTTCCGTACCTAAAAGGTAAAAAACGGAACCCTATTACTAAGCCTCCGCTGTCTGTCTGTCTGTCTGTCTGTCTGTCTGTCTGTCTGTCACCAGGCTGTATCTCATAAACCATGATAGCTAGAAAGCTGAAATTTTCACAAATTATGTAATTCGGTTGCCGCTATAACAACAAATACTAAAAATAAAAAAAATGAAAATATTAAGGGGGGTCCCATACAAAAACGTGTTATTTTTCGTATTTTTTGCTCAAAATTACTAACTGTAACAGGTAGACGCTTTAAATTTTCACAGAATATGTAGTTGTATATTACCTTTCAAAATAAATAATTAAATTTAAAAAAAGTAAATAATAAAGGGGGGCTCCCATACAAAAAACGTGTTATTTTTCGTATTTTTTGCTCAAAATTACTAACTGTAACAGGTAGACGCTTAAAATTTTCACAGAATATGTAGTTGTATATTAGCTTTGAAAATAAATAATTAAATTTAAAAAAAGTTAATAATAAAGGGGGGCTCCCATACAACAAACGTAATTTTTAAGCAATTTGTTACTCGATCTTAATAAACAGGTAGAAACTTATAAAGTATTTAAGTATACATACAACGAACGTGATTTTCTTTTAAAGATGATGGTACGGAACCCTTTGTGCGCGAGTCCGACTCGCACTTGCCCAATTTTTACTCTAAGTAACATTCACAAATTTCATTGTGAGGTCGAATAGATAAAAGCAACAAAAAAAAATTAAAATGCAGATATTATTTCCTTTGTAAGTACAAAGTAAGATATAAAAATAGCGATTTGTTATTTAATTACATAACATTAAATTACAAAACGAAATAATGAAACATTTTGTACAATTTTTAATATAAAAATCCAGCACGAAATAATTTTACGGTCAAGCAACAGATGGTCGCGCCATAAATAATTTATAACTACCTGGACAACAAGTACAAGCGGTTATTAAAAACATTATCAAACAATAACAACAACGTTCCATAAAGCTATGTTCGCCTGGTACTTATGCATACGAGCGAAGTGACATCTGAAGTCTTACCATATAACTTGCGCCGTGAGCTTTCGCCGCATTATCTAGGCATCTGGGCGCGAAGACAATGGCTCGCGCATGCGTAATGCGTTATCTCACATCTACCTCTTGCGACACTCTGCTCTCCTAATGAGGAACGTTGTTCCACTTCTAGTGCTATGTGCTAATTGAAGACGTACTAAAATCCCGCGGAGAAATTTCTACTGATTGAAGCTAATAGATATTTCGTTCGCACGTTGAGAAATCGAACTAAATGAAGGCTTTCATTGTTGCAGGTGGAGTAGAATAACGGTTGCCGTGCCTCTCAAAGGATGAGGAATAAGCAACGATGCTGGAAACGCTGCTTTGGACCAGACATACTGAAATCAACAGGTAAGTTAACCTAGTTAAACCTTGTGTAGTAAAATTATCTCACTCGTTTGACTCGTTCCTTTCTATCTTACAACGTTGAACTTGGACAGACAAAGGTAACGAGTAGATACCATGCACTCCATTTTCTTTCGTATTTTCTTTGTGTTTATAAAATGTGACGAATTTGATAATTAACAGATACTGGTAGAAGAATAGGTAAATTAAATTAAAGGCACTATTTCATACTATAACTACCTCGTTCATCATGTGACATAAACTTATGCGAATAATTTATTTAGCTTTGAATTCAGGATAATCTTATCGGTTATTCATTCAGTGCTCTTTAGCTGCGACACGAAGAGTAACGTAGTACCCAACAGATTTTAAAAGAATTACTTGACAAAGAACCAAAATTATAGCTGAGAGAAGAGATATGGTGTAATGGCCTTAATATTGTTTTGCTTACCCTATCAAAGCTAAATAGCCTTCAAATTAAGCCTTAAAAATCTAGTGACTCACACTCATTTGTACAAAGCAATAAATTGCATAAAGCAAAGCCCAGCAGTTCATTGCCGTTTTAGTTCGTTAGCCACTAATCATACTGTTTTACAGCGTTTAGCACAATACGACAGTGCTTGCTGGTCACTAATGGAAATGTGGAATGGTTTTAATTTATAAGAAATATCCCTTAAAAGCGGTACTAAGCTATAAATTACCAACTTCAAATTAGTATCGTTAAATCTGTAACGAATTTCAAAACAATTGGTTAGTAATCAAGCGATTGTTTTGAAATTACCTTAAAGTATAGAGAAATTAAACGCCATGTTCTCAATATATTTAATAAATCATACTGACTACCTAAAATAAGGCAATATTAGACTATAGACTGATTTTTCATCTCAGCATATTATGTCCTTATTAAATTTTACATACTAAACTTAAATAATATGATCATCGTAAATGATTTGATCAAAGACCTGCGTTGGCAAGCATAACCATAAAACGTACGATTTATGTACATAACAAAATTAATATTTACATACTCTACCAATAAAATATATCATGCATAAGCAGACTAACAAGCATCAAATTTAATGTTCTAAAGTTAAGTGATGAAAGACGTCATATTAGTTACCAGTGCGCGTAAAGCCATACCATGCATTATAAAGCTAAGAACACACACTACGAATAGGAACAACAATGCATTTGCGCACGAGAGCATTGTCATATCTCTCGCCCACGTAACCCCAGGTATAATTTCACGATTTAAACGCACCGCCTTACGAAATGCATCTTAGATAGTGAGACGATAAATAACCAACAAATTAGTCAGCAACGTATACACGTGCGAAGTGACATTTGCATGCCTGACAAACATTTACAGCGTGTAGAAGCAATACTTTGTAGGAAGTGGATGCTTGTATAGCCGCAAGCGTTTAATCAAACGGGTTGACGTATGGTTTGACGTCGAATTGCAAGCGCCATGTCTGCAATCAAACAGTGTGGACCACGGTCAATAGTTCATGGCGGGATCGAAACAGCCAAGTTTGATTTATTTGTTTACTGTCGAGTTTGTAAGACATTCATACTGACTGCAGAAGCGACTAAGGCTCTATGATAATGGCACAGGAATTTTGTTGGACAATACTCATATGGCCAACTGTATTCAACTGTTATTGATACGACAAAAGATGATCAGTATGCTCGTAATTGATATGTTCAGTTTTTATAAAATACATTTGAGAGTTCAGTTTCAACAGACATTAAGTTCTAAAATCGTTCGGTACATAAAGTAATAAAATTATCTGGGCTGTTTATTTCTTTACATGGGCTATTTATTTTATGTATCGACGACGTTATAAAATACCATAAAGATGCTTTATTTCTTTACCCTTGTACGGTACAAGGGTCATAACGAGAATTAATGTCATTGCGTGAAAATACAAGGGAGTCAATGAAGCAAGAGAGGTATGTCAGGATCGTTGCAATTGGCGTTCCGTAGTATCTGCCTACCCCTCCGGGAAACAGGCGTGGGTCTATTTATGTATGTATGTGAAAATACAGTCACTATCGGCCATAATTATTCCAGTTAAGAGATATCCAAATTTCCACAATATAGATTTAGGTAGGCAACTGTTTCCTAAAACAATAGTTCACAAGAATTATAACTTCGAAAGCACTGTTAAACGCTTAAACAATCTGTTGTTCCTACACATTGATCAAATTTGCCGCTCTCCAAAAGTTTACCAAACAAATGAACAATTAGGATTCTAATAATTTCAACTGTTGAAGACGTTGGCTGTTTTAACACGACGATTGAATTATATGAGTTATTCAGAATAGCACTGAGCCAGCACCGACTCGAAATTCGAATTGCATATTGAAATAGTGAATTGGAATGAAATGTGCGCCATTTTGATAGTGAATAGTTCTTGCAGACAGTGGAGAAAGACTTGGTCGCAAAAATCCGAGCCCCTTATAGTAATGCTATCAAATTGTAGATTGGTGATGTGTCCGAGATGATTGGAGTGCTACGTTATACTTATTTTTGTGTTTATAATTATTAAAACGTGCATTCAATTCTGATTTTGCTTTTGTGTTGTGACTGAATGAATGTTTCTGACTATTTACGTGCGTAATTGTAACTAGTGCACACTAAAGAGAAATAATATAAAAGTAGAAATTACGCAAAACTGCGCAGATGCAAGTGAAACAAAGAAACTGTCATCGTAAGTAAGGATTCTGTTAAAATTTGCCAGATAAACTGAAATACTACTAGTATTTATATTAGCGGAATAGTCGAAAAATTAACATAGCTCGACTGCCTCGTTGGTCTCGCGGCATAAATGTGCGCGTGGGGTTGGGAGGTCTCGGGTTCGATTCCCGGGTCCAGCAAAGTGTTATGTTAGGTAGTGTGTAGGTTTTGCCGTTAGGAAATTCTCAGTAGCAGCCCGGAGTCTGGTAATGTGCCCGGTATGGCAATAGGCTCGCCCCCTATTACGTGGGACCTAAAAATTCCTTGCGAAATGTGGGTGTAATATTACACCTCTACCTACCCCTTCGGGGATACAGGCGTGAGTCTATAAATAAAATAAATAACATAGCTCTACCTTGAAAACGTTCTGTACAAAAACTTACTACTGTTTTTTTTGTGGTGCCCTCTAAGGTCATCATTATTTACTAAACTTTACTACTTACTCAAAACCGAGCATCCACTTAAAGTAGTACAGTTTTGCCTCAAGAAGCACCATAAAAGTAAGTCACTCTAATGGTCTCTGGTCAAATTAAATATAATAGAACGGAGCTGCAGGCGATAGCGGTACTTACCTCATTTAATTCTTAATCATTAGTAGTTAACTTGAATGTCTTATTGGTAACTTGGCATATTGCCAAGTGTTTGCTTCATCTTATGTTTGTTCCCCACATATAGGGTGTAAAAAGACCCTTAACGAAAACTGAAATCCCATGTTGTACCAATCACTACGAACATTTTTTACTTCGGTACCATACCTGGGAAATACTGGTTCAGGAGATATTTCAAAGTTAGTATGAATGTTTTCTAATTCGGTACAAAATCGATGCATTTACCCCGGCAATATGTTCTTAAGCTGCCCTATGACCCCATCGATAAGTAGGTATTTCGAGCATTGCACGCACGCGCTTTTAATTGCGGTTTAAAAAATGTGAAAACTTGAAAAAAAAAACGTTGCCCAGGTATTATTTTTGGTTAGTATGACTTGGCATGATGTCCACAACGAGTAGGCTTCGGTTTGGTGATGGGTCTTGTGACACCCTATATATACAAAACACTGTCTAATCTATAAATAAAAAGGGATTCTAGCTAAATTTAAGTGTATCTTTTTCTATCCCAATGACTGTAAATCAACCGAAATTCTAAACAAATAAAAACAGGCATTATCGTCCTTGGTTAATACGCAGACACGGTCAGTACAATTTTAATAAAATAAAAATGCAATGCTTCGATTAAAATAGAATGTACCTACTGCACGGCAATTGAAGTAAATTTATATTTTTAAGTACCACTGGTAGTTTCGAAATAAAAAATAAATCATAAATATGTACAATAAACCTAACAAACAAAAGTTACACTCGTACAACCTAGTTTCTCAGAAAAATAATGTTGTAATTAAAAAGGGTTCACATTTCCGTCACCGCATAAAGAAGATGATTTATGAAAGTGAGCGGATGTGTCGGGACCCTTAATTCAAAAGTCGTAAAAGAAGACAAGTTGCCTTTTAAAATCGGTCACAATTATGAGGCAAGGGACACAATATCATACATCCTATGTAAGCTAAGTTTGATTAATTGGCACGCCTTTTACGACAGCAAGTATGGCATAGGTTAAGCTTAACAGATTATAAATAAAGAATAAAAGTTTTTTTTTACTGAAACTTATATTGAAGGCACACGTGAAGTTAAAGTGTCTATGGTTGTTGCACGTGCATCTCAGATGTAATGTTCTGTTCCTGGTATTGCTATGTTTTGTGCTAATTCCTTTAAACATATTATATAGGTACTTATGTATATTTTAAACTGAAAATAATTAACATTTAAAAAAAATGCTTTTATTTTTTATCGTATTATATAGAAATACGGTTGAGTAACAACTTTTACACTTAAAACTAGTTTGAAAATTGTAACAAATTAAAATATAATATAAAACATGCACTGGTATAAATTACATTTTAATTAACATATCAGATACACCGTGATATCAAAGTTTGTAAGACGGAATACAAATCTAAGTTATCCTTCCATCTTGTGATTCAGAAAGCACATACAAAGATTTTGAAACAAAATTCGGTGACGAATATATTGAAGCACGTGAACAATGTTAATCTTAATCAATTTGACTACCAAATTTCTACAACAATGTACCGCTTTCAACACATCCAAGCTTAAGCCGAATCAATGAATTGTCGCTTATATTTCATAACGTTTCGCAAGCACTCATTTATCAACAGCTTTAGCCGACAAATGCTTACAACTAATGCCTGTTATAATGTATTATGCACTTATAAAGCATTTACTAAGATGAAATCGTCAGTAGGTACCTACTAATCGCCGCTATGGTGAAATCTCTGATTGTCAATAAATATTGATGTAATTTATTGAAGTATCCTTATAGAACTTTATCTTATTCTAGATGGAATGACATGAGTTATATGTCTTGCTTGATGTTTAATGTATGCGTAGCGGATTCTGAAGACATAAATAATATATATTAGATAAATCTTACTAAATACAAGTATTTAGTAAGATTTATCAAAATCAAGAGTCACTGGTATAATATGCTTCTGCGCAACTGAAAGTAAGTACCTAGGTATAAACTCTTATATATTTTAGGCAAAGATGGCACAACGTCGAAGTTATCCAAAGTTCTGATGAAAGTATACGCAGGCCTCACGGCATTTTTGTCGTTCTGGAACAATACATTCTTGAGAGATAGGTCGATAATATTTCAAGAAATTTAATTTCATAAGTACATAATCATATGCAGAAAAGCCAAGGGTTTTTTCGTCATGTTCCTTTTAATATATGTAGGTGCAATTTATCTGAAGCCCTTCCCCTATTTCCTTTGGTTTCTAGTTTAACCTGATGCCTCTGATTACTGGTATTACTCACTCATGTTGTCTGACCCCACACACGAATAGAAGTACCAGAATGCAAGGGGTACTATAATTGTTAGTATGCTCCAGTTTCTAACTGCTCGTTTCGCATGACGACCAGTAACTACGTGAAAATCAGCACTAGTTATAGGATCACGATTGAGTTTAACTTCTATGACCTTTGCACGTTTGTGCAAATGAGAGAAGGTCCATCTCGTAATGAATACAAAATGAGTAGATATTGTCTACGGACTGTTGTTTCAGAATCTACTGACTTATTTATAAAGCTCTCAATGAGGGTTAGTACCCATAACGGCGTCAGAATAACCTCGGTAGCAGAATAAATGAATTAAACCTGTTCAGGCTTTAAACAAACAAAACTATCATAACTCAACAAAAACCCAGTTGCAATAAATCGCCATTCTCGAAAGAAGCTATTATTAAGTGAGGTATCTAAAAAGAATAGAAATAAAAGCGGTCCCCGGGGCAACGAGCAATTAACAGCGGAGAGATTAACCAATAAATCGAAGTACGGGTTGCCGTGCGCAGCGCCGGTGTGCGACAACCGACCGCGTCATGCCGTCCTCCGTACCTCGGTAATGACGCCTGATAATCGGCGACATCCTTCCCGGGACCTTTGAGCTTGCTCCAAAGAATTTTCTATATTTTGTCGCGGAAAAAATGAGAATTTTAACAAGGGGCGCTTAAAATCTGCTGCCGACGCCATTGCGCCGCATCTCAGAGTTCGTTAAGACCGCGGAATGTAGTTTTATGGATAGCAATTACGCTTTTAAGATTTTCAACATTTATGTAAGTTTCAAATGTCTAAATTATTCCCTATTTCCGATGTTTCTCGTAATTAGATCGTATTTCTAAAAAGAGTATCATCATAACTGTCGTCGTCGCCATCTTAATGTTACAACGGAAATGATTGTTTACTCAAACGACGATACCCGAAGTAATTTTCCGTTAAACGTCTAATAAAAAGTGAAATATCCAATAAATTATACCAATAAATAAGTAGATAAATCGTGCGATTTATTACAGAATCTGGGTGTTATCGCCATCTTGTGCAGATATTTATTGGCGATTCACCTATCATTACAGTTTTTGCGCAACTCGTACGGTGCATACCATGTGTACTTTGATCGTGACAAGCCTAATTGACTAACGTATCCCGGGATCAGGCGGAACGCATGCAAAGCCGCGCTTGTCACATCGATTTGCCGCATAAAGCTCGCCGTGCAATGCCTAAAACGTCCTTCCGTGTAAACTGGTTGCAAGACCGGAGACCCAGGGTTGCCTTTTCTGTACTTTTGTGGCGTCTAGGGCTGCGAGCTTGCTATTGTTGGTATAATAATGTTTGTTGCCTGATAACTGTGCATTGTTACCGCGAGGAAATCTCTATGATAAATGAGTATGAAACAATGCAGTGTGTTTTGCAGATTGTCCGAATATTATAGCGAGTGCCAAGCTTTGTTCTTAATTAGGACAGAGATAAGTGGTATTTGATTGACAAGAGTTTGATACGGGCGCGTGAATTATGGCGTGAAATAAAGGGGACTTACAAGCTAACTGTATAGCGCGGCTAACGGCTTTAGTTAGTTATTTCTGCACGGCTACTAACGGGCACATTTAATCTTTTCTTAATCTATTTGCTTAAATTACCTCTCACTTGGAATTTGAAACTAACTTAAAATAAGTGGTTGTAAATCAGTTTGGCTTGCAATGAGGTCTTGATTATTTTGAATTGAATTATTTTATGTGCTAAGAATGAAGAGATATTTTGCCCAACTAATTGTAGCACCGTTTAGTGCTTTCACAGTATCGGGCATATCTAAACATGTACTAAAGAACTTAGAATATTAGTCATGACGTATCTTTGTAGTAGTTCTTACACGTAGAATTTACCAATTTTTTTTAAGCGTAACATGTATTTACGGCTTCCTTTAATTATCATCATCATCATCATATCAGCCGAAAGACGTCCACTGCTGGACATAGGCCTCCCCCAAGGCACTCCACATAGACCGATCCTGAGCCACCCGCATCCATCCGCTGCCCGCGACCCCAACAAGATCGTCAGTTCACCTTGCCTGCCTCCCTTTATGGTTTCAAAAAGATTAAGTTTAAGTTCTCCACTTTTATTCTCACTTAAAAAAAATTGCGATCATCGGTAATTCAATATCAATTTCAACTAAAGTTGAATTCACCAACCCAGTTACTCAATTACAAAACAATGAATATTATATGATACACACAACAAAGTACCTCTAACCTAAAACTTCGCTCCATATCTCATGCACACGCAACTCTTAACTCTTTATCGTACAAACTCGGAGTGACAGCCCTGCGTGATAGGCTCGCCGCACACGGCGCGACCGCTTCATTCCACACCGCCTGTAATTATTTTGCTAACACCAGTTACGTAACGTTACGCACACAACAGATGCATACAGAAAAACTAGTGACACACATGTATCTTACCTACAATCACTGTAATTCTAAGGGTAGTAATAACGTTTAAGGTAATATCGAAGAAGACGCTTAATATAGTAATCAGTTAAGCGGCAGGTACTAAATTAACGGCTAACTTGTACTAACTACTAGACGAGTATCATGTGGGAAAAAGAAAATGAAGGCTTTAATGATATACTTGAACTACCAGCCATAATCTGTAACCACTTACATTTTTCTTAACAATATTCAAATTCAAGTTATCTGCATCCTTTTAAACAATAATAGCAGGTATATCTCCTTTGTAAAACATATGCCTTAATAAAAGTTAGCCAAAGTAGTCACTTTATTCTGAATATATTAGGTATTGTAAAGTATACAAATTCAACAGACTATTAGGGATTAGTGTATACGTAGTACATCTAACGCTCATTCAACCCTAGCTCTCAACTTGTACTTGAGGGATCAGGATTCTTGGCACACGTTTGTTCAGTGATCGGACGATCGAATTTAAGCCTCTAGGAAAACGCCACACGAACGTAATTCTGTAAGTTGTGAGTAGTATATTTTAAGTAACAGAGTTAACGCTGCATTTGTTTTAATTTTTTTTATTTATAGCCTCACACCTATATCCCCGAGAGGGTAGGCAGAGGTGTAATATTACTCCCACATTTCGCTATGAATTGTTAAGTTCCACGTAATAGGGGGCGAGCCTATTGTCGTTACCGGGCACATCACCAGACTCCGTGCTGCTACTAAGAATTCGGAAAAACCCACTAACAATTTTTCCCGACCCGGGAATCGAACCCGGGACCTCCGATCAGCATTCGCATACGCTATCCACTGGACTACGGAGGCTGCATTCGTTTTCATACTAAAGTCCCGTTTGTCCCATACGGTGACGTAAACTAAGTTGTGTGCCGACTCACGAGCATTATTTCAACGCAATTATCAACTCACAAAATTATGTTAGCTGCATCACCCTTAGAGATATCCATGGCGCCATGCTTTCAATATAAATAATTTTCCATTTCGTATGTCCGGCCTCCAAGTGTGAATTGATTATAAAAAAAACATGTCGTCGTCAATCGTATACCTAAGCCATTTATCTTATTGACAATATTAACATATTATGATAATGTGTATAAACATTTCGTACATAATTAGTGATTATTAAAACACATGAATATTTAATGAGTGTCTGCTGTTCA
Organism: Euclidia mi; assembly: GCA_944739405.2. NCBI lineage: Eukaryota > Metazoa > Arthropoda > Insecta > Lepidoptera > Erebidae > Euclidia > Euclidia mi. Next base: position 97,708,427 of record OX123183.2, on the reverse strand, counting down.
ACTAATTGAAATTATGTAACTTTAAAAATGCGTAGTGTGTATTCGAATTTTATTTTCGGATTAGCACCGTTTAATTTATTTAACGCATACATTTACATCGAAGAGTATCTGAAATAAATTATAATGTAAATAGTTGCTTGGTGGCTCTTGGTGTATAGCACTTGATCATTTACGAGTCATTAAATACATGAGGTGTATGATCTTGTGCTTTACGGACGTCGAATGAAACGACTCAAGGAAATCTTCATACAGCGATATAACATACGTAGCCGCTGTGACTATTTGGTTATTAATTTCATAAATTGTCAACCGAATTGTATAGCGTCGATCTGTCCAATTCAAATCAAATTTCAAATTCATTTAATTCACAAGAAATGTGGTTACAGAATGGTGGTAGGGTAATAACAATATCCTCACATTCTACCATAACAATGGTATGTGAATAAGTCAGTCTTAATAAATACAGGGTTAAATTATAGCATTATAAGTTAATTATTCTATATCAATTCTATAATAAAGTTAATGATTAGTAATAATTGATAGCAATTAAGTATAAGTCCTTTAGAATGTCAAAAAATGGAATAAAATGTCGGTTGAATTAGATTAATAGATATACATTGTAATTTGAATAATATTATGTCATTGCATTATTTTCTCTATATGTCATAAATTCTTTTAAGTTGTAGAAACATTTTCTGAAAGCCACGCTGTGATTCCTTTTTTAAACATGGTAATAGGTAGTCCTTTGAATTTGTCTGGTAACTTGTTATAAATAATGTCACTCTTGTCTATCAACTAGGAGATAGCTGTCGAAAAACATTCGAGTTCTAAATAACCATTTGTAATGAATAACAAATTGGAACCCTAAAGTGAAGTAAAATTTCACAGTTATAGTGATGGTGATAAATATCTGTATGTGCATTGAATACTATATCATAAGCCAGTCTAAGCAACAAAGGCACTTTGTTCAGACGGTTGTTTTTGCCTAAAGATTGCAAAATTATTGCTGGCTTACGGCATCTCAAGTAAAATAACGTAGCCATCAAGGATACATTAATGGAAACAAATCTTGGTGTCGATATCGCAACAGGAAACACATCAAGCAAAGTCTTATATGATGCGGTTGTGATTACGCAAGCGACGTATGTACTAATGCGGGTCGAAATAGCCAAGACGGGACAGATGCCTCGTTTTTTCTGAAGTAAGTCTTGACGTTGACGATATCGGAAGGGATAGATAACGTCAAGATGTATGCGCGAGTCTTAAGCAATCTTCGCACCAAAAAGCTACTAGATAAAAAGTTGCCAGTAACTAAATACTCGGTCCATTAGCCACAGTCATGATACGGCCTGATAATGCCTTATAAACACTACTACACATAGGTACGTATTACTACGGAGACGGATAATGCCTTATAAAAAAAATATGCACCCGAAAATATCAATTATGCGTCGCAATATTCTATATCGAACAATTTATCGTGACACTTGAAGAAGAAGCCGATCTCACTGCCGCGATGCCGATCTTTTAAAAGGAGGCAACACTGTGCATTAGATCGGAAGAATGCATACAGACTTATGCTAAAACCCTCAGAATATGAAATAAGATATAGACGAAACTTATTAGTTCGTTCTATAAACAAAGTTTAGTACCTATATTTAATCAGCCTGGATAGAAAGATAAGAGTGATACATGTCTTTATGTAGGCTTGCCTAAAATTGAAATAAACTACAAATAAAAATAACATTCAATGTCTCGAAAAGACATTCATCAGACTTCGGTAAATTTACATAACAAGGTTTTTGATGGAATTTCCTTGATAAGCGTAGCAAACCGACACGTATTTATTACTATTGTACCTAAGAAAGATAAAGAAATTTGATATTTTCTAGTAAGAACGCAGATCTCAGCCATTAGAGTAAGTCGCAAGCGATTTGAGTGTCTGCTTTGACTTCCATATCGTGCTCCGATCCTAAGTGCCATTAGCGAACGAATATCTAAGATGATCATTAGAGACACTGATAACTCCTTCTATCACTAGGATTTGTAACTGTCATGATATAGTATGTAAACGCATAAATCATGCTTAGCTGTTAGAAAATGCAATATTAGTAGTGCCATAAAATTTAGTATTTAACGACACAAAAAAAAAATAATTGAAGACCCTTTCATTTCTACACAGGCTTCTCAAAATATATTAAAAAGTTCTTAGCTGCAATATTCTAATCGCTCGAAATATGAGACAAAGTTTTACATGTTTTCGTAGACTCAAAAATCAAATCCAATTTGTCCGAATTACTGAATTGAATGATCTCTCTTCATCATGAGGCAATGGACGTCAAACATAGGCACAGTTATGTAATTTGACCAAAGAGGTATACATTGCAATAAAATAAATTAAACGTACTTATAAAGGTAACAAAACACACCCATTTGAACCTTTCGAATAACAGTTCTGAAACCTAGAACGACAGTAATAAACTAAATAGAGCACACACAAACCTGCGACAAAGCTTTCCTGCTCAAGCTATATTATATACTCACATACGTAGATGACACATACTTAACGTGTCCATGTGTGCGTGTACAGTCACTCACGCAAGTACTAACAAGCCTGTATTTGTCGAAGGCATGTTAGAACGCATTGGCTTGCATCATAGTGCAGTTGTCAACGACAAACGTCCGACAACGGACCACGTCCTGTGCTTTATATGTATGCGCAACAACAACTTATCGAGAATAACAAGAACAATCGATTAGGAACTCGATATGAAAATTCTAACGGAAATGTACTTCGTTATTTGAACGTATTGACAGTTAATAGACTGCAGAACATATGGGACAATGCGGATTGATATTTATGATGTAGACTTTCAGTCGCATACTCGGGCGAATAGTTCGAATAGGGCATTGAACAGTCGGAGGATTATCCTGATTATAATATGTCCGGTTGCAATGAAACCTTGACTTTTAGATATCTATTCTTCAGGTTACACCCCTCACTAAGTGCCTTAGCATTTTGGCATCGTTTTAAAAATTGCCAGTTCACAATCAATGTTGATTCCAAACCACCTGTCTCCTAAAGTCTGAAATGAAAACCCTATTATAATATTTCGTTGGAAGGACAGTTAGTAATCTGAATGAAAAAGTTCTGATTGTATTTATTATTACCTCATGATATTAACGAGTAGAAAGAGTAGATTGACGAACCAAAGCTTTATTCAATGATCGATATTATTTTTTGACAACCTATTTATTATATACCTATTTATTACAAATAACAAACGCAAAGTAAATATTGATGATTACTTAAAGTACCAAAAGATTTACTGTCACCCATAAATATTATTTCACAATAGAGTCTTCAAGCTGCAAAATGCTGCGTATATACAATCGAGGTTTTCAATTCGATCGCTTCCCGTATTCACATTGACATACTGGGCAGTATAACCCGTCCAATAAAGAAGGATTCGTGCCTCTCAAACATCCCGTTATTTCCATAACAGACAAACCAAAGGCTACAAATAGTTGTTTATGTTTAAGCCAATCTGTCCTTATATTCAAAACAAATTTTATTAGAGACCTTAACTACAGCCTATATATATTTTATTATGCATCTTAGGAGATTGTAAACCTATGCAAGTAGCTTTGAATTTCGATTGGTTAGATTGCCTTAGCAAAATGTTCAAGCTTTCTTCAAACAAAAAACTGACTTTACAAACAATGAAGTCACGGACTTTAAGTAAACATGAACGTGGAACGACTACATCAGAATTACGTTGTTATATTTTACAACATCATTCATTAATATTTTCCCACATTTTCGAGTTTAGCATATTTGGACAATCAGTCTTTTACTTGGAATTATGTTTTTTTAATTGCTGATCAAAATCTCGTTATTTCTTTAATACACTCACTCTTCTACTTTTCTTATGATAGCCATATTATTTCTTAACAATGTATATAACTAGTGTTGCAAGCAATGTGAGAAACTTTAAATAGTGTAGTTAGGCATGGATGACAACAAAGACAGCTTGACTGGTGTCATCCTGTTTAAGTTCTCTGTTCACAAAAGATGTGTGCTATAAAGCATGACTTTAAAAAGCTTGCAGAATAAGTGCTCCAGAACTCTTGCTACACCACTGTCACTAGTAAGTTTAAAATTTGGCTCACGATCAGTGTTATTCTTAGGTAGGTTCACAATACCATACATTACATAGTCTATTATGCAACTAGCAGAACTTTGCGGTAAACTTAAAGTAGTCAGACTATGATAACCTAAATCTCAGTAAATAAAGTCCTACACAAACATTACACCACGTATCTTATCGGAACAGTGAACGACGTCAAATATCAACAAGTAATGGTCAGCAAACACTTAATCATATTCAACATTCCTAGTAATCTTATCCGACACTTTAAACTTATTCTTATCGCCTCTATATTATGTCAGTCCATTTCCTATTCACTGTCAGACAATGGAGACTTTGACAAGGGCCAGGCTGGACTCATTATGTAATTATACGTGCAGGGGCGGCTTAATTAGTCCTCATTGAGCTGGTATTACGGCGAGTCACTGTGGATAATAGCCAGTAGAACACATTCGGCGCCCTCTCTAGCTTGCATAGGCGTCGATCAAATGCACAGATTGTTGAGCCAACGGATTAAGCCGATTAATGTTTCACAATAGTTGCTGGCTGGATCTTAGCACATTTTGTCTATTTCCAGTTACAGTGCAGTTGCTCGTAGCCAGCTCCAAACAATAGAAGGAGTTGGGTAACAGTAAAGGGATCAGTTTTTGGATGGGTAGCCATGCTCTCTGTTCGCTCAGCTTTACTTAATCTTGGTACAAATGGTCGATGCAGAACAAAATAAGAAATAATACCTTCAACAGAATAGATAGTACTGAAGATAATGCTCAGACTAAAGCTTTTAGATCTTAAAAGCTTTAGTCTGCACAGCAAAAGAAATAACCTGAAAGTATGTACCACCAAGAATATTTAGATGAGGCTTCTGTGAACATGTAAAATTTATACTAGCCATTACATTAAGGATTTATACGAACGCGAATAAGCGAAGTTCTTCAAACAGCGAGAATAATTCGAATACATGCAATTTAGATGCGCCGCAACTTTACAAGAACTTCCTTGCACGCAAGGCAAAATAAACATAGATAATCAAATTACAAGAACTTCACGGATTCTTAAGAACAGCCGGACATTCCATTGTTTTATGCCAGATATTTAAACTTAGGGTCTTAAATAACTTCCAATTTGAAAAATTCATTGCACGTCGGAAGAGCTTTTACTTCTTTACATACTTTAGGCGCATAGCTCTATAATTTATTTACTTAAGTCTATGGATTCGAATTTCGAATCAGTGATTTACAACGTATATTTAATTGGTAATATATTAATGAGTTTCCGAACTATTTGACTAAAGCCCGGACCACACAGGGTGTGAAATATTTCACAACGTAGTCACGATCTATCAGATTACTGCGTCGATAGAACACAGATATTGTTTTATCGAAGTCACTTTACGGATGTACGATGGATTGTGCATGATAAGAATAATGCTCGGGCTCTTACGAAACGTCCGGTGAACGGACACGCTGTATCCACATCACTATAAGCAGGAGCAAGTATAGAATTTGATGCAATAATGCATTGACTATAATATTGCCATCAACAAATAATAATAGAAAGCAATGATTTACGTATTATTGCGGCGTTTATCGGTATTCGAGATTGAAAATGTGAATAGTGGATTGATGTAGTGCTTCGAATCTATGTAGGAGCTAAAAGGAAACGGACTGCATGGGTTGTGTCTGTTTGCGTTGTGAATGGCTGCAGTTATATCAATTGAATTGGACGAAATATGCTTACATGTTAAAATTATTATGAGATTCTAATGGGTTTTATTATATGTTTAAATCATACCTCACATGACGTAAGTAGTTAAATTATTCTAATTTAAATATTTTAGTGACTAATTCTTACATGTAATCGAAGTTCTGTTGTATTTGTGAAATAATATAAATTATTAACACGTGTTTAAGTGTTAAAATGGTTAGGATGATAGATTTATGTGACATGGACCACTAAATAACTCATCTTTGCTGAGAGTTGAAAAAATAAAAAATAAATAAAAATCATTTATTACCAATCCTTTACTTTCTTATATATGTCTAACTAATCTCTGTCTCTCTCTGTTACAGGTAATTCAGAATTTGAGCGATGAGATGACATGATCGCTTTGGTAAATACAAAGTTTTATATTGATCACAATTAATCAATATATTTAGTCGATTATTTAACACAAGAATTATATGATGAAAGGAGATGTTCCGTCTCGATTTCGTAAGCAGCTACAGTGTAGTGATAACTGTTTGTAAGCAAGTGTCAAATTCATTAACCTTCTTTTAAAATCTTATTAAATAACTTTCTTTACACTTTAAGTATGAAACCTAAGTAACATTGATGAATTCAATATTTTTTTATCTCAAGTTCCTTTTCCTGCCTCTTTGTTCTCGCGGCATAAATGTGCGCGTGGGATTGGGAGGTCTCGGGTTCGATTCCCGGGTCGGGCAAAGTGTTATTGGGTTTTACCTTTAGGAAATTCTCAGTAGCAGCACAGAGTCTGGTAATGTGCCCGGTACGGCAATAGGCTCGCCCCCTATTACGTGGGACCTAAAAATTCCTGACGAAATGTGGGTGTAATATTACACCTCTGCCTACGCCTTCGGGGATACAGGCGTGAGTCTATAAATAAATAAATAAATAAGTTTCTTTTCCGTCTAATTCTCAGCAGTTTACATAAGAACTACGTAAACCTTACATAAAGCCGTCCTATACCTATTAGGTATCGTCATTCGGTAGACACTCGATTAGATCGATCAATACACCGAATGCCCGGCATTCATTGGCACTGCCGGCACATTCCTCACATATATGAACGAGGTATTACAGCTAGTGCTAACTTAACCAGTGAATGGGATGCACTTGAGATGCCGCTACTAACATCGGTATGGTATTGCCAGCCGTTATACGTATTTTGCCTGAAGAGGTTTATTTTTAACGGGTAATATTTATGGCAATGGGTTTTCAGTAAACTTACGAAGAAAATAAAAATATTAGACCTTTCACTTCAGTTTTTTTTTATAATGTTAATAAGACATAAAAAATACGTATAGGTAAATCCCTTCAATAAGTATAAAAATTAACTTGACAATACGCACTGTTTCAAAACTATCAAATACAACAATGTTTCTTTTATATTTACTAAAGATCAAGCAACCGCTGCTCGTATTAGAAATTTGAAAGAGGCTTTTAAATCTAACTACAGTTGCTAAAATATTAACCTCAATCTATTTTAAGTACATACACAATACATATAGTAGGTATACTCACATTACTTTTAGCTGGTAAACCCGTATTTTATTCCAGAATAAAACAGTTACACCGTGAAACTCTTAAAATTACATGCCTTTTTGTTAGCCGCGTGCTGGCAACACTTTTTTTCGAAATCGTCACCTGTTACACCACAGCATGAATGGTGTTCGTCTGCTTACTGGAGTATTTAGCATCAATTATCACATGAAGATCTTTCGGCGCACTCCAAATGTGAACAGGGCATTCACCTTGATTCATTCACTCTTTCATTGAGAAGCTTGGAGAACTCTTGCCGGTTTCGAGGAAAGGGTACATAATGTTGAGGAAAAAACGTGTATTTTGTGTGCATTTTAAAAGGTATAAGAATTAATTCCCGATCTTATAATTTTTGTTTTTTAAAAACTGTTCCGAATAAAACCGTGCAAATTAGATTTGTATTGATATCATTTCGTGGTTTAATTAGTTTAGTGTAGGTAAGGATGAATCCCGCCTCATTACCATTGCTTTATCAGCTGGTTCGGAAGCACTGACTAAGCAAGACATCGGGGTTTGACATTTGTAAAGGTTTATTTTTACTGTAATAATTACAGAGGTAAAAAAATAAACAAGCACTTGACATTATCAAGCGTACGAAAACCTTGAGGTAGTAATAATAATAAAATTAAAATACACTGCATATAATTACAATTGTCGCCAGTTTGGTGGCCTCTTAAGGCTGACCGTTCATTTTATTTACATACAATTAGAGAAAAGCTTGTCGGCCTCCCACGAACTTCGGCTACTTTTATCAACTAATTAGTATTTTAGTTGACGTCGCTTAATGTCACGTATAAATAGTAAAGCGGTACGAGGCGCCAACAATATCACACGACAAACAAAAAAAATAATGGAATAATTTTCTTTAATATTTGTACATGCTAAAAGATTTGTTGAAAGTAAAGTGCTTTAACAGCAGATTTCTGGTTTATTATAAAATATTTTTATAAAGTAATTTCTCCTACATCATGTTTTTAAAGTACATTTTTATTTTTCCATGATCAGTACAAGACAATATAGTCACCTATTAAATTAATAACGTCAAACAATTGCTATCGTAACCCATAAGCTTAAATAAGAGATTACCAATTACTTAATTGGCATCAATCTATTCAGTATACGACCTCCTATTGTCTACCATAGATTACGTAACCCAAAGATTAAAAGTAACAAGTTGCAAAATCAGCAAGTAGTTCTAATATCGAAATTATGTAAGTAAGGCCGGCTACACGATCGCGTTCATCATTGTCTTACTGACCGGTCTAACGTGTATAAGTAGCAATTACAATAAGTGTGCAGACACTATAGGAGCGGCGGAGATGGCGGAAGCAAGCGGTGTTTAACCGCTGTGTTGTGTATATGCGATGCGATGCGATACGACACTAACAATCTTACAAACTGGTCTTACATGACAAATGTAGAAACCTCTGATATGTTACTGTGTGAAAACAACGCAAGCTGTGATGAGTATCCCAAATCTAAAAAAATAGCTTCTAACATTGTTTATATATACCTACTCAATCACTCATATTTATTTGAACTCCTTGACGATTATATTTCTTATTCGGTTCAGACATTTTATCGTAAAAATTAAACATACATACACATAAGTGAATTTATGATATTAGTAGAGGTTTTATTAACTCATCAAACCTCATCTGTGCGTTGCTCAGCCGCGTTTGACACCCTCATAGTCCTTTTTTGCGTATGAACATAGAGTAAGCGAAGCGGAATCTTTCGCTTTTTCCTGCCCGCTTTTACGCCCGCTTCTGCGCCCGCTTCCGCACCCGCTCCCGCTGCTCGCTCCGCTCCTGCTGATTACGCTATAAGATATAATATTTTGTACTGAGCACGAGTTGATAATCAGATATTGCACCGTATATTTATGTGTGTTTTGACACACAAACACGATGTTGCGTTGTGATTATGAGCTTTTTAATTCCGTAATCAAAGACTCGTTAGTACTGTACTTTTAGTTCTAAATGAGGTTTATTATTGGGTAGTTGTAAATTAGATAAGTTGCGTGAACTGATAATAATTAATTTTATAGAATAAGGATCATCATTCATGAATCTTCCTGTGACCATGGGCTCGAAACTTCAAAGTAAAACAAGGAGAAGTTATTTATCTGTTAAATAATTTAAAACCCTTATAAAATACTATTAAGAATTACATAACTTAACTTACTTAATTTTATCATAGACTCACGCCTGTATCCCCAAATGGGTAGGCAGAGGTGTAATATTGCATCCACATTTCGCCATGAATTTTTAGGTGTCACGTAGTAGGGGGCGAGCCTATTGCCGCTACCGGACACATCACCAAACTCCGTGCTGATACTTAGAATACGGAAAAACTGAATGTAGAGTTATTACTCTTTCAGTAGTCGCACTGGGTATTCCCAGTAATTAATATAGACTAAGCGCGTGATGTTTGTAAGGATAGAAGCAAGTGCCGTTCCGTTGTCTCTGCCTTCCCTGACGGGAAATAGGCGTGAGTATATGAATGTTTCCTAAACTTTTGCTAATACTTTTCTGTTCCGTACTTTCTTCCCGTGACATTACGTTTACATTAGAGGTAGTCTCACGCACGATGAGTGCGTCTCGTGCCCACTGACGTAATTTGACTAAAGCGATCGAGGTCACACAGACGTCACCGCGAGCTGACGACTACTGAAGATAGGTTTAAAATAATAACAACGAAAATAAATACAGAAAAATTCTGAGTCCCACGTAAATGAAAGAATTTCCCAGGAAACATAAGGCAAGTCAACTGGCCCATTCAAACGCGCAATCCGACAGTGGCTGCATCGAATTTAGGGCTACACACAATCCATCGTAGATGGCGCAATTGTCCTATCCAAATTCACTCATACCGCCCGTACCTTCGAGGCATTCCATATCAGCCTTATATTTCACGGTGAAATGAAATTCAAATCAGTGTGAAACATTTCAAACAATTTCTAGTGGATTCTGAGAATTGGATCGGAGTTTTGACTTGGTAGCAAAATATACTGTGAAATAGAGAAGTGTTTCATTTTTATTGCTGTTTGTGAAAAGCATCTACATATAATAATACGAAGGGAAGTCCTCACCGCTGTCTATACGAATACAATAAATTAAAAATTACCGAACAGATTTTGGGAATCGTTTTCACCAATGGTGTTAAAATCCCACCGAAGTCTAGTTTTTTGTAAATACGTGTCCATTTGATGCCACCAAAATCAAATAACAAATGACAATAATTTCGTTTTAATTTCTAATTAACGGTACAGTGTACATGTAACGATATAGTAGCATTTTTGATCACTAAAAACTCGCCAGTCTTTTTGGGAATACGACATTTTAGACCTTTCAAAGGATTTACAGGAAAATTTGACATTCTTTAGACAGAGATACAATGAATTTTTTACCGAAAGAAGAGCCAACCTCAACTTATAAGGATGTCTTTTTCACAAGTTTTTAGGTATTAAATAGCTTTCAAGTTATGTTCAGTCTATGTATGTATTAATCGCAGTCGTACTATTCTTTGTACAATTCAAACAAAATAGTATAGTGCAATAAATAAAGAAAACCATTTTCTTGGAATTTACAACAAAATCATACATTCAAAACATTTCTCACTGGATATCCATTTCAATATATCATGCACAATAACGAGATACGGGTAGTGTAAATAATGATCAACAATCAAATATAAACAATGGTCATGCCTAAGTTACGCAACGTTGGAGACGGAACACAATTTATTTGTTTCAAATAAATCGTTCGTGGACTTGCAATCATCAAGTACCAGCCATCTTCCATTAATCAAAGAAACCGGGGCGATCCTATTATTGGCAAACATTATTCTTATTACAGAATAAGTCGTCAAATTGAAAATTAATACAAAATTGCTCAGTAATTGCGTTTATTTATGTTTTGCGGGCTGTGAGAAAATTGGAAGAGTGTACCTAGTTGGTTTTGGATTTAGCGTGCGGATATTTGAAGGTAAAATAAAGATCTTGCCTCAGTGGTCGGAGGTCCCGGGTTCGATTTCCGGGTCGGGCAAAAGTGTTACTGGGTTTTTCCGAATTCTCAGTAACAGCACGGAGTCTGGTGATGTGCCCGGGGTAACGGCAATAGGCTCGCCCCCTATTACGTGGGACCTAAAAATTCATTGCGAAATGTGGGTGTAATATTACACCTCTGCCTACCCCTTCGAGGATACAGGCGTGAGTCTATAAATATAAAAAAAAGATTGCCGGTTTTGGACTTCGTCAACGGATAAATAATATGTGGTTAGGATGTCGATCGTTTGTCAAAACGGATAAATATATGAAATAAATTTACCCGTTTTGGCCGATCCCGTGGGAATTTCGGGAAATCCCTTCTTAGTGCACCCCTACAGTCCCCAAGGAACATACATGCCAAATTTTAGCTTCCTGCGCCCAATAGTTTCGTCTGTAGCGTGTCTGTCAGTCAGTCAGTAACGCAAGGATTTTATATATTAAGATAAGTGCTTGGCGCTGAGTTGTGTGGATAAAACTTATAATCCTTTATGATAAGAGCAACATTTGAAAAACTGGTAACACGTGTAGATTTATTCTTAACCAGAAACAGATATGCAATATAATGATTTTTCATATTATCATGTTACGGTACTTTTTTACCTCGAGCCCGTCACGCTTGAGAGGATTTTATTTAAGGAAGCGAAAACGGTAACGCACTTGGCGTTACCGCTCTTTAAGTCGGGTAAAGGACGCTACGCTTATTGCGGTTCTTGACACTGCTCGAGTTACTTGCAGACAGAAGAAGGACTGAGACGAAAGTATGTCAGGGGCTTGCCAATAGAGACCCGTTAAGACTCTTTGGCTACGGAAACCTGAAAAGAACAAGACAATCAATATTATTATAATTCTAAGTTTGCAGTTGATGAAATTTATCATACCCTATATACCAGAAAACAAGATGGCTACTGGCGCCTAGCCATGCTTATGTCATAATGTCATATACTTATCTTGACAGATGCAATAATAATTATGGTGTTGACCTCAACACTAGTTTTGCAATTTGCATACTACGCATGATTATGTGATCAGAGATCATTAACATAACATTCATTATGACATTTTCATTAGTGTTCGTTTCTAGACCTCGTTGACATCGCAATAATATGAAAAATGAAGAAAATAACATATCAAGTTATTAGATTTATTATGTTAGAAATAAAATCAGTGTTTCATAATAATATTATTAATCTGTATACTGGATAGATTTATTATGTTAGAAATAAAATCAGTGTTTCATGATAATATTATTAATCTGTATACAGAATGTCACAAGACCCATCACCGAGCCGAACTCTACTCGTTTTGGACATCATGCCAAGTCATAGGTACTAGCGAAAAATAAAACCTGGTAAACGATATTTTTTTTAAGGAGACACATTTTTTAATCCTCGTTGGTGTCGCGGTATAAATGTGCGCGTGGGATTGGGAGGTCTCGGGTTCGATTCCCGGGTCGGTCAAAGTGTTATTGGGTTTTTCCGTTAGAAAATTCTCAGTAGCAGCACGGAGTCTGGTAATGTGCCCGGTACGGCAATAGGCTCGCCCCCTATTACGTGGGACCTAAAAATTCATGGCGAAATAGTAGAGTCTATAAATAATAAAATAAATATAAAACATTTTTAATCCTCAATTAAAGGTGCACGTGTGCAATTTTCGATAACCTTACTTATCCATGGGTGCATAGGTCATCTATAGAAGAGGTTGGCGGGGTAAATGCATCTATTTGGTACCTAATTACACAAGTTTCAAAGTAACTTTGAGCCTCATTATCTCCTGAACCAGTCATTTCCCAGGTACGGTACCGAAGTAAAAAATGTTCGTAATGATTGGTACAATATGGGGTTTCAGTTTTCGTTAAGGGTCTTTTTACACCCTGTATATCGTATAAAATTCTTGAGATACCGACTGATGGACAACGCACAGCCAAAACTGAAATGAAGAGAACAAGTAGCTGTTTGGCATGTGTGTTTCTCGGGAATTCGGGACCCCCCACGGGATCGGGCAGAAATGGGGTTAATTAAACAAAAGTTGTGCGGCCGTATCTACGGGTATCTTTTAGTTTATTATATGCCTGCAACTGCAATTTTTGGCATAGACTAGACTAGAGACTAGTCTTCATAAAGGACAACGTTTCATCTGCGTCTAGGTTTTTGTCATATTCTTATTCGTAGCGCTTTCTATAGGCTAAGGGTTCCTAATTTACTGTAACCAGGTTTTTCAGAATGTTAGTTTTATCGCTGAGTGATTGCCGTCTGACCTCCTCAACCCAACGGACAGCCACATTATGCGAATACAGTCTGTGTCGGGATATATGATGGTACTGACTCCCCGTAATTACTGTCATGGATCTCCATGACAGCTCCGAACGATTGCTTTACCTGCTCTATGAAGCACAAGCTATGACTTTTTGTAACCAATCACCTATTATATCATCACACTAAACGGTTGCAAATTCTTAAGATTCGTACGACCAGCACTTTGACAGACCATTGCGTATAGGTTATTAGTATTCAAGTTTCAGTTTATCTACCAGTGCTGACTATAGATATTATTGTTCCCAGACTACATTCACAGCAACACTGCAATGGATGAGAAACGGCTTCACTTACTTGTAGCAATCAACACTGTATTCAAAAGTAGCAATAATCATAACTTCAATGAAATATCAACAGACAAATTCTATAAATATTCACAGTCAATTTAAGTGGTAGTCGAGTAAAGAGAAAAGGCAATCGTTTTAATAAACCTATTGGTTACTAACGTTGCCTTGAATACCGGTTACAACTGCGCTGTGGAAAAAGAATACAAATAGATCAATATTTACTCTAAGAAAATCGAAATTAAATTTGTCTATGGTGCGCAATATAATAACTACTATTATTACTGAGACCCACGGTCAATAGCCGAGAGCCTAAGTCACAAATCTTTACGCTACCATTACTTGTTCGGACCTCGCTACTGCCCATAACTATTTTTAACATACGATAAATCTTGTGATAAATCACTTCACCATCGGCAGGTCCATATACCATGCTAGCTTTACATAACTCACACATGCGTAGTTCATCACACATTCACACCCTACGCTAAAGGAAAAATATTTTAAATTGCATGTCTACCAAGAATTCAGTGGCAAAGATAAAGGTGTGCATAGGAATGCCGCTGACGTTGCCGCTGCGAGGATAAAACTCGACGACAAAATTGCGAATATTTTGAATTTCAAATAATGTCTAGGGTATTCAGAAATAACTCTGTTTGTGCCCTTCAGAGCGCACACTGGTGAATTATGTGTGCAACTATTGCACAAACTTTCTTAGTGCTTTCTTTGTTTATCCGAGCTGGATGTGTAGCGCGCAGATAGTGGTCATTCTTCGAGGCATAAATTACAGATCGCGGAAACTTCACGCCATCACGCTCGCCCGAAGCGGCTCGCACACAAACACTCAGATAATGCGCTCAAATCAGTTGTAGGTAATAATTCATGTTGCAGTTTAAAATTCGCGTCTGCACATTAATGCACGCAACGCAATAACGAGTGGCTGATGTGCCTGATGGCCGGGTTTCTCACGCGAGGCTACGCCGTGTGGCCGTTCAGAGCAGAGTTGACTAGATAAAACATAAATAAAATCCGTCGAAACATCCAGCTGAATGCCTCTCTGCAGTTCATTTAGATTCAGTTTCCTTATATGGCCGTTTTTAGATTTAAAGCTCCGGTTAAATTCATAACTGTACATAAATTACGTTTTACACAGCTCGGGTTGGCACGCAATTGCGTTTATCTGTACTTTTCCAATAAACAAGGTATAATTGAACGTTTCATATTTGTTAATAGTTCCGATAGACTTGTTATTCGAGGCACGCAACTAACAATGCGCGGGCGCAGCGGCAGATAGTCGCCCGATAGTCCCCGGAGCACCAGTTACGCATGCTCAATGATAACTGTAAGAAGAGATACCATAAACTTTTCCCATGCTACATGATTTTTCATTAGAGTGCAGTATTATGCGAGAGCAGATCTCTTGTTCCTGGAACATTGAGCTCATATCAATTTCCCACAAATCGACAGTCACGACCTCACATGCAGGTAGAATTTGGACGTATGCAAAAAAGTATGTGCGTGTTACAGATGCTGGGCGCGATACAGTGATGGAATCGTATATCTATATATGGATTTTATAGCTTTACTAGCTTTTACCGCAGCTTCGCCAATGAAATAACGCATTAGGTTCCTGTATCAAATATTAAAAGAAAATGCATTACAACGTACAGAATACCATTTAATCGTATGTATTAGGTAACTTTCACACCCATTTTGAATCTGTTCAAGATTTTATTCGTACAATTTGGGAACACAATGTAAATTATATATGTCTCAACTTTAATCTATTTATGTGGTAAAATTCAGCAATTTGTCGTCAGAATGAAACATATATACAGATACTTTTGCATTTCAAACATTAGTTGGAGTAAAAGACGGCCGAAGGAAATGTGGTATCTTGTGGTGTGAGGACTAAATCTTTATTTATGTGTTGTGTCTCGTCCCACCATCTACGAAACTCACCAACCGTCATTACTCAGATATTTATTGCGTTAGCTTGTTCCGCAAATGCTCCCTCCGAGACATCGTCGCATCGTTTATGTTAATTTATTCGCATTTCAATGAGACGCCTGTAAAATGGTATTATGCATTATCATGTCTTATTTTTGTATCTGTGCAGTTATTTATGTAATGCCATTTATAGTTTTTATTAGCGAGCTACTACTATGTAGCTTCTTGTGTAACTTAGGTGTTAATGTGAGAAAAGTTATAGCTCTGTTTTGTTTGTAGGCTATTGATGTGTGTAGGCTTCGTAAGGAGCGGTTTAATAGAAATTCATGAACATGTTCATATTGTAAAGACAACTGCTTACGATAAAGCTTATCGACGTTAAAGGAATTCTACTATTAGATACTTCGATAGATATTGTAGTTTATGCATAGATTCACTATCGGCCATTTTCAATATTCGAACTATAGATAGATCTGTAGATTTTAGATTCGTGTTTGATATATTTTGTTTGGAGCTTATGTCCAAAACGAATCCAAAATCTACAGATCTATCGTTATATAGTTCGAATATTGAATTCCGTAGTTAGACAATAAAACCTCATTCCATTTGCTATGTTTTAAATCCAATTGAAAAGAGAATCAGAATATTGCCGTTCATCTTGCATGATGCCAGTCTCTACGCCACTGTATTTCAAATATAGAATTTCGAAATGAAAGAACAGATTTCCCGATTCCATTTAGATTCGAGAATGCAAATTTGTCCGATATACAAAGAAATAGCTTCCCTCGTAATACGTTGGATTTCAACACTACTAGTGAAAGGTGAAAACAAAAATGAGATCTGCTTACCACTTTTGTAAAAACAAGCATGTTCGTATGTATGAAGGTTATTATTAGATAAAAGAAAAATATTATACTCAGTGACAAAGAGAAAGTACGACTAGTAAATGCTTTATGCTCCAATTGCATAACCAAAGCGCGAAGTTGAATACAAATAGTGCCTTAGCTCTTCATATCAGGCGTATCTACTGACACGTACATGTCACGTCACGATATGGACGCCGGCGTAAACAGGCATTTATTTGTTCAGTCTACACATAATTCGTCATGAAAATCTTGTGGACTGTCCACACGGCACTGCTTGTGAGCATAAATAGAAAGAAAGAAGCAAGAAAGTAAGATTTTTATTTTTTCATAGACTCAGGCCTGTATCCCCGAAGGGGTAGGCAGAGGTGTAATATTACACCCACATTTCGCCATGAATTTTTAGGTCCCACGTAATAGGGGGCAAGCCTATCGCCGTTACCGGGCACATCACCAGACTTCGTGCTGCTACTGAGAATTTGGAAAAACCCAGTAACACTTTGCCCGACCCGGGAATCGAACCCGGGACCTCCGATCGGCAGTCGCATACGCGATCCACTGGACCACGGAGGCAGTCTCTAAGTTTTTTTAGTAATGGTTTAATGAATCGCCTCGTTGCGTTTAACACTGCAGTGTGTATTGTAAAGCCCCCACCGGACAACATTTTGTGTAATTCATAAAATGAATTCTCTGGGTCTGGGTGTTCGGAGTATATCTGTTGTTTGAATGTTTGTAAAGACACTGTAAAGAACCGCGCGAGACCGAATTTATTCATAGGGTGCAAGTCATTTATAAAAACATTTTAGTCGACTCGCTGGCGATGACGAAGTTTCCCTTCAATTTAGTTTCACTTTCATCATACCCTATCGAATAAAACCAAAACACTTAAATACGCTAACACGTCACCAAGGATCAAAGTTTGTATCATGTAGACCAAGCATTACTAAGAACTTACGATGACCCATATTGATATTAGTCACCGAGGGCGAAATATGAGACAGGCGATTAATAAACTGTCTAGAAAAACCACCGTTCATGCGCTGGCTTGTTGCTACTTCTATAAAAGTTGCGTTACTATGGCGATGGGGAGTTAGACTGGACTGTGTTATTTCCCATAATTCTGGACAATTATTGTACTACAATTGACACAATATGTAAAACTATGGAGGAGATTATGACAGATAAACATAGATACAAATTCTAATGTAATATCAGCCAGCAGCCAGGTAGTTATTCTGTGCTAAGCTGAAGTAAATTATCCCAAAACGTCGGTGCAAATGAATTTCACCTCTCTTTTCAAGTCCATAACGAAATTGAGACCCTTTACATGAATATTAGTTTAATTCCAAGTCGCGAAAGATTGAAAGTATCAGCACAGCCACGATCTTTTTTAACAAATTCTAACTGTGCATAGGGTTCCCACCAAGAACTTAGGGTCCCAAGCCAACCTCACCTGCAAGTGGTGCACCTGCCGATCAACGTACGAGGCTCTGGCAAACAAAATATCCCGATAAGCGGCAATAGGCTCGCCACCTATTACGTGGGATTAAGACACTGGCCAAAAGTGGGCGATTAATATGCCTCTGCCTACCCCTTCGGGGAAACAAGCGTGAGTCTATGTATGTATGTAAATTCTAACTGATACGAAGAAAACATAAACATCATTTCGTAAAGCCACACTTCAATTGACGGAAACCCACAAGTTGCTTTATATTTGCTGAATATATCCTAATGGCTGCCGTCTGCGTATTTAAATAAATCTCGGCTTTGACCTTTGGGTGAGATATGGTAGTAGAGGAAATATTTACTAATAGATGTTAAGCTACTGACCGGTCTTGCCACAAGTCTTGCTTGTTACTGAAGTAGAGTTGTGTAGATGCATTCGACATGACTACGGAGTTACGGAGGATGGTAAGATTTCAGCCGCTTACATGTTGATTTTTTCCTGAATGCCTTCCGATGAAAAATTACAGTTTATCAAATTAGAAGTTTTTTTATACTGGCTGTTCGTTATGGGACATCATCCTAAAATATGCGGTGATGAAAAAATATATAACTAATAGTAGTTACATTTCATAATGAAATTTGATCTTGAATCGGTACGGTATACCTGAAGTCTCATTTTGTTAACGCCTTATAGTCACTGCTCAAAAATTATGTAGATGACAATTTTAGACCAAACATTGAATTTTAGACCAAACATTGAGGTCAATTCAGTGGGTCATACTGGCTTTGAGTAAGTGTTACCTAAAACCGTGCCTTTTTCTTGACACATACAGGATATATAAAATAATGTTGCAAGACGTACAAAATCGATTGCAAAAATATAAATATAATCCTCTTGAATAACGTTCAAGAACTCTTGACCCAGAAGCTCAAGTGCCATCGAACAGTCTCTACTTACTTACATAGTGGTTCAAACTTAGGTATCTTCAAGTAACACTATCCCAGATGACCACACGTACGGTACGGAGATTGGAATTGTGCCCGTTT
Source organism: Euclidia mi (assembly GCA_944739405.2). Taxonomy (NCBI): domain Eukaryota; kingdom Metazoa; phylum Arthropoda; class Insecta; order Lepidoptera; family Erebidae; genus Euclidia; species Euclidia mi. Next base: position 97,689,044 of record OX123183.2, on the reverse strand, counting down.
ATTGGTCATGACATTCGCTATTAATCATGATATAAGTACACATGATGGCACGACCGATATGGCAGTACACCTATGATTAGACCCTCGTTGAGAAGCTAATATTATGATATCTCCTATCCTTTGAACGCAAATTATCAAACCTCTCCGTTAGAAGTTAGTCCACCCAGCTAAGCCCATTTTAATTTTACTAAATATAGAAATGTTCAAATACGTTGTTAATTGAATATTGCAAAGATTGCATCTGTGTTACGACGATATTTATCTTTTAGATACGGCTTTACTGCCCGATAGCCAAATACAATCGAGTCATTAATATATCAATAAGTACCTAATTAAATAATAACCTAGTTTATTTACGATGAGTATGTTAACCAATCATATAAATTCAAAGACGAATTAACCTGGTTCGTGTTTTTGTAATTATTCAAGTCATAGACAAGTTGTATGCTTTATCATATTTCTTTATAGTTTTTATTTTCTATCAGCTTTGAGAGGGAAACCCGCCGCAAGCTGTCAGTATATTAATTTCTTAAGTAAATCCTTTACTGTTTTTTTTTTGAAGTGGTGGTACCAGACAAACTTTTTGTAATATCGCAAGAATAGAAAACCACCCATGTAAAAATAATCTAAAAAGTCGTAACACAGAAACTCGATACAGTATTACACTTTACTACATTTTAATGTATCGGAAACTTTTACACCGGAAGATCACTTCTGTTTATTACCATAACCACCTACGATACTTCTCAGTGCCCGTCCGGTCCTATTACATAACTTTAATACTTGTATTTACTTTAATGTTGCATAGTAATTTGATCAAACTCCCACTATTTTAAAGTAATCACCTATAAAAGTGGTAAAGATCGAGATAGTGCAAACATAAAATTATAATGACTCATGATCTCAGTATTACATCGACTAGTATAAAAAGTGGTCGGTAATTAACTAGTCGGTTACGTTTCGACTAGTCGTATATGGTGCACATATGGTCAATTTTCTGTGACTCGTCATATTGGTCGTTCGATCCCACGGTATTACCACGTATTACGTAAAGCATGCAGTGGTGTACCTAGTCGTTTTATGTGTTTGCTAACCGTGTTTTGTTTTGTACTCAAGCGGCCAACGTTCTACAAATATGTACAATTATGCTGTCATGTTAATGTGTCAAAGTTGAAGATAGCACTGCTTTATTTAGATATACGTGATGTATGTGATTTAGTGCGTGATTTATACTTTATTACATTCTTGCATTGATTATGGCATTTTACGGTAATGTTATGTTTTATGTATTTCTTGGATAACAATCTACATATTCTACATCTACCAATTTTACTTATCATATTTTTGACTGCCTCCGTGGTCTAGTGGATAGCGTATGTGACTGCTGATTGGAGGTCCCGGGTTCGATTCTCGGGTCGGGCAAAAGTGTTACTGGGTTTTTCCGAATTCTCAGTAGCAGCACGGAGTCTGGCGATGTGCCCGGTAACGGCAATAGGCTCGCCCCGTATTACGTGGGACCTAAAAATACATGGTGAAATGTAGGTGTAATATTACACCTCTGCTTACCCCTTCGGGGATACAGGCGTGAGTCTATAAAAAAATATATAATTTTGCATTTGAATATTCTTTTTAATTTTACCTTTGAACCAAGTTCAGAATCAAGCTTGTAATTGGAATTGTTCTAGGACGAAGCTGAAATTTGGCATGTACGTTCCTTGGGGACCGTAGGGGTGCACTCATGGTTAAGCTAAATATGCGAGCGTAGCTGCGGGGATCCTCTAGTACTTATTATATAATATAATATTATTTTATGAGTGAGGAAGTTCTCATTTCGCTACGCATTAGTCCCCTCTCTTTGAAACGATGTTGTTTCCCTTACGTAAGTATAACCACTAAAGCAGTCATAATTAATTTATAAACAATGAATAAACAGGTCATATGTACGGCTAAAAAAATTAATTTTAATTGCTCCTTTTTTGTAAACAAGTTGTTGTTTTACATCTACTTATTAAAAATTAAAAGCCAAATGCTCCAACGCCTATCGAGTTCAAATAAATGAATTAAATACTTACGTTCTACTTTTGAAATCAATTGAATGGCGAAAACTCACAGAAGAATAACTTATATATCCAATTTCTTTGTGAAAACTACAAAAGGAAATCCAATAAATTTTAATTAAACATACCATTTTATTGAAGTGCAAAGAAGGTTTTTGCCATAGACACAGGGGTCACAGACCTCAAACATAGTAAAATGTCGACATATTTGATCTGAACTGATTTACGATTACGATTGAACGTAATACGCGGAGGGCTTTGAACATTACTAACCATTGCTAGACTGAGAGCTACAACTGAAATTTTCAATATGCCTTGTAGCGCTTTGACGAAACTCTAAACGCTAAGCTATACTAGTAACGGCCATTTTCAATATTCGAACTGTAGATAGATCTGTAGATTTTAGATTCGTGTTTGACATATTTTGTATGGAGCTTATGTCAAAAACTGTCAAAAACGAATCTAAAATCCACAGATCTATCTATAATTAGAATATTGATTTCCGTAGTAAGACGATTGAGGCAGGCAGCTTAGACTCCAAAGCAACCAAATTTGAAAGAGCCATAAACTATAACGATCATCGCCATAAACAGTCATTCAGATGATAATTATCTCATGACCTCGCAACATTTCACAACGACCGTATGTAAACATTGCGGGCGGTCTTCGAACCAATAAAGCATAATTAATAACTGGAAAGTTTGTAGTTCATTGCGATAAAGTTACCTAACTCCACGGTTCACTAGAGAACAATACTGCCCACCATTAACCATTGCCGGAGTTAAATGATTAGCTCCTGACGTAAGGCGGTCACAGCGAGACATGGATGCCTTGTTAGTGCAAATGAACAATAGCTACAACAACTACAATGGACGCGACACAGGTACTTTCGGCAGACGATCGTTACGGCAGATTAGGCAACTAAGCACCTCGGACCAGCGTCACGATTGCTCCAAATTAAAAATTAATGTTTTATCGAACCGTCCCACATTCTAGATTTAAAACAACAGATACTTTAACCTGTAGACGACTTGAAAGACAGCGGCTTTTGAAACTAGAACGATAGCATACATTGAACTGTCTTATAAATAATGACAGTGTGTGTTCGGTACAAAGAAATCGATGTCACTGAAGAATGCATCGCAGAAAGTGGTTTGTTTGTTGTTATGTTAGTCACGACTGTATTAATCGTCCTAACTCTTGTTTACATGTACAAGTAACTCGTAATTGATTAGAATCAGATTATTCATTATATCCTAAAATACTTTATTATTAAACATTAAAATAATGTTAAGTATCAAAAAGACTTGATTCGAATTGTCTCTAGCGGCAACTGCATATTAAATGTGAGATAACTAAGGTGTTAAACTTTTACTAACTTGTTTAGGCTTGACTACTGTTATAACTTATACTAATGTCACAAAAAGCTACCTTTTGTATAAAAAATCAGCCATTTGTAAAAGCGTCCTATTTATATCATTCGAAGAATGATCCCACGAAGACCATGATCAAGCCTATGATATCTACTGTTTAGTATCCAAAGATACAAAAACCGCTTTTTAATTTTAGAACTTAACACAAATTTAGTTCCTACTTGATACAATTTCGTATTTAGACCATTTTTTGTATTCTAAATAAAAACATACTGGCCAAAAAGCTTTTTGCGTACTACGTGTTCCAATCATGTCTGTCGCACAGATACAATATAACCAGCCAGTTAGTTCTATCAAATCAAATAAAACCTGCTTTAAAAACGGGGTTCTGAATTCAATTTCGTAGTGATTCGATCTGCGATCATTAATAACGTTGTGCAAGGTGAAATGGTCCGATGGCTGCAACAGTTATCCCCCTATTACGTTGTTGACTTCAAGTTAAACGCTCTTTGTGATTCGCGGGCGTGAGGTGGTTTTGTCAAGATGGATCTAAGTCTATTCATCTTGCTTGTATCTAAAGGAGATAATATATAAACGTCAATCCTGTAATTTCCCGAAGAAGTAAGCAGAGGTGACTTTTGTATATCCTCTTTGTTAATGGTATCAACCGATTGTCAGATGGATATGTATTGAACGCTATTTCAAATAATTGTCCGTGGTTTTGCGTACCAATATAGGTAAAATCTATGTAATTGTTTGCATAAAAGGATTTAAGTTATAAGCCGAGTTTCACTTTAGGCAAGAAAGAGATTTTTGTATAATATACCAGAGACAAAACTTTTTAACCATAAAACATCATCTACAGTAATTAACTTTTTAAGTGACAAAGAGATAAGCGCCATAAAGAAGCGTCTTCAGAATGATATTCCACAAAAAATACGAGTCCTTTCTAAGTAATAAAAGTTATAAAACCACAACAAACTATTCGTTTCGCTTTTCACTCAGTGTTGCGCACTTGTAGGGAAAGTGAAGAAAAAATAATTATAATCTAGCATCGTTTAACAGCTTAAGTATAAGCCCTTTACGCTCCCACTTGACCGCAATAGAGCTCAGAGCCTCGTCTTTGTAAGGATTTATCGTATACTTAGAAGCCTAACTAAAAGTTAGACGGTTTTGCATTATGAATATTAAACGGATTATGAACTGTTTTATTAAAGGTCTACGCAGATCTGTGGATAGGCATAAAATAGAAGCAAAGCCTGTTATATTTTAAGTACCAAATCTATCAAATGAAATCAATTTCAATCTACTAGCAGATTTTATTCATATTTCTAAAGGGAAGGACCGTAATAAATGTATTTGAAATTACTTGTCCTGACTGACATATCACCGCCAGAGCTCAAAGTGTTGAAGCTAGAAACATGAAATTTGGATAACCCGTTCGTTTGACGACGTACTCACCCACTTAAAAGAATATTTAGTTAGCGCTGAGTTATGGAAGGCATATTGCCTTCTATTATGCCACTCTATTTTAACAGTATGTGCAGATAAACAATTATTTGCCGTAAATATTTATTCACTAAAATACCTATTTAGATGCCTGCAATTATACAGATTCCATCCGAGATTACCCTGCTTGAAATGAGCCAGCCAATCCGACAATCCGCAGATCAAATCAGTAAGGAACTATTTAAGGCCTTGCGCCATCCCTGTAGCCAATCCTCATCTATAAACATCCTGGTGAACGACTAATAGCATTAAACGGTCCAAAGAGATTCCTCCACAAATCGGTTACACGAAACCGCTCCGATATAAATAAGCTGCTTAAGCGCATTATTTTCTTTTAACTAACTCCAAAGTCAACACACCAACTTAAAATGATTCTTAAAAAGTTATAGCTATTACGTCCTCTTTAACTTATTAACAATGGGCCATAATTTTATTTATATAGCTTATAACTTTAGGAGCTTATTTAATTGAAACTAAGAGAATTTCCAACGGAAGTAGGCGTCTAAATGCTAAGTTATGGCTCTGAGCGACGGCTGTGAGTGTTTAAGCGCTGTATGATTTACTTGATATCTAAAATATATCATTATAGCCAGCCCTCCACTTTCGCAGGCTCTTTAGCAAGTACCTACTTAAAAGTCGTTGACCTTTTATTTATAATTTTGTATACACAAAATTTGTTGTTTCATTTTAGGTTCTTGTCAGTAGAAATAGATAAAAGAAAAATGAAATGAGGAATATTATGGTTACTTGTTTCTAAACTAGCTTGTGTCATTTTCATGGTAATGCCTTCTCATAGACCAAACTTCCAACTATCAAAATCATTCCTTCTACACTGAGTACTATCCACTATTCTTAATCTGTGGTTCATTATACCCGAGGTCCAGTCACGATATCTCTGCAATCTTTGCGCTCACTCAGCTGTGCAGATAATTTTAGCGGCTTGTCTTTTTGCACTAGCAAATATTACAGCAAAACATAGTAATTTAGTTCAAACCTCGTATAATGACGTGCATAACACAGATTATATAAAAAGACGTCGTGTGCATGTTGCATTACCAATGACATCAGGTAAACGTAAGACAAAAGAAATGAGGTAACGGGTCTCACAATGTTACAATGTAATACAGATGTTGAATTGTCTAACTCTTACATATGTTAATTTTAGTATAACTGATGAGTTATGGAAAGTGATCGACATAGCATATCTACAAAATTGAATTTGCGTTCATCAGAGTAATTGTCAAAACGTAATTGCTGGACGATAATTTAAACTTAAATAATATATGAATATAAACGTCAGCTGAATTGCATAAATGCACTGAAAAATGTACTTAATGTATTGTTGATTTGATTATCTGTTTTGCAAGAAGATTGAGCAGTTTGACATACTAACAGTAACATAATATACACACATGTTTACGTTGTGCATAAATCTCTGACTACTTTATACTATCCTGCATTTCAACATTCATAATTTTAACTTATGATACGATTTCTATATTCAAATAAGTCAAGTGAGGTGTGCCTAACACATCCAAAAACAAAAGTTATAAATAAAATAATCCCGAGTGCCGTCATCGCAAAACTTAAGTGCAGATTTTGCAACAGTGTTAAACATTTCAGCCAAGCAAACACAAGAGCATATTACAGAATAAAAACAAGACAATAGAGACAGATTTGTTTAATTCAAAGCAGAAAAGATAACTGCCGCACCATCCGTCTGCTAAGCTGATTTACTGGGACCTTACAAAGCGCCTGCCTACAATAAAAGACCCAGTACTGGATTAAAATAATTCAGACTTCAACTGCAAACGTGCGCTCTGTGAGGGCACTAGTGATTAAATATAACCCCTTAGAGATTTATAAGTGTTTATTCCCCGCATAGAACGGCGGTGAGCCATGAGCCAACGCGACTCTCGCCTTTGTGTCCGCTCTTAATAAATGTTGTTTGTCGTAAGTGAATGTATTGTTACATGAGAAGCGAACACTGTATGAAAAGTTTATGGCGATCTCTCATGGGATCGTATTACTTGACTTACAAATAGTGCAAATCATAAGGCGCGTTGCAACTCCAGGTCTAATGGCGCCCTACAGATATAACGGTGTACCGTGTATGTGCCAGTGTGTATGTGAGGCTAAATATTAATGATTTTGTATTGACGGCCTGGATGGGACAATAAATTCAGTGGTCATATCGCCACAGCCTAGGCCAATAAAGGTTATAAATTTTAATTACGTGATGAAAGGAAATTATTCATAGTCTGAATCTTAGCTGAGCTTGCCTACTAGAAAAAGCAATACAATGCTGTGTCGTTATTTTACAATAATAAGTTTCTTTTTTATAATTAGTAACAACCGATATTTTATATTTTCGAGCGCCATACATTGCACTATACAAATTGGTGTATCGATTATTATCGATCTATAAAGCCAGGCTTCATGAAATTTTAAATGACTTTCATGCTATATTTTCTTGAGAAAATCAGGCCCACCGTGATAGATTAATTACAATAGCTCGTTAAGTTAGCTCTAAGCACCATGGGCCGTTCACCATAATATGCTTCTGAATCTTTAAGATATTATCTTTATTACCATTCTTCTACAGTTACTCTTCGGAACAAGTTAAATGTTTGTATTCCTGTTTCGAGGTAATTTTGTCAAACTGCCGAAAAACATCGGGATATCTTTGACGTAATATTTACCTTATTAGTCGTACTAGGTGTCATTTAAATTGTGATTAGGTAAGTAGCGATATTAACAGACAATTCAAGTTACACGTTTACAATATTACCATGGATAAAGGAAAATATAATTTACCAAAATACATAAATGTCAAATGTCAGCATGAACAGGACAGATAGGTGCTTATTGTAATTTGTTGCGCACTCAACGCTGTGTTATCGAGCCTATTATATTCATCTAACAAGAAACAAAGCTAAGTCCGGATAAAAGTAAATGGTAGCCGCATAATTTGTCAATGATTACAAAGAGTTCAATCTACGGCAAGGGCCTTAAGACCATAAATCATAGCAGTGGTATTGTGCCGTTCGGGCGGACATACGACAGTTATTACGAAACTACAAGTTTGCCACAAAGCGAACAAGGCTGCGCCCGCCTGAATGGCAGGCCCTAATTAACTGTCAAGTAATTCGACATTATTACTACTCGATCAATATCCCGTTTCGATTTTTTGCGGCTACCCTACAATTACCGCGTCAATACTATGTACGTAAGCTAAACTAAAGAGCTTCGATTGACCTTGCGAGACCTAGCCGCACGCATAATCGCATGGTTTAGTCGCGTCACACTGATTACTGCATTGTAAGATAGGTAGAGCTCCCAGCGAGCGTTATGAGATGTTGTTGGACACGATGCGACGATCGGATCGCGTTCGCACGCACATTACTCCGCGCCGGGCGCAGCTCGGCCGCAGGCGATACAGCGACCTAACAGTACCACGGCCCGCGTGATTAGACGCCACACGATAGCGCCCATTGTCGGTACACGATCGCCTCTTGTACGTCTTGAAATTGCGGAAATGGACACGGCTCGCACCCACTCCACTCCGCTAGCGGGACATTTCAATTGCAGTCTCCTGCCCGCAGGGAACAACACATGGAATAGATTAGGCAGGACAACACTATTATAAGCTCTTCAACTCACGACAGTTCAAAATGGTGTACTTTGACCTCGCCGGCTTCTTGGTCGTTAATGTTAATCGAGCTTACACTCGGTGTTCCATAATTGTGTAACTTATTATGATCTTATCGCCATTTAAAGATATAGGCGATAGTATTTCTCGCCAGTCGTATAGTTGAGACAGGAGGATATTAGTAAATGTCGATAACATTGTTTATGAGTTACCTAATGAGGAATGCTATTGGGTGAGAACGAATGCGTGACTTACTATCATCGAACTCTTAGCAAAAATTGGCTGCCATTGTTCCGGCATGTTTCAGACGAAAGGTCTCGTGAAAGTAATTTTGCTGCCCTACCTCATTTACTCGTCACTCTTGACTGGGATATTAAGTGATGTAATCATTTTAACATGGAATAAGATTGTCTAGGAGTTGCGCGGTCTGTTGCCACAGGACCAACGTATTCAGTTAAGGCTCGAAGGAATAATCTAGGAAAGTTGAGCCTGCGGTGGATGCTATTGCTCAATTGCCTCTCTCTGACTCGGGAATGACTCGCAATCGATACAGCTGGATACGGTAATATTTCAATGCGACACTGAAATGCAAATTTGCTGCAATAAAATAATACCAATAAACTATCAATTATAATTATAAGTTCGGTAACCGACATGAATCGGCACTTTACTGTTGATAAATTAATACTTGACACTAAATTCCTCAGCAGAAGTCAAGGAAAATAAATAAACGTTATTCATTTTAGGATTTGAACCGAATATAAATAATATGTTTTCGTTCTCGGGGCACTATTGTTAATCGTAGAACAAAAATAAAACTAAAATATTTACACTCGAGAGTAGTCAACAAAAACTCCCACACCATCAAAAACAATCAATCTTCGGAACACTGAAAGGAACCTCAATCAAAACAGAATACGGAGAAGCAGAGAGGGGATAAAGGGCCCTATAAATCATAAAATCAGGCTTCTATTGAAGGCGGTTTATTTGGGCGAGGAGAAAAAACGCTTGACCCTTGCGTTCCTTTGAGTATTGTTAACTGTCGAGGAGACCCGAGGGTGCATCTCCAATTTGTCCTGTATTGGAATAATAATCAACGCTTCCATGTTATTTATGGGCTCATTAAAATTTCGATAATCACAAGAGTTTTTATGCGTAGGAAACTATTTTTTTCTTCTCACACGAAAGCGACGTTGAGTATCGGAATGCAGTATCGTTCGTTTATTACGGTGCGTAGGACGTTTTTAATTGGATATCATTTTTATTTTGTAAGTAATGACATTAACTTTAACTGTATCTACAACTTAAATTGTTACAAATCTAATGGCTATTAGAATGATTACGTAACTTTTAACGTTCGGTTTACTTGGTTGTAATGTGTGTTATCTTTGTAAAGTGGGAATGAAAGTACTTGTGCCGCATTGGGATACTGATTTTATAATCTAAGATAGTATACATCCGTTTAGAGTCGATAAAGTTGATCATATTAAATTTTATCTTATAAAGTATGAGACAGTGAAGTTGAAATTGTTTCGCATGAGCGCAAATCACGAGGAGCCTTTAAATTTTCAATGAAAAAGGCGGGACGTTCGCAAAGTGGCTGGCATCAGCATCGCGTGCATTGTTTTATTATGTGGTGTTATCAACGAAACAACTCGTGCGCCGCTTCCGCGTCATAAGGCCGTGGTTACATACACAGGCGACGCGATAACCCCTATGGCACTAGAGACAACGTGATGTCATAAAATGTTGTGGCGGTTCGCTAACAAAGAGTTTTGCGATGACGTTATCAGAATCTCATGCAGGACTCTTGGATCTACCTACTCTTTAATATTAATTAATTAAAGGACTTTATACCTATTAGACAAAATAATAATTATTGCATCCACAAAGAAGTACCTGTATCAGTTCATATTTTTAGACTTTTACTTCTTTGTTTTTTTTTCACTCGACTCATTATCAAGCATCAAGCTCAAATATGTAATAGATATTATCAGATGCATTAAAGTCATATTTATAACTCCCCGTCACTATTATTGAACTTCACGCTCACAGCTTCTATGATTTATACACAAAGATACTCAACCAAGATTGTCCAAGTCACTTGAACAAATAAATAAATGGTGTAAATTTAGTTAACGACACCACTGATTGCATAACATATGCATACCAATCTTGTTATTTGCCTTATAGGGCAAGGGATCGACTAATATAGACGCTGTTGAAGGGGCATTACAAGCGGTCGTATGCAACTGAGACGAGGTATTGACAGTTTGACGTGCACGTAACAAAATTTTGTGCAATCTGCAAAGTACGCTGAATCTGTGCTTTAGGTGTGCGTTGGCTGAAAGTTTATAAAGCCCCGGTAGACATTATTTATTCCTAGGAAAAAATTAAACTTGGTACAATTCACACAGACTCACATCTCAAACTAGGTCGGGCCAATATTATGACAACCAGACAACTTATAAACTTATGTTTCTTACATAATAACATTATTGATAAATTTCTTTTAATTAATTACACAAAGCTTATACAAAGATTTATCTTCGCGAGTATCAAATCCTAATTAGCCTATAGTTTCCTACTGCTGGGCAGAGACTCTTCCTTGTATTTCCATAAACCTCTTTTGTCATAATTAATAAAACATCGCTATTCCTTATGTGTCAATAGCAGGCTGCACAGGCGCTCACTCGATTAACCTATGCTCCTGCGCCGATCACGGGCCCAACCTGACCCTACTCAATTACATTTTTGCCCCAACTGTACCTGTGATTGATCTACTTCATATGGCATGTAATGAATTCTGTTACAACGTCCCTAAAGTGGTGTTACGGATCGGAATGGTGATTCAACCCTTTCCGAGGTCGCTGTAGCTGTGTAAAGGTTTATTGTTTTCGTTGAGTTCGTAAATGTTTCAGGGATATTCCTTCTTATGACGAAAATATTTCGTATAATAATATACAAATGAATAAATGGCGTGTATGTATAATGTTTACTAAACAATAAAATAGGAAATGTACTGCATGGAAACAGGCCGAATAGCACCATATTATAAAGTAAACAAACTATCGAAACATTTTACGACATTTCCAACTTTCACGACGCCATAAATATTCTTATTTTGAAACGAGGATTTATGATAAAGCAACAGGTCATTGCATATTCTTTACTTCAATCTCATGCCTAAACCGTAGCGAGGGTCAGAGTGCACGTACCTACATCATTCTTAGAAGCGAACAGTTGTCCGTTATTTCGTGCGCTCCATATTGAGCCATAACTGAGATAGCTTTATGGTGATTTGATACCATTCGGATGGAATTGGCGTTTAGTTCATAAGTGTAAGTATTAAGTGCTGGAACGGAGTTCAGCGAATCGAACTGTCTTCTTACGCTTTTGTGTCAGAGCCAATAGCAATAACGTTTTGTGGAGCAATCGAGCGTACATTTCTCAGTTTAAATATAGTAATATACACATACATAATAGAATCTGTATTAAATGAAGCCTACGCTTCGGACAGACGACAAGGTCGTTGCGAACTCATTTGTTTGACAGTTCATTGATCTGAGTAGGTATAAAAAAATCAATAAAAGATACTGGCCGGATCGAAATGTTCTGTTTTCAAACGTGACATAATTATTGAATATCTTGATAGGCAAACAAATGTGGGCGAAGGTATGCAAACATGACGGAACAGAGGTTAACACCCAGCCGGAGTAAGGGCAAATAAACCGCGGTGCGCGCGATCTGTCGGCGAGTCACGAATAAAAACACTCGATAGGGAATAACAATGAAGTGTTTACATGTAATATTCCACGTAACGATGTATCCGTCGGGGGAAACGATATTTGCGTTGCATAAATGCAGACGGGGATCGACCCTGACCTCCGGGCGTCGACCCTGCGCGTGACACTTCGATTCTCTATCGATCACGACTGGATCGCTCCATCGGACCATCGGCTCGGTATTTTTGTGCGCATCTCTTATCTGATCGAGTTTCGATCGAGTTGGGTCCCTTGCCCACGAGTAAGCGTGACTGAGAGTTTTCCCGCGCACCAACTCTGCCGAAACCAATCACAATAACTAACAGTTAGGTTTTTGTATTGTTGTGGTACCGTTGGCATGTGCTTCGCGCAATTGTTACTATATTACTGGTGCGCCATTCATGCGTATCTTCACACATATTTTATTGATATTATAGAGCTGTTTTCCTTTTTCATTTTCTTCTTGCTATCGATACACCACTAACTGCTAGTAATTGACACCGTATTTGTCTACATAATCATGGGACAAGTGAATCTAGATCGAGCCTCGTATTATAATTATGTAGTGCTTCAAACAACCTATAGAAATATACACAGTTTCGTCCAAAGTAAGTCAACTTTAAACAAAATGTAAAGATCTCTTGATAGTGCTAGAGTTATTCAACCCAAAAAGTTGTCTTAAAATTAACGAATCAAAAAGACAATAATTGTCGACAGTAAGGGTCCTCTGTAGCTAATTTAAAGCATCATCAGCGTACTCCAGTGGATACTAACCAAATTGTAACATTCAATAGATTTTTATTGTAAGGACAATGTTTTTTTAATGTTTATGTAATGTATGGGTGCAAGAATTTGTAGAGTCTACCTAAACAAAAATAAAGATTAGTAAGAATTTAAGTATGTACTTTGAATCGTTAATATTATTAGCAAAATTTTTACTAATGTTAGAGCTTTTTGATGTCGGTTTTGTAATCGATACGGTTCGAATCCTGGACCTGTCAATTGTACGACCAACATATCACAGATGTATATTTACAGTTCATACCTATACCTACAGACATTCGTGGCGTACTTACTATACAAATACTTGACCCATACGAATCAATAAATAACCCAAACAATAGCTTTCAAACATCACAAATCACGTAACGGTTGTCGTGACTGACCTCCGATTATCTAAAATAGATACGTCTCAAATAAAAAATAACTAAAACATCATCATGACAATAGATTGCAATAACTTTTGATAGGAATAAAAACTTCTTAAGGTGTCAAAAGGTCGCAATGGACTGCTGATAAAGCGTATCGAATTCAGAAGACCTTCGTATTTAATTATGACGTGAATGATTTATTGATGGTACTTCCTTGTTATACTGTCAATTTAAATAAAACTAGTTTTGTAAGGAAAATGCCGAAATGTATGCGTTGTTGTGGGTCTCGGAGGACTTAGAGGCTGTTGATTGAATATTTGGAAAGTCACCCGGATTACCCCACACGAGATTTAATACCATTGTAGGAGAGGCCTTTACAACAGTATAAAAAGGATTTTTCTTGGATTTCAAGGAGAAGAGATTATAATTATAATCTCTTGATCAAATTATTTTTCTTTGCAAAGAAAGGGATCTAAAACCCACCCGGGCATGAATGTCATCAAAATCCTTTCATCTAAATGATTAAAGAGATTTGCATAGAAAAATTAAGTTCCTGTACATTTATTTTAATCTTCTTGTCTCGACGACAATGTACAGAATTACAATTCTCGTGTATATTTATAATCTTTCTAAATAACTTAATACAATTCAATCTCTTTACTTTTATGATCATGAATGCTAAAAAAATCCTTTAAGTACATATTAAGTTTTCACAAAATAATGTAGAAATAAACCTATTATATGTACGTAATACTATTTAAATTACCCGCAGTTTAAATAAACATAAGTTTTTTCATCGTCTAGCAATTCGTATTCAATAAGAGTAGTTCACATATCACCCATGTTTTCGACCCTAGATTGTGATTACGTCCATTACAATTCCGCCGGCATTTTTATCTGTTACGGAATCCTAGTCAAGTATTTGGCTTACAGCCAAATATTATGGTGAGTCTGGCTTGAAAACTCTAGACATATCGGGATATCTGGAGATCGTATCCTAGGCAAGCGAACCGCCTTAGACAGCGCACGCGCATGCGCGTTACTTGCTCCTACTCGCACACGTCATTTAGATACGCTTCCGATGTTTATCTACGCAATTTACATACTTATTTTATACGCCGTACCGAATGTTTTAGTGTGTTATAAAAATCGATTGAACTGGTTAGGAAATTGGGGTTGAAGAACAAGAATTGAATAAGTAAGTAGTAATCAGTTTATGTCTTTGAACGATCTGTGCTTCATCAGCAAACAAATTTACAAAAGGCCCATATACCTAGTAGAGATATTATCTTTTTCATAGGAAACTACAAGCTTCCTCAATATTTGAGACACAGAAACTACAGGCGCTTGAATGTTACCACATTAGATATTTAAATGTACTCAGTTCTCGTTATGTTAAAGTAGGAAGCTTGTGCTGTTTCAAACTATCTGCTCATCAAAATTTATGAAAAGCGATTGAGTAGCTTTGCTGTGTAAACGAAACAAATATACGTATTTGCTAATAAGGTATTTATCATTCAGATTACAAGCAACTGAAGAAGTACTATCAAATAAATCTGCATTAGGGGTAATAAAATCTTATTGCTGTAATGGAATTACGAGTACATGACTTTCAATGATGCGAAACCTATGATTAGTGCAGAACATAATATTAATTCACACATACCGTAGATGCAATAAATCCGAGTTGAATATAAGTTAGTCCGTTACACAGATCGAACAATGCATAGGCGACGACATTCACACTGATACGAAGCACTAACACACTACATACAACCGGTACCGCCCACACAATCTACTCTTTCGACACTCAAATAAGCCATAAATTATAATTTTAAAACACGTCTCGCGGCGAGAGCAACACGCATACGTCCTATAATAAATGAGCTATTGCGACTCCATAAACATTTCACTGCTCCGTTCGGCCTAATGCGACCAATTGATAGATGAAGGAAGCACTGCTGGATACTAAACTCCGGGCGCTGAAAGTCCCGTACAAGGATAACCTATTACGCCTTAGGTTGAGGTCATGCAAGCGTTTGAACTTAGTTAACAGGCGTGTATAAGTTGGCATATCATCAACTCCATCTATCGCATACACCATCAACTAAAAAAAGTTCTTCGCTTCGAAGTAATATTCTCTCAACATCGTTAAGATTACGAATAGGTCGATATATTATATGAAGAATTTGCTGCATCTAAATTGCACAAAGATCTACTTTATGTTAGAGAACAGATTGCGTGATCCGTGCCGTCTTTGTAGCTGTTACGGTTCATTGTTGAGATTATCTAATAGTGACCTGCCTATTTTTAAAGTCGTTGACCTAGCGGCGACCCCGAAGGAAAATATTTTGTCGTGGTATGGCCGCTGTATCTTATTTCGCTAGCCTAACGTGGACCAAGTTGGATGGGAGATAGACCTATGCTTACTGTATTTTAAATAGTTTATATTTATGTGGAATTGACAATGGCATGATCTGCTTCTTCGTGTTTACTACAACAATATCATCGCCGATGAAATCAACGAGATTACTCAAGAAAACATTGTAAACAATAGTCGCCCACGTATTGTCTACAAAGCTGTTTACGACGACGGTAAGTAACCCCATTTCGTACGAACGTCATTAATTGAAAAGTTGCGACTTTCTCACATAACACTTGTGAATTATTGTTATTAAGATCTTGGTAGACAAAGTGGTAGTATTCAATAATAGATATTTACAATCGTATGGGTGGCATTTAGCATGGCGAGATGGGTTTGGTACTAAAGCAAATATAGTTTGTATGGGAACAATGCCCGAAGCGCAGTGACCGAGGCCGTACTCCGTCCATTGATTGTAGCTTATGACGACAACCCGCCGTATCGCAAATAAGTATTTATTGCAGCCACACAAGCCTTGGATATGATGTGCAGCTTTGTTTGTGGAAGTGCTTATAACGAACCTCGAGGCGCCGGACTTGGACACGGAATTTGCGAAGTAACTGTACTTGTATATTCAGTAATGGGCTTAGATAGGGTACTGGTTGGTCAATAAGGTATTTAGGATTTGTGTGATAAATCGATGACATTACGGGTTCTCGTTAGGGTATTATTGAGTTTATTTTGATAGAAGCTTTACATTAACGCATAAGTTTTATTACCATAGTTAGTCATGCTTAATACAGTACATTTGCTCGTGTCTACATATTTTCTTAAAATGAACGGGTTTGTAATAAAAGGATTCTTCACATTGGTTGTGACTTTAGCTAAAAACTACATATTTGATTTGTTCTATGCCTACTTGAATCAGGAAATAAGACTATTGTTTACAATCACCAACAAAGTTACTACTTCAATATCAATATCTTGAATAAAAACCACAAACCCTGAGTAATACCACATAATAAACAGTAAATACTCGCGTTCTGACTCTAAACGCATAAATATTAATGATAAATCAAATAAATACTGCTTCGTTAGTCCAATGCAAGCAGCAGTATGGATGACTAGAACGAGACTACCAATATAAGATCCGTGCTTCGAATTTCAATATTATAAGAATAAATATTTAAAAGAACTATAAAGTTTGTGAACTATTGCAAAAACAAATAAGAGTCCCTAAAGCATGCCTTTATTAGGTTCATAGATGCATACAGCTAGTCTGTTACTTGTCGTACTACGAGATTCACGAAATAAAACATGCTTTTTAAGGTCAAAGTCAAAATCATTTATTCATCTAGGCCACAAAGTGACGCTTTCGAACGTCAAATTTTTTTAACGAACGTTAATTTCTTAATGATTCTACATTTATATTTACTGCCACGTTCCCAATGCAATAGGTAGACAACGAGAAAGAACGGACAATAAAACTCATGGCCACTCTTTTCAATTAAATGTAATGGTTGTACATTTTATTTTTGTAAGGAGCTGCAACTGTTTCACATTGCTTAAAGAAGAATCCTTCTAGAAGGTTAAAAGACAAAACAATTTTTTTCTGACGATATAATATTTTTCTGTCTATGGTACGGATAACTTAAGTAGTATAAGCATTATAATTATTATCTGTGGCAGTGTTGAGTCCAATATATTTCTTTGATTGAGTTTAATCGTCTAATAAGGTACAGATTATCAGTATAGCTACAAAAAATGCTATTGAAACTAATCTTCAAAAATAACTTGTCGTTTAAACTTCCATTTAAAACCGCAGCGTCATCGAAACAAGTGACCGGTACATAAATGGTGCTGATAATAAAAAGCAACAATACAGTCTCACAAATACCAAGAGGCGTCTGCCACGATTATTAGCAGATCAGAGGTCAACAGATCCCTATCGATAACCACCTAATATTACCTTGCCACGGAGTAATGGTATTCTATACAGTATTGGATACAAAAAACGTGTACCTTCACAATTTTACAAGTATAATTACTCAGCACATTCTATTGGTTTTGTCGTCTGTTACGGAGATTTGGTTTTGTAATAGCTTTGAAACGCTCACGTACTTATGTCTTTTTTTTAGGTTGAGTTTTTTAAGTTTACCTGTATCGCCTCTTGACTGTTCTTTCAACGGATTTTTCGACTTATAAGATACTTCTTGCTTGTTGACCTTTATTTATTAGCTGCTTAACGTTACAAAAGATTGAAACAAATCAAGTGTTTTTATAAACTGTACTTTGGTATTTAAGTATGGTAATAAGTTATTGGCAATGCTTTTTTAAGCTGTAGATGTTGTCCAATTTGTACATTACACAGCTAATGTGTAAAGGTTTGTTAATAGTCAGGAAAAAATTAAAACAACTACAACAATATTTGAGCAGTAAAAATATGTCTCATCTATCAGACATGGGCTCACCAAGCCAGGTTCGACGCCTTTTATTAAAAACGATTCTATTTAAAGTACATTGCATTTTAGCTATTGTGGACATTTGTGATAAACAGACTATGGGAGGTCAGAAATTCGCGTAGTCTAGGCAATAATTCGTGTCGCTTCAATACAACAACAGTGTACACTACTTTGGCGCTGATCAAGAACAATATTTTTCTTTATTCGTGCTTAAATCCGAAAAAATCTTGCCGTATATATGATTCGGGTGCTATCTGCAGTAGACACGGCATAACTCCTTAGCATAAACAAGCGCCCTACCATCCAATATTTTACTCTACTATTAACAAATAAAATACACAAGAATGTACGTATTCTCCCAAGTAGTGTTGCCCAAATGCAAGAACAAGACGAGACTTAGCCAGTCTTGGTCTTGGTCTTGCGCCAATACACCTGTTCTTGGTCTTGGTCTTGGTATTGCGCTCCCAGTCTTGGTCTTGGTCTTGGTCTTGCAGCAAGAGTCTTGCAAGTCTTGCAATTACCTATCAGTCTATTACTATTTATTAAAGTTTTTAAATCTTAGAAAAACGTATTAGAATTGGAACATTGTGAGCTTGAATTAACACAGCCATAGTAAAGATCAAGCAGATTAATAAATAACTGAAGATTTGATAAGAAATTCGAAAAATCAACTGACCTATATGTCGTTTTCCATGGAAGTAACTGTTTCTTAATAAACATTTATGATTTATAAGCTTACATTTGCTAAAACATGTAAAAAAAACAAATTAATTACAATAACTTGACTGTATTTTAAAGAACAATATCTGTCTAGAAAGAGATTGAACCCTCAACTTATTATGAAATTTAATAAAAGAGTTTTAAATTATTATGACATTTACTACCTATCCTTACCATTTTATCCTAATCATAATACTGCTTGCGTGATCAGTATAATGTATTCATTTTCATTCTAAGCACTCTGAAACTTATTTATTCTTTGGAACACCTGTAGGTACTCTTAAAATTCGAAATTATTTTGCATGAGTCTACCTACGCCCTGTGGCGGCAATCAAATAGTGTCAAATGTTGTGATTTCGGCGCAGCGGCAACGATTGTTGTATATGATTTCAAAAGAAGCCGCCGGCGCGTGTATCATAACCATGTACTTCCGAAAAGCGGCAAATTTCTTTGAGAAGTAAGTACAAAACCTTTGATGCCGCATTATCAAAGTGCCGATGGTTAAAACATAACTATGCATGCACTCAGTTTGATTTTAATGGATATTTTTTTATTCGCTATGTAGGTATGTTTATGGTACCTATTAGTCGTAATGCGCATAGGTCCAGTTTTTCATATTCTTTGATACAGTTTTTTGCGTCTCATAGAATTCCTAAGCGTACCTATACACCGAACTGTTACACCTAACTACTCCGTGAAATAGCGCTAAGTCCTAGCTGCAAGACGCAAGAGTCTTGCAGGCTTAGTCTTGTTCTTGCTCAAGTCTTGCACGATCAGTCTTGGTCTTGGTCTTGCTAAAAATACGCGGTCTTGTTCTTGGTCTTGGTCTTGCAAAAACGCAAGAACAAGACCAAGACTGCAAGACCAAGACTGAATTTGGGCAACACTACTCCCAAGCACTCAAACAAAGACAAAACCAAACAAATATTCAAACATCAATAAAATTGATTCTACCAATTTTAAAGTTCCATATGTAAAGCTACGTAACATATTATTCATGAGGGACCATTACGCTCGTCTGGACACGGACCTCTCCCAAACGAGGTTTAAACGATAATCCCTTTAAGTCCCCTTGCACGACACTTAAGAGCCAATATGAGGTTGCATAGTGACCTTAGAAACCGTATCACATCACTATCACTTCCTGTTCTGTGATAAAGAGTACGAGTCAGATAATACAATCGTCAGAATATACTATTTATGAGAGGAGATTTAAATGATTTTCTGAAGCGAGTACCGGCCACTCGCAAATGCAATTTGGGATGCTACATTACAATGCATTATATGTGAAAAGAATATCAATCATTGCTTGTCTCGCCTTTTTCTTTACCAGATATTCTGATCTAATATCTAATCTATGGTTTACTGGGAAGAACAAAATACATATTGGTGCAGCCTGCAAGTGTTCGCCAAAATGTTCTTGGAAGATATGTGAAGTCACCGAACCGGACTTGGCCAGCATTACAGAATATGCCTTAACCCTTTTCATAGTAAGAAGAGGCTCATGATCAGCATGTAACAGATTTTAAACAGGGCAATATATGAATTATAAACAAAAAAATTATACATACATTCTATATTAAAATCACTCTGGTGATAATACAGGCTCAACCCGGTAAACGTTAACCCGTATAATTTCTGTGAATTCATTAGAATAATCATTATTTACCCTAATACTCGTAATCGTATTAATTTTGTAGAATAGATAATAATATAATTTAATCTAAGTCACATAATAGGATTGTTAAATGTTTGAATAGATGAAGGTTTATTACTCGATTACATTGTAAAGGGCAAAGGGCTTACCGATTTGATTAGCACCGATGTCGTTTATAACGGGCAAATCAGTTATCTGGTGAAATAAATGAGTAGATAGGGGTATGATATAATCATATTTTACTAGTCATGTATTCAGGAAGCTCAATGGAACCTTCTTTTGAAAAGAGAAGGCAGAAAGTATTGGTCAACCCGAATACTATAAATCCTTTTGCCTTTGTGTTGATACAAAAAAAATATAATTAAAATATAGAAAGGCACTTTTTCGGCAATATTGGACCTGAAATCTCATTGCTGTCCGAAAATCCTGATGGAATAAAGGACTTACAGAATCAGAATATTATTCTCACATACATTTAAAGATAAAACATCTTTAAATGTATGTGAAATATTCATATCGCACTGGAGGTAAGTACCACTAGTAGGACCGGAGCTCTGTTCTGGCTTGTGTATCAATGAGGAAGTAGCTACTCAAATTATCTGCAGAATCAACTGAGAAATTGAACGCATAGATCTCATATTTACAGCATTCCAATATTACAGGAAATACATCTGAAATCGAAATACGAAAGCAATTCTAGTACGGTTATAACTACCCATACATAACCTACCTCAAATAAACATACAGAAATCAAGTAAAATGGAACTATGTAATTGTTGCCCTAAGGTCAACGTATGTGGTGTATAATGTGTGTATCTGTGTTGCGCCCATCGACGTCGGCTACCAGTGCAAGACCCGGGAACGCATTCCTTCTTAGGCTTAATAATACACATGAGGCCGACATAACGATCCCACTCGAATGCTCGTTATGTATCCTCGGAAATTCGTGCTGTAGAACTTACCTTACGGTCTAGTATTTCGTAATACAGTCAAGAAATATATCGTATGCAAAGCGAGAGATATGAAATACCGTAAAAGGGAATATGTGTGAACTGTTGTGCTAATTATGCTAATGTAAAACTGGTTTTGTTACCAATGGAATGTAGGTAAAGTTGTTATTTTCTTATGAATCTTTTGATTGAATACCAATAGTATGGAAAATTTGCTAAAATCTGCCTTAAGCTGTTAGACCAAGAACCAATTCACAAAAGTGTTAGTATCCTTTAAAAGTTGTCTGTCCTATAATCTTAACCAGAAACCTAGTCGATCTCCTTTAAAAAACAAGTAAAATTTAATTTTATTTTTATGCCAATTTTAAGTAAAAATTAGAAAATAAGAAAATATTTTATTCTACGGCAATTACAGTAAAAAAAAACATTCGCGCCACATTTACATTTACCTGTATGACCCGGTTTTCTTTTTGAACCTTTTAATAAATGAACCTAGGGCATACAACGCGCAATTGTTTATAATTTGAACTCAAATTATCATGTCTACCTACTTATTACATAATCGCTGTCGGACTGGCAGTAGAGCAAGCAGACTGCACGACTAAGCCTCCATGGAGAGAAAAGTTTGCCTTTATGTATAATGAGGGCCTGTTTATTTGATATTCAACTCATGAGGCCTACATGGCAAAACGCACGATACTCCAAAGGTTACTAGTAAGTGTCGCGACATAAATCAAGATCAATTATTATTGTCATTTAAATAATAACCACAAAAAATAAGTATTGGGCAATTCACCCATATAATTGATTTCATGCGTTAAATATAAAATGCACCAAGCTTAAATCGTTCAACAACAATTTAAATTGAACACAGTAAATAAGGAAAAAATTACACCACAAGAAATTCATAAATCCCTAAAAGGATCACATCCTATCCAGTCATATCTTCCTCCATAGAAATAAAACCTCAATAACCGTCGTCACATCTCAAATGTACCATAAACGTCAAAGCTCAACACTAGTAAAGGAAATAATATAAAATCGAATCGTGAAATTCCCAACTGTGATGGAATTATATTATGTTAATACGAACCATCGAGCATCCGGTGCGCATTGTAAGGCGAAAGCCAGACGCTTATTAAAAACATTCATAAAGCTGTGATCCCACCAGCCTTTCGTAAGGATACATAATATATTTTCTACAAAGCTAAGAGCAACGCTGCGTAAAGAATGCGTTTGGGTTGCGTTCGCAGATTGCTCGTTATTGTCAACTCCCGCACCAGGAATAACCCCTGTATCACGGGGAACTGTACAAACCTTCAATCAGCGAACACGAGGAACATTCAGATAGTCAATCACACACACCCGGTAGAGACTGTGGTGTTCACAAGATTTCCAACTTCACTTTACAAACACGCAGCGTCAGGTCAACGTAAAACACATCAGCATCGCTCGCTCGAAAAACGCTAGTAAGCTCGACCCCTTATAAAGCCCTGACTACACCGGAAAGGTTATACAATATACCTTTGTAATACAAGAGCAGCATCACGTCAAGTCCTCTGACGTCATTTTACTGTGACAGTTGTAATAAAAATGTTCTCATTTATGTCGACAGATAAGGACGCGACCAAACTAGTGTTCACTCAAAATGTAAATGTGGCTTTGTTATGTTTTGAGCGCTGAAGCAAGCAGAAGGTATTTTGATTGCTACGAAATGACTATCTTTGTATGATAATGTAGTATTGCCAAGCAATTAAGTAAGAAAAGCTTACTAAACAACTGATCTAATGTGCTTTATATGTTTACTCAATTCCATAAGTAATTTAAAAACAACATAATTTGAAAAGAAGCAATTTCTTCATTTCGCAATCACTATTACGTGGGATCTTAACTATCTTATCCTTCAGGATTATCATCATCAACATCCTTGCTTTGATCGGTCCTATGCAAAGATGCCCAAAGTTCGCTAATTCGCTCTGTAGTGTCCAAGCAGATTTGACAGAATATACGTATAAGCTTTTTCTACGTATTGCCTACGGTCTCCCCGTTTGCAACGAGCTAACAATAACCTTTGATTTGGTTTGTGTCAGGATTTTCAAAGGTACCTACTTACTCCGCGTAACATCTGAAAACGATACTCATGACAGCCGGAACCAACGGCTTAACGTGTTTTCCGAGGCACGGCGCAAGTGACAATTGACAATCTGTTACGCACATGCCTATGAAAAGTCTTCCCCACTGATGTGGACTACCCGAGACTCACTACGTGGCAGTCTTTTCGTCCCGTCATGATTTACTTGTGTAAATAAGTCGTCAATGTGTGTCTATCTATTGAACAACCATATTACTAGAAACATGACTAAACTTATCCAAAAATCTTTCTTCATCTTTAATAACGTAAAATTCCTCCAGGAAACGTCAATTTATTTTTACTTCAATCTCTCCTGTGGAGCTTTTCGATGTCGAGACCGAGATCATATTAACTACTATAAAAATCAGTGTGAAATACGTCCAAACAGTTACTATTATTACCAAACTCGACATATTCCTATAAGAGCTATAAACTGTACTTTTACAGCCAAGCACAGAAAGGAACATGTATTCTCATCGCTTAGATTCATTTAAAAGATGTTTAGATGTTTATTTACGTTATCCGTTCCCTCTTTATATCAGAACCAATAAGCTCTGGCGTCGAATATCCAATAAAAACATTTAATGACATACAAATGTGGAGCATTTAAAGATCGTAATATAAGAATTCTTCGCATCACTATATACTGACAATCACGACTTTAATTTCGATAGCAATAAAAAGTTTTCTATCGGGTCGTCCCAGTTTCAATGATAGCGATATATTTGATGAAAAAAATTGTTCCACATTGTTACTGAATGGGCCATGAAATTGAATTAATCATATACTCGTTGCGAGAGAATGTGACGCGGGGTATTTGGCGCGGAAAGTTTGGGATTGTTTGTTGAGAACGCTTATTTGATATTTTATTGCAATTTATTTTATCTTCTACTCTAAGTATAATATTTTTTTACAATAAAAACTACGTACTTCTTTTCTATCTGCAACACTCTAAGTTAGACTAGGAGCTGACCACCTCTATTGGCTATCCATATAAAAAACATTATATATATTTATAATTGAAGAACCATTATACAGATATAATCTTTCTATCAAATCTGAAGAATCAAGACAGATACTCAATGATAATTATATATGGTGTTCGTTTTTGCGAGCAAAAGCCGCTACTCAACCGACATCATACGACCTAACTTCCTGTATTCAAAATTAAATATCGAAGAAAGAATGTTTTAAGTGCCATTATCTGAATATCTAGCGTATGTGCATAACGGTCAATAATTTAAATCGGCACAAGTGTGCAGTAACAGAAAGGACCACTCAGCGAATTCTAAGTACCTAGTATAAAACGGTTTTACGATAGCTGTCTGCCGCAGATGATCTAAGTTCCTATTGAAAAGAACAGTCCCCATTTGTAATATGCACTGAAAGTTGGCTAAGAGACTATATACTGCACTGAGAACTTTATGGCAACGGCGTAATTTCACATAAGTATTCCAGGTTTTTATCGCAGTATTTGTTTCTGGATTATTCGCATGCAAGTGCTCTAAGCATAGGTTTCATCCGCCAATAGTTGTATTTTTTATTATAGTTTATTTTATTTTATTTATTTATTTTAAAACTTCTTGCACAATATTACAAAATAATGCACAAAGGCGGACTTAATGCCTGTGGCATTCTCTGCCAGTCAACCTTTGGGTGGTGCAGAGACAATTCAAGGTAGGTGCGTAAGAGAGCCGTAATCCGAGAGCAAAACCACATATAGCTATTACTAAACATGAAGTGAATAATAACTGAAAATATAATATATACCTAAATATCACAATATATTTATATATATACATATATATATATATATATATATATATATATATATATATATATATATATATATATATATATATATATTTTAATATATACCTATATAATATAATATAATACATATTAATACTTATATATAAAAATATAAGTATGTGAATATAATATTCTAATAATAACAATAAAAATATATATACGTATAGATATTCATAAATGTATATACCTAGTAATTACGATTATACAAATACACTATGAACATTCTGCCAACTGTTCAATATACTGCCGACGGACTCTGGCCTTGAAAAGTTCACGAGAAGAAGACATCCTGATTTCAAGAGGGAGTGCATTCCAGAGAAGGATTGACTGTATATTGAAGGAGGAATGAACAAGGGTAGAGCTATGGGACGGACAAAGTAGAAGGAGATTATTTGTAGAGCGAAGGTCCCTATTATGACTGCTGCATAGATATTGGAATTGAGGTGTAAGATAAGTGGGAGCGTTTGAAGAATTTAAAAGAGAATAGAGAGTAGTCAGCGTCCGCAGATTACGTCGTTGACGGATAGGCAACCATCGCAATTGTGAACGATGAACGGATATGTGGTCATATTTACGGAGATTGAAAATGAATCGAATGCAATTGTTGAGAAGTCGGTCCAGTTTATTGAGCAGATCTGCATTCAAGTCGAGATAACATACATCACCATAGTCGATGACTGGGAAAATTAGGGTTTACACAAGCATTGTTTTCGTCTTAGTCGGGAGGAAGTTCTTTAGGCGATAGAGAGAACGCAGTGTACTCGTGACTTTCTGACTAACACTCGCTACCTGAGTGCGCCAGTCAAGGGTAGAGTCAAGGTGTAGGCCGAGATTTTTTACACTAGGACTCAAGGGTATTACTGAGCCATTAAAAATTATAGGAGCGAGAGAATTTAAATCAACCTTGCACATGATACGTGGGCTACCTATCAGAATAGCTTGGCACTTAGTGGGATTTACAGGTAGGCCGAATCTGTTCGACCAGGCACTAATCGTATCTAAGTCCCGGTTAATCCCATCGATAGCTATGTTGAGGTCTTCAACCCTTTCCTGCGTGTAGATCTGTAGGTCATAGTCTTAGTTTTATTCATAAAATTATTCCTAAACTCAAGTATTATACATAAATTGTTATTACAGTTTCAGTAAAGATATAATTCAATAAACCCTCTTCATTTAATTATATGATTTAAGGCTTTAACTAATATATAAAAAAATCTTAAAATAAACGCTATTGAAATAGCAAAATAAACGGTATCAAAACCAAGTTGTCTCACTCTTAATACCCAGCTTAGCGGCCATTAAGTCAGAATCAAATAGCCGGTGGTCAAACAGCCAATGACTTTACGTACCCAACCGTGAGTCTGTGACATTACCTCATTAAATACTTTTGAGTCATACGAAACCACGGCCATATTTCACATTTTAATAGCTTAATGTCATTCAAATTCATTTTGTTGGAAGTTTTAAGGCTCTATGTAATCGACTGAAGCCATAACTGTCTCAGCGATGAAAAACGTTCGGTCGCGCCGCTCCGATTCACCCGTTCCCACGCGAGGGTGTTAAAAGCTCTATTATATTAATCTGTTGCTACAAAGATAACTCTTAATTAGCATCTCTTGATTTATTATATGCCCCTAGTACTGTCGTTAATATTTAAGATTGTTTATGGTACCCCTCTTAATATTCTCGTTTTGTTAATGCAGTCACTAAATTAAAATGTGACATGTGCAAACTTGCGTAACAATTTCTTAAGGAAACGCTTGCTTATTACATCAGTTCTACTCGTAACTCAGCCCATAATTGGACATGAGCTGTCTAAAAGAATGAAAAGTAATATTTTTGCAGAACTCTGAAGCATCGTCGTTTTTCTTCGATGTGTTTTATATTGCAAAATGTGACAATCTTTGCATCGATCGCCTTATTAAGCTATCGATCCTAATACACTTCATTAAAGATCATTTAGTTAGCTATATCCAATAAACGGTTGTTGTCTCCCTAAAGTCGTTTAGTTGACCTTTAAGTTTCCCATGGGAAATTACGACGCGGAAAATCCTGACTTCAATAAGAGAATGTCCACGTTATCCTCGTCTTTACTGAGTATCTATTTAGGAGATACGCTCTCGAAACGTTTACACCTAATAAGGGATTTCAACATATCGGTGCTTTGTAACTATTTTTCTGTATAATTACTTTCCTAAACATTCGAAATAGACTCCATAGTGCCGCCTTAATAGCTCATTTGAATTATGAGATTGATAAAAAAGCTTCTATCGCAAGTCTTTACACTTTTTTACATATCGTAGTAACATTAATTGGTGTAATTAAAGGTACGTAACAGATAGGAACATTTTTATACAAAAAGCTGACAATGAAATGACACAATTCAGTAGTTTTTGTGTCGATCCGTTTAATGTAACGGTGTGTAATGAACAGTTGGGCTCATCTACTCGTCTACTCGGGTTCTCGGGTACGCGAGTAAACAACAATCATTGGTTACCGCAAGAACATAATGGTCACGTATTCCGTGGTGCTGTTGTTGAACGAAAGTACTATTTATCAGTCACACGTAGCGGAATTCGTTCAAAAACAGATTATTGGGCCAATTATCTGGTTAAGGTAAATCCAGTGTAACAGTTGTTTTAATTAGTGAAGTTTTAAGGGTATCTTTTGTCTTATAGTCACCTACAAGTTGAATCCCGTGGTTAAAGGCTAATAATATAGAAAAGATCTTTAAAGCTTGTCGGTATCTGGATTATTACGGTAATATTATTTATGATCGGCGCCAGCAAGTTATTACACTGATTTATTCAGAAATAACTTATTTATTTTCTTCCTTAACATCTAACTTATAATTATATTCACAAACGATGTTATTCTACATTACGAGCACAACTCTTCAAGCTTTTCCCCATCAGTAACGTTACTCTATTAACACGTAGCGAAACATTACAAAGCCCACATTAACATAAAGCGATTGTTCAAATAAACTATACCGATACAATATCGATAACTTAAAACACAAACAACATACCTTTGTACAACCTACTTCATTGTTTTCTCTCGCCACAGTGGGCAGTGTTGAGCAAAAATGCCTACGTTGTGCAACCAAGATGGTCTCGAAAGATTGAGTAACATGACGTAGACAAGTTAACCAATATAAGAAAATCTCTGACTACATATCAACATCTGTGTTTCATGGGTCTCTGATAGCTGGCCTTTCAAAAATACTGTCGCGTTTGTCTTCACAAGAACTGCATTTATAAGTGAAATGGATTTGCCAATGTAGTATTGAGTTGAGTGCCTGTACTGAGTTATTTTCTGACTATAATTGGCACTCTGTGTACAATATTTAAAGTGTAGAAAGCGACCATTCTGTGACAATAAGTAAACAAAAACTAAAATTGAATTTCTTGTATATTCACGCCATTGATAGATTGATTTTGAATTCAATATTTAAGCAGCGATCAGACGCCTTTCACGCCGAACGCCGCGCCGGCACTGAGGGCCCTAACCGCGATCAGACTGCACGATTCATCAGGACTTAGGGACTTAGGGTGGTCGGGCACCCTCGATCGCCCGATTTAGGGACACTAACAGCCTAACAGCGATCACACCACCCAATCCATCGGGACTGAGGGACTTAGGGCATGATGAATCGGGCCGTCTGATCGCTGCTTTATTTCTAACAATACTTCAACCCACATAATGATGCTCTCAAAAAAGTACGTCATTACAGCAACATTCAGACAGTATTATATCTAAGCCAGTTATTAGACCATCGTACCATCAATATATCATCCGCAAATTATCAACTAGACCGGCCGTTTTAACTGGTTCAATTGCATATAATTCACTACCGTGAAAATAGCCTTATTAGCCTAATTAAAATAAATAGACGAAATGAGTGTCTAATGTGAGCAAAATTAACGGCAATGAAGGTATAATGTACAGTGATTTGTTAGAACATATTCACGACGAGACTGGAGAAAGTCGATAAAGCAGTGGAGTGATTGAGTGAGAGGTGACTGCTGGTTACTTATGAGGTAACTGAGCCTGAAGCGAGCTGTTCCTTCATTATGTGTAAAGCTTGTGAAGCTAGGAAAAAGCTTCTTAGCTCGATTGATGATAGCGCGAGAAGTGATTTCTGTGGCGCATGGAATCCAAGCTCCGTCAACCGATAAGTATTGTCTAAGGCATTTTTGTTACGTACGGAGATCGAATTTTGGATATTCATCAAATTGAGAGTTAGTATGTATTCAGGAAATAAAATGACTAATATCATAACAGAAGACAACGTATCGTACCTATGAAATTAATAAATAGACTACAGAAAAGACTACAGAAGATTGATTTTTCTTACCTTCTATATTGCTCAGTATAGCTTAGCATCTTTCATCTTGATAACTAATCCGCTCACAAGAAATAAGCTTCCACATTGCACAAAAACACTTACGCCAATTTTTTGTTGAATTTGAAGAAAACCATGCAGCCAATACGAAAACGTATGGAGTACCTACAATGAGTACAAGTACGCAATGTAGGTAGAGTGCTTAAAATTGGACAATTATCGTGCTCAGGCGAAAATGATTAATCCAACTTAATGACGAAATTAAATAATTATGAACAGCAGGTGTAAAACAAGCAAATAAATCACCTGAGCCCCATTTCTCTATAGGCGACCATATAATAAAAGCCTAATGGTATATTTTATGCGAAATCAATATCAATTTTCAACCAGTTTATTGACTCCATTTTGCAATTACTCCGTGGAAACTCATTTAGTCAAGGAATCATTAATCAATAATAATAATTTGCGTAATTTTATAACGGTGTATAAGTCGATCGAAATTGCTACTACAATTTAGTAGTCCGTACAATAACTAATGAAGTAATAACTGTATAAATATAAAAACTGCGTAATTTATACACGCTCGTTATAATATCCCATAATGGCTGTTTATTACTTTATTATGATATATGATGCGTAAAAGGCAGTACGGGACTAAATGTTATGCAATAATCAGGTATGGAATAGAACTGGACATGAGTAAAGATCGAATAAATATCATCTTAAAAGATAAAAGATTTGTTTATTTGCTGAAACATGTGTGAAAAATA
Organism: Euclidia mi; assembly: GCA_944739405.2. Classification (NCBI taxonomy): domain Eukaryota; kingdom Metazoa; phylum Arthropoda; class Insecta; order Lepidoptera; family Erebidae; genus Euclidia; species Euclidia mi. The sequence goes on along the minus strand of OX123183.2, from coordinate 97,658,326 downwards.
GTACATTGTGAGAAATGTATATTAGATCTTAAATATTAATAAGATCTTGTTTCATCTTCATCTCATTGTACCGGATTACTAGATATAAACATTGTTAGTGTATTTCAGCGCTGTAGTGTATTATTCAGGTTTCCAGTATATTTCAGTATCAAAAAAATCCAAGTATTTATGAAATGTCATTATTTTTTCTTTTGAAACATACATACATACATAAATAGACTCACGCCTGTTTCCCGGAGGGGTAGGCAGAGACTACGGAACGCCATTTGCAACGATCCTGACATACCTCTCTTGCTTCATTCACTCTCATCAAGTTTCTCATGCATGCTCTTCTGTTTAGGGTACTTCTGACTTGTCCTTTTTTTAGGATGTCTTCAATCTGGTCAGAGAACGTCCGCCTAGGTCTTCCCCTTCGTCCTGTCCCATTCGAACTTGCCTTAAATATCGTTGAAAGTATAAATAAAGCCAAAAACGCTAAGAGCCTAGGCAGTAACGACTTTTGCATCCATGTAGTTAAAACAGAATTATGTAATGTATTGTTTTAAAAACTAAATCTAAATCTATTTAGGAAGAAAATAAATATTGTTCACAGTTGACAACCAATTTGCCGTTTACTACTTTATTTAATTTTATTCCAATTTCAAGAACACTTTTATTGGTTATCGCAGACATTTTTGATAAATTTGAAAAAGTTACTGCCACATTTTATAACTCCGTACCAAATAATCCGATACGATATAAAAATGTTATTGAATATGCTATTAATCAGTTATATCTGGAGCATTTTTATTGAGACCTCGTTACCCAATACCTACATAGTTTGTTTACCTGCATCTGATAGCTTCGCAATAAAATTTTATTGGGCCTATTGCTATTACCGCCATTCCCCTGGCAAACCCGCATATCAACTTATGCAATAAATAAAACGCCATTTAAAATTCACATTTACGATATCGTTATTTGAATAAGTGCCTTGTTTATTTTAACGTGTTCATTATCATTTTAATAAATCGGTCCACTGACTTAAAATAATAAAGGGATACAAATCACTTTTGGCAGAAATTAATTGTTTCCCCGGAACAGCGCGAGTTGGGAACAAAAGTTAGTTACTGGACTTCATATCCATCACAGATTATTGAGGCCATTTTGTTCGGAACAACCGTTTTCAAACGTCAAACCTTTTTGTTAAAATAAGCTTCTTTGGAAGCTACAACTAATTGGTTAGTCAATTTGTTTTTCGCGGAACAAAAAGATTATAACTGTTCACTTTAACCCTTAAAATTTATATGTTGAACTTTGTTTCACTGAGCTAAAATACCAAGCAGAAATATGTCACTGCCCGTAAATAATACTATTCGGTAATGAATACTATAAACTATGACTAGTTTCATTATGGCTGAAGCACAGTATAAATATTAGACTGTGGCTGAAGATTCAACCAACGAGGAAACCATTTAACTAGTGGACGTATAAAAAGTTCCTTTCTTAAAGAAAGCTCCATGTACTTAACGTCCGTGATAACAATGTTTATAAAGTGCCCGCGGTGGAAACATTGGAATCACGAACATAAAAATACACGTAGACTTGGAACAAATAACTGTTCTATGTCTGAATGCTCTTTGTAACAATATATTAGGATTCTTTATCGTGACAGAGGTCTCCATAGATTCCGAATATTTTTTTTCTTTTTATATATTATTATATAAACTCCTTCTAAGAGATTAAGTTTACTTTTATGAGGTTGTGAATTCATGCCTTGTAAACTATTTCTAGATGATTAAGGCCTGAAGGTGGTCCAAAATTTGTATGGAACATTGAATTCACAAGACACCGTTAATAATAAACGTGCTCAACCAAGCTAACCTCTGCCTATAACATAAAATACAGGCTAACTTCTAAATAAATCGAAGGTATCGTACCACAACAATGGACTGTCTAAACCTTATTTAGTAATCAAGTTTTTATATAAATTACTGATAATATAGCAGAGTTCAGTGGGAACTAGCTAAGTTAAGCCACCATACCAAGTTAATGGGGTCACAGGGGTCAGTTCGCGTGATTCTCGCTATAAAATTACGTTTTTGTCCAGATTTACCGCACCACGATACCCCCTTAAGGGGTCATGATTAAGTGCCCGACATTAATAAAGTTTAATAAGTTCTGCGAGCTTCTTGCACCGATACAATTTCCCGGTAACTGTTACTCTATTTTAGTAGATTATTATCTTGCACAATATCTTCATTAACCGTAAGGAAGATATAATATTTGCCATCTTAGTGGTGCTCGTAGTTTCCTAATACATATTTGGTGCAGTGCGTGGCATGTGCTTGCTAATATTTGCGGCTGATAGTTATGTCACAGCTATTGTTGCTAAGCACAGTTTGAAGCTTAAGTGATAACAAATTCTAATTAAACACGGTGATTATAGAAATGATACAGAATTAGAATATCCTGCCTTTTAAATAAATGCATAAATAAATCGTGTGATATGATTTATTAAGGTAACAGTCAGTCTCAGTGATGTCTAATGAAAGAAAATGATAATCTTAATATATAAAATCCTTGCGTTACTGACTGACTAACAGACACGCTACAGCCGAAACTATTGGGCGCAGGAAGCTGAAATTTGGCATGTATGTTCCTTGGGGACCGTAGGGGTGCACTAAGAAGGGATTTCCCGAAATTCCCACGGGATCGGCCAAAACGGGTAAATTTATAAAAAATGCAGGCGTAGCTGCTGGCGTCCTCTAGTAATATAATAATTGGCGACCCACTATTAAGCTGTAACCTCATTAGTTTTATTTAAAGTTCTATTTAGTTCAGTACATTATTGATGCGAGCGGAATCGATATTATTGACCAACACGCCACAGTCGAGAAGGTCAATGAGAATGTTCCACGATATAATCGGTTAACCAGTAACCTAAATACCTACTGTGAATATTTTTTTTATATAGACTCACGACTGTATACCCGAAGGGGTAGGCAGAGGTGTAATATTACACCCACATTTCGCCATGAATTTTTAGGTCCCACGTAATAGGTGGCGAGCCTATTGCCGTACTGGGCACGTTACCAGACTCCATGCTGTAACTGAGAATTTCCTTACGGAAAAACCCAATAACACTTTGCCCGACCCGGGAATCGAACACGAGTCCTCCCAATCCCATGCGCACATTTATGCCGCGAGACCAACGAGGCAGCCTGTGAATAAACTCTCACATAAATTAACCACACGGCAAAAAAAGAACTCTGGATCGCATTATGTTAAGCCGGGCTTTACTTAACACCTATCCAATATGGGATTAGGCAGTTAATCCGCTGCGAGGACTTGACTGACTTACTACGATTTCGGTTTAGTAAATTGATCCGTCGGTTCTCGGTAGTATCATTTACAACATAAACAATTCGCCCGTTTTATTCCTCTCCATACGATCCGACTTCACCATAGTCGAGGTTATAAACAAAGTAAATTAACAATAAAATTTTATGGGTGAAAAGGTGGTGTGGCTCCGGGCGGGAACCATGACCCGGTATCTTTACAAATCGATCGGCAGCGCATAATGTTGCGTTGTTACGAGATCGTATATTAGAATTTATAATAAGCACGAGGCGAGGCTATCTGTCGGCGATGTGGCGGAGAGCCGGAGAGCCGGAGTAGCGGAGGCTCACGTCCTCTCCTCACACACTCAGTGTTATGGTAATGGGTGCCGTGACCAAAACGGACCAGTGCTTTATTACGCGTTGTGTCAGGTCAGGCGACATCGTGCTCCTACCATTTTTGCCGCATATCTCCCGCTGTTAGGGGCTCGCCTGACGATGACGCCGCCGAGCCGCTCGCCGCCCCCGGGCCCATACACCGCTACTTCCCACTTCAAACCGAGAAACACTCGTAAATAACAATGACAAATGATATTCCACTACGATTGCAGTACTCCTTACCATTTCTGTACTTGACGCCTATAACTTTTTATGGGTACATAGTTATAAATAAACAGCACAATGTTGGAGTCGGTTGATTTGTTGTTTAACCGACAAATGTTCACCGCAATCTTTACCTGAGAAAACACAAAAGGTATTCCTCGAAGGATACACATTACCATAACATAAAGCTCGTATTAATGTCAAAGATAAACGAACAGTGAGATGATTTAAAGCTGGATTCTCGGTCCGCGTGGACGCTGAGATAATGATACCTTAATTGCGTTCCTGTGCTTTCCCGAATGATCGAATGGCAGTAATAGCTCTCTGTCTTCCCGAAATGACTTTAATTGGCATTAGAAGCAACGGTTATGTATATCTATTTTAATACACTGTTATTTACTTTAACAGCAGGGATCATGGTAAAATTTTCCTGTTCGTATTATTTAAATGTATATCAAAATGTTGTCGATATCTAGGGCTAGATGTAGTGTAGTTCACAGTCCGGGTTGAGCACGCGATAAGATTTAGTGTCACAGACGGCGGGCGTTCGCGTCAGACAAATATTTCACCTTGGTTCGCGCCGCCACACGGAAATACCGCCGATGTGACGCTTTCTGAAACTCGTTCACTTAAATCAGACTCTAGACTCTAGGTGCTTTCACATTCGTCTTCTTTCCTGGAGATTCGCAGCTAAAATTCTCTCTAGCTTTACTACCGACAGGCAATAACTTTTACTACTGAATAATTGCTACACAAACGTCTGGACGATATTTATGGTTTCTACATTCGATCTTCGCAGTCGATTGATTTTCATAAAAGTGAAATATATTCTCATCCTATTATTCCGTTAAATTGGTTCAGTGAGTGAAATTCGATACATATTACTTTCACTCTGCCAATTTTCCTCACAATATTTTATTAGCGAAATGTTTATCGAAAAGTTCCGAAGTTAGACATGTTCCGTGTTAACGTGCCAGTGAACTTGTTCGTACTTGGTGTTACTTACACAACTGCAGCGCTGTAGATAACGTACTAACAGACACCACTCGAATGGATATACTTTGGTTAAAGCACTTTACTTTGCCTTTAAGTAGTTCGTGAACGATACAAAAAATAGTGATGTAGGTACTGTTGTCTATTGTAGGTATTTGTTTAAAATAAGACAGTGAAACGCCTACAAGCGTGCTGTTGTAATACGAAAGCCGCAGCACCTGCATAATCGTAGGTATTCTATGCCACAATGAAAAGATTAGAAATGCAGGTTGCGTATGAAATTAAAATAAAATTGAGTTGATAGCATCCCTAAACGGGTTATTACTAGTCAGGCTATAAAGAGCGGTTACTTCCTGGTCCACACAGAAGCGGCGAAATGATTTCATAACACAATTTTCCCTTTCGCAAGCGTTGCTATGTCAGTTTTGCGGTCGAAACGCCGATCCCAAGAATATCATGAAGCACAGGCAATTTATAATCTAATGCCTCGGGTTTGTCCGCACCCTAGCTTTGTAATAATAATAATATACTTAGATCATACGCAGAGAAACTTTTGATTTCTGTTACTCGAAATATTATTTAGTAAGTTAGTTATAGCTCGATAACTAAGTGGGTCGCTGCAAAATCTTGTTTTCAAACTTGTCCGTGAGTTTGTTGAGTTGACTCTTGGTTTCAACGGCGAAACTTTGATTGATATGAAGGCCAAGCGACAGCCACTTCGTTACTGTGTTTCCTTTTTGCGAATATAAAAGTTATATGAGATAATGATGTACGAAAAGAGATTTTTGTTACAAGACTTGCTAATGTTTCTTTTAAACTTACTTCAACATTTTTCTGCAAAGAGGAAGAGTCCTACAACTGTCCACAAATTTTCATAACTGTGAGCATATAAACTCTGCAAATCTAATCTCAATCCTAATTATTTTCAATTTCACATTTTTTTCCGTACATTTTTCTGATAAAACAAATATGTATATGATTATTATGTGCGTGTATTCAGGTCATTATGTATGATGATTGTATTAAGATGATTTACCAAAGCAAAGGGATTATGAACCAAACTTAACTTTTTTGCTACGATCAGTATGATGTGTATGTACTCCATTACTTATTTCACTTTGCTACTTGTTTTGTGATACACATTACTACACGTAATCACTACCGGTTTGCTCAAAGAAGAATCATGTCACAAAATGTATTCTCCTAAATTAACTGATTTTTTAATGTTATTGAAATATTATTGTGACTAGATCATTAATTGAACAATCGAACTATTTGAAGTCAAATTAGACGATAGTTAGCAGAATACCGATTCTGAGTAAATTCAAAGTCTAATCTCATTTCGTTCAAAATATAGTTTCAATGTCATATAAACGAGAATTGGCCTTTGGTTGGAATTTTATGAAATTTTTACTTCTGGAACTGAATAATTTAACATAATAAATTATAATGTTTTATTGAAACGAATGCAATTCCCTTAACTGGAATACGAACTTTTACTCTTTATTCATAATAATCTTAGCACACAAAATATTATAAATTTATAACTGAACAACTCCTGCTGTCGGTTTCGACTTAAACTCATTTGAACAATTAGTTAACTTATGAATATTACATGACGCAAGTCATTGATTAAGGCTTCGAGCGGTTTCAGTGCGCTTGAAATTAATATCGCCTACAGTTCTTACGTCTTGACGAGATAAACGACGAAAATAAATTACAATTAAATATTATAAGTGTTATAAATTGGCTCGAGCGTTCAAAATGATAGAAATGGACCACCTGATCATTACCTTTCTATAAGGAAATCCTTCGTTAGGTAGAAATTATTGGCTAGAATTCTATCTTGTATTGATGATGCACTTCCATGTTACGGATAACAATAGTTCGTGTTGCTTCAATACTTTAAATTACCTTACGAATACTGAGGTAGTTGTACTTCATGTTAGGTTAGGCGAAGTGTAGATTCGGAAATGCAAATTGTAACCCAATATTGATTATTATTGTACCTACTATACATAACACAAGGATTTGATTAGTTTAGGCGAAGGGATTTACAAAAATAATTGCTCTCATCGAAAATTGTCCTTAAAAATATAATGTCACTACATGACTGGTTGTTATAATTCAATAGCCTCCATGTTTTTCCGAAAAGGTTCAGCACATTTTAAAAAATATGCATACAAAAGGTCATCTTTACAAGCAAACTTTGGCGTACATGTATTTTTGATAATTGATTGTTTTGACTTCTTATACAAAAAGAGGAGATTGCGGGATGTTTTGAACACCTCCTAATAGGATAGGGGACACAAATTAGGCTTATAATAATAATTATAGAATAGGGTATTACGCAATGAAAATACATTTCGGAGACTGCCTCTGTGGTCCTGCGGTAGTGTAAGCGACTGCGGATCACGAGGTCTCGGGTTCGATTCCCGGGTCGAACAAAAAGTGATATTGGGTTTTGTGTTAGGAATTATCCAATAGAAGTTCGGAGTCAGGGAGTTGGCGGTGTCACACCCCCGTGTCTCGGAAAGCACGTTAAGCCGTTAGTCCTGCGCCCAATCTCTCTCCGGTCGTGTCGCTTGTGGCGTCCCATCGGATTATGAGAATGAGGGAATAGAGAGTGCACTTGTGTATGCGCACACACTTGTGCACTATAATATGTCCCGCGCAGTTGAGAAGTCTCATATATAGACAAGCCGCCGTGGCCGAAATCGGTCGGGACATCACATTCGGATAGGTACACCTGTCTCAGTACTTTTGTTTCTTTTCTAAGAAGAAATTCTATAAAAATTCGTTATTAACGTAATATGTGGTTGTTTGCAGGATGACGTTCGCCTTGGCGCTGGTGGTGTTGTGGTGTGCGGTGGCGCGCGCCGGCGAGCCGGTGTTCGACCCCAGCACGCTGATGCGCCTGGTGCTGGTGCCCGCCGACGCGCCGGTCGGCACCGTCATCTACCGCGTGCGCGCCTCCGACCCCGACTTCGACTATCCACTGCATTTTGAACTGATCGGTAAGTGCTCCAGACATCTCCCTTTTCATTCTCGAAGACTGTAGATCACGCGCTGGTCGGCTCCGTCATCTACCGCGAGCGCGCCTCTGACCCTGATTTCGACTATCCACTATACATTTTGAGCTGATCGGTAAGTGCTCCAGACATCTGCCTCTTCATTCCCGTGGACTGAGACCATGCGCCGGTCGGCACCGTCATCTACCGCGTGCGCGCCTCCGACCCCGACTTCGACTATCCACTGCATTTTGAACTGATCGGTAAGTAAACTTTACTCCTAGATTTTTTTCCGTGCGACTTCAGTGGACACCTAGTAGTGTAGCACCTAGTGACTTGGCTTGCCGTTCGTAATAAGTCGACAAAGTTAAGCAGCCACTGCACAGGTTGCCACTTGGATGAGATAACGCATGTGGAATTAGCGCCCCATCCACTAACGTTCATTTCTTCTGACTTGTCCCGTTGTGCAAACTGTACAGAAAAGCGACGGGATGAAATTAAACCGTTGAAGCCACTAATTAAAACACAATTCTACGTTCTTTCCTCTGACTTTATCACAACACGCCAGTTCGACAGGAAAAACAATCCTTCAATGACCATACACACGTTTAGGTACATTCCTGTCAGTTTGCATTTTGTCAGTCCTACCGAGGGATTGCGTGTCTGTGGATAGTTTTAATCCTATCATTTTATGAAGATTGTTGTCATTTAAAAGGAAAGCTCGTCAATTTGAATTATCTTTATGGATTTATGTGGATTATTTTCATTTTGAAACAACATGTGTACGCGTAAGCAAGAGATTGCTATTGCTATGAGTTTTATTGCGAGTGAATATCTATTTAAACCTAAAATTCAACTGCCTCTGTGGTCCTGGGGTAGTGTAAGCGACTGCGGATCATGAGGTCTCGGGTTCGATTCCCGGGTCGAACAAAAAGTGATATAAGAAATATAGTGATATAAGACTTTTAAAAGATCTGGCATGCGATGAACCTGATGATTTTCTAATACACCCCTCTAATATCACCTTTATCGTCTATTTCTTGGGAACCCATTTTATACTTCCGGGACGAAGACGAACACAAAATGATAACAAACGAGCACTCAATCACGCCGGACAAATAAACAGGCACTAACCTAACTTGATCACATAGCGCGTCGCGTCCTTCGCGACGGGAGGGAAGGCGGTGTTTTAATACCGTCATTCTTTCTCGCTCTTGCAAATCCACTGGCGTTCATTCCGTAAGGATCGTAGATTCCGGCAGGAATTAACGTTAGTGGATGGGCCGCTATTGTGTGTGAAAGTCTGAAAACTTTGACACCAGAATTGCTCACAGACTAAAACCCGAAATTTTAAACTTCCGCGATTTGTATACATCATACAAAATAATTTAGCGGCTCTTAATCGCGTTAACTTAACTTATTTAAGGTATAAATACCTATTTGTTTCCGACGTTTCGCTCGTCTTCCATCGAGCGAGAGACAGTCTCTCCGCGATTAAGACCCGTTAAATTATTTTGTATAAAACCCGAAAAACAAACAAACCCCGGCCACAGAGAAGAGAGAAGATGTTCCAGTGATAATCTTCTGGGGCATTTGTCTTATATGTCATAACTTCGACGTTTCCGACGCCGCAGACTCACGTGAATTGCTTTCGCACAGTATGGCGACTATAGAAAATTGCGTATTTGTACCTAAAAGGACTATTTTAAAAATATCATGAAGGGCATGACTATTTATAATAATCTGCCGAACACTACTTCTAAAACTATCGTAAATCTATTTGATCACCGAAAGAGGGTAATAACCAGCATAGATTCACTACATTATTTTCTGTCTTGTCTCCAGGTCAAATGGGTCGCTTAGACATCGGCGTGGAGACGCTCCCCTGCACTCGGTACAATTCCGTCTGTCAGGCCAACATCATCCTCCTGCGTCGCTTAGAGCCCGGCCGTTACGTGGATTTCAGACTATCGGTACGAAACACCAGAGGACGAAGCTCACGAATCGCCTGCTCAGTCACAGGGACCAATGCTACCACTCCCAGGGACACCATTTTCCCTCATCAACCTGGGATCGTTTTAGTCCCAGAGGTAAGTTTCTTCGGCAAAGACAGATGGCAGCATCGTCAAACTGATAATAGTATGATGTCTTGACTGCCTAAGCAGCTATTTAGTCCAAGCAGTTTCAAAATCTATTTGATCACATTTCATCCACAACCAGGCTATAGCACTTTATATGGCCCTTAACTGCAAGAAAACTATAAAATGACACTTTGTTTAGAAAGTAATGTATTGCCGTTGTTAATATTAAATTAACAACGGCAATAATGTTTCCAAGATATAGCTAATCCATGCGTATATTGCAACAATTTATGTAAATTAAAAACGATTAAATAACAACTTCCAATTTGAATTGATTCGATTAGTTTTTAATAGTCACCAACCAATGGGAAGATATACAAAGATCTACTTATATGTTTCAAAATGATTTCGCTTATTTATTTGTCCGCAAACTAGAACTTATACAACAATTTGAATCGAAATGAATATGCAAAGATTTCTACACTTATTTCAGTAATAGACATTACCTACCCATCTAATTCTCCTCTATAAGTAATCATAATAGTTATCTCAAATTGCAAGGGTTATACCAGGAATGGAATGCAATTTTATAGTCCTGCAATATTTCAAATAATAACATGTAAAGCCATCTCTTATTAGATCTGAACATGGCTAATGCCATGTGTGTGTCACAAGGGCCCTCGCCTACGACAATCATAAAACTCGCCCTGTATATTTTTATGACCGCTGTAAAATATCCTTAACAATGTACATGGTAATAGTAATTGAAATCCAAGACGATGCATTATGCAGCATTTCAGTTGTGCTTTCGACATACCTGAGCCTGTACTGAGAATCGGTTTTACTATCAATTCGCTGGCAATGGTTACGTTTTTATTCGTTGCATTGTTATTATAAGTTGGTAGTTCTTGATCAACATGCGATAAACCATTACTGTTGGATTCAAGAATAGAGTGTCTGCATAGATCTCATTTGCGACTTGCATTAAGTCTTTTATCTGATTCGTATAAATTGTGAATATGTAGTTATAAAGTTGAATTTACGTTGACGTAAAAAGCACCTGCCTCGCGAACAAATGAGCCGGTGGAGCGTGCCGTGACGTGTGATGGCGTGACGTGTCGTGATTAATGATGATGATGACGTATGCAGCGACACACACCAGATATCGGAATTAACATAACTCTAGTTAGTATACACTTACATTCCACGGCTATACATTTTGTAACGTCGGAATAAATGAGTCAGACGGTATTGAGCAATGAGTGCAGTTATAGGAATCTAACATCCCATACGGCAGAAATTAAATTAAGCTATAAATAAATCCGATCTTACTGATACATTAGATAGCAAATACCTACCAACTTAAAAACGTTAACACAATAACGACCAATAAATTCATGGGTGGAATGTGACATTGAAAAATATCATAGTAAAAATAATAAAGCATGTATTCTTGATATCACCTCGCACATTCCTCCATATAACATTACCAAGGCGTAAATCACAAAGAAGCAATTCTCACAACATATTTCATTTGCAGGACGCCAAACGTGGTACCGATCTCGAGATAGTAATCGCGAGAAAAAATCCTCTGACGCCGAAGCCTTTGGAACTCGAACTTTGGGTAAGTAACAAAGTAATTAACGTTTTAAATGATTATACGTTAGGATGATTATGGCTTGGCTAATGATATTTTCCTGTGTCGTGTTTGACACGCATTTTGCTGTAACCACATAATGAAGTTTCGCTTGCACGTTAATAGGGGATCATTTTCACAGCATTATGGCTGACGCCGTACCCGCCTCTCGCGAAACTCATTTACAGGTTATGTGGTCGGACCTCAACGTAACATGCATGTACTCCCACAGATTTGAATAGGTAATCAATCTCGAAATTACAATGGGAAAGTTCACGAAATTATAACGTAATATACGTAAAATCTAGGCCTCGTTTACTTTCAAACAACAATATTAAGTCTCGACAATTTAATGACCGTGCGAAATGCTCGAATTTATAACAAATTTGTACGTCTCAGAATGATAGCGTTTCAAAATGATAATTATGAGATATAAAAGCGTTGAAAGCACAAAAAAAATAATAGGAAAGCGCGAATCCGTAATAATCTCTTCAGACGTTTTATGTTCATATTCGTCTACATTGTACAGATGGAATGTATGGCGATTGATTGCTACACGACTAGCAGCAATGAATACATTATTTCGCGAACGATCTCATTAGGAAGCTACTTAATAAGAGAATTGTGGGCTGGAGGCTTTCGCGCGGGTCGTCCGATGAGTTGCAATTATGGGGCATTAAGACGCCAAGCATGTTAAAATTCTCACAGGCCAGAGAGAAAGGCTAGTGGCCGCAACCCGAGGCCATTTTATAGGCTTAAATGCTATAATAATGGAGTTCGTGTCCTTACATGTGGCGTAATTTTAGAGCCTCTGTTGTAGGCCGGCCGAGGCCTGTTTAGTGGTGTCCGGGTTGTAAAATGTGTACTGTATACCGGGATAAAGATTTGCTGTAATAAACTCTGATATCTATTGTTAAGAAATCTTGGATAGCAGAAATGGGTTGGATAGAGAACAATGGGTTGGTTTTATGCAATATTAAAGAGTAGTTTAGTATAATCACATTTTGAAACGAATCTCTTTTTTCTCATGTTTAAATTCAAATCTAATACAAGTGTGTTTCCAGGGATCACCGCTTTTCGCCATTCGTCAACGACGCGTATCAGCTGAAAACACCGAAGGGACCATATTCCTAGTCGGACCTCTCGACTTCGAAGCTCAATCTATGTACCACTTGACACTGTTAGCTGTGGTAAGTAAAGCATCTGATTTACATACATTACGGTTTTGGTATCGATAAACGAATAATGATTTTAGGTACGTTAATATATCTCTATTTTTGGAAGCTCGCCATTAACTATCTACTACTCAAACAAAATTAGCAGAGCAGCTCTTGTCTCTTGTCTCTTAGTACTGATAATCTGTAAGAATATCAGTACTAAGCCTAGTGTTTTCACACTTCCATGGATTTCGTACAGTCATTCCCAACCCACGGATATGTTATTACTTAAGTCAATATTATTTATGTTGTTGGTGTGAATTATAAAATAAACGTTTAAGTACCTACTGCTGTAATAAAACAAACCTTTCAAGCTTTTTCACATAGTTTCACTACTTTAATAATATATAGGAGCAACACTGTTATGGCAGTAGTTAAAGTATAGGCTCGCTACATAAATAAATGATAGTAGAACGATTGCCTTTCAATATACTCTATTACTAGACATCGTGAGCTGCCCTACCCTTTTTTTTGACTCATGATGTTAACGAAACTATTTACGGGCTACCCCCCCAGGCTGGGCCCCTATAGGGGCTCAGGCTAGGGAGAGTGTGGGACTCCCCGACGAGAAGCGCCGGAACTACCCACTAAAACCACCATGGTGTTCCTCTATCCGATCCCATTAAATGGCGGGGTCACGGGAACTACGTTAGCATTACTGCCGCGACCGAGCGGCTCTACCCGTGTAAATTATGCACATGAAGCTTCCTCAGGTATAAGACTATCTATTGCTGACAACTGCCCCAAAATCCGCTCAGTAATGTTTAAGTTTGTCGCATTCATACAGACAAACGAGGCGCGGAGCGCACTTCATTTCATAATATGTACATAGATGGCAATATTTTATCCATTCTTAGTGACATTTATTTTTCTTAAGCAGTCCCTACAGGCTAGAGCTAGTATTTAAATAAGCCTTATTTCCCTAATTAGTGTTAATTACGCTAAGTTCTCGAGATCAAGTCGAGCTTGTATCGAACAGACGCAATCTGGTACATTAACTAATGATCAACATTTAAACTGTAATTAATTGCGCCAAAACAAGTGCCATGGATTTCGAATTACGTAGCTCACCCATCTGAACCATGTGGTCTCAATACTTGCACAATTATAAAGCGTGTCATAAATAGATACCTAGAAATGTGCATAGAGTTAGAGTAGTAGTGCCGATTTGGGTACATTTTTTGCCCGCAATATTACAAGTTATAATTGTCTATTTGATTGCAAATATTAAGTTAGTAATAAAGCATCTAAATATGTTTTATGTAGCTTATTATGTATTACGTAGCTTATCGAACTAAATAATTTGCTTTCAATTCTTGCGGAATTAAAAGAAGATTAATTGAATAAGAAAAAGCTGGAATATATTTGAAGTGACTTTGAACAGGTAAAAATGTGAATTATGAATGTTATCTGTCTCTATGTACCTGTACCATTTTGGGGACATGTGGGTAAAATCTATCCCCGTCTAAAATGTCCATTTGTCTACAATTCGTAAATAACTGCTCTAAAAGGAGTGGCATGGACTTTTTAATTCTTAGCTCACGTATCTGAAGCTTGTGGTCTCAATACTTGCATAATAATTGTAAGGCGTGTCACGAAAAAGTTTGGTTAGATTCGACAAAACAGTGGACTGGTAGGATTGTGAATGAAGTTTATGAGTGGCAACTAGACCATAGACCTACCGTCTTCGATCTAGCTGCCACTTATAGCCCCCTAAACTTGTGCCCAATCTTGAATTATGGGATAAGTAACACATGGCACTCAACAACCATCAGTTGCATTTAATAGATTAGCTGTGCAACCATAAAAAGATAATCAGTTCCGGATTAACAGAAAATATGTTTTACTACACGTAACAGACTTGAACATTTCTTAGAATGAAATACTTAAAATTGCGCCGCGGATATATTCTTGCGAAGTAGGTAATTGCAAACTAATTACCATAGACAAGGAACTATTACAAGAAACAGTAACTCTCTAATACCTACTTAAAATTATAATTACCGGCTTTAATAAAATGGAAAATAGCCATTCGCTTACCACCCAAGAAGTACTCGTATTATGTAATTTTCCAATGAATTCTAATCAGGTCATAATTTTAAATTATTTTCCGCTTAGTTAAATAATATTTTTGTATAGAAATGTAGCTGCTGATCTTAATTCTTAGCATCTGTATATCAACACTAGAGCCACCTACTGGTTCCAAATTCGTAATCTAACCTACCCAGGGTCTCACTCAAATATGCGTAGGTAACAAATTTTATTATTTTCTTCATCGCTTCAGCAATTCTAAAGAGGTCGGATACACATTTGCGCGCGCGCAAAGAGATAATAATAATGTACATATCATCTTCCAGGTGGCATAATGAAATGCCGTAGCTATAAAATTAAAATAAATATTTTAACAAGAGCTCTAAGCATAAACAATATTCTAGGCAATAACCCTAAAACTTTGATGTCCACTTAGTAAGAACATCGCTCTAATTCCGGCCAAAGGTTTTAATCACGAACCTAGTCATCTGCCCCCATAAATAATTTTAGATCCCATCGTTGACTTCTATAAACCCAATTCCAGATGTACGTAAATGGCATATCTCCTCCAAAACTGTGTTACATTTATAGCTTAGAGCAGAGCTTGCCAACGGTCAAATTACATAGCTATTCAAAATGAGAATAGCTTGGTCTAGGTCGTCTAATACTTTATAGTAGAACTTTATAGTAAGATACTTAAATGTTCGAATTCATTTGAGAATTTAGTTTTATGTTGCTCATAATTATAATCCTGAAAATGAGCGATATACCTTGTTGCCTAATTTACTATAACAGTTACACATTCTATAATAAAATATGGAATTAACGGACAAACGAACATAATATGTTGAAAGTGCTAATTAGCACAGTCGTTGCCGTCGTTAGATGAAGTAAAACTTAATTAATCTCTAAAACGCGGATCAATCATGTACTAATGCAAAATAGTATTATAAATGTGAAATTGTATTCGTTTGTCATTTTTCACATCGCAACGGAGTAATGTTACGTTAAGTCTTTTCCTTTCTGTGGAGATAGTGTAGTAAAGTGGGTGGAGAGTGGGCACACGGGCGGAGCCGCGGGTGAATTCTAGTATAAAAACTTAAAAAATAGACCTAGATATCCTTTTTATGGTGGCAAAATCAATTTATTCTCAATTGCTCTTTACAGGATCCATACATAGAAGTAGGCAAGGATACCCGTAACATCGCTGGTCTAGAAGTAGTCGTCGTAGTTCAAGACGTACAGGACATGCCTCCAGTGTTCACAACAGCACCTCCCATCACCCACCTGCCTCGTCAAGTGGCGCCGGGAGATATGGTCGTCAGGGTACGAGCTGAAGACGGGGACAAAGGGGCTCCTAGGCAGATCAGATACGGCCTGGTGTCTGAAGGGAATCCGTTCACACCGTTCTTTAATATCAACGAAACATCAGGTAAGTTCGTGTTTTATCATCATATTCTCAGTGATTCCAAGGAGCCCAGGGTCCACTTGCCTGAGTCTTTTAAACGACAATATAAAAAGCTCCAACCAAACGACTTTTATTTATTTCTACTTAGGTCACAATAATTTAAGCATGTTGGTAAGACATTTAAGAAAATAATGTTCTAAAGGTTACAAGAGGGTATCTCGGGGTATTGCCGAAAACTTATTTGATTGAGATAATACTATCTACCTTATATTTACGAGTGTATGTGGCTGAAGTTCAAAGCTCAGCGCTACTACACAAAATTACCATCCAAAACCGACCACACAGTCAAACTCATAACCGTTAATCGAATGACGCAGTACAGTCTGAACAGGCAGTAACCTATTAAGATGTCACTAAAACAACGAACACGGCGATATCGTGAAGAAAAATCATCTAAACGCCCACATACAAGCAAATGGCTCAATTCTTAATACGTAATCTTGAACATATCGAACACTTAAATATTCCAATCATTTTAATTTGTATGATAAAGGAATTACAACCTAAATTTACATAAAATCGTTTAAGTCTTGATTAAAACGTCTCTACATGCATAAAGCTAAGTGTTGTCGAATTATATTATGCCTATCTTCATTAACAAAATAACAGCATTATTAAAATTTGTATTTGCATTAGTAAATGTTGTTGTAGGCGTTCGGTACAAAAGCCTCTGTAATAGACCGCAAAGATTATAAGTTAAATTCTGAAAGTACCTACATTATAAATGTTGTACTGTGGATAACGTCCAGACAGATTAAGGTCTTATGTCATACTAGGCAAACAGTTCGTCATTACATGTTTGAAATGAAGTTTAAAGAGCACTATAATATTGTAATAATCCTCATTCCTGGAACTTGCGCTATTAACTCACGCTCAGCCACTATGAAGTGTGATCATAATAATAATTGTAGTAACAAAATGTACCATACGATATTAAAGCTAATTCTAAACGAACCTCAGGTTGTGCTGAATGCAATCCATCTGAAGAAATTGTCGCTATTCAGCGAGAGCCGCAGCATTTGAAATATACCTATAGTTTTATCTATACAATAAAAAGCAACTTTTTATATTGCTTTATAAGTTCTATCTATCTACCTATATCGTCACGCCTGTCTCCCATAGGGGTAGGCAGAGACTATGGAACGCCACATGCTTCGGTTCAAACATACCTCTTTCGCTTCCTCGACATTCATTAACCTCATCATGTATGCGCGTCGGTTATGGGTACTTTAATTTGGCCCTTTTTCTGTACGTCACCTATTTGGTCGACGTACGTCCGCCTAGGGCGTCTCCTACCGACATTTACATTCATTCTCGCACGATACACTCCTTTCGTATTTCTTCTTTCATCCATCCGTTCCAAACCGGACAAAAGGTTGTGCAAACGAACGCAACATTCCTTTGTCAATCTTTGTCACTACATCTTCTTTTAGACCACACCTTTCTCGTATCACACACGGTTTAAAAGTTTGCCGCATAATATTTGCTTCATATGACAAGGCCTAAGTTTTACCCAGAATAAGGGTAAACATTCGCCTTAGCGGATATTACGAAGCTGCATTTACCCTCGTGCGAGTTAATTTTCCACAAAGATTATTCATTTACGTGCTAGCTGTCGGGTCGGCGGCATTTTAACGACCCCACTGTTCGGTTTATTTTTCTGCCATTTTATTTACATTAAATGGCCGAGTCCACCAAGCCGTATATTTCTTTGCAATTTATGATTTAGCAACTCGCGACATTTGTGAGTTGCGAGGGTTGCTTGATTACCTATATAGTTTTTGTAGTTCCTTTTGTTGGTTCGAGTCAGACTGATTGATGTGATTTAATTTTCCGTTGTACAATTTATTATTTAGGTATTATGTCCATCAAGAAACTAGTGATTGCTCGGTACGTCGTGAGGTCGGCGAAGTACTATTTCTGTCTCAGAACAATGAGCCCAGTTGTATAGAATTGTACTCTAGGACAACTAGCCTCTGTAACAGCACGGTCAAACAGTATGCATAAACATAACGAACATTTAATAGTTTCGTTTCCCATTTACCTACATATATTATGTGCTCTGTTCAAAATAAGAATAACTTTCGCTGACTAAAGATTTGCTTTGTAAGATTAGGTACCTACTTAAATTCGGCAATAGTGCAACCATTTCGCTGATACATACCGTTACCTAGCCATTAATACGACAATAACAGTGGTAAAAAATAATGAACTTATAAAATTTTAATTCAGATTTGCCTTATTCCCTAAAATATTTTCGATCAGTACAGAAGAGTGAGTAAGGAAGCATACCTTGTAGAATCCTTGTCTCATTAATTTTGATGTAAATAATTATGACCCACATACCTAGTCCTCCCCATTTCACTCCCTGTGTCCGACTTTGATAATATATCGAGCTTTGAGTCAGTCTATCTTAGTTTTTGCGTTACTGCCCACACTAGGTCAGTATTTTTTCCCTTGATAGCATCGCAACGTCCGTCGAGTATCCGGCTTCCGTAGTATATTCTACTGGCTTATCGCAGGTCGACACTCCCACAGTAGCCCAGTTTAACCACGTGACTACCCTCCTAGCTTACCGTGACCCACTTTACCCACTAAATAACACCATCAGATTTGTTTGCAGTCATTTTATACCAAACTTTGCATTTTATGGCACCAATTTCGGTAGTAAAACTTTATTCATTAAGTATAACAATTAACGTGTAAACTAAACTTTCAAATTAAGTCGTGCTGCAAATATTGCCGGTATTTGTTTGTTATGAAATGTTCTTTGAACAAAGTAGAACGCAAATTGGAAAATTCAAGCTTTACATTCAATTTCAATTGTTTGCCGGCTCAATAAATGCATGCAGATTGGAGATTAGTCATACTTCAATTTATATTAAAACGCAATTCGGTTAAAGATTTGTTTATATCGGGCTTAATGCCAAAGGTTTGTAAACTGTTATAATGCTTAATCAAGTTGTCAATAAATAAACCAAGAAATAACCGAGATAATTTTCTTGCGACGTATTTTATTCAAACCTGTAGGTATATAGCAACCTTTATTATCAACTTTGAGTACCTACTAGACGGAAAGAATAACGACGTCCAACGCATTCAAAACATCTCACCGTATTATTCCTCAAGAACTTATATGAAAACATCCATCCCGCAAAACTTTATTAATAAACTTTCAAAAGTAAATATTGGTTGTAATATCCGCTACTTCGCTATTCGAACGCATTGTTCTCAAAACAATTTCCAGCGGTATGAAGTTCCTTTATATAGCGTCGACGGTAACATCTAAATTCCCTTAACAAAGTCATAAGTCGGTGTTCAGTGCGTGGTAGCAACTATGACAACGCTTAACAAAGAGTATTTGTTCGCTAACAGAACTACAAACACGACGGACTTCGGCAACGCTAACAGGGCTTTTAATGCAACCTTGCATTCTGCTGAACAAGCACATAATGGCTCATTAGACCTTACCGGTCGCGCTCTCGCCTCAACAGCCATTGTTTGTAAAGCTGCCCTACCTTACTTCATAATAAAGGTACTTCCTTTGAATAGCGTCCTGGTAAACCTAGTAGCCGCTGACAATACAATTCCAACCCTGACATTATCAACGCGATAACTATGCTCGCTCCAGAAACTTGCCCCTTAAGAACCGTTGAAACTTAACCGATATTCGACGACCCGTCGTTCTTGCAAATTTGCCGCATTAATCACAAAACACCTTATGAGAAAGACCCTGTGAATGGATATCGGGATTCAATTTGGTCGAACAATTTCGAAGTTAGTGCGCGTATTTGGAGTGGAATACATAAAGCCCAGCCGTTGGTACATACGAATGGACGCATTGAACACCCTGGCAGTAAAGTTTATTGTAACAATAAATATAAAGCAAGTTGTGTATTTTTAGCGTCATTCAATATTCGGGTGTCATTCAACCGTATAGTAATTACACGTAGTATCATTTTTCATGTTTGCAATATTGAAATCGACTTCTAAATAGAGATATCTAACGGTAACGTCATTAAAATGTAATATTGTTTTCATGCTAAATAAACAGCGTTGAAGACCTTTGTAACGATTTCTCATAATAGGTAGGTCAGTATTTTTACAACTTTTCGAGATAACAAAACAAAGCTGTAAACTTAATGTCAGTCTATCCCATTCCCTAAAAAATATCTGTAATTCAATATTATTACAAAAGTTGATAAAACTACTATGCAAAAATTACATAAAGCATACCTAGATGAAATGGCAACCGCTCGAATATTTCATACCCCTATGCACCCCGCATAGGGTTCCCACCAAGAACTTAGGGTCCCAAGCCAACCTCACCTGCAAGTGGTGCACCTGCCGATCAAAGAACGAGGCTCTGGCAAACAAAATATACCAATAAGCGGCAATAGGCTCGCCACCTATTACGTGGGATCAAAACACTGGCGAAAAGTGGGCGTTTAATATGCCTCTGCCTACCCCTTCGGGGAAACAGGCGTGAGTCTACGTATGTATGTATGTATGTCGAATATTTCGATTCGCGACCAGTCTGCAAAAGTTCGCACACCTAAGTGCCCTGAAAAGCACATAAAACCGTCAGTCTTGCCTATCCCGCTGTCATTACGTAGAATGATTACTCCAAATTATGCACTGCTCTGCGCCATAGAACATAGCCTTCTTTCTGGTTTTATCGAGGTTTAGAAGACAGTCGCTCTGTGCAAACGCCTAATATTTGGTCAAATCTGCTTAGAATGGAAAACAGAACCTAGTCTCTAAGGAGGAAGGCTAACCTCCTGGATGCAACCGGTATAACGCCAGGATAAATGATGATTATTACAATATCAATTCTCTTTAGTATACAGGAGCGGATATAATTTCTGATTAAATTGGATAACTTATCCATCCATTAGGTGCCGTACAGTCCGGTAGTCGCTTAATGAACCGAACGGATAGCCTCTTTAATTCATTTCTATCACTCTATTTAATAGCAAACATTAACCTTTACCCCTACGGCATAATTTCACCCAGTTATGGTATAATATTAAGATAACTAGCAAATTCAGAGGATTACAGTTTATCTTAAAGTAATAATATATAATCGTTCACTTGGTCATTAAAAGGTAAAGCTCTAAAAACTTGGGATGAAATCTAACAAGAAATAGTTAGAAAGTTTATTCGAAGATTGTGTAATATGGCTTAATGGAATACTCAAGTATAAAATAATGCAATATAAATTGTATTCGTAAGCGATTTATGAAATAAAAATGCATTGAATACAAAAATACTGTGTTCTATAGTAAGTGAGCACATTTTAATTCTTAAAGTCCGTCAATAAAGCCATACAAACTTTTTTTACTTTACAATATGGTAGTGTCTAAGGCCTCTCTCTTAGTAAAGAATGCATGTTCAGTAAATTGAATCCGTGAACCAAGTTGTCATTTGAACATCGAGCACAGATATTATCCAAATAATAATCTTAAGTCACGTATGAAGAAAACATACTCCATTGTATTAAACGTTATCTCATACTCGTTATTTTGTGACCGATAACAATACAAACGAAGTGACAAATAACATTATCAAACAATACAAAATGAAACAGTTGTAATTGTCACTACCGAAACTTGCTCAGCACTAGGCATACAATCTTTAATTTATTCCTTAGTAATAATTTATTCGCTCTATTCAAGCCACAGGGTACTAAATTATTAATGAGGGTCTCATTTGCGCCTTGTCACCGACGACAGATGAGAATCTCGGCAAGTTAATACTGAGAGAGTAGATGCACCACTTTTGTATGTTAATTACAAGCCACGACTTTTCTTCTCAGACACCTACTTGGCATAATGAAAGCGTGCCGCGGTACTAGGGACACATGAATGGAAGAATGTTCGTAGCTATGCCCGTTGTTATAATTATTATGCCCATATTAAGTAAGCGTTCTTGATGGATATTAATTTACACGTTGTATTATTAGACTCCATTCGTTTTGAGGCGGTATCTTTGATATTCTCTCAGTGGTATTAAGTTGATAATATTATATATTTTGTGTGGAAACGGCTGTGGTACAGTTAATAATTATGTTATCATAAGGCTGAGATATACAGAGTGTACTTTGACTTTCCTCAAGTTTTACTTATGGGTAACTTAGCAGAGCGTAGAAAAATGCTACAATTGGAATTTATGGTCAGGTATAAACATTTTTCGGTACGATAATTTATCAATATAGAATTAAGTATTGCTTATTGTTTACAGATAAGAATCATTTTGGGAAGTGTTAAGTCATCATTTGTTTTGACTGATAATAATTTAATTTCATAAGATGCAACTGGGGTAGGTAGGTACGCCTGTGGTTGTCCCCGTTATGAGTAGAATTTTATTGGTCTCAATATTTTCTCACCTTTCAAAAGTCCACTTATTCTAATAATGGTGCCATTATTAGAGCTAAATATTGATCAAGTGAAAGCTAATAAACTAAGCCTTAGATGATACTAGTTAGATTAAGGACCCCTGAGCTAGCATGAACTGAGGTTAATGAGTGAATGATTATGCTCGAAGAGCATTTGTTATCTGTTGATAAGATCTATAAAACATCTCTTCAATAAATCATCATCATCCTCCTAGCGTTTTCCTAATTTCAACCCGGGGACCGCTAACTAGTCTAACCGGATTTTGCTGCTTTTCACAGGGCGACTGCCCGTCTGAACTCCGCAACCCGAAAGGGTAGCAATATTCCATGGTTAAAATTAGTGTCAGTTTAGTTAGAAGGCACTGTCGCACCATAACGACTGTCAAAAATCTTCATGGCAACCGGGACCGACGGCTTAACGTGCATTCCAAGGCACGGAGCAAGCGATAATTAACAATTCAATACGCACATAACTCCGAAAAGTCAGTGGTGCGCGCCGTGGATTCGAACCCGATACCCTCTGCATGGCAGTCTGTTGGTATATCTACTAGGCTATCGCTGCTGAGAAATGAAACATCTCTACAATAAATAGTACCTCTATTTACCACTTACAAACAAAAGAACGTGAAACAGAGCCATCTATATCTCACTATCCAAATTAAAACACTGAAGTCGGAGCATGACTGTCCTCTTTGAAAGTTGCTTAAATATACGGAGTATTAGTTTGCAAGATAACCAATAGAGGGCAGTCAGGAAAATTAATTTCTTCGTAGTATTCTCGTATTCCTCATATTATTATAATAAAATGCCATCATGTCATCTACAGTCCATTCACAGTTATTTTACCTCTGACAGATGTCGGTGTTTATTTTCTTTATGTTGGAATTGTACTCTGTGATGACAGGAATGTAAAATAGGGTTACCCGTGCGTAACATTTTACCCAATATTAGTGGAAATGCTTCAAAAATTCAAATGCTTGAAGCTCATGGCCGCAAAGTGGTTAGATTACCGCCATACCACTGCGAGCTAAACGCAATTGAACTTATGTAGAGTCTCATTAAAAGGCGAGTCACAAGCAAACATTTAGGACAAGAGGCAACCAACATTGTGAATTTAGCTGAAGAAGCTTTTCAATCTATCATTGCAGAAGCCTGACAAAAACAATGCAAACATGATCGCCACATTGAAGACAAGCTTCGTGAAACAGATGGGTCTACGGATGCTGACATGGACAGGTTCATAATAGAATTAAATTCTGAGTCTGATACAGAATATGACAGCAGTTACGAATCATCATAACATTGGCAGTCCACATGGATCATTCTTATAGACTCACGCCTGTTTCCATGCAGGGGTAGGCAGAGGTGTAATATTACACCCACATCATTCTTATTCAAAATAAATATGAAAATTAAATTTGCAGTTTTTGTATTTGATAATTAGAACCTCACGTTGGCGTAATTATGATACGTTTACCTTTATATATTAAATAGACAACATTTTTATTATAACTACTTATCTTCATAGGAAATTAGTTATTTCGTAAGAAAATAAATGTACATGCATATAGCCATGCCAATATCAAGAGGTTTTGTTACAAACATTACTTCCAAATATTTAATACCATCCCTTAGGCAATAAAAAAATAAGTACCTACATTTTTAGCAATAATGTATATTATTTAAAATGGGAGTATTATATACCAAATATAGCAACACAACGCCCAGGTTGGCCAATCTAACAGCTAGAGGTAAAATAACTGTGAACGGACTATACACAGACGATTTCCAAAATATTTCTTAATATTTTATTATTTTATTGTAGACCTGTACGGCTTACTTTAATACCTACCTACGGAACCTTACATACAGAACATAGTTCGTAGTTGCTTGTTGTATAAAGTCAGGTTCAGTCTGTTCTATAACCTTAACAAAAATTAAAAAAAAACTGTCTGGCTACAATAATAGATCTAATGAGTGTTCAATATTTAAAAAAAACTTGCTAAGCTATGGAGTATTATTACCTACTTACAATAGACATTTAGTAGGAAGAGAACACATCTCCCCCGTGGGATCTCCACCTTGTCGTGGTGAGGGGGCTCAGTAACCGTGGGTTTGAGGTACACCCACGGTAAAGCTAAGCGGGATCCCGGGAGGGGACGCTCCACGTGGGCTTGAGTGAGGCCTGCGTAGGATGCGTCCCAAGGTGCGGGTGCAGGGGACAGTTCTGTCTGTCCCTCGCAGTCGGGTGCGGTCGCGGGAGGAGAGGCGTGTCGGTGTTGCGTTGCCGCGTGCCCTATCTCCCGCGAACAAATGGGGGCGCACCATCGTTGCGTCGCGGTGGGGCCGCAGAGGAAGAGGAGATGCGGTGTTGCGTTGCCGTCCTCCCTATCCTCTGTGGCCGCTGGGTGTTTTGGCGGCGGAGCCCAACACCTTCATCCGCCGCCAAGGCGATTTCGTTCGGGGCCCGCCTGACCATCTGGCGGGCCAATACCCGTCGGGGGGTAGCGAGGAATGCTTCGGTGAAACCCTACCCTCCGACACATGCGTACATGAGGAGCACGGGTTGGTTTTTAGTCAGTAAGAGTCTGACAGTCCCCTTCGTCCTTTACCCCCAGGGCGGAGGGACTCTATGAGGATTTTCCAACGTGACACCAAAAAAAAAAAGATGAGGACACATAGGTGTTCTCTTCCTACTTCGTTTATTTGCCTACTTAATTTTTTTATTCCCATTTTTCAGGTGAAGTGACTCTGGAGCGTCCCATAGAGGAGATAGCAGCGATATCTCACGCGGGAGCGCCGATCCTCCTCACTGTGGTTGCTGAGGAAGTGCGATTGTCTAGGGAGGAACCTGAAGCCATGTCTTCCACGGTGCAGCTCGCCTTCATTCTGCCTGAGAGAGAGAACTCACCGCCGTACTTTGAGAACCAGTTGTAAGTAGTACTTACGTGTATTTTTCCTTTTCGCAAAAACTAAGCTGACAGTAAAAATCTTTGCATACCTAGTTCTTACAAGCACAGGATAATGAACGTTGTACCTACTGTTCCCATGATACATGGTTTATTCCTATTATGAGAGATGACAGCGAACTTGGTGAAGTTGTGACTGGTCGCAACAGAAACATTAACCAAGAACGACTTTACAATATTCAGAATATCTTTAGAAGACTTGTTCATTATGTTACTAATATGCCACTTTTCTAAAATTCCAGCTACATCAGCTATTTAGATGAGAATGCGCCTCAAGGTGCGGCGTTGACGTTCAACGATCCATACATCCCCCAAGTGAACGACAACGACGCTGGCAAGAACGGCGTGTTCTCTCTGTCACTGGTGGGCAACAATGGAACCTTCGAGATAACGCCCACTGTCGCAGAGAGACACGCGCAGTTCATCATCAAAGTGCGGGACAATACTATGCTCGACTATGAAGCGAGAAAGTCTGTTGTTTTCCAGGTAATTTTATAATTAACACTCGTAATCTTATTTTCTAAGTTGTAGTCTTCGTAGTAGGGTGTTCGACACAGTTGCAGGGCTATAGTTATGAAACTGAAATTTCGGTGGAATTAAATGAAGCCATTATTTAGATTGAATAAGTACTGAGTCCCCTATAAAAATCTTTCTAGCTGGGAAATGATTCAATACGGCTACAAACTAAACAAAATAAGTAACGAGCCTGCTCATATCAGATACAATATTTTTTAACGTTACTTTTAATTAATTAGTAGCTGTGATATTACGGCTGTAGTTTAAATGAAAAACAGCCATCAATTAATATTGTTCTAACGTCTCTTAAAATAGGTGTCTTTTGTGTTTAAATATTAATAAAAATACATTTCATTTTCAGATTTTAGCGCAAGAGCTTGGTCCGGCAACAAATCTGTCAGCGACGGCGAATGTGACTGTATATCTTAATGACGTCAACGACAATCCGCCAATATTCCTGGCGCAGTCCTACGACGTAGAACTAGCGGAAAACGTAACCGCTGGCACCAGGGTCGTACAAGTCGCTGCCGACGACGTAGATACTGGCTCATTCGGCAAAGTACAGTTCACTGCCATATTAGGATACCTTAATACTTCCTTACACTTGGATCCAATATCGGGTGTCATAACTGTAGCCACAAACAACCATGGCTTCGACAGAGAAGCTATGCCAGACCTGCATTTCTTAGTAGAGGCTAGAGATAACGATGGAGTAGGTTTAAGAGTAACAGTGCCATTAATTATTAAGTTATTAGATGTAAATGATAACCCACCAGAATTCGAGAGGTCACTGTACGAGTTTGTACTGTCGCCAAGCTTGAATAATTTCACATCGGCAGCCTTTGTGAAGGCAGTTGACAAAGATGCTGAGCCACCAAATAATGTAGTCAGATATGAATTAATACAGGGGAACGGTGATGGAAAGTTTGCCATTAATGAAGAAACAGGTAAATATACTATTTCTACACTCTAATATGACTAGTATGACAAAATATAACTTATGTATTATTTGTCCACAGGTGAACTGTATCTTCTAGAAACACTGAAAAGAACAAAGAAACAAAATATTCATAGACGAAGAAGACAGTCCGACAGTCAGGATGAAAGCGAAGTATTTGTTCTAACTGTCAGAGCATATGATCTAGGCGTGCCTAGAATGTTTTCAACGACCATGGTGAAAATATACCCCCCGGAGAGCAAAACAAGGACTATGTCTTTTATAGTTCCTGGAGTCAATCCTGATAAAAAGAAGTTGGAGGAAGTTTTAAGTACACTTTCGGGAGGAAAAGTAACCATTATTGAAATAAAACCTTACAAAGGATCAGATGGTGCCACAGATTTGAATGGTCAACAGTCTAGTCAAGAAAAGTAAGATTATAAATCATTGATTTATTAATTTAGACAATCACATATAAATTGTTCAAATATGTTAACTTTACATGTTTTAGGAGTGAAGTAATTGCCGTTGTTCGTATGACCGGGAATACTGCTATTAATGTAGCAAAGTTACAAGAGCAGCTGGCTAAAAATGTGACTGTGTATACTACTGGCACAAATTCTGGTGGTGTTATCAACACCAATACAGGCTCTGGTACTGGGACAAATGACGGCAAGTCGGACCAGAAAGCAGCTACTGATGGCGGAGATTCTGTAAGTATTATAAGTGTTAAATAAGAGTACAATCACTTTTGTAAATAACCTACTTATAATAATATTATATCTGTTTCAGGGTCTATATAGAGCAGAAAGCCGTTTACTATTTTGGTTACTAATATTGCTAGCGATATTAGTAGCCTTAGTATTGTTACTACTTATCTGCTGTTGCATATGTGAAGGATGTCCTCTCTATATGCCTCCAAGGTAAATATGAAACTATTTCTTAATTTTAAATCACTTTTTATTCACACAATTGCTAACTATTAACACTCTTTTAGACCACAATTCTTGAAATAGGTACACATCCTCGTTTAAATTCAACTTATTTTCTACTAATCTTTCCTTTTTTCTTATTAACAGAATGAAATGCACCAACTAATGCAAGTTCTCACACCATCTTAACACTTTTGTAGGTAAATATTTTATTTTATTTTAATGCTTTAATTTTCTGTTTAATTTTAACATCATTATCTATTATAGAAGCATGGCGAACTTTTTTTTTCGGGCAAACTTTTATGTGCCTTTTCAGGTTTTTAGATTGCATGCATTTGCATGCTTTAATTTCTTTTAATAATTTATTATACTTTCTTGTACCTACTGCATGTCAACATGCTAAATGTGTGCATACTTTGTAAATTAACACACAGGCACATTCTTATACTATTAAGTGATGATAACAGAACAGCTAGGTACATAGATATCCATTAATAAATTCTAGGAAAAGAGTGATACGTGTCAACTCCACAGAGGACGACGTGCATTTAGTGGTGCGCGACAAGGGACTTGGGAGGGAAAACAAGTCGACGCAAAATATAGAAAATAAGTCAATACAAGCTAATGAGTGGAGGAGGCGCGAAGCGTGGAGTGCCGAGCAGGCAGACTTGAGGACAAAACCAACACAGTGGAAATTCAATAAACGAAACTACAGATCAAAAGAGCCTTCAAAACCTGCTTCAACGCCAGGCGATATCCATCAAGAATTTGTACACGCAGCCGCTGATAATGACTACCGATACAATGACAACCGACAATCATTTCGAGCAAGGTAATTGCCACAAATGGTTATTATAGCCTTAACCCTATCTAACGCTTAAATCCCTGGTGCTTATCTTTTTGGTGAACTTTTGTATTTACTTTGTAATTCTTCCAACATACGTAGTTATTTCATTTAATTTATTGGAAAAACTGCTTATAGTGGTGCTTGACTCGCTGAATTCCGATACACTGATCAGTAGGACACAATGGATTTTTTATTGTGTATGATATTTCACCATTCAAGCAGTTTTTTTCTGTTGTGTTTTGTCTCTTCCCGATTGTAAATAAAAAACTATTCAACTACCAACTAACTTGAAGTGTGTATTTAAACACACTTCAAGTCCAATAATAATATTCATATTATTCAACCAGTGTTTCTATTCCAGAGATGGTCCTAATATTATCTACACAAAAGAAATGCAACTTCAAGAAGCGTTTCCCAATAAGCATAAAGAATACATTGAAGATTTAGAAAATGGATATGACAGAATAGCTACGCTGCATTACCAGCGGAGAGAGCACGATAACGATTCAATACGCAGACACGAAATAGATCGCGGTTCCGAAGTTGGAGTTTTCCTCAAGTCTGATGCGGATAAAATTGTACATGAGAAGACTGATAGTAAACCTAAACGAGAATTTCAAGACAAAGCACGCGCCCCATCTTCTCTAGGCAGGGATCAATATTTTATTAAGGAAGGAAATACAGAAATATTAAGACTAGTAACTAGAGGTAAAAATGAAGAAGAACGTTATGTTAATTTACCTGTTCATCAACAAAGACCAGTAACTTTAATCCCGCGTACTCAATATGTTGTTGTTGATAGCGGGAAAGATTTACTAATGGAAAGATTTATTAGAGAACAAGGAGAAGAAGCAAAAAATATTAGAGAGAGAATGGGAAAAGTGACAGACTTAGATAATGTCTCAAATGGAAAAGATGGTAAAAGTATAGGCCAACGATCACAAATTGGTAGCGAGGTACAACACCAATACAACGACTATTCAAATCTTCATCCCGAAGTGCCAGGTTCCGTCCCACTGAAAACAGACTACCTTCAATCGGCTCTATTGGAAATGCAAAATAAATCAACGATACATCAAGAATTACTCGAGTCGTCTTTAAGAAAGCAAAATGAATTATTACATCAAATCCTCATCGAACGTGAACGAATGCTACAGAATCAAGAAACAGCTTCTCAAGTAGAAAGCAAACTAGAAACACAAAGTTTGCCTGGCCATTCCGTGATGGCAACTCAAACCGAATGTCATATAGGTACACAAACGGAGCCACAATTACTAAAGCCAACTAGAAGAAAAGCGAGAAGTGATAATGATTCCTATAGTGAAGATGAATCTGAAATAGTATTGGAGGATGAAACAAAAAAAATGGCTTGGCTGAAAAAGAAAAAGCCTAAAAAGAAACTAAAACATAAGGATCCAAGACGAAGTATTAGAGTATACGACTTAAGAAGAAAAATTAAAACGCCAATTATTGAGGAAAGTGAAGTTTCTCCATCACTAGAAAGCGAAAAACATGTTAAAATAAGTAAAAGTAATAAAAGAGAAGAACATGTTAGAAATTATGGTGATTTAACTAAAAGTACGGTTACTACATCAAAAAATGAAACAGTAACATCGACACAAATAAAAGTTAACGATAGTGATAGAATGTCTTCGAGACTAAGAAGGGAAGTGTTGATGGAAATTTCGGATTCATTAGATGAGAAACTAGATTCTGATTTGAGTGATAGAAGGCTACGCTTACAAAAACAATCTCCGATAGCTACAGATGATGCCGCTTTGCCCACAAGTCCACTAGCAATCGAACATGAGAGTAACGGCAGTAAAAGCAGAACCAGTTCAGCGTCAAAAGATAACAGAAATTTAGTGTTTTCTAGACAAGGTTCCTCAACAGAAGCTAGAGAACTAACAGCCGAGCCGTCTTCTTTAAAAATAAAGTCACCTGAAATAGAAGTAAAATCAGCTAAACCAGACAGCTCCAGTAATGTAGAATCCTCTAGCAAAAAAGTCAACGAAGCTAGTGAATCTACAAAGTCATCAGAAACAGCTAAACCAGTTGGTAAAAGCTTACCACGCTATATGCAATGGTATGGTAATAAAAAATCATCTAGCAGCAAAGCAGCACCAGCCGAAAAAGTGGTACCAAGTAAACCTAAACGATTATCAAAATCTAAAAACGACGACGATAAAGATAAAACAGGGCGGTATGGAAAAATCCTGAGTAAAGATAATCAGGGTGAATCAGAGGTAAAAAAAAACTTCAAATCAACAAAAGAAAGTGAGTTCATTCATCCACGAATATTAAAAGAAGGAAAAGTTACTCCCGTACCAGAAGGCCCCTTACCAGACGTTCATCCCTTACTCCAGCATTCCGAACACAGGTACGAACATCAATACGAAAATCAAAATCCCTTATGTTACATTCAACCAACACATATTCCTAAATATCTTGGTCAACAACCAAACATACCACTGCCGCGGAAATCACCTAGCGAACAGCAACCAATCTATGTTAATCAGGATGACGTAAGAAAAGGTACAAAGCAAGATATATCTGAAAGTGCATTGACTCATAGCATATCTATTTCAACTAGCTACGAAGAAGAGCGAAAGAACCCTGAAGTGCACGTGTCTAAAATAAATATAGGTGGTGACAATGTACCGGACATCGCTCAGAGAACAGTGACATCTAAAATAGATGATAATGATTCTGGTATAGCAATGAATACTTTGGTCCAGCAGAACATGAAGAGATTGCCCATCACAGAGAAGAAGAGTGTGTTTACTATCGCGTACGATGACGTTCAAACAAAGCAATTACGACCAGATAGCAGCTCAACTTCTTACTAGTTCTCTTCGTATTTGTATCCGTCGATTGAGTGCCTTAAAACATTGTGTATTAGAATAACCACCAAATTAAAGACTCCAATTCTGTATTCCGTCCAATGTTAAAATATTTTAAATTATAAGTATTATTATTGATAACAAAGAAATATTTTTCGCGGATGGTTTTGGATTACCTTTTAGCTAACATCAGATACTTATTTTATGTTAGATTAAGCTAGTGTCACTAAATGTATTAGATTTTAGCTAAAACGCATCCTTGGTCTGCAATTATTGTGTATAATAAATTGTAAGTGAACTTGATACAACTGCCTTTGTTTAATGACTGGTTTATCATAATTTTAGAATATTTTCTTATAATAATGTAAATAGGTCACATGTTGAAAATACGATATAATATTTAAATTAATGGTAGCTTTAATAATGTGTTTTGTAAATATTATTTCTGTAATACCTTACAATGCATTCTGATACAGAGTGCAAATCTATATTTGTTATAAAATATAAAGTTATATATTACATATTAAACCATGAGTATTATTTAAAATTTGTTTTCTTTCACCAAGCACTTTTAAGGAATAGTCCTAGCTCGCTGCAGATTATATTAAACCATGGCAACTATCACCACAAAAGTGCCAGAGGTCATAAAGAGCACGAAATAAAGTTAATCGCAGAAGTTGATAAACCAATAAAATCACATACAAAAACTATAAAATATTTAATGAAAAAAACCTTGACATTAACATGCTGTGATTACAAATAAACAAAAGACAAATTAATCACAAGACATAATGTCAATTACAATATAAATAGGATAAATACACATGCTTTCAAATCACCTAACGAAAACATTGAGTACCTACAAATCATTCAATGATAATAAATAATTACAATAAAACGAATTATAAATCTTTTTACAATCCTCATAATAAAAAATGCCACCACAATCTTAAATATTAATTAACTTTACGGCCCTGGAGTGAAAAAAGCTGGGCATATTTTACTGATATGTTCAAGATAATCGAATACATTTCAGTAGCTGGTAAATAACAAACAATATTTTTATCTGTCAGTTCAGTAATTGGTGATAAAATAAACTGGTACCACAATGAAGCTTAACAATATATACATTTAAATCTTATCACGGTTAATACAAAACCGGCTTGCGAACTCTTGCGAAGATTACAAATTCTTGCTTTCACGTGTTCGTTTCTTTCCTGTCGACCGTTGCTATACCATGCTCCTGTTTATCATTGACTGCTCCTCCTCTTCAAAACTTTCATCGTCAAGTAACATGTGAACTGCCTGTACCTGCTTAGACAATTTATCTATACGTTTAAGTACCAATTCAAATTGGTCATATGGTAGTAATATCGTCCGATGAGAGTTAGAAACAGATGGTAGCAATGTCACTATTTTATCTGCCATTGGTCCAAGAATTTCCGCGTGGCCTGAAGACTCCAGACTTATAATATCACGAACTGACTTCGGTAAATGTTTCAACCATATATTTAGAACAGCTTCCATAGGCACCCGCTGATCGGCCATCTTCTTCAGTCTCTGAAGGTACTCAGAAGGCTTTTGAGAGCCGAGTTCCTGTTTCTTCAACCAGTGAATTGACATTCGTTTGATGAACTCATACTTGATGTGATCATACTTGCTTTCGGGTGGTGGATTTAATATGATATCTTCCACCATTGATGTATAATCGAGTGGTATGTGTGCTACTATATAATTGTACTTCTCTGAATCTGATAATATTCCGTATAATGTAAACACAGATTCTACTTGGGCAAACCATATTGCTATTTTCTCACTCGAGAAAGGTGGAAATATAATATCCATTACGAGTTTTAAAGCGAATGCACTTCAAACAAAATATTTGACTAACGAATTAAAACTGGCTGGATGTGCCTTGAGCAAAAATAAGCGCGGGTAAGTAAACAAAAATGGTTGAACTCAGAACAACACTAAAATTATATATTTACAATGATAGATATTTTTTATAATAGGCCAATTAAATTTATGTATTAAAAAAACCGCCTTCGAAAAAAGTTCAGCCTGAACAGCAATATTAATAAAAAAAGGCTTAATGCATTTATTTTATTTATCAAGCAATGAATCCAGCAACTCAATGGTATTAGTTTTCTACGTAATGACTAGATGTCGCTGTACTAAAATGACTCTGAGTTTCCGATTACAAAATCAAATTATCGGTATCGTTTTATCCAAACAACGCACAACGGTTACGCGTTCTTAGTAACTAGATTAAATCGGTTATTGCGATGTATACTGTATTAAGTTGAGCTTACGTTAGACGATATTAATTATACAACAACAACCGAACGGTTTAATACAACCCACTTGAGCCATGTTCTAGTAACTAATCGGTTGCTTCAACAAAATATTTTATGTAACTAAACTGTTGCGGATATTTTAAACGGGCAGATATTATTTCTACATTACTAGGACTGCATAAGACTAAGGTGGCTATACACGTTTTACATTCTCGTACTAGTAGCGCTCAGGCGCTGAACATTTCAAGTCGGTGGTCATTTCGTGAACTGTTAAATGTAGCTCGTATGATAAAAGTTCTCAACTTAAACACTAGCGGTCTTATTCATAAAAAGTTATAGAACGTTTAAAGGCTCGCTATAGTAAGATCGACGAAAAGTGTTATTCATAAAGGCATTTTAGCACTAAAACGCTCTATAAGCTTACTATAAAGTTATAGAGGCCAGACCCCTACTATAACAGTACTATAGCGCCAAGATGGCCGACTCTCTACAGCTGGTTAGAGAATGACATTTGATGTTCGTTGTTTGGTTGTTAGGTACGGATTGGAATTATTGAAAAGTTGCTAGTTATTAGTGTATAATCTATGGAAAAGTTGTGTTTTAGCGTCAGTTCTGTAAACATCGAAGTTTCAGTTACTTTTTTATTAGCCATAAATACAAAGTTGTAGTTGAACTTTATAATAACTATTAACTTCGTTCATAAAAAATGCAAGCCTTACAAAGTTTAGATGCTATAGAAATGATTGAAGGAATTGAAAACAGTTCGCTTCGAAGAAAGGTGTATAGAAGTAGGAGTGATCCATTTGCTTTGGATGACGAAGATTTTAGGAAGCGTTATCGCTTC
Organism: Euclidia mi; assembly: GCA_944739405.2. NCBI lineage: Eukaryota > Metazoa > Arthropoda > Insecta > Lepidoptera > Erebidae > Euclidia > Euclidia mi. Next base: position 97,623,384 of record OX123183.2, on the reverse strand, counting down.
AATAAAGCAACTGCTACTTTTATCATCAATCTCGTACGTGATGATCTCATATTAGATCGTAGAGGTTCTGGTACCCCACCCGAACTCCAGGTTTTAACAGCTGTAAGATGCTGGGGTCGTCGAGAGGTAAGTATTTTGTTTGAATTCTGTATTGTTGTAAATACATACTTATATATTTTTATTACTATAGGTACATAATTAAACTCATTTCTATTTAATATATTTTATTACAGGTTCAAGAAGATGCTGGAGACCACCATGGGTTATCTCAAGCAACTACCAGTCGGATTTGTGCCCGTGTTGCATGTGCACTTGCTCGACACTCAGCTTCTTTTATCAAGATGCCTAGCACATTTGCTGAAGAACAAGTGATGATGAGGGAATTCTTTGACATACGGCATTTCCCTACTGTTATTGGCTGCATTGACTGCACTCACATAAGAATTCGCAAATGTGGGGGTGATGCAGCCCAATATTATATAAATAGAAAGGGATTCTACTCCCTAAATGTTCAGGTACTTATACATATTAATATTGTGAAACAAAACAATGCATATTACATTTTCTTTTCCAAAATTTTATCATTTATATATTCTTTACAGGTAACTTGTGACGCACATCTTCGCATCCGGGATATTGTTGCAAGATGGAGAGGTAGCACTCATGATGCTCGAATCTTTAATGAGTCATCACTCAAAGAGCGGTTCGAGAGAGGGTTATTTAGAGGGCGACTATTAGGTGACTCTGGATACAAATTAGAGCCATATTTATTCACTCCTCTTCAAAGACCTCAAAACCGTAGTGAGGAAAAGTATAATGAGGCACATATTGCTACCCGTAATACTGTGGAACGCTGCTTTGGAGTCTGGAAACAACGATTTCAGTGTCTTCTACATGGCATGACATGCAAACTTGAAAATGTGAAGACTACTATAGTTGCTCTTGCAGTCCTTCACAACATTGCAGTTGATCATGGAGACATGCAGTTGGAGGATAGCAGTGACTGTGATGTGTCAAATGAAACAATCCAACCAGTTTCAAGAGCAAGTGCAAATGCTAATGCAGTTCTACAAACTTTTATTAGAACCCACTTTAGTGAATAGTACATAAAAAAAACTCTAGTATATATCAATTTAATTTATTTTTATAATATTCTAATTTGTATTTTAAAACCTCCTGCTTTAATAGTAAATTTATTGATTTTTGTTTCTCGTTGGCCATCTGCACTTCATGTAGTTCTTTTCTGCAGGCTGTTTCAGTTTCTGCTATTTGTTGTGCAGCGCTGTTCTTACTAATATTAATCTGGAAACCAACAATATTGTAATAATTAGTTCTAATATTTGTTTTTTATTGCTCATATTGAGTATTTAGTGTTAGTAGGTAATAATATTAGGTATGTTATATAAAATAATTGTATAGTTTTTCTAAACTAGTTTGTATTTAAATTAAGGTCTTTACATCATATATCACAGGCTGTGTAAGTTCTGGTTAGTTAGGCATGTAGACAATTTAGGACTGATTTACTGGTAAATAAACATACTTTTACAGTTATTGCGATGTTTTCTCTAATGCTATATAATGATTACTTACATTGAGATAAAAAATAATTGATTAAATAAGGCTAATTATACAAGTACACACCTTTTTATTTTTTGGTTTATAGTTCATTGACATCTTGGGTTTTGTTTTAGTTGTGGTGTTTTGTTCAGTTTCTGTGGATGTGCTTGGCTCCAAAATCTAAAAGAATGAAAGTTATAAACTTTAATATAACAAAATAATATTACCTCATTGATTTTGTGGTTGCAGTAAATAACACTTACAGAATTTGCACTGTAAGTGTCATTTACTAATTAAACATAGAGTAAACTGTGTAAGAGAGGGCTGCTGCTTGATTATATAACTTAATACACATACCATTTCTACTATCTCTGAATCGGGATTGTCATTGGCAATTTGTGTTTCTTTTATTTCTATTTCAATGTCTGGAAGTTGTTTATGTAGTGTTTCTGTGCTTATTCCTATTTTATTCTTTAGAAAATTCTGAAACACAAGATATCTTTTAATAACATTTTAATATAGGAAAGAAAAATAAATAATGAACAAGCATGTGTGTAGTTTTCAATATTATTATGTACCTGGTTATCTGAATCAAATTCATTTGAGTCTACTGTAAACTCATGAGGGAGCCAAACTGCAATGTCGTCACCACTTGGTGGTTCAGAAGCAGGCGGTGGCCCACCACCTGTTTGGAATCTCTCTTTTCGCTCAAGAAATTTCTTTTTTTTTGCAGACATTTTTATAATCCCCCATTAAGCTTTTATTTGCTGCAATGTTCTAGGAGTCTTGGCCATATTGTTAAAACTGAAATATGAATAAATCTGTATATACTACTTACACTTAATTTCATATCATTTTAATGTTAAAATAAATTGAATTAATTACCTAATGCGTAAATCATGCCAAGCCGCCACCTTTTTCGCATTTGTATTTGCATCAGTGTTTTTATTTTCTAAAACCGAAACCCTCTCCCTGACCAATTCTCTCAAAATCAACTAAAACAAAAGCAAAGTAAGTATGAGATATTAGGAATGATTAAGTACACAAAATGCTTAAATGTATCAGTTGTCAGTACAAACCTTATCCTCCTCCAACCAATTTTCACTTCTTTGCCTTGTTCTCTCTTTTTTTGTCTTCAATTGACTTTCCATTTTCAATTTTAAACCAATATTAAATATTATCAAAACTTATTGAACCTTTCAAAGTACGCGCTATAACAATAACAATGACGTAATCTAGCTCGGGTATCACCGTGTCGTAGACAATAAAATACTTTTTCGACCGTAATAATGTCTATGGGCACCTATGTTGTCCAATTTGTTGGCTGACTTCATTGTAATGGCAACATTTTGTTATATAAACGAGTTATAACGCCATTTTAGTTATAGAAGGTTTATGGAACGTTTATGAATAAACAATTTTATAGAACGTTTTAAATGCTTATAGAACACTATAACTAATGAGTGCTTTAAGCCTTCGATAAGCGTTTTTTATGAATAAGACCGTAAATGTCTCTACTCCCCTTGGTGCTATTACTGTTGATGAATACGACACGCGACGTGAGAACGATGACACGAGGTAGCTGAGATCCCACTACATTCAGTTAGTTACATTATCGGCACTAGATGGCGCTGAACGCCTTGTTTCTTCATGTCAGCCTAGAGACATCCACAGCTGGACATGAGGCCTATGTCTCCACACAGACCGATTTTTAGCCGCCTGCATCCAACCGCTACCCGCGATCTTAAGCAGATCGTCGGTCCACCTTGCGGGAGTCCTACGCCTTGTTTTTAAAGTATTGTAAAAGAAAAGATAATTTAATTGGGCATACAAGTTTCAAAAATAATTAGAGTGGGTACCATATATAATAGGTTGGCAGCTAATAAGGAGTATCGTAATAAGTAAAATGTAGCATATAAATAAGTCAGTAATAAGCTTCGTTTTAATTTATACTAGCAGCTTTTTTTTTGAGAACTGAATTAGTATCTAAGCGGAAACTTGATGATGAATATAAAATGGACATTCATAAATAATAAAAATTTCAATATTTGCCCAATGATTTTGTCTTAAATGAAGTGTTTCGTATAAGAAAATAAGACGTTTCAGTCTTTTAAGCCAAGTTGACGGAGCCCTGCTTCGCAGGGCTCCTATTTTTGGGTACAGGGTCACAAGAAAACCTAACATAACCTACCTACTAACATTATTAGTCGCCAAGTCATTATTTATAGCACCTTGGCTATTATTTCAATTGACTTGTTTAGTTTATATGCTACCTAAACGCAGCTGCTAGTTTTAAGTTTTTATAACACCCTTAATTTTGAATCTTATTTAATATACCTAGTAGTCTGCTGTTGGGTGTCAACAAGGTGACCCTCTCGGGCCAGTCATTTTCAGTTTAGCCATTCACCCAATAATAAAACAAATAAATTCAAAATTTAACGTGTGGTATTTGGATGACGGGACCCTGGGAGGAGACGTTTCCACAGTTTTATAAGATTAAGAGCTAATAAAAAAGGATTTTAAAGCAATTGGTTTGGAACTAAATTCGGACAAATGTGAAATTTTTATTAACCCCTCCCGCGCGGGACAAAAAATAAAAAATGGCCGGTAGTGCAGGCTGCTTTACCTCTTAATCGAGCGACAGCTGACCGGCGTCATTATTTTACCTATATCAGTTAGTTTTCAACGTATCACAAAAATAATGACGGTTTTTGCATCCTTGAAATATGCTTAGAAAACTTATTATAGGTATACGATATATAATTACCTTTTCTCTGCAGTTCGTTGAAATAAAACTCGAAAACATGAAAAAATCCTCTTCAATAAAACTTTTAACACACACTATCTCACAAATATTTAGCATTTTAGCAATTATTCACATCACTTTATATACCTTACTTAATGAATCATTGAATTTAATCAACAGTTAATATCAACTTCACTTATATTTTTATAAATCAACAAAAGTTTAAACACATCATCGGAATACGAAACGGCCGCCATAATCGCGCGCGAAACTGTGCCGACTTGGATACACTTTCGTAAATATCAAAACCATAAGTTTACTATTTTATTATTATTTACTCATTAGTTTGTGATAAATAAGAAAGGTTTTGAGTAATAGTACCGACTTTTAACTACCTAATCTTACAAAACTGAAATGCGGACGGGTGTATTTACAACTTGCCGCCATTTTTGATAATGATATTTTGAAAATCGTTTTTCGTTATAATTTATACAATGATCATATCTTAACTATATTTTATAGCAAACAAGATAAGTTTCCGAGTATAATGACATATAATACATATAGTGAAATTACGAGATAGCGACGCTACACGTTTTTCAAAGCAGAGCTGTCGTCACTCTAACGCGCGCGAAATCGAACTTGTGGCAAACAATTTTCAGTCGTTATTATTGCAAAAAAGTCTATAAAAATGACAACCAATTACAATGCAGAATTAAAAAGAATATTCATACTTTGCAATAGTGGAACATAAGCTTATTGGTGGAATTATTTTAACGTCATTTCAATTAGTGAAACATGGCGCTCTCGTTGCGGGACATACGTGTTTCCCGCAAGCGCTGGACGGAACAAATTTTCCTGGGACATACGTATGTCCCGCCTGCGTTCCAGAGGTTAAGGACAATTTGGATAACCTTTCGATTGTATCAAAATTTAATTCTTTGGCGCCAAATATTAAAATCATCAATAAATGCTCCTTCCGCCTCCTTGGCCCCTATTTTCGACGACGCTTTTGGAACTTTTATAAATGAAAAAGTACAAAATTTCTGTGAAACCTCAGAACGCCTATACAAAATTAATATTCATTCGACTTTCACAATTATCAGGCACTGTCTTTTCGTCCCAAAGTTTACACACATCAACAAAGTCTAGGGATATCTTAATCCTAAATTATTTACGAGTTTATAGTTTAGAACCTTGTTAGTTTCCACAAAAAGTTTATATACAGATTAAAACCTCTTTTATTCTATTTTCAAAATTTGAACATGGAAAGAAAAAAAACAAAATACAGTGCAACCTCGATATAACAAATCGGAGGGGAACAAGAAAATATTCGTAATATCAAGTAATTCGTTGAACTGAGGTTTGTTATGTTGAGGTTAGATTGGTCTAAAATTCGTTATAAAGAGGTAAAAGAATAGTTTTATTCACCTCAATATTACGTACTTATCTTGTTATAGCGAACAACTTCTACTAATAAATGATAACACATTTTTATCAAATTACTATAATTATGTATTTGCTATGTATTTAAAAACAATTAGGTAGATAATCAATTTTTTTTCTTACATTAATAATCAAAAACAATTAACAATGTGGTTATATAGTAGCTTAATCTCAATTTTGTTTATTGATTAGAAAAAAAGTCATTGATAGTTGTCTGTTTACCAGCGGTATGAGTTATGACATCCAAAGCGCAATCTAATTTCGTGATGGATTTCACTACATCGTCATTCAAACCTCCCTTTTTGAGAAACACAGATTTTATTGTATTCAAAGCATTATAAGCATCTTTTATTGTGAAGTTATGCTCGTCAATTTCACCCTCTTCTTCCTCGTCTTCATCCGCTTCTGCATTAGTAACTGGCAACACAGATGTGACGATGTCAGCATCAGTTAGTTCTCCACAGATGGCCAAATCATTATCAAAGGTAACGAAATCTTCGAAGTCAGTCTCTTGAAGGTGTAATTCTTCTTGAACTCTTTGCCAGGTCCTAGCAAGTTCTGCGATTGGTAAATCGTCCTCCTCATCTTCGCATGTTACTTTAAACCCACTTTTCTTGAAGCAGTTTGCAATGGTCTTTTCAGTGACTAAATTCCAAGCTTTGGCGATCATCCACATGGCTTGTAAAACGTCAATTGTAGTTGGTGTTTGACGTTCAACATCAGCAAGAAATCGTCTGACAACTTCCTTCCTATAATGCATTTTGAAGCTTTGGATGATGCCCTGATCCAGTGGTTGTAGTTTTGAAGTGGTATTTGGAGGTAAGTACTTTATTTTTATATTTTTCAGGTCAGGAATTTCTCCGTGTGCAGTACAATTATCGATGAACATTAGAATTTTCTTGTTTTTTTTCTTCATCTCTTTATCCAGACTTTTAAGCCAATTGCAAAAAGCATCACTGGTCATCCAAGCCTTATGGTTGGACGTGTAATCTGTTGGCAGATTATTGACATTCTTAAAACATCGCGGTTTTTTATATTTTCCGATTATGAGTGGCTTTAGTTTGTAAGTCCCAGTACAATTTGTTCCCAGCAGTACTGTTAAGCGAAGTTTACTGTTTTTCCCACCATTACATTTATCGCTTTTGAATGATAAGGTTTTGTCAGGTAAACATTTATAGAATAGTCCAGTTTCATCGGCGTTAAAGATGTCTTCGGGATCGTATCCGGTGGTCAGCTCTGCCAGTTTGTCTTTCCAATCATCACATACTTGTTCATTAACACTACCACTTTCACCGCATATTTTTCGAAAAACAACCTCGTTTCGTTTTTTGAAATTTTGAAGCCACCCGTTGCTAGCACGGAACCCTTCATGTCCCAATTCTACTGCAAACCGCTGAGCCTTTTCCTGAAGAATAGGGCCTCCGATTGGGATTTTTTTGTCTCGGCACTGTTTTAACCACTTTAACACACATTCCTCTACGTCCTTGAACTCGCATGATTTTAATCTTTTACTGTTTACATTCACACCACTTTCTTCTGAAAACTTATCTTTAAATTTTAAAATTGTAGCCAATGTACTTGCGGGAATCCCGAACTTATTAGCTATGTCTAATTTTTTCGTCATGGGATTTTGGTCAACATAATTAATGATGTTTCGCTTTTCTGCGACCGATAAGGAACACCTTTTACGTTTCTGAGCCATTTTAACTTAAATCTTTAACAATAGTGACGAGCGGAGGTGTTTACATTACTTTCCATCAAAACAACAATGATTACTTTACAAACAAAAGCGTGTCGAAACATGTCGCGACATGAATCACATTATAAGGTTAAGAGTTATATTATTGGTGGAAACTTTATATAAAGGTTTTCGGTTGGCAAAATTCGTTAATTAGAGGTATGAATACTTTTTCTTGATAGTTGAAAATTCGTTATTAAGAGGTTGTACGCAAAGAATGTTCGCAATGTAAAGGTATATTTTATATTGACTCTTATGGACAATTCAAGGGGATTACGAAGAATTTGTTAAATCGAGGAAGTCGTTATATTGAGGTACGTTATATTAAGGTTGCACTGTAATAAACAAAATATGGCGGCAAATTTGCTAGTAATTCGTTACATTAAAGAAAGTTAAAACTGTTTTATTATAATTATTAATGAAAAGGGTTTTTAATTGTTTTTCTTTTTTAATTTAACGTGACGTACGAACTTTAAAAGTCATGTCACGTCGTCATTTGAGTCGAGATGAAATGTTACGAGCCGTGGGCATGTTAGAAAATAGTGCAATTCAACGCGTCGTTGCTGAGGCCCTACATACCAGTCAAAATGTGATATCAAGGTTGTGGTCACGTTATCGCAGTACTGGAGATGTGGCCGAACAGCACACAGGTAGATATCGTGTTACTACGCAGAGACAGGATCGATTTCTCCAAATGACCGTCAGAAGACAACCCAATATCACAGCGCTGCAACTAGTGCAAAGGCTCCAGGAGGACCACCAGCTGCTGGTAAGCGACCAAACCGTGCGAAGAAGGTAACATGAAGTTGATCTTCATGCTCGAAGACCATTGCGTGTTCCAGCATTGCGACGTGGCAATCGCGGTCGGCGGCTTTCGTGGGCTCGGGAGCATTTACCATGGAGTGACGAACAATGGTCTTTGGTGCTGTTCACCGATGAGTCCCGGTTTGGGTTTCACCCGGATTCACGAAGAACACGCGTTTGGAGAGCTCCAGGGAGAGTTAGCCGTCTACGGCACCCTCAGGAGGTCCACCCATACCAAGGCGGGACAATCATGGTGTGGGCAGGAATTCGTCTTGGCGGACGAACCCAACTCGTTTGGATCCAAGGCAGCATGACTGCACAAAAATACCACGAGGAGGTAGTAGAGCCCGTTATTGTCCCACACAGAACTCAAATAGGCCATGAATTTCTACTCATGCACGATAATGCTCCTTGCCATACGGCGCGGCTGGTATCGACCGCTCTCCGAGAGCACGATATTCAAGTTTTGGATTGGCCTGCACAGTCGCCCGACTTAAATCCTATCGAGCATGCCTGGGACATGTTACAACGAAAAGCTTTGAGAGATTTTCCACCAAATTTGACGACTGAACAACAACTTTACGAACACTTGCAAAGGACATGGGACCTCATACCGCAGCAAGACATTGACAATTTAATTTTAAGTATTAACAATCGATGTCGATGTGTAATCAATGTAAGAGGTGGCAACACTGATTATTAATGATTAGATTTTACAAGATTTTTTCCATTTTTATTAAAATTAATAGTTTTTTAAGAAGAAATGTTTGTTGTTATCATACTAATTTTCCATGATGATTAAAAAAATTATTTTTTTTATTTAAAACAAAAAAAAACACGAAATGTTTTTTATTTTTATTAAAAACCTTAAAATAATCTATGATTCTTCTATTTACTGTATCTGAAAATTCTTCATAGATTTTTAGATATTTGATGAAATATAAAATATCCCTAGACTTTGTTGATGTGTGTACATATTACTTGCGATCCTCTCCTTTTTGGAAACATTCATCCCTTTTGGAAAACATATATAATGTTATTCGGCACACCTTGAGCAAAATAAAATTCTAAATCTTGACATGAACGACCGAGTGTGGCTTCAAGCAACTTTGACAGTTCGCTTGGGCGGCCTCGGCGTTCGCAAAATTACTGATGTAAGTCTACCAGCGTTTTTGGCGTCGGTTCACGGCACTAAGGAATTGACCAGGAAAATTCTAGATCCCACACTGGTTAATTCTGAGGTGCCGTGCATGACTGATGCCATTAACGCTTGGAAAATGGCTTGCCCGAGCTCTGACTTTCCCCGGAATCTATTCTCTCAGAGACAATGGGACGGGCCGCTCTGTAGCAAGATGAGAAATTATCTTTTAAATACTGCATATAGTGTTGCAGAGCGTGCCCGTTTGTTGGCTGTGGGAGAGTGGGAATCGGGGTTATGGCTTCAAGCACTTCCATCGTCCAACATAGGAACTATGTTGGACGATACAACTTTCCGCATCGCTTCTTGCCTGCGCTTTGGAGCTGTTTGCGTTTCTCCGCACCGCTGTCACTGCGGCGAAGCCGTCGACAGTCTTGGCCACCATGGCCTATCGTGTAGTAAGAGTGCAGGGCGTATTTCTCGACATGCCCACATTAACGACATACTCCGTCGAGCTCTTGCCACCGCTGGAATACCAGCTCATCTCGAACCTAATGGTTTGGCACGCGACAATGGGAAGAGACCAGACGGTATGACGTTATTACCTTGGAAGATGGGTAGGCCTCTGGTGTGGGACGCGACATGCGTCGATACCCTTGCGCCATCACATCTTTCAAGTACAGCTGGATCAGCTAGCGCTGCTGCTGCATCGGCGGAAACCCTCAAACGGCGCAAATACGGAAACCTGGCTGGTAATTACGTTTCTGAGCCGTTTGGGGTCGAAACGCTGGGGCCATGGGGCCCTAGTGCACGCGCATTATACAAAGAAATCGCCAGAAGGCTGATCGATGCTTCCCGTGACCAGAGGGCTGGTTTATATCTCGCTGAGAGAATAAGCATTGCCATTCAACGTGGCAATGCTGCCAGCCTTCTGGCCACGCTACCGCTCGACAGCGTTGCGGAGGAATTTTTTGACGCATCGTAGTTGGCAATTTGTTATTATATTATATTTTATTTACTTTTCTTTTCATACTTTCGCTTTTTTATAGTTTAGGATAGTTTAGTTATATAATTAGTTTTATTTTATTGTACATAATTATGTTAATCCTACGTATGTCAGTTAATGTAAATAAAAATTATAAATTCTTCAACGAAAAAGAAAAATAAATAGTCGCGTAAATATTTAATTGCTAGCAACTTATTTTATTAGTTGCAAACATTTAGTCATATTTTAAGTTATTAGTCACTCGGAAAATAATAAGCTATTTAATTTTGTACAGTTGTATGGCGGTACCAATCTTTTGTGATAAGAATCCATGTAATATCTCCAAAACAATAAACCGCGATAGAATCCGTAAACCGTAGTTTGATTTCAATAAAAATTCATTTTGAAAAAATATTCCACTGACTGGAATTCAAACTCATTTATTCATTTAGGTTAAAAGGTTAGGTAGTTGCACTGTATAGACATATTTTTCTTTTTTCATGTAAACAGCAAGTGCAAAAATTTTCCGTATGCTTCAGCCAAGCCATTGCGATTTTTGCTCTGTATATATGTATTATGATAAATTGTTCTTTGTGGTTGTTTCTGACATATTTGTCCACGGGTTGTAGCATCCAAAATTCGCTCAAGAGAGTTCGTGTAAAGGTGACATGACGTTGTAGATAGATGCCTCACTAAGTAGGTTTATCATCAACATCATCATAACGTTGTGTCCTGTTATACCTATAGTCTAAGGTCGTGTTTGTAATTCAAAGCGCAGAGTTACCTGTCACCTCCAAAATGAAGATAAATTAATAACATACAAGAGAGAAAACACATTGTTCACATTTAGGAACTTAAAGTTTGTGTCACAAAGTAGCATGGCAAAGATGGGTAGCAAGAAATTAGATACAATGAATGCTATAGGTACTTTATTGTAATTATCATCATTTTCGTAAGGATTATCCCGGTTACAGCCATAATTTTCGCCTTGAATTTGAGGCCCGCTTTCTAGTTTAGATAGTTAAGGCAAAATATTTATTTATTTTATTTATTTATCATTCACAAGTTCATACAGGAATAGTGCACTGTCCCACAAAACCATCTCATCGGTCTCACTCTAGGATCCAGTCTCCGTACCGTATTAGAACGCTTACATAAATAAAATTACAATAACTACCTATAGCTAACTAAACTCTTAAGTTCTAGCACTTATCTAAGTAATATTGCTTAAGTCTCCTTTTAAATATAGTTTTATTATTTTCGTTCCTTATGTCCTCTGGGACATAATTTAGCAGATATTATGGCAAACGTTTTTTTAAAGTTCTATCGCCATAACAATTAAACACTCTTTCCATGACTTACACCAATGGCAGTATGTTCAATAGATCATAGATATGTTCATAGTTTTCACGACAGCCAGGACAAGCGATAAATTTACAATCGCACATAAGTCCGAAAAGTCATTGATGGCACGCCGTGCGTGAGGTCTTGATCCCGATACCCTCTGCTTAATAGTCAGTTTCACAGATCACTACTACTTAGTCAGTTACAATTACTAGGCTATCGCTTCCTTACATTATCTATTGTAATATTCAGTTATAAAACTCTCGGATTAACTAGTCAAGGCAGTAGACAAAAATAAGTCTAAAATGATTCGAAAGCACTTTTTCAAAATCTAAACATTTAACTATGTGAACTTAAATATTGTTTCATCGTTCACCGTTCAATCATTCGCATGAGTTGCTCCTTCATTCAGCTCATTTGCACAGACGACTCGACTGGAAAATTATTTCTTTTCATATTCCCATTTTTCACGTCTTACTTAAAGTTTTCACGTCAATGGGGAGTTTGCGATTCGTCTGTTTATTTTTCTTTTTTTTCGTTGATTGACTAATTTTTATTCAGCTTTTATGGAAATGGAAATGAATGCGGATTTTTATTTCTAACTGTTTTTATTGAACGTTGGTGGTAATAGGTACCTACCTATTAAAAGCCCAGGAAGCTGCCAAATTATCTGTTATGAAATCGTCACAAAGAAATAAATTCAAGCAGTTAATGCCTTTAAGAAACAGTAGGTGAATTAAATAGTAATTGATGTCTCTCATAGATCTTAATACTTAAATCAAATTAATCTGAAGCAAGTATTATGGTAATAGGTATAACCGCAATTCTAACGAACCAGTAAAGATCGGATAAGATTACAAGAGACATTAGATTGTGCGGTATGTCACAACTTATATAATTTATTTAGTAATATTAAAACAGAACCGCAACTTTTATTAAGAAAGTACCAGGGCGACAGAAACAGACATGAGGTATGGAAATTACGTTTCCCCGCGGCAACTTGCTTTCACGGTCCACTGGGCTGATCATAATAAAAACTCGCGCCGTCGCCTTCACACAGAAGTTTGACCATAAATTCGGTGGTCGGCGCAGTAATCGCCTACCGCTCGCCGACGGCGAAATTCTCGCCCAACCGTACGTCTAGCAAAAATTCAAGCTTCATTTTAACAACCCTCGCTGTATCAGACAATGAGACCTCTTTCGTCTCGCTAAGAAAAGTCGCAGTGTACTCCAAATGGCACTCACGGTTCAATTTTTTCATACAGGCGCGCAGATCCCCCTACTTTTAATATAATAATAAATATCACCAGAATACACTACTTTGTGCAAAGTTTTTTTCTCTTTGTTTTCCCCGAGGGTGAAGCAAGACCATTAAAAAGGTTAGGGCGAGCGATATTTTATGCGATTTTAAGTGTGTAACGTTTCTAATGTCCATTTTATTGCGATGTGAATTATGAAGGCATGATCCCTATTATCATACGGACACCTTAGAAATCTTATTTACTTCATAAGTATTCATTTGAACAGTCAGTTACTTCTCACGTGCCTAAGAATTACAAAGGAAACAAAGAATGGTACATGCTCAAAAGTCGTCTCTGTGTAAAACATTCATCAAAAATTGTTTCTTTTTATTTTAAATATTTTCTGAGACAAACACGTTATCCCTCAGTTTTTAACCCCATAACAAAGGCATTTACCCGTCAGATTAGTTGAAAAGCACAAGTGTTCTCGTCGACTCAGCGATATCTCTCATTAGAAGCAGCTCGGACGAGAGGGTTAACTTTGAAGTATCATTGCCATTTATTAATGGTCAAGTTCAACCCGCCGCCGTCGCCCCAAATTAGAACCGATTGCTGTAACTGAATTATTAAATTGATGCCATTTGTTCTCAGATATTTCAATAACGTAAATTGTTTTGGGTTGGTAACAATATTAATTATAGGATAGTGGTAATTTTTGTGAATGATGGTTTCGATTTCGACAGAAAATACGAAACAAAACAAATCTTCTTTCTCGTAGCGTTATCCCAGTTTCTGTCTGGGGTCCGCTTTCTAGTCTAACCGGATTTGGCTGAATATTAGCTTTTCCACGGAGCGACTGCCTGTCTGACCTCCGCAACCCGAAGGGATAGCGATATTCCATGGTTTAGACTAGTGTCAGTTTATTTAGAACTAGGTACTGACGCCCTGTAACGACTGTCAAAGATCTTCATGACAACCGGGACCGACGGCTTAACGTGCTCTCCGAGGCACGGGACAAGCGATAATTTACAATTCAGTACGCACATAACTCCGAAAAGTCATTGGTGCGCGCCGTGGATTCGAACCTGATACCCTCTGCATGGCAGTCTGTTGGTATATCCACTCGGCTATCGCGAAAGAAAACAAATACAACATTAAAAACCGAATTAAACAGGCAACGAACTAGATAGAAAAGTTTTAAGTAATAGTTTTGCTTAATATTTATTATTTTGTCTAAATCATGGCATAACATAAAAATAAAAGACATCGGATCGTCATAGGCCGATAAGAACGACATGTTTGCATATGACTATTACTTAGTGGCTTTCTGAAGTTATTAATTCATACCTGTATTGCCTGTAAGCTATATTGTTTCACCTACCTACATTTATGAACTGACTCAAAAAGAAATTGCATTGGACTAATAAGTCTATGAAAAATCAAGAAATCTAATCACTTTCATAGCATTAGATGTAGATTGTCTTCATTCTACATTATCGAAAACATGAAACACGCACATTAATTAAAATTTTCTTTATTAATTTTTCCAATGAATCGCAAACTCATAACATTGACACTTATTGCTTTTCTCCAATTTATCCAAGAAAACCAATTAATCACGTGCCTCTGTCCAATAAATCCCCTTACGTACTTTAATTATTTTCTTATGATTTTAATTTTTGCGTTCCTACCCTCCAAATCAGGGATTTCGAACAACTGTCTCCACTCAGGTTATTCTTTCGAGTTTTACTTTTATTAATAAAGGACGAAGACAATTAATACTACTTAAATTTTGTTTAAGCATTTCTCAACTTAATTAGAAAATCTTTTCCTCGTAGCTAAATAAATATGTTTGAGAAACAGCTGTTTAAAATACATTGGTGTTGGGCTTCTACGTTCTTGTACGGATACTAAAAATACATAGTGGTGTTTCCAAAATTACTTCATACATTACATAGGTACATACATAGACTCACGCCTGTTTCCCGGAGGGGTAGGCAGAGACTACGGAAGAATTACTTCAATAATAGCCTTTCGTAGTGCACTGCTGGATATAGGCCCCCTCCTAATGGGCGTCATAATAGCATTCTGACTGAATAGGTGGATTTGACCTACAATACCACACTGGCAAGACGGGTTTAGGTTTTGATATCAAGTTTTCCGTCGACTGATGAAGAAGACTTTGTAATTACTTACATACATAAATATGCAGAAAATGTATCTTCAGTCTCACTGCTAAACACATTTACAATATTTTCCATACTAAGCGAGTCAGAACTCAGACTGAGGATAACAATAATTATAATGCCATCCATCCAGCTCATAAAGAAACAGTTTTTTTTATTAACCTAATAATACAAAAAGGTTCAGTCTTTATCACACAACTTCTTTTCCACAACACTGAGTTTCATGCCACTCTGGCTCTTGTTACGATTAAATTAAAATCTTTCAGACTATGGCTATACCGAGAGAGTAAGTTGACATTTTTTAATATTCGCGATTTATTTAAAGCTTTAACCTATTGAAATAGAAAATTATAGTCATCAACGGTCAAATTAATCACCGATTTCTAAAAATACGTATTTAGCAATCCGGGGGTCTGACCTGAAAACCGCGCAATTAAGTGCCATTTGTCCACAACAATAGCGCTGTTCTCTCCCCCTTTTTCTTCCGAAATTAGTGATGACTTCAATAAAAATAATTCTTGTCTTTTAGGCAAATTGCATCGCGAAAAGTCCAAAAGCCTTTAATTAAGGGTCGCCCCTCGCCACCCCGTAAACAGCGTCGTGGCCGTCACCTTTTATTTTTGTTAATTCTTGGGGCTCTTTCTTCGCCGCATAAGTTACTTCACCCCTTGCCGTCCCGTGATTCTTTACGCCTTTTTGTCACCGTTTGAATTCTTTTGAAGAAACCCTTTCTTCCCATCTGCCACGCCCGTCAATATTAACTCCGCTACGACGAGTTAAACTTTTTAATATCCGTTAAATTTTGTTACACTCAGCGCAATACCATTTGAGCTGATTTAGAAAAAGTCTAATTTAAAAGTCGTGTCGTTTTCTCCCTTATAGGTAGTGATATAAGTTTATTTGCCTCGTTAGTATTTAAATTTATTTTTGAAGACCTTCATGGTTCAGTCACTTAAGATTCCTGTTAGTTTTTAAGTTACTGTTCTGTACTTATGAGATTTTTACCTAATTATTGTGAACGCAACATTCATTGAATGTCGCTCTAATTTGTGTGTATG
This sequence comes from Euclidia mi, assembly GCA_944739405.2. Lineage (NCBI taxonomy): Eukaryota > Metazoa > Arthropoda > Insecta > Lepidoptera > Erebidae > Euclidia > Euclidia mi. Next base: position 97,607,141 of record OX123183.2, on the reverse strand, counting down.
TAGGTAATGTCAATATTTTCTTTATTTTTGTGTTAAGTATTGATTAATGTAATTGGTTTTGTAAACCGTTTTATTCAAATAAATAAGTAAAATGTTCAATAGTTCGTTTTAACTTGAAGTTCCATTGAGATCCAACCTGCCGTGGCATCTCAAACAATTATATTAATTGAATAGTATACCTTCTTCAACTTTCCAAGCGACCATACATTTAATATTATGTTCTATCTTCTACAGAATAAAATGTTTTGAAGATATTTTTACTAAATGTGTCATGTGTTTTCCCTTTAAGTCGGTACCTATGTGTACTTAAAAATACTTTTATTCATAATCTTTTTTCAGATTTCGATTGCTAATTTGGCATTAAATAAATCAAAACATAGGTAATTATTGATTTCGCAGACTATACTAAATATTCATCGGCAATAAGCCTTTGCTAATTAACGAGTAATAGTCGAATAGCTAAGTTATTTCTGGAGCGAGAAATTAAATATTGTGCTTGGGTCCTCCTCCACTTACGTAGAACCCATGTGATAATAGGTAACAGCATCTATGGAACTCTACATCATGCGTTTCTCTCAAATACTGTTTGAAAAGCAATACAAGTACTATGATAAAATTGTTACACATAATATTAAAAGTTTGTACTTTATTAAAATAACCCGTAAGTGACGTGCATTGCCGAGTACACAAGTCTTAGCGTAACCTGGAAAAGGTATTGTATTTTTTTTATTTGAACTGGGCACCTGTATTTTATGTTATGTTAAAGTAAGGAAATAAATAAACTTACCTGGATAAATACTCGTAAAAGGTTGTTGATGAAAATGTTTATTTAAAAATACCATCTTTTTTAATTTAATTCAAGACTATTGATGAAACATTGCTTTGCCTAGCTTCAAACCCGTAAAAACATAAAATCAACAAAAAGACATCCCAAACCGCAGAAGGCGCAACATTTCTTAAGATTCATTAAATTATTCACGAGGGAAGAAATAAAAAATAATGTAAATTAGATCGAAGGAAATGTTTAAGAAAAAACTTGTTGGAAAACAAGAGATAGCATGGTGGTTGTCGGGACAAGGAATTTTTAATCCATTTCCCGTAGTCGATTAATATTCAGAGAGAGACCGCCGGTCTGGTTCATCTCCTCCTACATTATTGCTTGGACGTCTCCACAATGTCTTCGGTATACTTTCGCTTTGATTTCGTATAAGCTAATTACTTTCCTTTTGTCCCTGATTGCATTCCTGAGTGCTTGGTGTTTGTTGTGTCAGTTTTTTTTCATTGGTGAGGTTTCGTGATCTGGAAAATAAAATTCAGGTTGTTAAAATGATACGTGGTTTTTCTTTTTAGTTGCTTCCTTCGTCTCAATTATGGCTTAATGATCGAAAGAAAATGCAAGCAATAAAGATATTTATCGGCTATTGATTGTGTTGTAGGTTGCTTGAATTTTTACAAGTATTTTCGCAATATCTTAACATTACTGCATCTATATATACAATACTAGCTGACCCGGCAAACGTTGTTCTGCAATTTTTTTTTTTTTTTTGAAAAATAGATGTTGGCCGATTCTCATAGATACCGGATAAGCACAAAAAATTTCATCAAAATTGGTCAAGCCGTTTCGGAGGAGTATGGAAACGAAAACTGTGACACGAGAATTTTATATATTAGATTAATTGTATTAAACGTCTGTGGTTTGTTAAAACAATCTCTAAGTGTCATGCTTTGCTAAGCTTAAAGCCACTATTTATTATTTCAGCATTTTTATACACTGCCTCCGTGGTCCATTGGATAGCGTATGCGAAGCTGATCGGAGGTACCGGGTTCGATTCCCAGGTGGGCAAAAGTGTTAGGTACTGGGTTTTTCCGAATTCTCAGTACCTTGCACAGAGTCTGGTGATGTGCCCCGGTAACGGCAATCGGCTCGCCCCCTATTACGTGGGACCTACAAATTCATGGCGAAATGTGGGTGTAATATTACACCTCTCTCTATCCCTTCGGAGATACAGGCGTGAGACTATTAAAAATATATATAATATACAATTTTTGAACACACTTAATGTACTACGCACTGCCACAAAGCAATTACGTGTAGAGTACACATGATTGCTTACTTGAGTTTCTAGGCTGTGCTAAATCTAAACAGTACCTAAGGCACAAACGCAATCAGAATATTGTCCCAACTCGCCTTAATCAAAACACTTACACCAACTGACAATTACGCAAACACATAATTCCTGCTTTACATGTTGAGATGAAGCAATATTGCTTTAATATATTCAATATCCGGCAAGATGATAATTTACCGTCTCGGGTAGAATCCATTATGGGTGTTTACTTGACCTACGCTTAGTGCTTACTAAGATAACATGGGGTGACCGCTCGCATTTATGCAATCCTGGTATACGGACTACTCAACGTAGAGCCTCTTGAATTCCCTTGGGAACGCGGTATACCTACCTTGAAAGTTTGTAACATAGATATATTAATTATAGTAGATATGCCCTCTAGACAAAAATGTATCGGAAACCTGTGTCGCCAGTTTGCCCCTACCACACGGCTACTACTACACATACACTTTAGTAAAATCAATAGAAACGCAGTCGCGCACACACCTGCATTTTTTAAATCAGAACGTGCAAAAAAATCAATTATAGACTTTATCCTGTCAAACTTAGCGTTTATTTACTATGCGCCGTCAAACTTACTCACACAAGAACATTGAACGCTGTCGTTGTGCTGTGCAAAAGCAATTTATCTCTCATATACACTAGTGATTGACTCAATTGAAAAAGTATCGATCCTTCAATTTATAATTGTACAAAATATTTTACGGTACCCTGTAAATTAAAGAAATAAAAGAAGGGAATTTTCAGTAAATAATATAATCAAAATAAACAAAATGATGCTAAAAATATTATTTAGTTAATCACAAAATTAAACGAGATTCCCGTTCGAGTCAAATATACTTGTGCATGAACATGGATGTTTATCGTAGTCTGGGTGTTTCTATGTATAATATGTAAGTATTTACAAAAAAAGTAAATACATAATATGTATGTTTATCCATTGTCTAGTACCCATAGTACAAGCTATCCTTAGTTTAGGACTTGATGGTGATGTGCGTATATGGTAGAATATAATTATATTATCAAAAACCGGATGATTTAGAAACTACATTATATATTTTAATCCGATGTTTCGGCTACTTTATAGGAGGCCTGGTAAAAAAATTGGTCTGCTGAACATAAGGAAATTTTACTGAACAGTCATAATCCGATTCCTGCTGTAAGTGTGTTCCGCAATACCCCACATATAATAGGAATTTGTTATATAAACATCTTAGTAAAAATATAATAGTTAAATATATTAAAATAAACAAATCCTTGAATGAAAAATAAAAAGCACAATTAATATTAAGTTGACGTATGTTAGGCAAGTCATCTGAAACATGCTGATGACCATAACGCATTGCAAGCTTTACCGGAAGTAAAATACAAAACCATAATATAAGCACGAGGATAAGGCGTATCATAATATTATAATAATTCAAACACAAAAACACACCACCGTATACCAACCTAAATTTAATTTACATACTTACTTTACAAAAGTTGGTTACGCATTTCTATTTTTATACTAGGCTGTAAAAAGATCAAAATAAGTAAAAACATAAATTCACATCAATCTTCCGAATGTGTTGAAACGGTTGACAAATTGAAAAATATGTAAACCAAAAGCAATTAATTCATTGTAATGCTGTCGATAGACCACGTTAGTAGATCTGCACAAGCACATCACTAAATCGCTCATACGCGTCGGCCGGCCGCGTCGAGTAGTAGTGGCCGGTCTACGCGATGTATTCATCGACTAGTCGCACGCGACCTTCGCAGTCAACGAAATACATTGCGCAGTCGCTTACGTAGTACTAGATGGCACACACGTATTGCCAGCAATGTATATTTTTTTATTTTCTTGCGATAGTATCATTTTGTCTACAAACTACATAATACTATTGTAATAAATACAAATATCATTTGTATTTTAAGGTTTTTGGACTTACCGGTGAAAAGAAATCCCTTCTCGAGCCATATTACATGCCTGGCTTCATTTTCTACACGTTATAACAGCGCAAGATGGCATAATTCTTTTTTTTTCGCGGAGCTTCGTACGCTGTCGCAATATGAGCGCGATTGTTGACCGGTCAATCAAATTTTGTCGAAATATGAGCGTTTGCTCACAGGCGAGGCGCACCTGCCACGCCCACATGGCCATTCTCCTCCTTTTAACTGTTCTGTGGTTTGTAATATTTACTGGCACATCTATGTAGGTAGGTACATTAGCTTTTTAGAAAAAAGTCCTAAAATGACATAAATAAATAAGTTGCAACAGAGCTTTTTTGTGACCGTGTGGTGACGGATTAAGAATACAGAATGGCACCACCCCATATAATCCCATGGGTATCCTAAGAGCCGACAGAGGGAGTACATTATGCAGAGAACAGCACTGTAAGAAAAGGAAAACTTGATACAAACCCTATACCAACCCGTTTGGCCAACGTGGTATAGTAGGCCAATTCCTCCTTTCAAAGGAGAGGCCTAGTCCAGCAGTGGACTGTTAAAGGCTGATGATGATGATGATGATGAGCTTTTTACTGCTTCTTAGTATTCTAAGCTTTTGTTTAGATCCGCTTATTTGTAGTTCTTATCTTATCCGTAGTATCAGAAAGTTCTGCAACTTCCTATGCAATTTAAATTTTTGTGTCGGTTTTGTAATGGTGGCAATGCATTTCCTATCAGAGATTATTTGATTCTACACCCAGCAATGCCTCCATTGCAAGCAACACCTCAACAGTTGACAACACTGACTTCTTTCATCTTCATAGAGAATGACGTTATTCAATAAAATGAAACAAAAAATATTTAACTTTACTCAAAAGTATTTGAAAGATTCAATTTTATGAAATAAAATCTGAATAAAATAAAAAAATTCTTTCTCCATAAACCAATACTGGTGAAGTTGGTAACAAAATAAAAAACGTTGAGTAAACAATAAGAAGAAAAACAGAAAGGTGAATGTCGGGAAACCGCGGCTTTGTATTTGAAATTCAAATGATCGCAGTTGACTTTAGCGTCACGCACGACTCGAACCAGCGACACGTAGTTACTGGGAGAGCGCAATCTTTCACACTTTTATTCGCACTAAATATTGTGCGTAAGGTGACCATAATATCTACTCAATTATGTTAGGAGATAAGTAATCTAAATCGCCTTACGAAGTTTGATATTGGCATTAATGAGATTTAATTTATTTATATAGCTTTGGAACTGTGATTAAATGTCTCTGTAAATAATTGTTATTGGTAACAGGGTACTGCTGGCACCAATAAATATAATTAATGAAAGAATTCATTTTTACTACGTTCCTACCTATACGTTACTCTTACTATGACTAACTACTGATAACATATTTGTTCGAAATAACCTGTCATTGTTTTTCCGCCTCCTTGCGTCGTATTCCTCAGTGCTGAGTGTCGTGATCTCCTTTCTTCATCACTTTCTCACGAACGATTTTCCTCCATCTAATACTGTCTCTGGCGGTGTTAAGGGCGTCATGGACTGTGGAGTCAAGAGTGTTGCGGATCTGGTCGGACCATCGTATTGGGCTGCGTCCACGACGTATTTTCCCCTGTACTTTGCCGGTCACAATGAGCTTCTCAAGGTTACCACCGTCTTTTCTTGCAATGTGACCGAAGTATTCTAGAATTTTGCGTAGACACTCAGACGACAACCGCGAGGAGATGTTGAGTTCTTGCATTATGGAGACGTTGGTCCGAAATGCTGTCCAGGGGATAAGGAGCATCTTTCTCCAGCACCACATCTCAAAAGCGTCAATGCGCTTACGGTCTGCGGCTTTTAACGACCATGTCTCAGCGCCATACGAAAAGATCGAGAAGACTAGAGTCCGTACTTGATACTTGATGGCACAGGCTGTTTTCGCAACTCCACGTCTTTGCGTGACTAGAGTCCGTACAAGCTTGGTCTTGGTTTTTATGGAGATGTTACGGTCCCTCCAGATTTTTTCAGGCTGGGACATGGCCCTCCTAGCCATGCCAATTCTCCTGCGAACTTCCTTCTCGCACGATCCATCGTTCTTTTTCGTTGTTTCGTTCGTTGTTTTTTACTATTACATAAATATAACACGAAAACTTATCATTTTCTTGGCAGTGAACTCTCACAGACATAAAATATATTTAAATAATGCCTGGGCCTACACAAATATTCAGATAAAATTTTAAAATTTATTTCTCAAACCTATCCCGAAATTCCTATTATAATAAATAAGTATCACTATGTTTTTTCGATGAGCGCATGTAATACGGTGATGCAAAAATATGTTTATGGCCTTACTCGGAACATTTCGAGAGGAAAATCCGGGATAATCTATAAATATCGCCCTCGTCGCTTCGCCACGTACCAAATTCTAAAGTGACAATTTTCCTTATTGTATCCGAGATGTGAAAAATGTATGCACACCCCGCGATCCCGCGCCCGTAATATACGACGCGCGTAGGGAGTTATTAAAATTATAAACAAATAAAATTATTCGGTGTGCACCCCTTACCAACTTATGCGAAGCTTGAATTTCGAGTGTGTACGTGTTTATTGCATGCAACATATTTGATTGTTTCTATATTTATGTAGAACGTAACTGTGTTGGCTTTTTCTGTCTATGTGACACTACAGCAGAATGTGATGTAAAATAATTGGAAGTTACAACGTGGATCACTAATAATATACATAAAACACGACGCAAGCCGTGCGAGCCGGTCAAAAAGTCGGAGACTGACTATCAGAGGTATTAAGCGCGATTAAGACCCGTTTAATAAATTAGTATGATACAAGAAACTAAGGAAATACAAACAAGCTTAAATTCTTGTAACATAACTTTTTGGTGTACCATTGAGAATCACTATTACCCATTTTCTTAAACTACATCTAAGGGTCGGCGCAAACGGTACATTTTTCATATATTTTGTATAGACGCGCCGTACACGTGTAGCCGGTGGCGGCCACTCGCCGAAGTAAAATATATGAAAAAGTGTGATAAGTGGCTGTCGCTGGCCACCAGTGGCTGTGGTCGGTGGCCCGTTTGCGCCGACCCTAAGTCAAATAAGTTTATTTGATGTTCAGTACCGACAATTCTGGCGATTTCTAAGTCGAGTTCTAAATAGCTAAAAGTTAAATGTTGTGATGATGTTGTGTGTTAAGAACGTATATATGAACGAAAGTACTATGTCCTGCTGGTCCACAATAAGTTATTAAATGCATCCATGTCACACTTACTAAAAATGTCTAAGTACGATGGTCATCAATCATTTTTAAAATAAACTTGACAGTCTTATCGCCCATAAATCTTATTTAAATCATCTTTGACAGCAAAGAAAAACAAAAAAAATACAATTTCCTTTCGTCTCCCATGTCGAAGTTTTTCTTCTATCGGCATATCGGTAACCCCGTTCCCTTTATTTTATATTAAAGCGATAAACATGTCGATTGGTAGAGTCACGCGTGGCCGCTCTCCCTCGCGTCTGTAGCTACATCGTTTCTATATCGCCTCTATATCGCTCGAATATGCAAGTCATGAGAAAACGCTTATCACGGGCTTAGATATCGCTTCGGATAGACGGGGATGAATTATGGTGTAACATATTGCCGTGTGATCTGTGACTATCGGTTTTGGTGCGGTGTAGGTAGATTGTGCTTTGGAATTTAAATTTTGCAGACATCATATGTGAAGAGCCTGCTATACATTGAGGATATTTAAAAAGACCTGCTTCGATTACGATACTACACGCACAAAAAGATCTACCGGTAAAATTTTAGCAGGTATAACTACTTATTATATTTTTTTACACGAGTGTAAAATGCGCTATGTAGGTAGTACTACGTTCTTATTATGAGAACCACTATATTATTATAACCAGTGCTTATTTTTATTTAAAATATTGATATCATAAGATAACGTTAAACTGAAGATCTCGAATACAACATAATTATCCTTCTTTGTATAATAAAGTTGCTGCATACAACCACATCGCACCATTTACAGTTAAGGAACTCCTAGAGTACTCTACTTACAGTGAAGATTTCCATGATCATAAATTATGTAACGATTGACCACTCTTATCCCCAAGGGTTGGCCGTATCCGTGGCAGATGGACACTTCAACAATGGCGTTAAAAATGAACTCTGCCAATAACTGTCGGCCCTGATGAATCGCTTCGTTGCACCTCTGACGTGTAATCGATGAATGAATCGTAGGAAATTTATGTTCAGTAAATCAGTTATGGACGTTTACTAGAATTATTTGAGAACACAGCTAAACTAAAAGTATAAACAATGAATTGAAAAAAATAACGTAAATGAAATCTTTTTATTTCCTCTCGCCCTATTGTGCCAATTGTGATTTGATTTAACCCATATAGCTCGAAATTACTTCAAGACTCTTTGTGAAAAATAAATTGATGATCTTAATGTTTCTTTCAATTTGGCGTTACCTAATGTCCAAATTTGTGTGTAGGCATGCTAAAATGAAACCTAAGCTAAATCAAATATTAAAATTAAACAATATACCTTTATAAGCGGAGGGGTTTTACAGCTCCGTTATTAGCTATAACATACCGCGTCGTTGGTATTTTCTTCAATAGCTATAGCCCATAAAGGCTGTGCGTCGTGTCGAACAAGCGATTGTGTGAACAACCGCCCGCTTGGGACGCCAAACTTCTAAATTCCCCGTTGGCTTGTCGCGAGCAGAGTTTTACGGCCAAATTAATATGGCAAATTAATGCGTTCTGCTACCGTATAATTTTCGTGTATGGAAGGGTGTTTCTTGCGACGTCCTACACAAATCCACATATTGGAGCGTAGGGTACAGTCTAACATAGCTAATACTGGGGCGGGAATCGTATCATTTTTCCATATGGAAATGTTGTAACGAGCGGAGCGCACAAGACAACAGTGATATGCTAATTAAAGGAAAACACACGAAACGTTTTCTGTGTTTATTTTCGGTCGGCGACGAGATGGAGAAACCGCCTGCATTTTTAATTGCTGTACAGAATAAAAAATATACAGTTCTAAACCGACGTTTAAGTGCCAATTGTTTGCGGCTATAAATGTTTCATTTTATTGACTGTATTTTATGTTTAATGTTTGCTTTCAACAACGACAAAAAACTTGAATTACGCTACATCGTTTCGTGATGCTAAATGTAGATACCTATGCATTGGTCGACTTAAAATATCGAATGATGTAATCATACGGAAAATTCACAATTCGGTTTTTCATGTTGGCTAAATTTACGGTTGATTGATTTTGTGTTTTAGACGAATATATTTTCTAAAATTTCATTCAAAACCTTTAACACGCCTTTGACGTGATTTGAGCTACTTATTATAGATTAAAAATAAATTGATATCACGGAACTATCAATACGTATTTACAAATACCCATTTCGTTTTCGATATGAATTACGTACTAAACAGACATACCTACGTAGTAATAAGTATTTAAACCGAAATAAATACAACAATAACTAAGACCCGTTTAATTAGACGAAAAGTTTATAAGTTGCATTGCTCTTGAAGTGTGTTCGTAAGAGTATGTGAGTTTATGAGTGTGATTTGTCACGGCAATTGAGTACCTACGTGCGAGGGTCTCATCTAATGAGAACACCTAGCAATAACCAACGCAAGACATGCAATAAAAAGACGACGCTCCAACAAAATTACTTTTGAGTTTCTTAGCGTAGAATTTAGGTGGTAAACACAGCAATGACTGTATACCACCATTTGTAAACCATGTCTCTTATGAAATAAATATTTTATATTCACACCGATATTTCTGGTAATTTTTAAAAGATGGAAGTTTTTCATTACTAAGACAGTAAATCTGTATGGGTTATATAATGACGTTTGCTTTTCGTTATTTCAAACGAACTGTATAATGAAATTGTTATTTATAAGGTAATTAAGCCTGACTTGCGATACGAAGTGACTTCAATAATGGTTGACTTGACGCTTGACGTTAATTCTGACTTCTCAGAATTATCATCATCATCAGCATTTAACAGTCCACTGCTGGATTAGGCGTCTCCTTTGTAAGGAGGAATTGGCCTACTATACCACGCTGGCCAAATGGAGTTATAGGGTTTGTATCAAGTTTTCCTTCTGTTACACTGCTGTTCTCTGCATATTATGCTCCCTCTGTCGGCTCTTACGACACCCATGTGATGATATAGGGTGGTGACATTCCGTATTCTTAATCTGTCACCACACGGAACTCAGAATTATATCATATCGCTAATTATGCTTACTAGGCGATAACTTATAACTGAACGCTGGATAATACATACACTAGGAGAAAATACATATTAGTTTCAAACTTACCAAATAATGTTATGATTTACGTTATAAGAAAGGATGCCAAAATCTTAATAATGGATGAGATCCATGTTGTTTGTGAGCAAATAGCGAATGCGTATAGAACATTACGAATACATGGACGTCGACAATATCGAGAGCAAACAATTAGAGGCAACTTAGGGGGCGGTGGGGGTGCCGATTAACTTATACACATGCGGGTTAGAGGGTAACCTGACTCAGGAAGATTAAGATTCATCGAAAGGCCCTTACATGGAAACAAACATTGTATTACGAACGGTGTCTTGTTTGCCCAAGGTAGCGGATGTTAATTTAGTATTCACCCTTGTACGTGATATTAATATTTTGGTAAAAGCAAGCCGAATAAGGAAAAGATTCATTTCGTAAGTGGAATGAAGGTGACGTTCGGATTAGGTTTTCTTGCGGGGAACTATTGAAGTAATTTGCGGTTACAAACAAGGGGAGGTGTCGGTGGGTCGTTAATGTTCCCGGAACGCCTTTGGGCTGTCCGCGCGGCTTGACCGCCGCCTCGGGACCGTTCTCACTATTAAAGTGCTAAGAGGGGACATTAGTATAGCCCTTGGGTCCTGTCATCTAAATAATTTAACGTCTTAATTGAGTCCGTTTTTGCGGGAGTTGACTGTACTTACATCTGTTACTTATGCGCTTAACTTATGATGCTGATGTTGATAAACTTGTTGTTTAAGTATATTATACTTATACTTTATTTCAAGAAAATCTCTAGTTAGGTTTTATAAGTGCAATTGCCCAATAAATATAGTAGCTGCTCTGTCCAATCACTTATTTTAAAGAAAATCCTACTACTAACAACAGAGTTTGATAAGGTATCCTTACCAACACTCCAAAACGAGCCATCACTAATACCTTTATTAATACACTCCTCTATACATGTGTAAGCAAATCCTCAAAAACGTAATAACTCAAGGGCAGACGGTGACCGATAAGCAAGTTAATCCCAAAGATAAATAGCGCATGGTCATTGTGTCCGGTGAGGGATGCGTTTCTTTTGTCTGACCGCCCGCACTCCCGTACACCCGCAGCCGTGGCCGGCCCCACCCGAGACAATGTAAGGAAACGTCAGCGATCGACAGGACGAATATTTGGGATATAGAGCTAAGAATAAATAGAGAAGACATTAAAAAGTAATTGGGTCACGAATGTCTCCGAAAACAGTAAAGTGTCGCTAATATTTCACCGATTGTCTTTTAAGAAGCACGTAAATGGTTTTGAACAATTTATTATTATATAGATGACCACTGGACATGTGACTAAGCTTAAGAATCCCTCCATCTAAACTAGGAATTAAAACTGGGAACGAACTTGTTCCAAGGTAGTAGAGCCTTGCTGATTTCAGCATGAATGGGCAGGCTCGACCGGGGAAGTGGGTAGTACTTCCCCGAAAATCTCACAGAAAATCGACGTAAAGTATCAGTACCTAAACTGTTGCGTTTCGTTCAGTGAGTGAGAGTGTCGGAGGCCCTATCCCCTATTCCTTCTCCCTTATCCGACTCCTCATCCTATCCCTTTTCCAAACCGAAAGCGATGGCAACACCCTTGTAAGACCTGTGGTGTTGCTTGTGTCCATGGGCAGCGGTAATTGCTTACCATCAGGCGATCCGTCTGCTCGTTTGCCGCCTATTACCATAAAAAAACGTAGGTATGTAATCATCATCGTTCTTGTGTTACACGACGCAACGTCTTAGAGCCTGGGAGACACTTAATAGTCTAACCAGGTATGACATAATATCAATAAATCCACAGAGCGACTGCCGTCTGATCTCCGCAACCCAAAGGCTGTACCTTTGGTATTCCAAGGTTTTGACCAGTACCAGTTTATGTGAGAGTAACTGACTCCCCATTACGACTACCATATCTTTAAGACACCCGCCGGCTGACGGTGTTTATAGAAATGTATGTGATATCGGCAAATTATAATTGGCAAACTAATTATAATACAAGCTAAAGCAGAACTAAAGCTAGTACTCATTTCTGCTCCACTTTTAGCTATCATATTTTTTTCTAATATTCTTTGTTTTCAATAAGCCCTTTGCATAAACGCTTATATAGCAGGTGATTAGTACATAAATTTCAGAAGGTTTTCTATCATTATTGGACTTACTTACTTTTATTATTAGTTGTACATAAATACTTCATATTCGATTTTAAAATATTTGTTATACTTTGTTCAGTTGCAATATATTCATAACCCTATGATGAGGACGTTTGAACAAACGTCCAAATTCTGAATGTCCAGCACATTAAGTACAGGCCGCAAGGCGTGGGGTCGGTTTGTCAATCGAGGGTGGCTTTATTTTAAATCACCACCTATTGTGTCTAAGAAACTATTCCCTACGTACCAATTTAGCTAATTTTAATATTGTTTTTTTTTTGCTGGCAATGTGAGATGTTTGTTTGAGACTTCCAGACATGGTTAAAACTCGCGATAGATTATAATCGATATCGCCCCGCCGCCGTGCTTTAATGGCTAATACACGTAGTAGTATAATTAATCTAATACTAGAGTTTGCATGTCACCAGCCTATAGTAGTCAACTGCTCGTAGGGACGAACTGGACGACGACTAGACGTAGGCCTCTCCAATGGCACGCCAATGAGTTCGATCTTCAGCTTTCCTCTTCCAGTCCCTGCCCGCTGCCTAACGAATGTCATCGTATATCAATATCAGTTTGAAGGATAGATGTTGGTTATTGTCAAATTAATGTGTGAAATTCTTCATCCATACTCACCTATAGCATAACTATAATGCCATAAAAGTTATCCTTGTGTTACAAATGTTAAAACCTAGTCTAAGCTACATCGAGCACACATCGAGCTCGATGTGTGCTTGGTTTGAGTACGATAATATCAATACAGCAAACTTGTATGTAACACCACGGAAATCCCCTGTTTTATATCTTGGGCAGTTTCCAGCCGTATCGGTAAATCTACTAGGCAAACAGACGAGTCGGAGAAATATCCGAGATTTGCGAACACCGCACTGGCTATCGGATAAATTGACCGGTAATAATAAAATGTAAGGGGTAACAACGTAGATGGCTATTTAGATAATTGTTAGCTACGTCCGCACTATGAGAGCAGTGTATCGGAAAACTGAGAAGATAGTGGGCGTTTTTATAGCCACCCCGAGGTGGTCATTTATGGGAAAACTATCAACGAACAAAATAGAAAGAGAATGATGACCGCGCATTTCCCTGTTTCCATTCCAGTGTGATCGAATGTCGTTTTTGACAGTTGATTCATAGTGATGGGATCAGTTTACTGCTAACTGCTTGTAATATCAATATCACTTGGCACTTGTGCGAGAAGTTTTGTTTTCACGTCTTCCGTCATGTGTGAGAATGAGAATGAACATATCTATTGCCACTTTGTTAAAAAGGTTTCGAACTAAAAACCGATGAATATCAGCTTCCATAATATTTCGTCGTCGTCTTAGCAAAGACTTAACCAAGTAATGGACTGAATCTAGTATACTTTATTTTACAATTATTAAACCATATATATATACAGAGTGTAAAAAGACCCTTAACGAAAACTGAAATCCCATGTTGTACCAATCACTACAAACATTTTTGATTTCGGCACCAGGAAATTACTGGTTCAGGAGATATTCAGGCTCAAAGTTAGTATGGAATTTTTCTAATTAGGTGCAAAATCGATGCATTTATCCCGCCAATATGTTCTTTAGATGCCCTATGACCCCATGGATAAGTAGGTATTTCGAGGATTGCAAGCGCACGCTTTTAATAGCGGTTAAAAAAATTGGAACTTAAAAAAAAATCGTTTCCCAGGCATTATGTTTGGTTAGTATGACTTGGGAACTTGGACTTGAAAATCAATGGTAATTTCTTAGACTCAGGAAAAAAAAAGATTTCTCAAGATAAATAATCACAAAAAGTGCGCAAACCTAGGTTTTCGCTTACATTTGTGGATAAAGACACGACACGTTTATTTAAGATATATAAAATTCTTCTGTTTGTGACAGACTGACTGACAGATAACGTTCAGCAAAACTTTTGGGCGCAAAAAGCTAAAAGGACCATGGGCGGAATCGTCCCCACCCATCAACAGAAATGAAATGTAGCTCAATCGACACATCTTGGCAAGATGATATTTTTTTACTATGGCGACGTTGCCCAATTGCATGGGCTTGTCATAGTAATTAACGTTTAAGCAATGCTTTTGTTGACGCATTTTTGACGATTAATTGTAAAATACCTACTCATTTATCTATTATAATAAGTTACGGTACATTCTAACACTTTCACACAACACCATCTAGTCCCAAACTAAGCAGAAGCTTGTAATATGGGTACTAGATAATGGATAAACATACATATATACTTTTTATTTGTAAATACATACATATTATATATAAAAACACCCAGACCAAGACAAACATCCATGTTCATGCACACAAATGTTTGACTTGAGCGGAAATAGAACCCGCGACCTTCGGCGTAGCAGTCGCTTACACTCCCGCGGCGCCAACCGGTCGTCAATATAGTATATAAAAATAGACCAGAAATATTAACACACTATTACTATTGTTATTTGCCTACTATGAGCATTGTAAGAATGAATATTATAAGACAATGAATTTAAATGGTTCATTCATTTATATTCGTTGTTCTAATTTTTCTTTAGTCTGTACTGTCCCACTGCTGGGCAAAGGCCTCCCCCAGATCTTTCCACGCTCTTTTGTCGCCTGCAATCTCAAGCCAACTCTTGTGGTAGGCGTCTAGGTCATCTCGCCACCGTTTTCGGGGCCAACCCCGGCGACGACGACGACCATTTTCTGGCACCCACGGTGTCGAGATTTTCGCCCAATGATCCTCATGTATACGACTGACATGGCCCGCCCATAGTTCCATTTAAGGTTAGCAGCCTTTTTCCCACATCTTCAACTTTAGTTTTTTTTATTTTCGTATTATTCGTTCATAATCATTTAAATGTAAGTATATGATTAAAAATACATTATTTTTATTTTGTATCGTTACTAAATCATGTTTTGTACTGTAATATAACCAAAATGTTAAAATAACTTGCAAGTGTAAAATGAAAATATAGGTTAATTACTAAAACCTAATCAATTGTTTTTTTTGTTGGCTATATCCCATGGATTTAAGTAAAAAGAAGGATTTTAATCAAATAGTGGATACTTAAGGTACACGTTGGCATCAGTTCCATGTGTGTTGGTATATGGGGACGGAGCCCATACATTTTTGCCCATAGTCCTTTGGCATGTAGATATGTTCGTCTGGAATCGTTGTGCGGTTGTAGCTACAGGCATCCTCTAGTTTAAGATGAACTTGAATGAATTTTAAAATAATTATATTTTTATTTAAATTTCAAAAATAAAGCCAGATTGGCGAGCAACAAAGCTAGGGTTCTGAATAGGGATAAGTGGTACTTCACGCTGTGACTTCTGGTTTTCAAAGCGTCGCCGCTACATGTGTAGTACCTACCTACTACTCTCCGTGTTACTTGTGTCGTGGTCCAAGAGACCCTTCTGTTACTGGTAGATAGTATTTTAAGTACTGTATTATATTTTATTATCTATTCAATTCGCTAATTAATTGGCGAATAGTTACCCCGTGTCATCTGACAAGCGTTTGTCAGAAATGCGTATTCTTTTTGCGACTTAAATTGTTTCACTATAAGTCTCATCTGCATAGCAGAGGTCAAAATTCAATAAAATGCACTGTCGATTTGTTTACACATGTATTCTCCCCCAAGTTGGAGTTCAAGCCGTTCAATATAAAACGTTTATGCATGATGGGGAGGCGCTAAGCCGAATATTATGAGTCGATGGTCGAGCCAGGTGCTGCTAAAGATTCAACTTGCAAATCCGCGGCTGTTATATTCGCAGTCGTGTCGGTCACGTCTTAGAAACGACGGAAACTTACATAAGTACACGGCAAGATAGCATGGTTTTGAAACTGTAATATGAAGTCAGGCAGATTCTGTTTTATAGTTTTTAGGTACTCGTGCAGAATTTTACAAACCCTTATAACTATATTATCTGCAACAATCAATAGCTATGTGTGTGCTTACGTTAGTGTCTCTAGTTTAAATTTGCATAAATTTACTACTTTCCCATTACATCTCCCTTCAGTTGACTTACGGCCGGTCATATATAATATTTGATCTATCCACGGTTTTAGCTACTATAGATACATATTTGACATAAGCTTCATACGTTCATACGTTCGTTGATCTCGCGGCATAAATGTGCGCGTGGGATTGGGAGGTCTCGGGTTCGATTCCCGGGTCGAGCAAATTTTTATTGGGTTTTTCCGTTAGGAAATTCTCAGTAGTAGCACGGAGTCTGGTAATGTGCCCGGTACGGCAATAGGCTCGCCCCCTATTACGTGGGACCTAAAAATTCATGGCGATATGTGGGTGTATTATTACACCTCTGCCTACCCCTTCGGGGATACAGGCGTGAGTCTATAAATATATAAATAAAAAAATATGTATCTCAAGTAACCAATCAAATATTGAGACCAACCGCATAATTACCTAAGCATTTACCAGCTCAAAATCATAACTTTGGATACGTTACTGCCATAAATTATACTCCTCAGAGTATGACCGTACCTTTTCGGTAAGTATGAATTGGTCTAGATTACGATCTAGCGCACATGTCCTCAAGCTATCTACTGCGGTATAAAGTATCAGTTTTAGGAAGATTTGTAACTTAGCCAGTAAAAAGATTAAGAGTCTATCTTATATTACAAGATTTTGGCTCCCTCTAAGACCAAACATCCAACAATACACCTACCTATACTTACAACAGTATTTGCACAATCTAATTCAATTCGAAACAATACAATCTTCAATGCAAATTGTACAAACGGTGCCGATAAGACGAACAATGACGTTTTACCTTTTATCATCTGTGTTTGTTGATCTGATTACGGGCCTCCGTTGGGTGGTCAGTTGACCGTCATAATTCGGGACCAGGACGTTCACTAGTGCATGAAATATTCGTCGGTGGGACAAACAGCCGGTGGAAAGCGCAAACGGGGAACTCACACCATTACACTTCGCACCTGACGGGACGAGTGGAAATGACCAAACAGAAACAAACAGTTGATTTTCATGGAGAGAGAAATTCATTTACCGTATTGGAATTTGGAATTAGGTGGCACATTTTCTTTACATAGGTCTAATTATTAGCATGAATTAAAACAACTTATTATTTTTATTGACTGTGTTCAATATATCTGTGTTTATGTTGTATTTACCATATTAAAATGTTTATTGCAGAATAGTTACAAATCTATACTAATATAATAAAGCGGAAGAGTTTGTTTGTTTGTTTGTTTGTTTGTTTGAACGCGCTAATCTCAGGAACTACCGGTCGGATCTGAAAAATTCTTTTTGTATACGATAGCCCAGTTATTCCGGAAGGCTATAGGCTATATAACATAACGCTTCGACCCTTTGGGGCCGGGCAAAAGGCTAAAAAGGCTAAAACATAATGTCGGCTTATCTCAGGAACTAGCAGTCGGATTTTAAAAATTGTTATTGCCTATGATAGCCCAATTATTCCGAAAGGCTACAGGCTATATAAAATTTGGCCACAACTTTTAGGGGCCGGACTAAAATAATAAAATGGTCAAACGAGAAGGGGGAGGGTTGGGTCAAAGGCACAAAAAGGCTAAACAAATAGGATACAATCTATATGGGTATCGTTTTTGAGATTTTCGGGACGCTGATTAATAATATGAAATTTATTTAGTGATCCAAGATGGCGGACGGGAAATCAAAGATGGCGGATGAGAAAATTTTAAATATCTATATGGGTATCGCCTTCGATATTTTAAGGGGTGGAGAATCGAAATACAACATCTATTTCGTGATCAAAGATGGCGGATGGGCAATCAAAGATGGCGGATGGGAAAATTTTAAAAAATCAGTATTGGTATCGTCTCCGATGTTTGAAGGGATGGGGAATCCAAATACAACATCTATTTCGTGATCAAAGATGGCGGATGGGATTTTTTTTTTTAAATCAATATGGGTATCGTCTGCGATGTTAAAAGGGTAGGGGAATGCAAATACAACATCTGTTTCGTGATTCAAGATGGTGGATGGGAAATCAAAGATGGCGGATGGGAAAAAATTAAAAAATCAATATGGCTATCGTCTCCGATATTTTAAGGGGTGGAGAATCCAAATACAACATCTATTTCGTGATCAAAGATGGCGGATGGGTTTTTTTTTAAATCAATATGGGTATCGTCTCCGATGTTTAAAGGGATGGGGAATCCAAATACAACATCTATTTAGTGATTCAAGATGGCGGATGGGAAAAATTTAAAAAATCAATATTGGTATCGTCTGCGATGTTAAAAGGGATGGGGAATGCAAATACAACATCTGTTTCGTGATTCAAGATGGAGTATGGGAAATCAAAAATGGAGGATGGAAAAAATTAAATAATCAATATGGCTATAGTCTCCGATATTTTAAGGGGTGGAGAATAAAAATACAACATCTATTTCGTGATCAAAGATGGCGGCTGGTTTTTTTTTTTAAATCAATATGGGTATCGTCTCCGATGTTTAAAGGGATGGGAAATCTAAACACAACATCTATTTCGTGATTCAAGATGGCGGATGGGAAATCAAAGATGGCGGATGGGAAAAATTTAAAAATCAATATGGGTATCGTCTCCGATGTTAAAAGGGATGGGGAATCCAAATACAACATCTATTTCGTGATTCAAGATGGCGGATGGGATTTTTTAAAAATCAATATGGGGTATCGTCTCTGATGTTTAAAGGGATGGGGAATCCAAATACAACATCTATTTCTTGATTCAAGATGGCGGATGGGAAATCAAATATGGCGGAAGGGAAAAATTTAAAAAATCAATATAGGTATCGTCTCTGATGATTTAAGGGATGGTGAATCCAAATACAACATCCATTTCGTGATCAAAGAAAGTCGATATGGGTATCTTTTCCGATGTTTTAAGGGATGGCGAATCCAAATACAACATCTATTTGGTGATCAAAGATGGCGGATGGGAAATATAATAATATAAAAAAAGTTATTATTGGTGGTGGAAAAGTGGTAGTGGTATTTGATGTTCGATGCAGATAATGGCTATGTTCAGTGGATACCTCTCTTACGGAACCCTTCATGGGTGAGTCAGACTTGCACTTGATTTAATTATTTAATAGCCATAGTATTTAATGGTATTAGTAATTTTATCATATCACTAGATCAGTGATCTAACCATATCACTCATATACCACCTTCTCATCACCTTAAAATAAGTTAGTTTTTCTACCCTAGAAATAATTTATATGGCAAAACAACTTTGCCTAGCAATTAAGAGATTAAACACTGATGTTTTGGGTAACTTTGTTCTGAATAAGTTGGAAAAGAGTTAAAAATTAATATGAAATGTAAATACATTAAAAAGGCGATACGGAGTTCGCCGGGACAGCTAGTATAATATATTTTTAATAATAAAACATTTACTTTTTACTCGACTACGGCGAAGCCAAAAGGAAGGGTAATGTTTTTACCCGACTACGGCGAAGCCAAAAGGAAGGGTAATGTTTTTAAGAATCTATGTATGTAAGTATGTATGTATGTTTGTATGTTCCACTGTAGCGCCTAAACTATCAAACCAATTTTAATGAATGGGGTGTCAAAAGATTCGTAATAATAGCGCGGGTGACATAGGCTATATAAATGTTATCTAAATTTTCTATTATTAGAATTAATATCTCAGATTCCAACGTCAAAAAAAATTTTACTGAGATAATCATTACGTGTTTGGTATCAAAAGAAAGGTATTGGTGAGCACATTACAAATATATACATACATATTTTATACTGTTTGAGTCAAAATATAAGTTTTAAACGCGTTTGTAGGTACTTACAATTCAGACGCTATAAGTAAGATACCTATTATTTTTCTTTCTTTCTTAAAATGTGACAATGTAAATATTGCACGGTTAGTTTACATACGCCATCGGAATACGGAAAAGGATTAAATAAAAAAATAAGTTTAAAAACTATAACCCGAATACGAAAATAAGGGGTCTAAAAAGGACGAAACAAGAAATAGCTCATTCAGATATAAATCCAGAAAAGTTAAACAAGAAATTAAACAGAAATGCTCAAGCTAGAGCCGTGGTCGACCACAGGACCACGGCTCTAGCTTTATATCTGAATGAGCCGTTTTCATGAGTCGGCCTTTTCAGACCCCTTTTTTAACCTAGTCGGGTTATAGTTTTTAAACTGATTTTTTTATTAAGAAAGCACTAGTCACTAATGTATAAAAGTTTAAATATAGAATGCGTACTTATTTAGATAAAACAACAAGCCAGTAGGTAAAACAAATATTTTAACGCTTCTACCTACTCGTATAACACATGCCCCATATTGCTACTGCTAAAGCCAAGTACAAAGCAAACATTTTAGCCATAAATTCAATTTATTAATTTAACGCAATACAAAGACAAAGCGCACTCACGAGCAATAATAACAAACTTAACAAAGAAATAAACCATTGGGTCGGGCCCTTACGGCACCGTGATGCATGGGGCCGTTGAAATAATATTATCGTTACCGAGTACTCACACTCGAAGGAAAATCAACATAAAGTGAATAAAAGAAAATTATGAATCGCACGAAAATAAATTACCCCGTGTTGGCGGCAAAATAACATCACATTTGAATGCCTTTTATGCTTTATGGGACCGTAACTATATGAAATAAGTCCCGGTGCCGTTTTATGGGACACGGGAGCACGTACGCGAGATAATTTTTGATATGTTTCTTGTGAATATACATTTGGAGTTTAGAAAACTTCCTACTTACTGCATACAAGCGGAACCAATCTTTGTACATATTTTATCCCGAGCTACTGCAAATTGGATTCCTTAAGAAACGCCAAACGGAGGTGCTGTGATATCCTACACAGGTTTTGATTATAATTGGATTTTTATATCTTCATTAAAAATAAATGTGCTATCCATAAGACGGCAGCATTCAGTCTGGCACAATAATTTTTTAATCGTGATTATAATCGCTTCAGCTAAACTGTGTAGGCAGTATTCATTACGTAGATACATGATTGCAAGTTCTGTCTTGCATGAATAACAATATACATACGAGTACCCATACGAGGAGAGATATTTGTTTAATAGGTAAGCATAACAGAAATTTGTGGATGTAGTCCCTTTACAAATATGTACATATAAAGCTACGTCAGCTACACAATGCATGTGTTTAAGTTTAACAAATATCTCATACTAAACATCCCTAATAAATTATAGTAAAATAAAAATCTCTTAAACTTCAGTATACAGTGTACATAAATACCTGTTAAAAGGTGTGGAATAAATTTCCAATAATTACATTATCGAAAAAAATGCAGTAAGCGCCACCTCATCGGCAATTTTTCTCGAGCGTACCTCGGAAGCCCATAATTCCTAATGACATGCAATAACCGTACCCCCAATTTTCGACATAAACCCGCCATAACAATATCGACATCAGCGAAATTTTCCTCCGGTATTTTTTATTTGAGAATAAGTAACACTTTTCGGTGTAATCAAAATTTTGCGAGAACCAACCCCACTGCGGTCTGAAGCTGTTTATCGGCCACTCAATTTGATTTTTACCGCCGCACTGATTCCACGCCTTTTGAGCAATGCTAAAACGCACGTAAGGAATTCCAATGAGATTGCCATATCTGATTTATTGTGGATACGATTTCAAATATTTTATACCGCTGTGCAAGCTTAACGTTAATAATGTTAAATCTAAAGTGCCAATGGACTTGGGAAAAATCTTCTGATTTGCAACTAACAACCGTAGCGCACTGAAAATGTGTATACATTTTTATAGATTTAAACCAATTTTAAGCACAAATAACTTAAATGACTAACTTCATAAACATTTTCGGTTACGGTATATTGTGATATTTTATACTTTTATTGAAAAGTCGATCTTAAATCCATCTTAAACTAATGTAGTGCATATAACACTCAACATTATAACATCATTCTCACTTTACGGCCAACACTCAATGAAATAAAATCACTGCCACCAAAACCCCATCCCCTGGGATTCTTCCAAAAAGCAAAAAAGTAGTAGGTCTGACAAATTTGATGCTCATCTAAATAACAGTGCGATATTCGGTGACCAGTGGTGCGGAAACGTCGTATATTTAAATTCAGTGCGGTCCGGCCGATGTGATGTTTCAATTGTCACCGTCTATACCTTCCTAATCCAGTTATTGGACTAGGGTGGGGCTTCGTTTTTATTTATTTTTTATGTATAGTTTTGTATATCGAAGAGGAATGCGTGGTAAAAGTTATTTTGGACGTTACGAACTCAAGGAATACGTAATGGAAACAAATATTCAGTTAGCAACAATATTCTTTTATTTTATTTATTTATTCACTGACTCACGCCTGTATCCCCGAAGGGGTAAGCAGAGGTGTAATATTACACCCACATTTCGCCATGAATTACTCTCTCTCACAATATTCTTAATGCGAAAAAACAAAAATCTTATCAGTGTTGAAGTGACATATACGTTCGAGGTAAAGAAGATTGTTTGCATAAGTAGATTATGTGTTTTTAACTTTTTTTAGAGCTCATTTTTACTCTTCGACGATCCGTTTACTAAAACTGCCAAGTAGTCCACAAATGACCGATATATCGCACATTGAATCACTATAAAATCGAATGTAAAACATCATTAAAAATGCAGATCATAACATAAAGCGTATTATGATCTACACACAATATTTCACGACACACGTCTCAATTTAAAGACGTTAACAAATGTTTGCAAAGAAAACAGCATTAATCAGGGTCAGGAAGCCGTGTCATTTGAATATAAAGAGGCTGTATGAGGTGTGAGGCATGTGAGCCCATCATTAGTCATAAACAGGGGGGGCGGTGCAATACGTGACCAGAAGCTTGATGCGAACTCTTATCGAAGTGACATGTGCACTTAGGCGTAAACGACTCACACGTGGTGTTGCCTGTTGTTTACTGGCACTGGAGCAAATGGCAGCGGCAAAAAAGGTTCGAAGGCTTTAAAATGAAAAAAAAAATCTGGTTTCAATGTTAGAGTTTTGAGCTGGTATTTAGTCGTATTAGTATTAGAACAATAGGTTTTATAAGCAATTGTGTAAGATTCTTCAAAAACCGGTTAGCTATAAACGTCAGCTATTATCGTTGTCAATGCGCTTTAATTTACTGGATTATGAAAATATTTGCACATTTTGAATTTTTATTTACTTATTAACTTCAGGCAAACTAAATTTAATGCTTTCGGAATAAACAGTAGCCCATGTACTATGCTGAAGTATAAGCTATATTACGACAAAGTTTCATTAAATTCTGTTCAATAGTTTATTTTTTTGTGAAAGAGTAACAAACATCCATTCAAATTCCAACACCCATCTTCACCTTCAACTGTGACATTTAAAATATCTAATGATTAAAGTAGGTAGATCATAACGAATCGTAATAAAATTGGACAGACAGTATAATAATAATCTTAATGAAAATATCAAAAGCACGTATGAACAAGTTTGATTAAATCAAGTAAATTTCACCGGTTTTAAGCAAACATTCGGCTCGTTCTCATTTGTAAGATGTCTGGGTACCGTGGCTCGCCTTAGACAAATTAATAACAAGATAAAGAAACTCGGCGGGTCTTAATTCATTAATTAACCTAATTGTATTTGCCATTGCACCCATTATTGTTGTTGGTGTAATTTGTTACAGAGTAGCAGATTATGTAGAAGGTAAACAATGCGCATGTTAAATACAATTTTCACGAGTATTATGTAGTAGAAAGAGTATAAATCGAAACAATGTGCGCAGTCAGTTATTACTCTTGCGACTTTACTATTGGTTCGGTTCTTAAATATCTGTGAGAATATGCATTACTGACAATTTGTTCTGTAGAGTATTCCTCTTGATTATTTATCTCGATTATTTAATCTCACCTTAGGTAATTTCTATTAGGTCTGTTCACAAATACGATAATGGTTTCTTAAGAAAGTTTGTGTTTTTACTTATGTATCGTAGGTTTTCCTGTAATAACTTAGAATTAAATAAAGATATTTTCATGGCGTTTGTTTTAATATATGATCCATATAGTTGCAGACAACGGTTTACCAAAATTACATACATAACTATAGTATTTAATAGGTTTTTAATAGAAAATATAGTGGGCGGGCCCTTGTGTGACGACATTTTTCGATAGGTTTTCTTGAGTAACTTAGTGACGCAAACAGTTAGGTTTAGGTATTGTATACCAATAGATAGAACTTTTTGAGACCTATCTAGCTATGTCTAGAACATACATGTATGTATCATAGTATCTAAGTTAATTACATGTATGTACTTTATCACAAATAAAGATTTGTTGTGCAAATGTTCGGTGCGGTGGTCGTCGTTAAGGTAAAGTTCCGAAGTACCTAAGCGACCATATTTTGGGCCAGTTCGTTGGCGTCCCAACCACCATCTTGTAACCGAGTAGTAGACCTGAACAGCATCGCTCCCAACGTATGAAGATGTTTTATTTCTGAAGCCCCGAATATATCGAAGCCATACAGTCCACGTACATATAGAAGATCATCGTCGTAGGAACACTCGCCAGTCACACACCACCAGCGCACTGTGGCGGACCAGCTAAGGTTCGATTCCTGGCATCCGTCACGGGTACCCATCTCATTGAAATTAAAATGACATCGAAAAGACTTTTTGTTGTTTGGGAAATTAACTAAATAGAATTTAAAAAAAATGATTCGTGTCTCGACACAAAAGTATATGTATACTGCTCAAAGTTACACTGTGGCGTATCATGTACCGTTTCGAGATTTGCCTGATTGCCGTAGAAAGGGGTCGAATCAAAAAGTTTTCGCAAGAAAAATTTGCTCAATTTAAAGAAAGGGAATAACCGCCGGATACCAGGCGGCGCCGGGGAGTTTTGAAAGATTTTTCACTTTCAACGTTAATTGCTACCGAAAGTAAAATAAATCTTTGCTTTTCTTGAGGCTTGTTTTCAGCCCAAGCCTTGAGCTAATCAATTAATTAAATTGTTTATATTTTACGGAGAAAAATATTGGATCTTGCTAAACTTCGTAAAACTTTGTTTGATTCCATTTTCTTTTTTATATACAGGTGATACAACATTGCAAAGGGTGGGCGAAGAGATTGTATTTCTGATTATAATGTAGTATAGGCGAAGTTTCTAAATAAAATAGATACAAAATATCTCTCCCCGTGTGTACATCCATTCCACGTGCAATCGTAACATTTTATCATAGGTGTAATAGAAATATCAAGCGATAGTAAAAAAGTTCGGTTTCGCTCTGAGCTGTTATTTGCAAACTTTTTCTTTACGTTTATTGTTTGTTTTGATACATGTCGCTCATAAAAGGATTCGGTTATAATTTGTTAGTAACAAATGCCTATATTACCTATATTAGGACATTTTATTGACAGATAAATAATGATAAATTGCTAGAAAACCTTTTTTCTTCGCTCATATGATAAGTTCTTTCAACATTTGAATAAAAAAGCAACTTAGGTGTATCCATCTAAGTTTTACGTTAAGCGGACTTTCTGCAAAGAAAATATTAACTTGGGACTAGCAGGTAGGTACACTCGCCGTTGTCCCCTAAGTAGCGAAGTTGGAAAAGATCAACATGTTGGCAACACTTCACGGACACTCAATTTAAAAAGTTTCTCGCTCTTTGTTTTGTCCTGAACAAACTCAATTAAGTGCCCTTTGCCTTTGAAATATTTAATGTGTGGATTTTTACGTTATTATAATAGCTCCTTGTAGTTTAACCTAATTTAAAGTTTGATAAACTATCTGTATGGATAAAGGACGACGTCATTATTTACACACATGAACTAATTTATTTGGTGAGATTATCTACTCAGGGGTATTTTAATCAACGTCGACAAGTACCAAGCAATCAGAACAGAGTGGAAGTGGGTGTTCCGGAATTAGAATTGAATGTAAATGTGCGGGCTTTATCGGGGATTATAGTGTTCGTGTCTGCGAGTGGGAGATAGTTGAGGTCGACGCTGGCCCGTCCGCAGCTTCGTATTAATACATGTTAGAAACCACCAGCATAAATTGGTCTACCCTGCCCCTCTGCACAACCTTAATTCTTAGAATTTTAGAAGATTTATGTATGATTTTAAGGGTCATCGTAAGTTGGACGGGTACCTTAGCCGCGAGGCACCCGTATCCTGGCAAGTCCTCTTTAACAAATTTTACTACGTACTAATCCGCCCTTTTCGCTATACGGCCTGCTCAACCCTTACATGTCTTGTTCTGACTGTTACCAGTTATGAGGCCATTATCCCCATATAAATCTAGGTTATGCGGGGTAGCTTAAGTCGGTTTTGGAAATACAATTAATTTGGAGTAACGCCCTACGAATGTGTCTGGACGATATTAAACTGTCAAGTATTAAATGTTGCCTGTAGAAATTATGCGTTGGTTTTTAATAAGAATTTGCACAAAATTATAGTTTTGGAACTTCAGTGTCAGAGAAGGAATATAGTTATTATACTTTCAAATATCATCAACATTACTAGCCACTTTTAAGCATTTGGAATGTTCCATCGATACTCGTAAAATGGTAATGAGTTTTACTTCTTAGTAAGATCTAGAAACAAATAAATACTTACGTGTTTCACAAAGTTATCGCCATCTTTTTTTGAGAATCCAATGCGTACGTAATCATTCATTCGGAATGATCACCACCTGTCTCAGATCGGCAGTAGAAACCATTAATTAAATAACATATTGGCAAACAGTATAACTCTAACTGTCATTAAACTTCGGTTGTTAACAAATGGAGAGAGAGGTCACATTGCTTGAGAGATCGACAAGCGAGTTCAAGATATAGAAGGCTTAGAGAATCTGTAGCAGCCATACGGCAAGTCAAGTTCAGTAAATTTATCCATGACTTTATATAAAAGTACCTAATTGACTTTTTAACCTAAGTGCTATAAGAAATCTTCCTTTTATGTTTATGTTTATACAAACCTTACCTTCATTTGGCTTCTAGTCTGTCTGGCCATTTCTTTCCAGTATTTTTTTTTCATAACACCGATTTTCAAATAATTTGAACTACTTACTACTACTAATTATCATGAGGCAAGGCAAAGAAGTTCCATTTCAACTCCAGTTTTTCCTACCTTTTGCCGTTAGTTGTCTCTCTTGAAGTATCAAATCACTTAGAAAATCTGGTTGTGAAGAACTTTAGTATCTTCTTTTCATTACTGCTCACCATCAAATATTTTATCACTACTAAAATAAACACTCATCTCGCCCGCTTTCTAAGACCGCAGCCTAAAATCTGTCAATCCGTCCAAACCGCGCATTAGGCCAAATGGCTCGAGTAACGGTATAGAAACAGAATCCCGAATCCGGGGGAGGAAATAGTAACAGTAACACGCGATCCGAGGCATGCACAATAAAGCAATGCCAAACTACCGGACCCAGGAAATGAGCCTTGATATTTGATGATCCTGTACGTCTTAGTTTGCATATGTTTTATATTGTAATTGGTCATTTGATTTTATGTTCGTACCGGATGGATATTAAAATCTATTTATTATGTAACACAATATGAATTGAGTAGGTATATGCTTTTGTCTGTTTATGTGACTTATTTAGAAGATCAAAGATTAAAGGACTGAAACATAAGGAAGAGTAATATAATTCATAGCTTTTACGATAAAAACCTCTTAAAGAAACTATAGATCACCGTTATAAATAAAAATAAACTTATTTCAGTAAACAGCTATTGCAAAATCCAATTTTGTCGCAAAGGTAGAAATGAAATAAGTGGAGAATTTTTAAAATTTTGTAGCCTTATCCTACGTAAAGAATTTCATGGTCTTAAATAAGGAACACAAGTTTCAAAAACAAATATATTAACTAAAATGTACTTAACGGATAAATAAGCTTATAAAATCATCTTCCATTGTTCAAAAACATATTATTATCTACCAGTATAACGTTACATCAATTGCTACAAAAATTTAGCATAATATCGTTAAACATGATATTACGCATATATTCGTAGCGTTAAACGTATTTTGTAGCAATGGATATAACGGTATACAGGTTATACCGTTATATCCATTGCTCCAAAAATATCTTTAACACAGAAAGGTAACCAAAAGCATACCAAAGTTCATAAACAATAGGCAGATAGTAGTAGATACGTCACCGCCGACAAATATATTCAGTCGAGATTCACATTATCGCTGTTTGACTTCACATTAAATCTTACACTCGGCCCATAAATAACGCAAACTTTTATCCCACTCGAAATAAGCACTCAAAAATGCAAAAGGCAGAACGGTATAGAGCACGTTCAGTAAATTTATTTTGTTTCGCACAATTCAAATAACCATAATTCACCAACGGCGGAACCGACCGCCTAAGCCTATCTAACGATGTAATGAAACGCCATTAAGTTTGGAGAAGTAAAGCTAAGTTTAGGGAAATGCGTATTTACTTTCTTACCTTGCAGATAAAGATGTTACTTTTCGATTTATTGATTCGATGCCAAATGATAAGGAGGAACTTTACGTTTTGCCTTTCGGCATTTTGAGAATTAGGTGCAATTATAAATCTAAATGAAGTAAAGATAAAAAATCTAAAAACCATAAAAAGAAATCTATTTAAATTGAAACTGGATATTTTTCTTCTGTGACTTATATCCAAATAAAGATATAATTAGAAACGTCGGTACCTCTGCATTATTAGTAATCTTTCTAAGCACCTACTTATCGCATTGCATACGCTAAATATATGGTACTAAATAATCAATCAACCATAAACAGTCGAAGTATATTAGAAGTGCGCTCACAAGTAGTCGACTTGCCATCCGCCATCTTGGCCATTGCGAATATAATTAGGTAGTTTGCATTCACGCCGCGAGGCCCGTATGAATTTTACCTATTGTCTGACATTGGACCTTTGGAGCTATATCATTTCGCACCTATCGCCTCCTTCCTCCATCCCGGAGAAGGGAGCGAACGGGAAAAGGAAAAAACGCGTTATGAAATTTAAAAAGGGGTTCTTCCTAACATAATTGTTTCGACTGTTATGAATAACAGTTACTTCGCTTAAAGAAAACAATACATTTGGCCCTAACAAACCTAAGGCTATTTTGTTGAAAATAAATAAACAGACAAAATATCCATTTAACCACTAACTAGCTGCTTCGTACACCCTTGTATGTTCAGTCTACACCCATTTGTTCTGAGACAGTCCCTCGACCTTTGTATAAAAATATTAATCTCGCGATGCCTCTTAATAGATATTTATGCATGGATGGAACCAATTTCGATGAAGGTTGGCTGTCTGCGGGCAACCATTACCTACGTATTTTATTTCATAAGTGCATCGTCAAGTTAATGAGATGTTGTTTACTACCAATACAATTATCCGCTCCGCTTATTATATTGGGGAAGAGAAAAACATTTAAGACTAAACCTCAGCCATACGCTTTATAAATAAATTAGTAGAGTCTCTTCAATCCCGCCAGTCTATTTTCGTATGATCGCACGTATCAAAGAGGATATCGATCAAAGGCTGTCAAAATTTAAAAAGTCAAACGCGATTATTACGAGGCCGTAGGTTTTAAATATGTAAAGCTGGCACATTAGACAGTCTGCCAGAGGTAACTGTGAGCCGTCTAGACTCTACTGGCTCGAAACTCATTGAGCTGCGAATGTGCTCGAACCGAACGAATATTTGATTATGTAAAGAACATGGATTGTAAAACTGCGTTTGTGCAATGGATTTTACTTAACAGTATCTATTTTCGGAATGGAAATTGAAAATCACCATGCCGATTTATTTGACTATTGAAATCCGTTATAATTTATTTTTTAAAAGTGCTCTGCTAAAGCATTCCAGCAATGAAACGAGGTCCAGTTATGTCCGTCTAGAACATGAAGGAACAAAACTGAAACAACGTAAATTAAAAACGGCCGAAAAAGGAGCATTCACAGCAAGAGGCCGGACCCCGGCGACATGGACAGGTTATGACAAATATGTGAGCCGATGGCGTTAATGAAAATGAACCTTTTTGAAGAAAAAAATGTTATGAATTCGAGGAGTAAGTCCTAATGTTTGTTTGTAGGATTCAGATGTTTTGATCTCAGGCAATACATATCTGATTTTTACTTATATCAACCAAAAATTAGGAAAAATGTTTTTAAAAATAGTTTTTAAAATTGTAAATGCAATAAAAGGAATCTCGTGTAAAAATTATAATTATTATCGTTCTTGTTTATTTTACACACGAGTGTAATCAATAATTTTAAAAATGTTATTCGAAAGGCAAATCATCACCGCATTACACAAAAAAAATATTTTGCTGCGTATTGATTTTATCCGTTTCTTAGGATGTCTCCAAATTGGAGACATCCTAAGAAACGGAAAGGTCCGAAGTACCCGCAACCGGCGAGCATGTATGAAAAGATTAATGAGTGTAGAGGAAGCGCGTGAGGTTTGTAAGGATAGGAGCAAGTGGCGTTCTGTTGTCTCTGCCTACCCCGACGGGAAAAAGGCGTGAGTATATGTATGTATGTATGTATTATTTTATCCTATTAGTAGGGAATTACTTAAACAACAGCAGTTTGTAGCAAAGTACCTATAATATTACAAAGCTTCATAAAAATACATACTTTGAATAAAACACATTTATTTCTACGATCAAGACTATTTAGAATACAAATTCCATCCCACCCTACCGATACCCGTCTAATTTTTCACAAATAGCAAATTGCCAAACATTTTGTATGTACATGAGCATCGCAACTTAGTAGACAAATGGTTTAATTAACCTGATGGTGCTGTGACTGATCGCCTTGGATTCGCAAATTTCTACGCAATTAGAAACACTTGCAAATCTCATACCAATTAGGCAGCCGCCCAAATCGCGCCCTCGTAATTGTTTTTGAATGCGTAACAGTGTAGTTTGTATTGCGAGTGATTTATTTTGATTTTAGTTAAGCATTTGACTCCTTAAAGCATTATAACATATTATGTAGAATTACTTTCGAATCATAATATACCTACTTACCTACACGATCTACAGCTCTATAAAAACTGGATTGACAATGGGGATTCCTTTTAAATAAATCCGGCAGTTTACTTTTCAGCGGTTTGTATCTCCATACTTCTTATACAATGTTGCACAAAACGAAAGAAATCACTGGAGACATCCTTATGAATTATTCGCATTTCTGGGACAGACACGGACGCACGTCGAGCAGAGCTAAAGTCTGCAGCCTTGACAGCTAATTAGGACCTTCATTGTTAAACGAATCTTGCAGCGGATTCATTGCTTGATAGGAAATAAACCTCAATCAGTTCGGGTATAGAGTTGAGTTTGCTCGAGCGGCTATCCAAGATTCATTAATTCCTTTCTTAAATATTTCGAGTGCTGGAAAAATACAATAATTCGCTCTGAATGGCGGCCATTGTATTGAGCCAGTGTCCAGGAAGGATGTTTTGTCGGGGTGTTCTTTTTATTGCCGAATTTGCGTTTTATGGGCTGTCACAAAGGGAGCGTTGAGGGAATGTGACAACTCTACACCCTTGTCGAGTCTGTTTTTTTGGCTTACGATTAACTTGACGAAAACCAATACGCAATAGATGTTATCACTTGATTAGATAATTCTATCGATAGCTGGAATGTTTTTAGAATCAGGTACAATAATTGCTTACCTTTATTCCATGATCTTAGTATGATTTTCAATGCCTTACTAGGAGCATCTACACTTATTAATATTATAAAGAGGAAAAATTTGTATTTTTGTTTGTTTGTTTGTAATGGATAAACTAAAAAACTACTGGACCGATTTTGAAAATTCTTTCACCATTAGAAAGCTACATTATCTGCGAGTAACATAGGCTATATTTTACTAGAAAAAATAGGGGTCCGTAAAATATTTCGGTTTTTCGGGTACCTACGCGAAGTAGTTGCCTCAGGACGCGGGTAAAACCGCGGGAAACGGCTAGTCTTCTTATATTCTTTCATTTATTCATTCATTTATCAAAAAAGAATGCATTCATTTTTTATATTATTTTTAATATTTCTATAAAAGGTTCGTATTCCGTTTTAAAAAGTTTGGCGTGTTGTTAATTTATTTCTGATGTTTCCAAGTCCCCCTTATCTTAGTAGCCAGTGTCCAGATGCAAACGACTTTGAAATATGAATCACATTTATAACCGACTGTGTATAACTTAGTGAACATGCATGTTTTAAGCTGACTCTCGGTTGACTTTACTTTGAAGAGGGGAAGGAGATTTATTTTGTCAAATAGTAATGTATATCTACTATATTATATACGATATTATTTTAATACTGTGAAGCAGTAACGTTCTATTATATTAATAAGTATATAATTTATAGTAATTTGATTACAATACCGATTTCTATAATTATCAAATTATCACTCTGTACTCACAAATCGCTGTAGAATGAAATTCGTTTCATTATTTCCGTGAGCAAAATTATAAATATTGTCCAATAGATTTCGAAATAACTTTGTTATTGTAAAGCGTTAGGAATTAAAAATAAAAGAGAAAATTATTGTCTTCTTGCCCATGCCGCAATAAAAAGACATACAAATCTAAACATACATAATTATATTATGTAGGTTGACCTCAGAGATATTTGGATAAAAAACCAGTCCGTGGTGACAGACATTACCGAACGCGGTGAGTCGTACCGTTTTCACTTTCGATCACACGAAATGTGACCAGGAGCACAGTAACCGCAAGAGTCAATAAAATCGCGGCGAATGCTGAACGAGGGTGTCGGCTGTCGCCGTCCGCGGTCGGACGTGACGCAGCGTCTGACGACGGTCACTTTATTGCTGACCTCTGTCTACCTCTGCGCTCCTAATCACTCCGTCGATACTTTACACTGATTTAATTCACTTTTTGTTAACAAAAGGATTCTTCTACTCATTTTTTTTTCTTACTACAATTTTCTTTGTTTTTTTATCCAATTAGAACACGTATCCGATTTTCCAACTAATTTTTTAAAATAAAAATCATTTTAACATAAACGACCACCCTTTATTACTAACCTATGTATGTATGCAGGTTTGCTCCATTACATTAGCCGAAAGACAAACAACAGTTTTGTAATGGGCAGTTACATAATCTCTGGTCAAATTTGCTTGACCCTAGTCATAATGAACACATGAGGGGAGAAGTAAGCTGTCCTATTAGATACAGGAGATATTTGGACAGGACTTGGTTTCTTCGAGAGAGCTTTAGGTTTCGTTTTTAGTCAAGATGATTAGTACATACTTCTCTGTTTATTGCCGATAGAATAAACAGAGAAGTATGTAGTGTGAAGCAGGGTTGTTACGGATGCGAAAATTTAAACATCCGCGGATGCAGATGCGGATGCGGATTATTAGAAGTACACATCCGCGGATGCGGATTCGATGCGGATGCGGATGCGATACGGATGCGGATGCGGATTTTGGGCTTTTAAAAGGATAAGTATTTAATTTTTAAGTACATAAATAACTGAAAATCTATTTAATTTTAACTTTTCATTTATTTAATCATATTTATTGACAAAAAATTGCACAAGTTTTTAGTTTTACTTATGACACAACAGAATTTTGAACTTCGAGTTTCGTTATAAAAAATCTTTGTTTAATAATTCAACTTAAAAATTGGTGAATTATATTTAATAAATAGCAATATTGCAGCCTTCTCAGCTTCCAACCTGTTTCTCAGTGGATTATACCTATTAACCCAGCTCCACTAAACAAGTAGTTGTTCGCTGGGAACACTGGCTGGTGGAAGTGATAAATATCTGCATGCTAATTTGGAGAGAATTTTAAATTTACAACGGTTAAATTTCCACCAATTAAGTTAATTTTCATCTAAATCCTGTCTTTTCTCGTTACGATAAATAGGTAACTAATTCTTTGCGGATAAGAGCATCGGGGCTACTGTTGTCTGGTTCTCCTTCACGTTAATCTTTGCTCGATGAATCTAAGACCATGGTAAGATCGTTTTTAAGCAAGTCTTCTTACCCGTAAAGGACGTTGCTGGTTCAGGATCGAGAGAATCTCCCATTCTCATTAGAATTAGTGACGACAGGGTTATTTACCATCTTCATTATTTAATCTTTTATTTTTCTTCGGTGACTGGTTTGAAAAAATTACGCTTATAGCGAGAATCAAAATATTTTGAAATTGCATATAAGTTGTTATCTTCCAAAGAAGAAAATGTCCAAAACAAACGCGAAGCACATGCCACTCTGGCTCCGCCCACTTTCTTTACATGTAGTTACTTGTTGATGTGAATCTGCATCCGTAAAAACTCCGCATTGATTGATGCGGATGTGAATGCGGATGCAGATGTCTAAATTAATGCGAATAATCCGCATTTGTGGATGCGGATGCGAATATTCGTAACACCCCTGGTGTGAAGTATTTCATTACATTTTTCTCTCTCTGCCACTTATTTACCTCCTTACACCTCATGTGCGCCGCTTAGTTGTATTTAACATTTGACATTACTTAAGGTCGTCGCGTTGCCAATTCGGACATGATTCATTCAACCTCCTAATTCTTATGTAAATACAATAAAATAAGCTGATTATACATACTTAAAATTGCTGTAAATATTCGGTTAATTTAATTCTCCTAAAACGAAATTAATCAGATTGAAAAATTATCCTCATATTTATACATGTATGTGTTGTCTACCCATTTAAACTTTTCTAACTGCGGAGTACCGACCGGTCGGACAGAGCTCGTTACCGGCGGATTATTAAATATTGAAACAGTGTTTGCGAGATGAAAGCTGCTTCCTAGACGACCAGAGCAAATCCTGCAACAGAGAACAAAGACTACTTAACTCAACAAAATTTATTTCCATCCACAATGTAAACGATACGGATACGGTTTTTGGTGTAAATATTTCTATCAAGTTGTTCAATATTCGCGGTCACGAACAGACCGTTGGACACATTAGAAACTGATCCGGAAGTAAACCCCTGTGATTGTAGGATTAGGAACGGAACGGACTAAAAAGAGATACAAGACAATTTGAATGAACAAACATTTGGGCATCGTTTAAAGCATACATCCGTGGATAATTCCTGTTAGTACAAAGTTTGTAGTGCTTTTGTGATACGTTATCCTCGTTTTACAATGCGTATTTATTACGCGCGTATTTATTTTTATGTAGTACCACTTTGAAGTGATCACACAATAGATTAGCTGTTATTATATTGTTGTATTTTGTGATTAAACATTTCTAAGCATTCTTTTTGGCTGATCACAAAACAGTTTTGTAATCTATTTCCTTAACTTGTAGTTTATTTTACAAAAGTTTACTTTTTGTAATAATTATTGTAATTTAATTAATGTCATTACAGAACTGCATAATATCGCTGTTAAGATTGGTCTTTTATATTCTAATGTTAAATAAATGTTAATTTCTACAGCTTGGATTACAAAAAAGCTATGGTTCGAGAGTGTTTGAGACTTATAAACATTGATATATTTTAATATATTTTCGTCAATTGTAAGAACTGCAAATCCGTTCGGTTTATCAGTTCCCCGACACCCAGGGGGTGGTTAATTGTGAAAAGAAATCTTTGCTCTTTGAGCCGCATGCCGCGCGAGGGGAAGCTATTGATTTCTTTTGTTTTATGCTGATTGAGACACCTTCGCAGCTTCGCTATCCGCGGTCCCACCCTCAGTACGAACGCCTGACGTAACACTTTATTCTAAAACGAGTGTGAAAAATTGCAATGAACAGTTACGACTGAGAAAAATATATTAGTAGTGGATTTCGAAATGACGGTTTTGAAGAAGGATAACTATTTTCTAGATACTTTTTGAAACGCACGGGTCAAAACTGATAGTTCTACAAGCTTTTTTCAAATCGCAAGACTCCTCAAATAAAACAGGTGTATCGAAATACTTTCTTTCGTAACAAATTTCGTTACCACCAAACACATAAATCTTAGTCGCACATCCGATTGGTGACAAGCCTCAATCACACCAAAACGCGTCGACAATAACAAATTATAATCCAATTATGGACTTAACATCATTGCGTTAAAGCTTAAATTCCCAAAATCATTCAAACGGGGTGTGGTAAGCCAATCAACATTAGTCCCTTTGATGATCACTTCTAGGCTCATTTATCTCGCGATTGACTGCGAAGGAAAAAAGTAGATTGCGATTGCCACCTCAACGCTTGCGATACCATCGACGATTTTTTCGAGGACTTTGCTAATGGTAGTCTGTTTTATCTCGTGTCCCTTAATGCCCTTATGCGGGCGACACTAATAAGATTTTGACACGTTAATGACAAAGATTATTTGGATACCGCTTGCAATTTGATGTTGGCGTGTCTATATGCTATTTTTATTTTTTATTTGAAGGGCTAGCAGACTTACTACTTTTAGAAATTATGAATAATACCTACATGTTGCGAATCTTTTAGTCGATCAACTTAAAATTGACCATTCAAAAGTTACACATTTAAATATTTAAGACACATTTAGTAATCAAAGGTACTTTTAAAAATACAACCATATAATATTTCAGCCTATTTTGGAAAACAGTTCATTTTTGATTTGACTTAAGTTATAATGTAATTATTATCAGATCATATCAACACAAGCCAATAATTCTTATACCTACGTTGAAAACAGCCTAAATTATTATTGAAGACAACCTGTATACACCTGAGGTATTGGACGTAATTGATCGGTCAAAAAGATAGGGTAATTTTGAAACTATGGCAGCGCAGATACACGCATTGCCTCGTGAGGAAGAAGAACAATCGTCACTGATACAACGATTGAAATTCTAAGAACTACTTGTCTATACTAGTACTTTATTATGGGCTTTGTCTCTTGTACTAGAGTGTAATCATAACAGTAACAGCCACAATATAAGACATGTTTACGACAAGTGCAATCACATTACTCAAAAAAAACATTATTTCTATGAAATATGATAATATCTTTTTTATACAATCATGATGGACGATGTCATCTCACCATCTCATCAAAATTTCCATCTTACCGTGTAATTCAGTAATAATTTCCAAATCGATAACGAATCAATTTTTCAATTCTGTCTCAAGGTGTCCTCCTAGTTCAAAGAGGTCCCTTAAGGAGCACTCTAAGAGGGCCGAGGGTGTGACGTCAGCGGCGACTTTAATTGCGCACCACTTCGTTAACGGACTTGATGGCATTTTTAATGAACGCCCGAATTAATGTAGTGGCTCAAATCGAACCGAAGTGTGGACCCCACGTTGCCAATTCAATGGTTTGTTTATTTAGGATAGCTCCTCTATTATCTACTCGTCTTGGGCGATGTGACCGGTAAGGTAAATACTAGTTTGTAGCTAGTTTACGTAGAGCGAACAATAACAAATCCGGCTAATGTAAATAACATTGAATTGATTATGAGTTACGCAAAGCAAATATATCCAGCCGAACATAGAAATTTCAATCAAATTGCGTAATTTATATTAAAGTAATTGCATTTATAATTTAAGCTACTACAAACTAAATTTATAATACAATTGATGAAGCTATATCAAATGATACAAAACCAATCAACTCCCTGAATTGATAAAAATTCACCCTGCCTCTTGTTTCACTGACTGGTCCTAAATAAATATGCTAAAATAAGAGTTTTCCCAATGACGGCTCAATGCCAAACACTTGAAATGGCAATGAGGATTTTGAAATAAAAAGTGGGAGTCCGTAAGATTGACAGGTGCGTCTTAATAAGTAAAGGTGGCAGGTGCAAGAGTACGAAATGAAAAAAGTGATTGCTGAGTTTATGCGTGCTGCATTGAAATGAAAGAAAATATTAATATTACGACACTTCATTGATATTGATTAGAAATTTGGACTGATTAATTTTTGACCGCTAGTGTATTTGAATATTTGTTGTTTTGATGATATCGAAATTGTATGAAGCAAATTAAGCAATAAGTATTTTAGGGTTATAATACTGTAAGATAAGTAGGTTTAAAAATAAATTTACTTGATGATAATATGTTATTTAATATCTAAACAACATTAATTTTAGCCATTCAGTATGGTTTTACTCCAAACATTTTACTATAATTTGATTTTTTTCAAACATCTCTCATCAGCAGACGCAAATTAAATTTTCATATACCCTTCAAACATTCTCTACATAAACACCCAACGTTAAAACAATAACGTATTCATTCTCACTTTCCGATCTCAGTTTACATAGGTCTCACACATACAGATAAAACCCGCTTTAATCTCATCATACGGCCAGTGTAGACAATGAACAGGGTACTCCGTCCCTGGTCTGAGTATCTAGTACCGTCACTTATTCCGCTGCCCTAAGCAAATTTTCACCGCCCGTCGCTGTTGGTTTTTCGTCGGATTCCTATTTCTTCACTTCTGATTATATTATTCCATACTTTGTGTAAACAATGGCTGCCCCAACCCTTCCACACTATTGCCGTTTCCGCGTTAAGCTTTGCGGTATAGAGAAGGATTTTGTTTTGCTAATAAAGTTGTAGAGAACGTTTCGCTTAGAGCAAATATTTAAAACTCAGTATTCAAAATCGTATTTAAATATATTTTATGAAAATCTTTGCCTGGCTCCTTATATTATACTAGAAGTATAATATATATAGGACGCAGCGCCGGCGTACCGAAAACTGATACCAGTGATACAGTACATGATACTGAGGTCCTTGGCGGACGAATTTTAAAGAAGAAAAAACACACATTTTCCGATTTTTCTTTAAATTTCTTCTATATAATGTAATCAAATAGTAAGTATTTCGGTCACCACTCCAGTCAATGCAGCCTTTGCAATGACATCCCGTGTAGAAGACTGCTGCTGTAAAATTAACTTACATTTTGTAGTTATTATTCGTTGCATATAACCCAAATAACCTAAAGGGGCTCAAAGATATAATTATAATTTAACAATGTAATATTATCTAAAATAAATCTTCTTCTTTGCTATTGCGGTTTAGATCAACAGATGTGGCTCATTTGAACAAGCACTCTCCGCACATAACGAGCGTTTTATAAATATTTTTGCGGAGGTCTAACCGCTGTAAAAGGTTTTTGTATACGTTGCTTTTTGCCTCCTTTTGGCAGCTAATCCAATATTGACCACCCCGCCAGGCTATTGACTTATGTTTGTGTTACTCATAATAATTCTACGAGCCCCGCTCGCCTTTTATTATTCAAAATATCAATTTGCTCGAGTTGCTTTCTTTTACCAAGAGCGCGCCATTAATTTTATTATGCATACTTGCCTTAGAATAATTAATTATTTAGATACAATTACAGTGATTAGCTGGTACGGAGTAAACCTCTGTGCATATTATTAACAATTGTACACAGCAACAATAAAATAGGTATTAGATAAAATTCACGCATGAATATTATGAGCTCATTCATAACCAAAAGATATGCGCATTAAATGTTAAAATTTAATTTTAAAAGGGTATAGAAGAAATGGTTTCCGTTACCCACAAAATCATCTGTGGTATCTAAATGTTAATCTTTGGTCAGTCGCGCAAAAATTATGTTTTTCGGACTCGACCGAAAGTTACCCGGCTGGAAACGGACAACCCACGCAAGACTCATTTAATGTACTGTATGGTAACGCGACTTTCACACACTCCACTAGACTTATGAACGCCTAGTACGAATATGTACAGTGAGTTTGGTATATCGTCATTATACATTTATTTGAATGACGTTATAGTTAAGAAGTGTCTCTGAAAAATGCCATTACCACACCATCTTAATGCAGAAAACGCTTACAAAGGCTCCGTTTTATTTCGCGTCAATTTCTACAAAGCGAAATGACTCCAATTTGAATATGTAATGGCGGCTTAAGATAATCGTCCCTGGCTTACACTAATAAAGCCGCTCTAACTTTAAAACGAGAATCGTATCAAAAGAATCGAACAATCGTTCGATTCGGGGGTGGTATAATTTATTCGAGTGTGGACCGCCATTTTGCGGCGGGGCGTTCGCTGCTATCGCGCGCCGGAAGACGCTTTAAGACATTGATGCTGATTCTTTTTTTTATTATGCTCCCCTGGATTTCCCTTAAAGACGCTAATATAAAGCGGCCATATATAAATAAGCCTCCTTTGTGAAGATTCTGTACAGACAGGAAACTGAACGACCCCTCGCCGATAGAAAACAATCTAAATTACATTTTCACGCAACTTCAAATGTCTTATTAATTACGTACGACTTTTCAATGCTATAAATTTTCTTTTAACGCTTCCTTCTCCAAATCGGCTTAATACACAACGCTGGCTTTGCATACTGATCACTCAATTGTATTGTGAGATATCTCTCGCAATTACTTTTGTCCTCATTGTAGTATTTATAACTTTAAAACGAGTTCAAATTATTCAACGAGAATGTTATTTTATATTTTATGTTAGTTTAAGGACTCTGAAATCCTTCACATAAATAACTAAAATCCATCCATCTGTTTAAAAACGAACACCCTAGCCAAATAGAAAATACCTGGCGGCCATGATTTAGTGAGGCCTTTAGACAGCCCGCGATACGCCTTCATCACCTCGAGAATGACCCGGCATCCCTCAAGCTTAGATAATATAGGGGATAGTGTCGCTTATTCCCTGGGGATTTGTCAAACAAATGCCTCCCGTGTATCGGAAAAAAATCGCCGGCTCACTAGTGGCCGTTAAGGCTATTTATGGCCGATTCACAGAAGCTTTTTTTATTAATAAAACGTATATTATGCGCGCAAGTGCGTTTTATATCGCGGACCTTCCATTCTTCGCGGATATTATCGTTCCTCTTCGGACATCTAATAATATCGATTCTGCATCTACGAAATATATTTCGTTGGTAATATCGTTCTTTGCATTTTTGTCTTAGAATAAAAATCTGTGTTGAATGTTTTGTTTTGAAGTATTTTTGTAAAGAATGCTGGTTCTTCGTGCAGGTATTGACGTGAATGTGTTTTCCCCACCGAGGCAGTGCGACTGCTACAAAGTAGTTATGCAAACAAGCAAGATATTGATACGGGAACTTTGTGACAGACAAGAAAAACAAAAGTCACATTTATATAAATACGACGCGATATCGAAGATATTTGACGTGAAAATATTTATAAGGCTTTCTTGCGCGTGTAGAATGTATAGGTATATTAGATGTATATAAAACATTATTATCATATAAATAGAACGATGTTTTAAGACAATAATATGAAACTAAAAGCATGAAATTGCTTTAGTTAATATGAGACCTCAGTTATGCCCGTAGCTTGAGTTTCACTTGATTCTTTATAATTGATAAACTCGCGAATAGAAGTTTAATTCAACGTGTGCTATATAATATTACCACAATACAAACCTCAAATATTACAAAATATCAATTGCCTACGTCAAATCTCGCAAAACAATCTAATCTCCAAGTACAAGAAGAAATACACAAGTAAAATTTTAAACATCCATAAACAATTTGTGTAACATTCAAGTGGTAATCTCAACCCGCTATCACTGGTAATTGTCGGGAATAAAATCATTAATTCTAAACCGAATAACGCATTAAAAGTAACAGCTTGTGCGCGGGTTGCCACCGACGAAACCAAGTCGTTGGTCCCAAGAGGGAAACTGAAGTTTACTACTGTATAACATAAATAAATAGTATGGTAAAACATTAATGGATTTATCGAAGATTAAGCTTTCGTGGTCTTTATCATGAGATTTACATTGTCTTTCTTGATATGAGACAAATACCTACTGATGCCATTACTGAATTGATCACTGTTAGATGAAGGATGAGGATATATAGGCTTTCATGGTGTTTTTTGCAAATCCTTTATCAGACCCAGCAAAATGTTTTCATTATTTTTATGTTAGATAAAAAACTTTGTTTCAAGTTGTTATGTGTCAATCGGTAATTATAAGCTCAATGGATTGACATGCTCGCACTGGCCCACTAAAACCCCTAAAAACAAAAAGAAAAATAAAAAAGATATCGTCGTTCAGGATATGCACCACGTATTTTTATTTCGTATATCCGAAAAATAGAGCAATTTCAATAGTGATACTCAAAACAAAGGTACGTCATGGTGCAATCCGAGTTAAACAATGTGGAACCCATGAACGTCATATTCGTATTCGTAACGTCCTTATTGCTAAATACTGCCTGGAAGTATTGTATTTGTAAAAATTATTAGACGTTTATTTTGCATTATAGACTAATGCAAAATTAACATGCAGCATTCGTCAGATTTTGCTAATGCAAAATTAACGTTAATTTTGCATTATAGACTAATGCAAAATTAACGTGCAGCATTCGTCAGATTTTGCTAATGCAAAATTAACGTTAATTTTGCATTATAGACTAATGCAAAATTAACGTGCAGCATTCGTCAGATTTTGCTAATGCAAAATTAACGTTAATTTTGCATTATAGACTAATGCAAAATTAACGTGCAGCATTCGTCAGATTTTGCTTTTCAATACCTCAATGTCTAAATAGCCTTGTGTAGCATTTACAAAATTGAGCACTTTATGTAAGTAGTTTTATTGAGACTATGTCTTGCTTGTGATTTACCTATTACCGAATATAAAAAAAAAATATTGCTTGTATTTAATAAACTTATTTAACATATTTTTAAGTCATCATCATCACCATCAGCCTGCAAGATTCCACTGCTGGATATATCCAGCAGTGGAATCTTAGGCCTATATAGGCCTCTCCAATGGCATCCCAGTGAGCCCGATTTTCGGCTTTTCGTATATCATCATCATCATCAGCCTATAACAGTCCACTGCTGGACTAGGCCTCTCCTTTGAAAAGAGGAATTGGCCTACTATACCACGCTGGCCAAACGGGTTGGTATAGGGTTTGTATCAAGTTTTCCTTCTCTTACAGTGCTGTTCTCTGCATAATATGCTCCCTCTGTCGGCTCTTACGACACCCATGGGATGATATGGGGTGGTGACATTGC
The DNA here is from genome assembly GCA_944739405.2 of Euclidia mi. Classification (NCBI taxonomy): domain Eukaryota; kingdom Metazoa; phylum Arthropoda; class Insecta; order Lepidoptera; family Erebidae; genus Euclidia; species Euclidia mi. The sequence goes on along the minus strand of OX123183.2, from coordinate 97,563,572 downwards.
GTATGTATTTTCGTATATATTTCTAGGTAATTTATTTAAATTGTAATTTTTAGTTTTCCACATGCCTCGGCGAGCTCGTTATATCCCGGCTCAGTACTTTTGAATATATTGACACTCTTGTAAGTCATTAAATATCGCTGTCCCTTTTGGTTGCGAAGATCAAACAGCAATAACTCAGTGGAAAATCTGTCACATCTGGTTAGACTTGAAAGGGGATCCCGGTCTTCAAGGAACAAGTCTTCGATGCAACCGTGATAACGTTAAAAAAACTACGAACCATTAGAAGTAAGGTTTGGTTAGGTTTAAAAGTCTTTACAATATCGCAAAACGATTAATTGATTGACGAGCATCAATGTTTTGATAAAATTGAAATCTAAATGCATTGGTACTGCTCTTTTTTTTTCGGTCATCTTGCCACTAGACTCTGCACCCAATGTACTTAGCTGATTCGTTCCCCACACATGACCATACTTTGTATGACGGGAAGCTAAAGATTAATTCATGCTGAGGGTCTTCTCTTTCACTTGCTGAGGGCTTCACCATTCAAAATTGTTAATACTGTTTATTCATGCTATGTTACAATTATATTTCTTCCTATTACGGTAGTAGTAAAAAATTTTAGTAGTAAAAGCATTATACTTGTCCAAAAACTCATTCAAAATATATTCTAAATGCTTCTAATTAACCAATTGAACTAAACCAGGGCTCATGTAAATCTGGACACCAAAACATAACCACAAATCGAAAACACCGTGGCTTATTAAACCGGCCCCCGAACATAACAGTAGCAATTCTGCTTGCGTACCTCGCAGCCATATTCTTATAAATTAATTACTTGTAATCTACTCGTGAAACGGGACTTAGAGAAATGAAGTTACAACGTGGCGTAGGGTTCAAGAGCTCGTAACGACTTAATGTCGCATAGAGAGAACAAGCCTGAATTAGAAATGAACCCTCTCAAGCAGATGGTTAATAAGGTACACATGTCGCGTCTGTGAGACTTTGTTGTTCTCTCAACATTGTATTCACTTTGTGATTGATCAAACTTTAATTACTTTAAAATTTATTCGTGACTTTAACATCTTTCTCTTACTTCATCTTTATTTTACCCTCACGCCCACAGGCATGTCAAATCAAATAACTGTCCAATGTGCATCCATATTTTTTAAGGTTAAAGGATGCGGAAGGATCTTGTTGAGTTAGTAGTTAGCTAGAAAAGCAGCGGTAGGTACTACTGGGTGTTACTCGCCTACCACCAAGCTCACTTCTCAAACAGCCAAAACTTTTCTTTTTATAATGAAAATGTGGTGCGGAATATACCAACGGTGCATGTTTTTTCAAGCTTCCTTGCCAAGTTTTCTACATTTCAGAGCTAGAATCGGGATCTCTCGTGCTTCTGTAAGAGAGTTACATTTGAAGGATGGCAATGTTCGTATTACAGCTAGTGGAAGCGTCTTTATCTTTAAAAAGGTTATAGCGAAGGTATACCGCATTCTTATTGGATACCAAAATTTTCTGGAAAAATATTCATAAATTTTCCTTATCACTCTCTCGTCAGCTCTATATATCTCTAAGCAATATTTCAATAGTACCGTAAACGCAATAAATTACGAATAAGTAATAACACAGACAGACTACCTAACTATCAAACAAAAGCATTGAGGCGAACAAAACCGACACATTGTAAAAAGTACTTTTAATTTTTCGCCGCGGCAGACTCATCTGAATGCCTAGGGGAGGTGTCCCCATGATCGCGTCTTATCCACTCCGCAAACATTCTTTACAAGGGCTTCACTCATTCCATTCACTCCTCTAGAGGTTATCTTTTATTATTTCTCTCGACATCCTCTTTTTATTGCCTCTAATATTGACTTTTTATACGGCTCACGAAAAAATACATTTTGATTTACGCTCGCGTAGACACTATTTTATGCAGACAATCGTGAATTACCACAGTCTACGTGTTAGATGTGAGTGTTTCTTGATACGTAAGATAACACCACAGCTTATATCTGTAAGGAGGAAGGCAGAAAAATATTTCATATTCATGTCTTGATTAAGAGAAAAATGATTAATTTTACGTGTATTTTGTCATGTATGTTAAGATGTCTGTATTGATTTGTAAGCATGATAAAGGCTCAAGGAATCATGAATTTCAATTTATAAAACTAAAACTAACCTATTTCTTCTTAGAATACACACAATCCAACTAAATTATCTTATATAAAATTCTCGTGTCACAGTTTTCGTTCCCATACTCCTCCGAAACGGCTTGACCGATTTTGATGAAATTTTTTGTGCTTATCCGGTATCTATGAGAATCGGCCAACATCTATTTTTCAAAAAAAAAACGAAAAAAAAAAAAATTGCAAAACAACGTTTGCCGGGTCAGCTAGTTATCTTATATATTTGGCGTTAATTGTGGCGCAACCTTGTAGAGACGTGTCACCTAAAAATACATAGTTTTGTTTTAGTTAATCCCCAAATATATTATGTTGTGGAACAAAAGTTGACAGAACTTGTTTGTTGCCTAATCTAATTTTGATTTTGACAATACCAACGAGAACAAGAGAGGTATAGACTCAAATTAGTTTAGTAGTTCACGAAAGACTTAACAGGTTAGAACCGTTTACATTATCCTCCGAAGTTTTAGAGAAAAGGTGTTCATGATAGATATTTAAATATTTTAATGCTATATAGTCTCTGCATTATTTGCATAGTTAGGTAATACTTTAAAATTTACGCCAACAATATAACGGGTCTAAATCGCGTAGTTATTGGCTAGCAACAGAATGACTAGTACGCAAGCTAGGTGATCGCGCTACTGCAGAATCTAAGCAATAATTTATCATTCTTTACCATTTTCTTTGTCTTAAAGTGAAGAGGGAACCACAAATACTTATACGGAATAAAATGTGTTTCCAGTAAGCTCTTGTACAAACATTGAGGGATTGCAAAGTTGGGAGAGGCGAGGAAAACAAAGATAAATCCAAGTTAACGCTTGACAAGTGCGTATTTAAGATTTGTAGATCCACTGCACCACGACTTCTGATTTCAACTAATTATTGTTGGGTTCTGGAAACTGCCGAACAGAGTGACTTTGGTTCCGAATGTAAAATAACTATATTTCATGTTTATGCAATCCATATTTTACATTACCTACCTAAAATTATGTTCTATCCATTATGTAACTAAACTTAAATACAAAACGAATGCTAAAGTTATATTATGTTAACTTAAAGGAGTGGCAATTAAATTAGTGTGTACTTAGGTATACCTACTGCCGAGTAAGATCATTACATTACAATTAAAATTAATCAAAGTAGCCCAACTAATTTCTATCATGGTAAGTGGAAAGGTTGAATGATTAGTTTACTTTTCGACTTCATAAAATCACGCCACTTTAGTTTACTTGCTTGTAACGTTTTCCTTAGTTTTCATCTAATTCGGAATTGCCGCGACATTCCTATCCCCGGGGAACGATTAAGCATGTAAAAGTACCAGGATAACAAAGTATCTAGGAGTTCGCTGGCTGGCCATTTAGCACGTGCCAAGGAATTGCCGTAACACGTTTGCAGAACTTAACGACCGGGGAAATAAACGTCTTACGTTCAAACCGATCACTAGATGTGTTTGTCTCGTTCTGTTAAGTATATTGTGGGAATAGAGATACTGTAACAAATCAGTGAGTAGATAAGAATATTGCTTTCTTCCTGTACAGTTTGAACATATTTTAAAAGGTAATAAGTGCAAAGTATTACATTGCATGATATAAGTTGATTAGCCATGTATATTATGTAGAGATCCGCTGTGATGGCGAAATCAAACTAGAGTATACGGTCATTTCGTCATACGCACTTCAGAAAACCGGACCCGCCAGGCCGCCATTATAGTTGTCATGTGGTAAGTGGCGCGCTTGTTCGCACCTAAATGCGCTCAACCAAAAATAAACGACGACTAGTGTTTCATAGGCGCGCATGAAACGCTAGTCTGAAACTGCTCTTAGTCTCATAATCGATTGCCTTACCAAAGGCAAATGTGTAGAAATAACTATAGATGCTGTAAATATTAGATAATGCATTATGTAGTCTTAGACACAATTGTGAAAATTAATTATTTATTAATAAAATCAACTTTATAAAAGTACTGTAATAATACGGATGCGAAACATGGCTCGTCAAAAGTAGTATCACCAGTCGGTTACAAGTGTTCGTAAACAAATGTTTGCGGCGCATTTTTAGCATTTACTGACCACGAACCATCTCTAATACTAGACTGTGGCAAATGACAGACCAAAAGCCCGTCCACGAAGAAATCCTCCTAAGAAAATGGCGTTGGATTGGACACACGCTTAGAAGACCGGACAACCACCTATCCTAGCAAGATCTATGCTAGCGGGCAAATGACAAGAGACGGCCGGGGCCCACTTACCACATGGAGGCACTCAGTTGAAAAGGAGGCTGCTTCAACTGGTCTCGGATGGAAAGAACTGGAGGCGGCCGCCCACGACCGCCAAAAATGGAAGACTCTTCTGCGAGCCCTATGTCCCTAATGAAGGATAAGAGGACTACACACACACTGAATAATCAATGAAAACTACTTATATCTTGTATAATGTAAAATATAAAGTGTTACATGTTAGAAACCCAGACAAAAAAAGGAAAAATCATTGTTTTTCCACTACTTGTCTAACTTGTTATTTCGTTCGTTCTTCATACATATCTTTGAATCAGAGTGAAGTACCAACGTAATGAGATGTTTAGGTGTCAAAGTTTCAAACACGGTCTGGCGTCTAGCCAAAAACTTCTGGTACAAATTGACGCCTTTTTTCATGATATAAGTTTGTTAAATCGGACTCTATTGTAGAAGTGAAGAATTTTTCCCTGAAAATGTTCGCATTTTAGTAAGCGAGGTCTTAGAAGTTTATAAAAATATTTTTTTAGTTTATTTAAAAAAAAGTGACTAGGTACAAAAACTGTATTTAATGTATATAACGGGCAATCTAAAATTTGTTTTAAATAAATTTTGAAGCAATGGAGTATTCACTTATAAATTTGGACCACTACAGACACTAATATTGTTGTTGTTTATTGTTTAAAAAGACAACTCCCGCACTAGGAATAAATCCTGTGTCGCGGGGGACTTTACAAACATACAACGAACGGACACAATGAACACTCAGACTCGAAACAACAATTTATAGATCACACAAAGTGTTGCCTCGTGTGGGGATCGAACCCACAACACTCGGCGTGGTGTCAAGCAGTGAGGCGGCCGCTTAAACCACTACGCCAACCGTGCAGTCGTAGTCGCAGTAGTTCATTATGAATATTTGATGTGGAAAGGATGCATCGTTAAATTCTTGAATTGTAATATGTTTAAGCAGCCAATCGTATAGTTTGCTATGTCTTTCCTATATCTTTGAAAATACTCTAGAAATACTTTTCACTTAGCAACCCATTAGGGTGCCAGGTTCAGTAGAATAAGTATCCCTTTATTTTAAAATGTCGCGTTGGTTTATCAAGAAAGAATAATGAGAAACTTACGACCATAATTACTTCTTTTTAATGAATTAACGACTTTTGTTTGCGAACAACGATTAAAATAATTAAAAGTGTCATTATAACTGCCATCAATCCGATCTCAAAGGAGACGTTAAAGTTTTTAAGGGTATACTCGCCATAATTATTAATAACTATGCTATCGAAAACACTTGTAAAATGAACTTTTATGGCCATAAACTAACTAAAGATACTGCAGAAAACTTAGCAATCATAATTATTTATAGGTGGTATTTTCAGTTTTAGTAAAATACCGTATAAAGTACCAATCATACCATATGATTACATACCATATTTATCATATTTGCCACATTTTAAAGATACAGCTGATGTGAAGCCTGCATACTACCCAACCCTTCAGAGATACACAAACGTGATAATATGTTAAATAAAACGATAGAATTTTGCAAATTTAATTACTTTGTCAAAGTATTCGCAGTTGCGTTGTTTTAGCGTTCTTATTGCAACAATAATTGTCAAATGCGGCGTTTCATCCGACTTTTAATTGATCCTGGAGGGCGAGTGCGGAGATAAAACTCGGATATCTAAACTTTCTCTATTACAGTTTAAGAAAACCGCCAGCACTTTTGTTTGGCCGATAACAAAATGTTCATGGCGCGTCTGCCGCGGCCTGACGCGTAATAGCGAGTAATAGCTTTAAAATTATTTGTTGTTCTGTGATTATGAGGAGATTGAAATGATTTATAGAGATAAAAATGCTACGTATTTTATATTATTGAGGTAGCATCTAGTTGGATTTTAGTTCAAAGTGACTCTAGTCTGATTTTCAGAAAGTCATACGATAAAAAATGTCTTTTAGAGAATTTTCAGAAAGTCATACGATAGATGTAATTTAGAGAAATTTTATTAGAAAGAGGCTTTTTCCGTTACATTAATTGACCAAACTTGATAGTCGTTAATATAAAATTTATGGGTTAATTGAATTGGTCTAGTCTCAGTGTTATAAAGGATTGTTGTAGGTATCTATAGAAGTTCGATTAGAGCTCTGGATTTTCGGACCATTTAAGTTTAATTTATTGTTTCCATATTAAGACAGGTCAGTAATGTAATTTGATTTAATACAAGGGTACATAATAATTATATGTCATCAGGAATAATGGCATCTTAAATTAATTCGTAGGTATAGAATTTGACAATAAAAATGTCTACAACCCAATGCAAATAAAAATAAAAAGTAAATATGATTCCATCAGCATCTTTTGCAAACTGCTTTATCCTATCATATAAAAACAATAACCCGTAGATGTTTACAATAAAACGTTTAGTGTAACCGTGTAACAAACTTCCATATTTTATGATGATCGTTATCGTAAAGCGCCCCCATTCCCGCCATTTAAAAGTTGTGCATTTATACGAATAGCGAGAAAGCTCCCCTCACAACCCGTTCTTAAGATTTCATTATAAAATCAAACTAAAACTTGCAACTATAAATCGTAATAAATACAAACTTTGTCTTATTCCCCCGTTATCTTAATGCTATCGGTATTATATTTAACTTTCAGAAAAATAAGTTGGCAATTCTTGGGAGTGATGTTATTTTAGAAAGCAGGCTACAAAATAATAAAATATGCTATTTTAATTCAGTACCTAACTTAAATAGATTGATTATATATAAGGTGTATTTATTAGGTGTAGTTTTTCAATAATTTAACTACTAAATATGGTTACTTTAAATTATTTTAGTCAATATATTAAAAAAAATATTAGTTAAAGATGAATTTGTAAAGTTAAAATGCTTCAAGATAACAAATTTACAGAGCTCTCCTGAGCTTAAATAATAGCCTAAGAAGTAGTAATATGCCAATCACGGAAAAATCCGAGGGTAATCGCAAATACATCGAAGCAGAAGTTCCGACCCCAGGCTCTAGACGTAAACACATAAATCCCCGGGGAACTCCTTTTAATTGTCTGCCCATACCTTAACGAACAATTACATGTTGTTATTTATTTGTTTTTCACCCACTGAACATAATGGGGAAACAAAACATTTCTGGTACGGAAATCATCCGATATGGATAGACACTTTTTATTTTCATATGAGCTCTACTTTTTATTGATTTAAAATGATATTGCTTTTTGTAAAACATAGACATAGGCTCACATGACCCCTTGAATAGGAAACCAATTAAAAGGACAACAGAAGCACTGCGTTGTATGCACGGGACTAATCGTTTCCTATTGTTCTTGGGACCACTATCTGGCGGGCTATTGTCGGACGCCCCGGTAACGAACTAAAAAACTGGACATTTAATAAAACACGAGTCCAGCACACAGAATGGAAACGCATGAAAAGGACTGAGATGTCCAAATTGAGGTACTTAGCATTCACGGAGACCGCTAAAAGAAATGACAAAATGGTTTAAAATAGGCTTTATTTCCCAGTTTTAAATCGCCTTTCGGTTTCGCAGATAGTGGAACTACAAAACACAAACGGTGACCGGCGGGCGTTCGGCGTGAAACGTGACAATGACGGCTAAGCCGCTGCACGCAAGAACGTTTTACTCCTTTTATGTCCAACGTATCCGGCAACACACACTGCCGCTTTCTGACGACGTTATTTTTTAATCAAATATATCCGTGGAGCGGGTGACGGACGATAGGGTCGCAGCGACAATGAAAAACTAAAAGGAAAAAGTAGCACTCTTTTAAGCAAATAGAGGCGAGACCAAGTTGATTGGTTTTGTTAGCGGGCCTGTTGATTGGCACCGGCGTAAACAATACGCTTCCAATGTTTAAGTTTGAAACGACAATTGAGACTTCTTTTGAGCAAATAGTGACTAGACGTGTTGATTGGTTTTGTTAGTGAAACTTTCCAAAAACATTACAATGTCGAATGTCTATATTAGCTTTGTTGAACTAGAATTTGTCAATGTTTTGAATGCGAACAATGGTTTACAGCATTGTGTTTTGTTTCAGCGAGGATCGATTTTTTTCGAGTTTGTTTTACTGTTGACATGTGATCCACAGTCAGTTGTTGACGTAACAGCTGCAAATAACCGCAAAAACGGCGAATGAAAAATAATAACGAGATGGCATACAGTGAACAACAGAAGTGAGTGGAAAGAAAACAAAGTCTGGAACGGTATATTCGGTTGAATTTTCAGAGATCATAAATTCTTGGTTATATTATTCAGGTCGAGTAACCAGCGGGTTATAAATCAGGACTGCTCAGCCGCTATCAACCCACGCTTCCATTAGTGACCCCCACCGTTTGCAAAAGTGCCAACTGTAAAGATTTTTATAAAATAAGAATATTAACATAACGGTAAGATTTGCAAATAAGTAGGTACCTGAGCGCAGAACTCTGAGAGATGTTTACCAAAGTTGTAGCGGAATATAAATAATCATAAGAAAATACTTAATAAGGATGAATAGAGACTTCCTGCCTCCTACTATTTGGCAGTATTTAAAAATAGAAATCGAGTAATATGATAGTGAACTACATAAATAAGACTGCCTCGTTGGTCTCGCGGCATAAATGTGCACGTTGGAATGGGAGGTCTCGGGTTCGCTTCCCGGGTCGGGCAAAGTGTTATTGGGTTTTTCCGTTAGGTAATTCTCAGTAGCAGCTTGGAGTCTGGTTAAGTGCCCAGTACGGCAATAGGCTCGCCCCCTATTAGGTGGGACCTAAAAAAATCATGGCGAAATGTAGGTGTAATATTACACCTCTGCCTACCCCTTCGGGATACAGGCGTGAGTCTATAAATAAAAAAATAAATAAAATAAAACATAAATAAAAACTGTATTCCAGATGGGTATGTTTTAAGTGGTCATGTCGACACTCCATTACACTGAATATTACGAGTTCGATCTCAATCTCGATGTGTGAAGATATTTCAATATTTGTCCCATACTAAAGGGACTCGCAATTAAAAGGTTATAGGGAATGTATTAAGTATATAAATCGGGTAATAGCATCCTGAAATACTAAACTCATTCAGTATTTTATTTTTGCAATGGATTAACAAAGGAACTCAACCACAAAACATCACAATTTCCTTTCACATGCAATAGGAAATCGCAAGAAGAAAAACAGCCAGTTTCCCGGGAGCTAGAACGGGCGCACGCAACGTTCGATATGTGTGCTACTAAAAGCTTAGCATTAATATATTTGCGGTTGAATTAATAGGGGTTTAATATTATCCGAAGGTAGATTATTTTTGTATCAAAATTATGCACACTCGAATGGATGGCCAGACTTGAATAAATTTATAACAAACGGTGGAGAATTTGGGGACGCTCATTACCGCGTATTTATGTGACGAGATAAAAATATTAGGGACACGTTTTAATCGAATACGGATGAACAGGGTGGCCACCCTAGTTTCGTTGTTTGGGTTCTTGTTTTAAAATTGTTTTTTATTTGTTTAGATGACGACATGCAGGACGGTTGGCACACGAGAAGTAGGTACGTTTTTTAATTACTCATATTTTGTTTGCCTGGTGTTAGTCACACTGTATGGACCGATTGTCATTTACTACTAAGCAAGGAAAATAACGAAAATGTAAAGAAGAAAATGTAATAAAAAGAATTCAAGTTTGATTTTCGACGCTCAGTGACTGATAAGTTGAATCTCGGCATAAAAGCGTGCATCAGTAATTTCTTTATAAATAATGCTGAGGCACAATTATTAATATGCTTCTAATTTATAATTATAAGGAAACTAAATATCCCTTAAAGCATATTTATTATAACAGAAAGTAAATTTATTGAAGTCTAACGCAATCTTTTCAGATCTCGTGCTGCTTTTAAAAATAGAAAGATCACACAAAAATGGCCAGCAACCCCAAATCGAACCTCTTGATGTGTGACCATCGAAGCAGTCAGTATAAAAATTTAAAAAATCAGTCAAGAACGAATCGGAGTCGCATGCGATAGTTACGCACACCATACTACAAGATATCAGACTATGTATTAATACCAGCGTTGTATTGTGGACACGACCACAATACAATTATTGTTGCATTGTGGTAGTGTCCACAATACAACGCTGAGTAGCTGAGTGCGCATCACACACTTGCAAAATTTCAATTTTCATTCTATGTTTCATAAGATACAGACCGAATCATGAGATACAGACCGATGGACATCGTCCTCTTCAATTATCTGTATTGCTAAGATGCGGAATGGATACATACCTACTGGATGATTTCAAAGGTTTTTTCAATTTCAAACCCGGGTAAAGGATACTTTTTAAGAAAGCGTGCTACATTTTCAGCCGTATCATCGCTTAGCACTTCCTGGTCGAAAGTAGTAAAAGACCGTTAGTACCCATCAGACACGGAACCCTAAAATATTTTCCCTATTTATAAACCATACAAGAAAGACTTGACAATCAAACTTCGTTCGCAGAGCATTTTTTCATAAGATAATGAATAACAAGCGACATTTATCAAAGTGCACATAAAGTCAGACCCGGTGTTTAGGACAGTTTTAAACGCTTAAATTAATTTCCCCTGATTTCCTTTAAGAAGTTGTAACTCTCCGAGTGGGGATAATGCGATGATATATAAAAAAAGGTCCCAGTGAGCCAGGGCCCCTAATAAATTATACCCTCGATAACAATGGGATTTTTTCGCCGGCCCTTTGTTGCAACTTTTGATATCACCTGAACGTAGGTACTGAAACAAAAATCCGTGAAATATTTCAAAAATGTTTTGCCCGTAATTTTAGAAGATTAAATATGTTGAAATAAAGGCTTTATAGGTCATTGATGCAATATGTGCTTGGTTGAATTCTCCACATGCAAAAAAATACGGCTTAATAATGTTTGATCTAGCCATTTATTAGCAGCCAATGTCAGCTAACAACAAAAGTAAGGTAGTAAAGTAGCGATTAAAAATCGCTAAATGTTGAAATAAAGGCTTTATAGGTCATTGATGCAATATGTACTTGGTTGAATTCTCCATATGCAAAAAAAACGCCTTAACAATGCTTGATCTAGCCATTAATTAGCAGCCAATGTCAGCTAACAACAAAAATAAGATGGTAAAGTAGCGATTAAAATCGCTAAATTACTACCTCAGGTTAGCAGTTTTCTTCTGTCTTAAAAATAATCATGCTCTTTTCGAACGCATGGCAGTGTTGCCCAGCTTTACTATTTGAATACAATAGTACGAAATCGAAAGTTTGGCCAGAAAATAGCAAAAAATGACGTCATAACTATTAAGAAAACACACCACGAAAAGTCAAAACAAGGACACAAAATAAACTAGTTATTTGTTCAAATTCGTACTAACCAGTTGTGACGTCGTGCCTCCGCGCTTGCGAGCCCGTTGCGAGCGTTGGGCGCCAATGTCGCACTGGTGATCGATTTTCACGGGATAGCCGGGATCGATCACTCGCCGAGCAATAAAAAGAGATGTTTAGGTTGTCTTACGGGAAATAAATAAAAATATCACCAGCTTCAGCGAGCATATTACTCTTTTATTACGCATTCTTGATAAACTAAAAAGCGCTAATTTAACAATTAATCTCGAAAAATGTCAATTTTTTAGAGATAAACTAAAATATTTAGGCTATGTTGTCGACTCTAGTGGATTACATCCCGATCCGGATAAAGTTAATTCAATGAAAAATTATCCCACTCCTTCTAATAGAAAAGAAGTACGTCGATTTTTAGGCGCAGCCTCGTGGTACAGGCGTTTTATACCGAATTTTAGCTCTATTGCTGCACCCTTAAATAAGTTAACATCTCAAAGTAAAAACGCACCTCCATTCTGCTGGATGACAGAGGCTAATGAGGCGTTTAATAACCTAAAGAATTGTTTGATTTCCTCCTCGGTGTTGGCTTGTCCTGACTACTCGCAACCGTTTGAAATACACTCAGATGCTAGCGATTTTGGTCTTGGCGCGATCCTCTGTCAAAGGTTAAATGGTGAGGAAAGAGTCATAGCGTACTATAGCAAATCACTCAGTAAGCAAGAAAAAAATTACAGTGCCACAGAGCGAGAGGCCCTGGCTGTTCTATCTGCTATAGAACACTGGCGTTGTTATGTTGAAAATGGTAAAAAGTTTATTGTTTACACTGATCACGCTGCTTTGAAATGGTTCTTGACCTTAAATAACCCTACTGGCCGGTTAGCCAGATGGGGAGTTCGCTTATCTTCCTATAATTTCGAAATACGTCATCGTCGGGGTTCCGATAACGTTTTACCTGATTTTCTGTCTCGCTCTTTACCCGTTTCTGCTATTGCTAATGATATAAATATAGATATTAATTCTAATCAGAATTTACCAGTTTCTACTAATGATCCTTGGTATTTAAATATCTATAAAGGCTGTTTAAGTTCTCCGACTTCCTTTGTTAACTATCAAGTAATAAACAATAAATTGTATTGTTTTAAAAAAACATTAAACCCTCTCACTAGAGAATTTCAATGGAAAGAGGTTATTCCGTCTGACCAAAGAATTGACATTCTAAGGGAGAATCATTCTTCGCCCACTGCTGGACATCTGGGTATCTTTAAGACATACAAACGTCTTGCACTTAATTACTTTTGGCCTGGTATGTACTCCGATGTTGTCAAGTTCGTCAGTTCATGTGAACCTTGTATCACCCATAAACACCAAAACCACCCAAATTTAGGTCTAATGGGAAAACCCAAATCATGTCAAAAGCCCTTTCAGACGATTAGTATTGATTTGATCGGTCCATTGCCCCCCAGCAGAAAACAAAACACTTTTATATTTGTGGTCAGTTGTTGTTTCTCTAAATATTGTTTGCTTTTCCCCATTAAACGGGCAACTGCAGAAGTGATAACAAAAATTCTCGAGGAAAGTGTATTTTTGGTGCATGGAATTCCATCTACTATCGTTTTGGATAACGGTAAACAATTTATTAGCGCAACCTTTAAAAGTATGTTGTCAAAATATAAAATTCCAAATTTGCATTTTACACCGTTGTATACTCCCCACGTTAACTCAGTTGAACGCTACAACAAAACCATTATTACAGCTATTTCAACTTTCATAGAATCTGATCATCGAATCTGGGACACTTTAATCACTAAGGTTCAGTTCGCCCTTAACTGCGCAGTTAGTGAGGTTACTGGTTATTCTCCTAATTTCCTTGTTTTTGGTAGGGAGGTCATAACATGTGGTTCTCAGTATATTGACAAGGAATTTAATTCCAATATGGTGCTCGAACCACGGGACGGCTATGCCAAAACTTTAGGCTGCTTATCCTCTATTTTCGAGAAGGTACATTCAGCTCTGTTGTCGGCCCACCAACGAAATTGTTCATCTTATAATCTTCGCCGTAAACCGGCAGAATTCAATGTCGGTGATATAGTTTGGCGCAGAACGTTTCTACTTAGTGACAAGGATAAATACTTTAGCAAGAAATTGGCGCCTAAATTTATTAAATGTAAGATTGCCTCAAAAAAGTCACCCCTAGTATACAAGCTTAACGACATGGCCGGTAAACCTTTAGGAGAATGGCACATCAAAGATTTAAAGTTGATTAATTACAAAGAATAATAAAAGCATAAAAACAACAATGTAAGACGCATATCTATACTAAGTTATAATTACCTACATAATCATTTGCGATGGCCAACAATGGTTCTTATGTTTTCGAATCGAAGCCCACAAGATAATGTATTGTGTTGTGTTAATGATTTATGTAAACATGCTAACATAAAATGAATAAATGTTTCAGTTATAAATGGTAATAAAGTTTATTACATGTAATATTGTTACAAAGAATCTGTTGTTTATCTAACTATCAGTTATGGCTCAGTGGTTAAAAAGTCGTTGTAGGATCGGTCTGGTGTTCGATTCTCGCATGTGTATTTTCTATAAATGCATATTGATTGGCGTGTTGTTTTTCGCTGTGCCTTGTTCTGAAGTTCTGTTGTTATTCTTAATTCTGTATAAATTCCATAATCAATTGTTATTATAGGTACTTTATAAACATTCAGAGTAATTAACCGTGCGTCGCGAGCTCGGAATAGTCGAATAGTACCTACCATTTAGATCGTACCTACCTAGTTGTCGTTATGACGCACGCGCGTTCACTCAGCGACGCGCCGATAAATAAATGCCTAACTAATGATTCACCATTGTTTACATTCAAAAGGTGTTTACTGGTCGTGTTGTAGTATTAATTAGAGCAAAATATTTATTAAATTCTTTCCTTTGACATTGAGCGGTCCGGTCGTGTCTGAGGCTTATATTATTTTTGTTCATCGTTACGAAAAATCTGTTGTTACACCTAACTATATTCAAAAAGTTTACTTATCTAGTGGCAAAGGCCGAACCCAAGATTTTTAAGTCGTAGGGCTAGATCAAGTTCTTATATCTACAAACCATTATTACCTAATAATTACCCTAAGCGCTTCTCCATAGATTGTTATCTTTGCTATTGGGCCATTACACTGGCCTTGGCAGTTACATGTAGGTATGTGTGATGAATTATGAATGATAAATGTTTATGTTCAAGTTCAGACTGCCGTTGTACGCGTGAAGAATGCAAGCGTGGGTCATTATTATTTAGGTATACTAATTAGCGTATAGGGTTGTCACTTGTTCAAGGTACTCATGCCCCTGTTTTCTCTAATTCCAGGGAGTATCTTCAGGGCAGCTACGCCCGTTGGGCTAGGGAATTTTCCTTAGGGAAAATCCCGGCCTAACGGGGGGGGTGTGTGACGTCGTGCCTCCGCGCTTGCGAGCCCCACTACGATGACGCACTGGAGTGGGGACCCTCACCCGCTTGCCGACGATATATATACCAGCGACACACGTGGTTGGCCCTTCTTTTTCTTCTGCTGGGACACGTCAAAGCTGAGTATCCATCCGTGGACCTGTGGAGTGTCAACTTACGACCTACGCCCTGGATAATTATCTAGCCGGTTAACCTCAAGTGTCAGTTCTTTTATTAATCAAAACCATTGTGAATCTGGAATATAACGCGAGTTTAATCTGTCCTGGTGATATTTTTATTTATTTCCCGTAAGACAACCTAAGCATCTCTTTTTATTGCTCGGCGAGTGATCGATCCCGGCTATCCCGTGAAAATCGATCACCAGTGCGACACAGTAATATACATATATTGTATACCAACGGAATTGAATATGATAAACAAAAAATGACCAATTGCCACTTCCTTCAATATACCGCTTGAGTACTTTTGGTCCCGAACTATAAAAAATAAAGCCCTAATATCGTTAAATGTTCCTTCGGGGAGTGACTGGACAAACGCGGCACATTTAGAAGTCCTTAGGGTTGTCACACAAACTGATTTTATTAAGTATGGAACAGTTTTAATTCCTTATACCTACTTTCTTACACACTAAACAACCTGTACGCTACATTTATAAAGTGTCTTTAATAATGAAAAATAAAATGTATGTGAGTAAACAATCGTTAGCCAGTACATTAAAGACCTTCTCGTTAAGCGTGACCTTCACCAGGTAGCCTTGAGATGGACAGGAGTTATGAAAGCAATCATGAGGAACGATGTTGTAGTCCCTAAATATTTTATAGTCTTATCGGATTTGTTTTTCTCGCAGTCAACTGCTGGACATAGGCCTCTCCTTATTTGCGTCACAATAACCTTATGTGTCAACTAGAGGAAGCCGGCAGCAACGCCAGCATTTTTTTTAAATTTACCCGTTTTGGCCGATCCCGTGGGAATTTCGAGAAATCCCTTCTTAGTGCACCCCTACGGTCCCAAAGAAACATACATGCCAAATTTCAGCTTCCTGCGCCCAATAGTTTCGGTTGTAGCGCGTCTGGCAGTCAGTAAGTAACGCAAGGATTTTATATATTAAGATGAGAGGATATGGGCTATTATACCACACTAGCCAGACGGGTTGGCATATGCTTTAATGTTCCAGTTTTCCATCTCCGTCCAAAGATATTATTTGATTTGTGTCTTGTCTTCTACGTAAAGACACATAGCAAATTTTTTTTTCTCCTTTATTTATTTTTTATCTTGAGCTTAAGTTCAGAGACAAATATATACTTTAATTTAACTGCTGCAATATCAATTTCAATGATGAGTCAAAGCATAACTTTTAAACGGGATTTATTTTTTGATTCTCAAATTTATTTATAATAATTGAATTTAGTTTTAGACATTGTTATATTAATTTCACATTTAGAGTTGTACTTGGATGATAATGGCAAACAACATTAGTGTCAATTGCCAATTAACCAATTAACAAAAAATATTTATAAACTCATATTACATTTTAAATCAAACACTAGAAAATGTAAAAAACCAAACTACTTCAAAGTAGCAACCCTAACCAATCGAATGGGCAACTGTGGACAATTTATATTGCAATAATCCGGTCGGACATTACAGCGGCGGCAGAGTCGTGCAAACGCCGATATTATCGGGAGGTAAAAAGCGTTGCTAGTTTGAGGACAAAAAACGAGCACTCATTTATCGGCCAGTCGGCACTTGGAGACAGGCCATCTCGATGCCCACCCTCGCAACACTGCTATACATTATACCACACCGCTTTAGGGCTTACGGACTCGATTATGTTTCCTTGTTTAGGGGACTCTAATGAGTTCTTTTTAAGTGTAAAAATTAAACGGTGACGTTTAAGGAAGTTCTGGCTTGAAAGAGTAAACTAAGAAAGACTTGTAAAGATAATGAACTTTTCAGAGTTGGTTGGGATTTTAACAGTATTTTGAAGTATTATGGAAGTATCTAATGTGCTGAATATGATGCTTATTAAAAAGAGGAACCTAACAGACGGCTTAAATTACGCTCATTACTTTTCGTCTCAAACTGGCTAGAATATAAAGTGATCTTTATTATTTGGTTACTAGACGACGCCAGCAGCTACGCCTGCAATTTTTTTAAATTTACCCGTTTTGGCCGATTTCGTGAGAATTTCGGGAAATCCCTTCTTAGTGTATCCCTACGGTCCCCAAGGAACACACATGCCAAATTTCAGCTTCCTGCGCTCAATAGTTTTGGCTGTAGCGTGTCTGTCAGTCAGTCAGTAACGCTACTATGTCTCTATGATTCTGATTTTAGTTTAGTTATAAATCGTTATACATTAAAATTACTTCGGTTGCATCCGTTTATTTCAAGACATAATTATTATATTCAGTGACATGATCATCTCACGCTCTGTCTAGATTCTTCCCTGCGACTAAAACCTTCTGTAATCATATTCACTTAACATCGTGTTCCTAATACTTAAAATATTGGTAGATTATAAACAAGCATTAAACCGCAACCTTATTTAATTTTTGAGCGCTTCAAAACGTTTGTTGCTTCTTAATTTCGCGAACGCCATCCAAATCGCGAAACACATACGTCCGCTGTGTCAGAGTCGTCAGGGAATACAAATTCTTATTTATCCATCAACTCATATTTGTCATGCGAATACGTAATCGTCGCAAACGGTTGCATTGTGATGTAATTGAAAAATCGCTACTACGAACTACCATCGCCCGGCCGATCCATTATTCAGATGACAATCACGTGAATTTCCGAAAAACGAAGCGAAAAACGTTCCACTGTTGTTTCACGACGATGTGACATATAAAAAATTCAGCGACTTAATCGCAACGGCGACCAAACAAACGTGAATTCGATGAATTGATAAAGTAAACGATCGACAAATAGCTGGACAATTTGTAGAGCTCGTTTGCGAAAACAATCGCCAACTTTAATTTCGACGACAAATGTTTTCCGGATTTAAAAAGAAACCAATTTACATCAATTAATCGCGTGCACTCGTATTCTTTGCAATCAGAAGGCTGATTCTCGTATTTTAACAGACACTGTTGTATTTTGAACGAAATGCAATTTGATTTTGAATGACCTTCTTGACACACAGAGATCGACGTTGACAAATAATAATTTGACACCTTGTTTCTTGTTTCACAATTCAAGTGTCAGTTAATTTACGGGAATACTATTTATGACACCGAGAATAGATCGAACTGTGTTATAAACAAATATTTATAAATTACTAGAATTGGCCTTCGTGTGGGTATAGTTCAGCAACACGTTGGTATGTACGTGGACACTAGCAACACATTGCAAATATTTGTTCATCAAGAAAACTACTTAATTGGTACCATCGCAAAGTTCACTCTTGTGTGCTAGAACTACGGTTTCGAGTTCTTCACAATTGTGTAGATACATAACCAATACCCATAGGGTACTTCGTCGTTTGACACCACGAGTAGAATACACCACGGTGTCAATCGCACAACAACGTTTTTTGAATTGGCTGTTTGGGCCCCTGGTCTCAATCGACGAATGTCTTGTTTGCCTTCGTCGATATACACCATGATGTGAAACAGTAAAGGACTCTTTATGGCATCGTTGGTTCGGTAATTTTACTGACATTTTATTATTACTTAACAGTCATGTACAAAAGTGCTTACACAAATTTTACTTTTAGACTGTGCTTGGGAGGAAACACTGTTTAATCCTTACAATAATTTTAGGAAAAGAATATATTTAGATGAAGTTCCACTTCTGCCGCAGCTTGTGGCGTAAAGCCAAGCAACTTGGGGTATCAAAATCTAAACTGGGCAGGATTCATGTAAAATTATGTACAGCTTTGTGACATTTGCCGTTGAATTTATTAGATGACGGCTGGCTGTAGGTGATGGGAGAAAGCCAAGATACCGCTGCAGTGAGTGCAAAATTTAATGATTATTTTGTCCAAACATGGCTCCAACTCCCTGTTCTCTCTAAAATTTGGAACACTTTTAATGAAACGCAGGGTTGACATGATTTAAATCATTATTTTGATTTAAATCAGTGATTTAAACCGCGATTAAAATAAAGTGATTATTTTATAAAAATCAATGATTTAAATCAATACTTTTTTACTGTGACCATTAACCCTACTGCCACTACTGATTGGTGGGTAGCAATACAGCATATGAAAACATGTATAACTGAAGAAGAATTGGATGTAATCAAGCAACTGCTATGTACAGTTGCTTCTTCCACTGGGGTCGATATAATATTTTCGGTATATAATTTAGTGCACAGCAAAATAAGAAATAGATTAGGCACCAAGTAGACACCAATATTAGTCTTCCTTTGAAAAAACTAACCTCCTAATAAACTACTCTATTTTCCTTCCTTGTGGATTAAAATGACTGTTTTTAAAAAAGTGTTTTGTATTTTATGTGTTATACTTAATTAAAAAAGAAATATATAAATTATATTGTGTTATATAAATTATATTGTTATTTAATTAATAACTGACTTCCACATTAAAAAAAGAACAGAATGTAAAAAAACAAAAACAACGATTTAAATCAAATTAATCCGATTTAAATCAAATAAATCCGAATTATTTGATTTTTTAAAAGAATCATGATTCTTATCAATCCCCAATAAAAGTCATAGAACTAACAATATAGTAACAATATAGTGAACTAACAACGTAGTGTAGGTCGAGTCATGGAATGGAAATATAAAAAAAAATAATTCCATCAAAACCAAATATTGACCAGTTTCTTAATGGAATAGAAAAAGACGCCAAATTTTATTACAATAAAATTGATCAACCGTGGCAAATTCAAATTTCAAAAAGAAAACAAGAGAGCATACAAATCAATTATAGAATTAATAATATCGTACAGGAATTATTGACTGACCAAAATAAGTATTGGCCATTTCTTGGAAAAAATAAGATGAAAATGAAAATTTTACTATTTCCAATTTTCATCTTAATTTTTCCAAGTAAAAAAGTACCAAAAATATACAAAAAAATATTTACAATTCAGCCTGTGATGACTTTTTCATATGTTCATGAAAACGTTAGTTTACAGCGCTGTAAACTGTGTACTTGTGATCTTTAATTTTTAGTTATAAGGAGAAGGATATTTACCCTAAAACTATGATTATTTATTGTTAATTCTGTAAGATGATTTATATACATGATTTTTACAACATAATTAGGTATAACTAAAAATTGAGCGAGATTGAGTGATTTTCATTGTTCATTCAACCTTTTTATATTTACTTTACGATTATAAGTATAGATGCTTTTTTTTAGTTTGTAATTAGTAAAAAGGTAATCTACCCTCAGTCTATGTTTTTTATTGTTTTTTTTTATATTTTGTATATTAAAATTAAGATGACTAATATATGTATACAATTTTAGTACATCATTAGTTATTAGTAACAGGGTAATCTACCACCAATCTTTGATTTCTTTCATTATAATGCCTTTTTATACTGATATGTAAACACTCGTACTTGTGATTTACGTAATTATCTTGTTATTATTTGGATTTTACTTTATTTACGCTATATTATATTATTTGAAATTATTGATGTAATCTATAGTTACCAAGATCCCATTAAACATTGTTGATTGATTGTAATTGTTTGTTTCAATAACCGTTTTCTACCCGTCAGTACACAAATCGCACTATTCTTTCAAATTTTTAATAGTGGTCCGAATCAACGAAGTCAGAAAGAGTCTTCGCTGTTATGCACCACGGTGTCAAACGACGAAATCAAAAAAGACATTCGGCGTTATACACCACGATACATAATTAATATGAAAATGGTCTCAAACAGCCAATTCAAAAAACGTCTTTATGCAATTGACACCATGGTGTACTTTACTCGTGGTGTCTAACGACGAAATACCCAATAAAACATACTTGCTTCCACAGACAATTGTGATGAATTGTGATATTGAAGTTTCGAGCAATGCAGTCCGGCTTATTGTAAGTGAACTTGTCTAAAACAGTCTGGTAGTGGTAACGATTTGTTATATGCCTACGACCATTTAAGAAAAATATGTTGGTTGATACTTTGGATAGAATGTAATATTACTAAAATTTGTCAACGTCCGTTAATTTCATTTAATGATGCACTCAAATTAATTTTGCTATTTGTTCACATATAAATATTTATCTAAGAGAAGTGTTAGATATCGCGTCATCTTCGCGTACTTACCTCAAATATAAGTTACCTCATATACCCACACGATTCGATATTGAGTAATTATCTGATAGAGACCTGTAAAATTAGTATTGATAACACATACAGTATTACTTACAATACTGTATGTGTTATCAATACTAATTTTACGTAAATAAACTAAGCTACTTAAGAACAAAAACAAGGTACAAAAACACAGGGCTCCTTCATTGCTAAGGTTCAACTGCATAACATCAGATAACCTCGTATCAATTAGGCATATTTACAATAGAATCCCGGCAAGTTATTTTTCTCTGGGAGCAGCATATGCGGGTGGGAAATGCACCCGCAGCCGACGTCGTGGGGGAGAAATGGCTGACTCATCAAAACAATAAACAAAGTATCGACGCCCTATTTTATTATATTATTATGCACGCCGCCCTATGATTTAACGCTGCATAGTTCGCCGCACGTTGACAGCCGTGGAGGCTGTGTTTACTATGTTTTTTTTTATTGATTTAGGAATCACAACACATGCATACGTCACATAAACAAGTAAATCTTTCCTACGGTTAGAGTTAGCCCACGAATTTCGTCCGACATCTGTTGAGTTTAGAAAATAACTAAATACGTACAAACTTTTGAGCCATTTTTGAGAATTCTTCGAAGTCTAAATTATTTATTCATACTTACAGTCACCATTACATAAATTTTATTTTTATATGTTTAAATATGCAAGCGTGGTTTAATATTGGTGGTAAAAAACGACCATCCTACTTACGAAGAAACCCACAAGATTATCAATCAAGTAGCATTTCCCGGTACAAATTTATCACGAGGTTCTTATTTTGACGCCGGATAACACAATATCCACCGGATATCCGGAGGGGAGGTTCAACATCATATTTTTATCATCATTATGTCAAGAAAAATTAAGCGTTGTCTTAGTGTGGAATATAATGAGGCAGCGACTATGGGATAATTTTTGGTAAAAGCATCTTTATTAAAGTTAACAAGAATAATGTTTAATGACTGAAAAATATCCTGAGCCAAAGTATATAAAATCAGCCTTTAACAGTCGACTGCTGGACTAGGCCTCTCCTTTGAAAGCAGGAATGGCCTACTATACCACGCTGGCCAAACGGTTTGGTATAGGGTTTGTATAAAGTTTTCCGTCTCTTACAGTGCTGTTCTCATGGGATGATATGGGGTGGTGACATTCCGTATTCTTAATCCGCCACCACCCAGACATTAATGTAGTGAGCCAAAGTACAACAAAATATTTAAATCTGCGTATCATTCAATACAATCACTATGGAGATATTGAATTTCTACTTTTCTTAATTTTGATGCTGCTACAAATTCGTTCTACGATGGAGTGGAGTGTTGTAAAAAATACCTCCTATTTGCATTATTAAGTAATTTGATTGATAAATATTAACAACCTTATCCTCCTAGAGTTTTCCCAATTACATCCCGGGATCCGCTTACTAGTCTAACCGGTTTGAACTGAATATTAGCTTTCCAAGGAGCGACTGGCATCTGACTACATATGCCATCTGACAACTATCCATCCCAAACGGATAGCAATATTCCATGGTTTAGACTAGTGTCAGTTTATTCAGGCAATTTATTGTATACATAGATTTGACAACACACGTTGAATTTCAAACAAACGTTCTTTGTTACCTACAATTTTAAGAGTAAATAAAAGACAATCGCAGTAATTAGCAATTTTACACGCACATCTTCGAAAAGTCAATGGTGCGCGCCATGGACTCGAAACCGCTTTTAAGCAGTCTCTTAGTGTCTCCACTAAGGTATCGCTGTTTATATCTCCATTGAGCCATCGAATGAGATTTAAATAATCACAAACATCTTTTTTATGGCAAAAAAAAACAGAAAAATTAAAACTTAATTAAACAATAAAAGCAAAATTTTATTAAACGAGAATAGTACCGATGGCATAGGGACGGGTACATCCTCGTTATTCCAACGTCTCTTCTGCGATCCGATAATGTTTTTAACAGGGAGTGCATATTATTAGCTGATTAATGATTGCAATGTTCTCTAGTTTAAAGTTAAGGAAAAACAAATTTAATACGTGTTTACCTCAGAAACGTTATCAAATTTATGCAACATATTTATGTTTTAATGATGAGTCGTATGTCAAATTGTTATAATAATATGTTTTATTACTTGGATTGGTTATGGATAAAATTTAAAAATTAACACTATAATAAAGAACTTGATAAAAACAAAATATTTAAATGGTGTCATGAAAGTCTCTACATCACCGTCTATTGGGAGCGTGTCCAGAAGACTGGCATTGGCACACTGTGGCAGCATTGCACGCAATGCTATTTTTTGTGCTAGATACACACCAGCCTTCTATTTACGCCAGGCGTCGACCAGGGTCTTCACAAGCTCTTTTTTCACGCACTTGCAACCCATGAACCGAACGTTCCGACTCCAAGCGCCTCAAATACATAATCCGCTGCTAAGTTTAGGTATTTGTTCCGTTTGAGGGTCTCCGTTATGGCAGCTGCAGCGCCCACACAATCCGATGTGCTAGATAGATGAGATGGCGCGAGGGTATCGACACACTTTGCATTCCACACCAAAGGCTTACCCAACTTCCAAGGCAGTAAAGGCAGTCCATCTGCTCTTTTATCATTGTTGCTTGCCTAGCCCTGACGTTCAAATTGGGGAGCACCACCGGTGACAAGAGCCCGACGGAGAATATCATTGAGGTTGCTGTGGTGTGAACCGTGTGAAACCCACTCCTGCTGCATGACAGCAATGGTGACAAAAGCTGTCACAGATAGTCTTCCCACATAGACAATAGTATGGAAAACAAATGCTGCACCTAATTGGAGGCAAGAAGGGATGCATAATATATTTTGTTTTAAATTTCCTGCATACAGTGTGGTTATATACCACTATAGGCAAACTAAAAGCCTATTCTCACCTATGAAGGCCTATTTTCTCCCAAGCTATGGAAGGCATTATTGCTGTGCAAACAGTAAGAGTTGAAATTGGTAACCGAAATTATTTCCTGTCTGAATCTACTCAAGGTAGTTATTTTTCGAAATGGGCTAAATAAAGTTATTTTCTGTTGAAACATTAAAATTGTGACATAAAAAAGATTACATAAAAAAGTGATATTGTATAATTATGTACGTTAGTTATTATATCGATGTAAATTATGATGATGATTGTTTTGGTAAATATTTACTACATACAAGCACCCATGATTGTCTGTTATTTACTCTTCAAAATGAAGGTAACAATAAGTTTAACGTTTGTGTGAAATTCAACGTGTGTTGTCAAATCTATGTATACAATAAATTGTATATAGCGTGTTAATGACCAAAAGCCAAAAGATTTCGAGAAAATGTCGTCGCGCGCAGCAAAAAATGTTGATGCGAACGCCGCCGGGTCTTTTTCTAGATAAGTTGATCCAGTTAACTTCTAGTTTATAATTGCGACTCAGTACCATCAAATATACTAATCATATTTAAGATTTATGCCGTAGAATATCGCTATCTTTTTAGATTGCAGAGGTCGGATGGTAGTTTTTTGTTTTTCGTGTGAGTGTGTGGCCAACTCTAGTGTCGGAGTTTTCAGACCGCCTGAAGGCCTCAGACATGGCCTAACGATCCTTTTCCTTACACACAGTTACAAGAACCGGGACCGACAGCTTTACGTGCCCTCTGAACACGGTAGCACTCACATGTAAATGCCACACTCGGTCACCCATCCAAGTGGCGACCTGTGCAAGCGTTGCTTAACTTTGTCGATCTGTTACGAATGGCAAGTCAAGTCTCGCTATGAGCGTTACGTAGATGGCCTAACCTTAATCTTAACCTAAATAACCTTAATCTTAACCTAAATAATATGTGGTAAAATAAATGTCAGTTGCCGCAATTGAGGAAACTGACAGCATAACATTTTTAGGCATTTCGTTGGATAGATTCTGTAGTTGGAAGCATCACATAAATGGCGTATGCGGTAGACTTAGCAGATTTGCATACGCTTTGAGGAAGCTTTGGATTGTGGCAGATGAAAAGACGGCTGTCATGGCATACAGAGGCTATGTTGAGTCATTACTTAGATATGGGGTAATAATATGGGGTAATTCTACACATATAGATAGTGCATTAATTGTCCAAAAAATGTATTAGAGCAGTATGTTGCGTCGGTCCAATTGATTCTTGTCGACCTTTATTTAAAAAACTTAATTTATTGACCTTGACCTGCATTTATGTTTTTGAAGTGTCTGTATTTGTAAGAAATCAAAATTACTTTTTTAAATTCAAAGGTGACAGTTACACGAAATATAAACCCAGAGATCCTACAAAAATAGTGATCCCATATTGTAGAACTGCTATTAATAAAAGAAATGTTTATCATATGTGTATCTATATTTATCAATATTCAATAAATTGCCCAAAAATATAAGGGAATTACCATTCAAACATTTTAAAATTCAATCACGCAAATGGTTAGTAGATAGGTGTTTTTATAGATTGGATGAATTTATGCAGTATACTGTAAAATTATTAAATATTATTATGTTTTAATATTAAATTTTAACGGTAGTAGAGCCTTGCTGATTTCAGCATGAATGGGCCGGCTCGACCGGGGAAGTACTACCCTCTCACAGAAAATCGACGTAAAGTAACAGTATCTAAACTGTTGCGTTTCGTTCGGTGAGTGAGAGTGCCGGAGGCCCTATCCCCCATACCTTCTCCCGTATTCCACTCCTCATCCTATCCCTTTTCCCAACCCCAAGGAGCGGCAACGCACTTGTGACTCCTGTGGTGTTGCTTGTGTCCATGGGCGGCGGTAATTGCTTACCATCAGGCAATCCATCTGCTCGTTTGCCGCCTATTACTATAAAAACAATAAAAAAATTGGTGATATTCATACAATGTTAATTATTATGATATCTAATGCTCAAACATGTGACATGTTATTAATTTATTATATAATATTTATTGGTAGTTGGGACTTAATTTGAAATTTTATTTCCGTTTTCGATTGTTTTTATTTATATACATTTGCATGCTTAATGTGGGTAGAATATGATATCGATCCTAAACCGCCTATCTAATACCTGTTACTACCTGTATTCTATGCAAATAAATTTCATTTCATTTCGTAAAATTATCAGTCTAATCTGCAGGCCGATTCAGAATGTCACGACAAGTAATCGTACGATATGTTAAATTATTGTCCTCGTCTTTTAGCCGCCTATCAGAGATATTTTGAACAAATATTCATTTAATTCGATTTATTTATTAATTTACTTCATACTGAATGCATAAAATTGATAGGAAATGCGATAGTTTTGACAAAAAATGAGGTAGCCCGTTCGACAATTAACGGAATCAAATGTCAAATGAGATATCTAAAGATTCTGAATCGTCCCCCTGGTTAGACTAGAAAGCGAACAGTGTCATAGATACAACCAAGATAACGCTAGAACGATGAGGAACTGCTTGTCAAGAATTCAAATCTAGCCTAAGATGACATAGCTTTTAGAAAATATAAACAATCTGTCATTCCTCAAAGCTATTTGTCCAGATGACATGAAAAATTAAGGCAAATCTATGTTATTTATATTAAAAAAACCGTCATTTCAGAACTGTGACGAATATAGTACCAAGTCCGTCATTTGCCGGCCGACGGTGCCAAAACATGATGTTATCTGACGCATGTTTATATACGTATTTTGATATACAATCTAACACAACCTACACACCACCTAATAATCTTATTTCATTTGAATATTTGAAGTATTCAGCGAATATTAAAAAAATCTCTTTCTTTTAAAACGAATAAAAAAATTAAATTGTAGAGCTATTTATCTGCACTATATTACCAATGAAAAATATAAATATTGTGTTATACGTGGTTTATACCTAGCAAAATATAGTTTTAATGTGTGATGTATGTGGATACTAAGGCGTCGGAATGTGACGACCCTCTACTGGATCCACCAGTGCAGTCAGTCAACCAGAAGATGGCGGTCAAACCATCCAAAGTAAGGCGGAAGTAAATGGCAAGATACTAGACGGGCAGCGGCGTCTAGTATCAAAGACTTCCGCCATTGCGATCGCCAATACGTCTGCCAAGCGTGGCGATTACGGCAGCAAAATCCCCCCAAAAAAGAACCACACACCTAAAAAAAGGCCCCCGGCGGCCCCGCTATTCCTGGCTCAGGTAGCGGCCATGGAAATGGCGAGGCAGGGGTCGAGAAGAATCGCCGGCAGTGCGCGCACACTGCGGGCCGACGAGAAGATTGTCGAGCTTTAAGAGGAACTAAGCAAGTTACGATAGGATATTAGGTAGTGTCGGGTTCATCGTCCACAAATCTCTCGTGAACAGCGTGGTAAATATATCGAGTGTGTCGAGCAGGGTAGCGTACCAGATACTCAGAGTATAAATGATATTCTTTGAAGGTCATACAGGTCTACGCTCTGACCTCGACGCACCCCGATGAGGAGGTAGAAGCTATGTATGAGGACATATCTCGGGCTATACATGGCTTCAAAACACATTACACCGTTGTCATGGGAGAACGCGAAACTAGGCAAACGAAGCGGTGATGAGCTGAGAGTTCCGATGTCCATATCCAAATTGTCCAATTTGGATATGGACATCGGAACTCGCGAGGTCCACTTGTTGGCTAGCTTCATGGAGAAGAAAGGACTCTTCATGATGAAATCGTTCTTCAAAAAGCGCGAATGCCGCAAGAGGACCTGGATAAGTCCAGACGGTGTTACAAAAAACGAGATCGACTTCATCATGTCGACGAAGGGGCAAATATTCAATGATGTCTCCGTGATCAATTCGTTTAAAGCGGGCAGCGATCACCGAATGGTAAGAGGTACATTGAGTATTAGTCCTAGCCTCGAAAGGTCGAGATTGATGAAGTCCACGCTCCGATCAGCACCAGTTCAAACCCAAAACCCCGAGACCTTTCAGCTTGAGCTGCGAAATCGCTTCGAAAGCCTGGGAGAGTGCGTAGATGTGGACGACTTCAGTGACAGATTCGTGGATGCTGTCCATACAAGGGGCTTGAAGTTCTAAAGGCCACAACGAAGAAAAGAGCCAATAAAATCTCGGGTCCCACCGTCGAGCTCATAGAGGAAAGGTAAAAAATACCGGCGTCTCAACAGGCAGATCTCTAAGTCTCTGACTCGCGATCTCCGCCAATACAACACTAAGTGTGTTTGAGAGGCCATCGAGCAGAATAAGGGTTCCAAAGTGTTCCAAAGAGATGTGCCTATCGGGCAGAGTCAACTGACAAAGCTGAAGACGGAGGATGGCAGAATTATGTCGTTGAAACCTCAGCTCCTAGAGGAGATCGAACGGTTCTATGGACAGCTATACACGGCTACATGAACACCTTTTACTACTCCAGCCACTGACCCTAGAGCTGGATTGACCCGACACTATACCGAAGATATCCCGGACGTCAGCATGCACGAGATTAATGTAACCCTAGAACAACTAAAAAACAACAAAGCACCGAGTGATGACGGAATAAATAAAGAGCTTCTGAAAGCTGGTGGTGCACCTGCCGTGGAAATGCTTCGGAAGTTATTCACTTCCGTCAGTTTCGAGGGCAAAACGCCACAGGCATTGCACAGAAGTGTGGTAGT
Organism: Euclidia mi; assembly: GCA_944739405.2. Lineage (NCBI taxonomy): Eukaryota > Metazoa > Arthropoda > Insecta > Lepidoptera > Erebidae > Euclidia > Euclidia mi. The sequence goes on along the minus strand of OX123183.2, from coordinate 97,534,433 downwards.
GCTTTTCTTCAAAAAGGGCGATAAAACACTTTTGAAGAACTACAAACCCATCTCACTTCTAAGTCTCGTCTATAAGTTGTTTTCTAGGGTCATCACGTATCGTCTCAAGAGCAAGCTAGGTGACTTCCAGCCTTCCGAACAAGCCGGATTCCGTAAAGAATCCCCACACACACAGACCATAGGATGCTATTATTGCTGTTTTGTTATGGGGACGGTCTAACAGAACTAGTATGGTGACTCCTCGCGCATGGTGTGAATACTCAGCCATGGGCGTCGCCAATGGGAGGCAGAAGGGGCATAAACCAAGAGATTAGAAAATACCCTACAATTTATTATTTTCTCAATACTTTTCTCATTTTTCACATCACATTGAGACCGCTAGGACCTAGACCCTAGGCAATCGGATGACGACGCCGTTGCATTCAGCAATCAAGTATAATAAGTATATCTCTTTTGTTTACACGGAATATCTATCTACATAGTTGTACGTTTCTTGAGCGAGAAAATAGTTGATAGTCGTTTCATCGCTTGCGATGAGACATCACAAAGTGTCCAATCAAATCCATCTAGTAGTATTGTCTCTGTTTCAGGGCGCCCGTTCAATATATGACAAGAAACACCAGTATGTCGAGCTTCATCATGTCAAACAAGTTGGCATGTAGAAGCTCGACATACTGTGACGGTGTGGCGTGGTTGACGAAATTAGGTTAAGGGTTTACACCCAATTTCGTCAACCACGCCACCGTCGCCGTGAGAATTCCAGAATTTCCCTTCTAAGTGCACGCCTACGGTCCCCGAGGACCATACGAGTACATGCCAATTTCAGCTTCTTGTGCCCAATAGTTGTTAGTTAATCAGTATCGCAAGAATTTTATGTATACAGATATGGTAACTCTCAAACATAGGACTAGTTAGAAATACTGTAAACTCTGTAACCCGTTGGAATATCGTTTGGTTTCGGTAACAATACGCAGACGTAATAACTCAATGTTCGGCAAAGGCTCTAAACAATAATTTGACAGAAATTTCAGGGTCTATGATCGTATGCCGTCTACTGGTTTTGTGTGCCCAGATTTAGTCCATCCAAATCTCCCATCCGATGACTTACCTGTATCACCTCTTTGCCATGAAGTGAACCGTAAGGATATGCACAATTTAGATGAAAAGGAAAATCAATTTGGTCGGCGGGGCCGATAATTAAGGTATTCGAATTTTAAGATAGTCCATGACAGCCAGACCTACAGTTTCCACGGCCATTGAATTATCTTTCTTTAGAACTGCCATTTCAACTAATGCTTTCTATATTTTAGACAAAAGTTTTATTTCTACTAGATTTATTATGGTTCACAATAATTTCTTCTTTTTTGAGTTTTTTTATCATTATTTGTTTTATTTGAATAATTTTCACAATAACATTACAGATTATTAATTAAATTAAATAAAATTTAAGTTAAAATATGCCTATAGATAGGTAAATCCCATTTAACTAATATTTTATACATGTCCTGGTATTTGCATGGGATTTAAGACAATGCAGTCTATACGTAGTTTTTTCATCTATGCTATGAATATTACTGCGATTTAAATTATAGTTTATAGAATTGCTACCCAAGAGTTTATAATAAATATTACCATTTATCTGAGTGGCATCTAGCTATTTTGTGATCGAAACTTGTTTTAAAGTGTTGTTGTATTTTCTTCGAAAGGAAAACCACTCGCTTAATTTGAATTGAATCAGTTGCAATTCATACCCTAGAAATCTATCCTCTTGTCTTAATCTGATAGAGAAGGTACAAGTGTAAAATATGTACATTCACCATAGAAAATAAGTATGTTATAGCTGCGTGTAGAAGTTGGACATCCACAGAAATTAAGGTAAGTTTTCGTAGAGCCTACTATAAGTGACGGTTTTGGCTGGTCTTTTGATGACAGAGTAAGGTATTATTTTTTTAGTTTCACGAACGTCTTATGTCATATCATTGCGTTACCTCAATAATTATATCAAATTTCACCCAATGTTTTTACTACATTGGAGAGTATGCTGCGGTTCCCCACAGATACATCTCGCTTGAAGTTCGTTTTTCAGTTCTAAGCTCTTAAGAAACGTAGCATGATATTATATAGCCAGTTGATTGTGTAATAAGTAATAACACACTACTCAGGAAGATTATAACGTAAGTGGCCTTATTAATAATTAGGGTTAACAATCGCAAAACTATACTGCAAATCCTATTAGCAGTGCATGAAATCAACGCCACCGAAACAAGCTAAGAAACTCTTCAGCTTTATAATTTTGGTATATCCCACTTGCACATAAATATTTAAATTGAATTAGCTACTTTAAACATGTTTAACAGATGTCAAACATTCATCTACATATGAGAACTATGACAAACTAGAGGACGCCAGCAGCTACGCAAGCAGCTACGCCAGCATTTTTTTTAAATTTACCCCTTTTGGCCGATCCCGTGGGAATTTCGTGAAATCCCTTCTTAGTGCGCCCCTACGGTCCCCAAGGAACATACATGCCAAATTTCAGCTTCCTGCGCCCAATAGTTTCGGCTGTAGCGTGTCTGTCAGTCAGTCAGTAACGCAAGGATTTTATATATTAAGATTAAGATTGGTTTGCAAGTAAGCCTCAATCAAAACATTTAATATTACGATCATTGGGTAACCAAAGTGTGCATTTTTAAACTACATACTTGATACGCAATCCTATCATCTCCTCCACAGGAACATGAAATCTCCAACATACTTGTGATCACAAACGTTCAAATTGGAGACTGTAATATTCATCCCATCTACATATCCAAATCTCTCCTAGGTATTTAATCAATCGTCTAGAAAGTTGGCGCGATCGATATCCCAATCGCCATATCGTATAAACCGACTGGAACAGACGTCGCAATTTTTAGCACATTTCCTTCGTTCTCCAACTGTATTTCGAAATTAGTAGCATTATAAAGGACATTGTCTCGGATGAAAGAGTATGGAGTTTCACGTAGAAGTATGGAGGCGGTAGGCGTGGTGTAATACGACCACGCCCCTCAATGGGCGTGTCTGGATAGACATTAAATTCATTACTTGTATATATTGTAAGAAAATGTTAAACATGCAGTACAGTCAGGTAATTTTATCGACAAAGTAGGGATGTGGTATTTTAGTTCGATGTTAACTAAACAAAGTTTCTTGCAAGCATTATTTTTATTATACACATTATTTTCATGAACGTTTGATATTGTTATTGTCTCTGGCTATATTAACAGGTAAATCACATTTTTTTTATATCCATCTTCTATAAGTTTCATATTGGCTCAGACCCTATCAAAGCATGAGTATGTTTTAAGGTATTTTTTATGGCATTAAGGTGGCAAATAAGCTGACGCCACAGCATGAGAATGTTTTAAGGTCTTTTTTATGCCATTAAGGTGGCAAAGGTGTTAAATTTCCTAATGCCCAGTAATTTCACTAACCACAGTATCATTCTAACCAACACATAGAACTGCATATTCTAATGTGTGTGTTTAATGTTATAACTTAATATAAATCTATTGAAAGGCTTGTGTTAGTTAAATTGCCTAGTTTTGCCAATACTCCATGTAGTGTCGTCGTTATAATAATACCGTGAACGCCGAAACATTGATTTACTATGAAGATCAATTTTTCAATTTTATTTTTTTTATATAAGTATAAGTATAAATACAGACTCAATATAATACAAGCAACACCATCTAGTCCCAAACTAAGCAGAGCTTGTACTATGGGTACTAGACAATGGATTGACATACATATTTTTAATTATGATATATATCTTACAGAATAAACGTACATACAATATACAATTTTTGTTAGTAAGTATACTTATGAACTATGTTAAAAAAACTTGCACGATGATGCTGTGCGTTCGTGTGGCACTTGTCCGCGGAAGCGACGGAACACCACACCGTTCGGCCAAAAGTCCTCCTTCATGACGACATGTAGATAGCAGGTCGGAATCCGCACCACAAACGCCTTGAAGTTGACATTACGGCGCGACTCCAGCAACTGCACTCTCGGCATGTACTTGTAGTCCTGTGTGTCCATATGATGATGATAGATGTACTGTGTGTCCATATCCATATCAATAATAATCGTCATGCATGTTTGTTTCATACGGAAATAAAATAAATGCTCGCAGTCGCTTACTTTGTCCGTGTGGTGACGGATTAAGAATACGGAATATCACCACCCCATATCATCCCATGGGTGTCGTAAGAGCCGACACAGGGAGCATATTATTATTGCAGAGAACAGCACTGTAAGAGAAGGAAAACTTGATACAAACCCTATACCAACCTGTTTGGCCAGCGTGGTATAGTAGGCCAATTCTTCCTTTCACAGGAGAGGCCTAGTCGAGCAGTGGACTGCTAAAATGCTGATGATGATGAGTCGCCTACTTTGAGTTTACCACAGAGACAATCATCATTTCTGAATAGAAACTATTAAACACAGGTATTTTAATTTAATACTGAATATACTCACCATTATGGCCGCCACACGCTTAAATTTCTTATTGCTACAATCATTATTTTAAAATGTATCAAAGTCTTCTTAAATCTTATTGTCAGACTTTACGTGTTCATTACACGATGTTTATACATGCTAGTATTAATATTCACTATAGACTAGTTTATTACGGTATATGTTTTTCTAATAAGGTAAAATATCCATTTAACAAGAATACAAAATTGAAGAATTAAAAGTGCTACGGTGATGTCGCTACGACAAAGGTTACGTGTCGATCCTGACGTGCTACGCAAAGGCGGAGCTTTCAAAGCGACGTTACACGAAGTTTTCCGAACACCTACGACGATGGACAACGATGTAGTAAGAACCAGTTACAACTGATCCTTACACATCCTTACTTAAGAGGCTGTGAGGCCGTGATTGTTTAGCAATGAGAGGGGCAGGGGAGGTCAATGTTTGCTGGTGGGTGTGTAGGCGAAAATTCATGAAAAACGGGGGTTGAGAAAAGGGATTCGTCAGGACATTGTTACGTAACGGCAGTCGTGCGACGGCAGCGCGCGTGTTGACACGTCCCTGCGCTCGTGGTGGACGGAAAACATAAACAACAACAACGTGTTTATTGACGTAAACAACCTCGAACTTGCTGAAGGACTTTGCTGCACTTATAGTTTTTGAGGTAAGTTTATCTTAAGTTGTGTTGTGATGTTCACGGACTGAGAGGGAACTAACGTACCGCTCTTCTTTGTTGTTTAGATTTTAATAATTTAATTTTATAGTGGCAGCAGACCTTAAAAATTTCCATATGTCGGTTTCCCATCAGCAAAGGTCTATATCAATCAATAATTTATAAGAAAGATGTATAAAGGAATTTCACTTTTAACAAATACGGATCTATAGATTTTCCAACAATTCTCTTATGGCACGACATTTCTTGGGAACTGAGCCTATATTTTATTAATAATTTAATGATGATGTTCATTCTACTTCTCGAAAGGTCTTTGGCTCTAGGAAAATTTACATTCCTACTTTACATGTCTACATTAAAATATGACGAAAATTTTGTAAAACTAGAACTGTCTATCGAATTGAATATGAAAAATATTCTAAGCCTTTCACTTAAAGATACACACCAGATTTTTTTTGTCTTAGACATATTTATTTATTTTTATCGAAAAGTGAAGTGAAATTCGTAGTTAAATGGATATTGATAAAGTGAATCATAAGATACGGTTTGCGCTATTTATTTCTATGCATACACTAGACTTAGTCTCGCTCAAATCACGTGAATTATACACCTAAACCTTTCTCAGGCATCACACTACATATTAGTGAAACCGTACAACAATCCGTAGTTCTTGAGTTTATTGCATTTGTTCATTTAGCCAAACAAGTCGTGGCGGGGACTGCATTTATAAAATCGAATTATGTAGATTTTCTATTCATTTCATTTTTTTTTTCTTTTTCCGTTTTGTTTATTTTGTAGATACATATTAAGTTAAGTTTAATTAAATATCTTCCAAATAAACATAAACAAAATTTTCAATATTTACCTAAAATAAACGGCTTTTTTGTAAATACATAAATATTATATTATACATAGAATCACCCACCCAAATGAACAATTAATTTCATTATTAAAGCACAATGCAAAGTTTACCTTGTTACAAAGTTTAATTATAAACAACTGAAGTAAACTGTCAAAAATAGGTTTATTTATTTGATTTTCAAATATTATTTCTGTTTTTCACGTTGCAATAATTAATATATTTCTGACCACTGCTGCTGAAGGTAACCTAAGCTTTGGAAAAGGTGTGCATGTACAAGTTTTGAAGGGTTATCCAGAAAAGCAAAGAAAAGATTAATCCAAAATAAATCCTTGGAAAACCTTTTAATCAAAGAAGCGAAACCATGTGTCAAGTAGAACACTATTTTACAATGCACAGCTACACAAACTGTAACTGAGAGCTGACAATAATACTCATGGAAAATGTAAAATATTTCTCACAATACAATTTGCTTAAATATTTATATATTTTAATTGTTAGTAAAATTATCACTTGCTACAGTGAAGGAAAACATCGTGAGGAAACCTGCATATTTGAGACTTGTCTGTGAGTTGACTCCATAACGATCTTGAAAGACATATGAAATCTGCGAACTCGCACACAGAGTGGTGGACTTTGGCCTTACCCTTCTCATAGAGAAGAGTATCGATACTTATGTAAAATGCGATTGACATTCGTAACAATCCATAAGTCTCTTCATTTTGATTTGCCTCTCTTTAATATTATTATTATATCTATTAAGCTTCTTATATGTTAGATATAGGTCATGATTACAAAAAAAAATCTATCATAGGGAGGTTTCATTAATTATTGTGAATTAGAGAACGATAAAAAGAAAATTAACTTAGTATTATATTTAGTTTTCCATTCCTCTTTGTAAATTATATTTTATATAGATATAAAACGAGTGGAGATGAATACCAATTGTACCATTCAAATATAGCAACAAGGAATAAATCAGGTAATAGATGATATGACATCTGAGGCAGCGATAGCCTTGTAGAGATACCAACAGCGTGCTACGCAGAGAGTTATCGAGTTGCAACCCACAGCGCCCAGCACTGACTTTCTTATTTAATTATTGTTAATTATATCATCGCGAGATCAAGACGGAGGATGGATTATCTCGTCCTAACCTTAGCTCCTGGAGGAGATCGAACGGTTCTATGGACAGCTATACACGACTACACGAACACGTGTTACTACTTTACCACTGACCCTAGAGCTGGATTGACCCGACACGATACCGAAGATATCCCGGACGTCAGCATGCACGAGATTAGTGTAGCCCTAGAACAACTAAAACAGAACAAAGCACCGGGTGATGACGGAATAACTACAGAGCTTCTGAAAGCTGGCGGCGCACCTGCTGTGAAAGGGCTTCGGAAGCTATTCTATTCCTTCATACTCGAGGGCAAAACGCCACAGGCATGGCACAGAAGTGTGGTAGTGCTTTTCTTCAAGAAGAGTGACAAAACCCTTTTGAAGAACTACAGACCCATCTCACTTCTGAGTCACGTCTATAAGTTGTTTTCTAGGCTCATCACGAATCGTCTCGAGAGCAAGCTAGACGACTTCCAGGCTCCCGAACAAGCCGGGTTCCGTAAAGGCTATAGCACCATAGACCACATACATACGCTGCGGCAGGTTGACAGAAGTCCGAGGAGTATAACCACCCTCTATGCTTCGCGTTTGTGGACCATAAGAAAGCCTTTGATTCGATCGAAACTTGGGCAGTGCTGCAGTCTCTCCAACGGTGCCAAATTGAGTATCGATATGTTAAAAATGCTGAAGTTTTTGTACGAAAACGCCACCATGTCAGTCCGCCTCCAGGACCAGAGCTCAAACCCTATTCGGCTACAGCGAGGGGTGAGGCAGGGAGATATTATATCTTCGAAACTCTTCACCGCTGCGCTGGAAGACGTTTTTAAGCTTCTGGACTGGGAAGGACTCGCCATCAACATCAACGGCGAGTACATCACTCACCTTCGATTTGCTGATGATATCGTAGTCATGGCTGAGACCATGGAAGACCTTAGCACAATGCTCGATGGCCTCTGTAGAGTCTCCCAACAAGTAGGTCTTACGATGAACATGGACAAGACGAAAATCATGTCTAACGTCCATGTCGTACCTGCTCCTATTCAGGTTGGGAACTATCTACACTCGAAGTCGTCGACCAGTACGTTTACCTGGGTCAAATGATCCAATTGGGTAGGTCCACCTTCGAGAAAGAGGTCATTCGTCGAATTCAACTCGGTTGGGCGGCGTTCGGAAAGTTACGGCAAATCTTCCCGTCCAATATTCCGCAGTGTCCCAAGACGAAAGCCTTTGACCAGTCTTTGACCAATGGGTGTTGCCAGTGATGACCTACGGCGCTGAGACGTGGTCGCTAATTATGGGCCTTATCCGAAAGCTCGGGGTCACTCAGAGGGCGATGGAGAGAGCTATGCTCGGAGTTTCCCTGCGAGATCGAATCAGAAATGAGGAGATCCGCAGGCGAACCAAAGTCACCGACATAGCTCTCCGAATAGCCAGGCTACTTCAGCCTGGCAATGGGCAGGGCACATAGCTCGAAGAACCGATGGCTGTTGGGGCAGGCGGGTTCTAGAGTGCCAACCACGTACCGGACGACGCAGCAGGGGGAGGCCTCCCGCAAGGTGGACTGACGATCTGGTTAAGATCGCGAGAAGCGGTTGGATACGGGTGGCTCAAAATCGGTCTGAGTGGGGAACCTTGGCGGAGGCCTATGTCCAGCAGTGGACGTCTCTAGGCTGACATGATGATACCATCGCTTGCCTCATGCCTAGTAGAGCACCTTGACCCGTCGGTACCGGCTGTGGGGCAATTTTTATGGGGCAGCCATAAAAATACTGACACTGGTTTAAACCATGGAATATCGCTATCCCTTTGGGTTGCGCGATCAGAGAGAGAAAATAGTGGTCTGTTGATTCTGATTAAACCAATACGCGAACTTCAAGAGCAAGAGCACGGGCTTCAAGAGCACAGTCTTGGATGCAACTGGAATATATGAAATATACCCATGATAGGTAAAAATGTTATTACATGACATCAACAACAAAATAATACGAATATAAAAAAGGCAGCGATAGTCTATTAGAGATACCAACAGACTGTCATGCAGACTGCTATATACCCTCTGGTATATCAGATTCGAATCCACGGTGCGCACCAATGACTTTTCGGCATTATGTGCGTATTGAATGGTAAATTATCATTTGCCCCGAGCCCTGGAGAGCACGTTAGGACGGCGGTCCCCGCTGTCACAAGGACCTTTGACAGTCGTTATAGGGCGTCAGTACCTATGAATAAACTTTTTTGTTTTTCGTGTGAGTGTGTGGCCAACTCTGGTGTCGGAGTTTTCAGACCGCCCGAAAGCCTCCGACATAGCCTAACGATCCTTACACTTAGACAAAGCACCGGGACTGACAGCTTTACGTGCTCTGAAGCACAGTAGCGCCCAGGTGTAAATGTCACACACGGTTTCCCATCCAACTGGTGTCCTGTGCAAGCGTTGCTTAACTTTGCCGATCGGTCACGAACGGCAAGCCAAGTCTCGCTATGAGCGCTACATGTATAAACTAACATTAGTCTAAATCATGGAATATACCTAACTAGGTACCCCTTTGGGTTGCGGAGGTCAGACAGGCAGTCGCTCTGTGGAAAAGCTAACATTCAGTCTAAAGCGGTCAGACTAGAATGCAGACCCCCAGATTCTAACTGGTATAAAGCTAGGAGGATGTTGATAAAAATTTATCATACACCTGCCCGTTGCTTCCCGTATACACGGTTCATATTTTAATCATACAGTTCTCTATTGGATGCGACTTTAAAAAAATATGATATGACTAGAAGATGCCCGCGGCTATGCCAGCATATTTTTTTTATTTACCCGTTTTGCCAGATCCCGTGGGAATTTCGGGAAATACCTTCTTAATACACCCATACGGTCCCCAAGAACGAAAACTTTCAACTTCTTTAATAGTATTGGCTGTAGCTTGTCTGTAAATATAAGTCAGTAATGCAAGAATTTTATATTTACGCAAATAAAACCTGAAAACAATAATTTGTTAATTCTTCAAAGATGTAATTTAACGTGTAGGTTAACTTTACTTAACCCGTAGGTTAAATATACATGCTTACTGCGTTATGCGTACTTTAATGTCTTTTGTGTTCTTTAAAAACGGACGACGCAGCAGGGGTAGGCGATCCCGCAAGGTGGACCGACGATCTGATTAAGATCGCGGGCAACGGTTTGATGCGGGCGGCTCAAGATCGGTCTGAGTGGAGATCCTTGGGGAAGGCCTATGTCCAGCAGTGGACGTCTCTAGGCTGACATTATGATTATGTTCTTGAAAACCAATCTAGTAAATGTCATAGCTACTCCGAAATATAAAAAGCAAATAAAAAATAATAAATGAGCCGTAAAATCATTCAATTGTCGCCGAATACAAATGTCTATACCAGTAATCAGGGGGCACGGCGTACCATCCCTTTCTCGAAGCAATTCAGGCCATCGTTGACCCCCTATAACTCCGTTGTGGATAAAACTAGAAGCCTGAATTTTGAGTACCCAAGCAGGCATTGTATTAACATAGTATATTTCAAATTTCTTTTAATTTGAACCAGTAGTTTAAGAATTATAGCTAGTCTAAGTCTCTTAATTTTGTCACTCAGTGACCAATCATCAAAAGTCTTAGACACTTCTAGCAGACATAGAAGCTTCAAATTTAGAATACAATTAGTATTTATTGTATGAAGCAAGGAAAAACTAAACTATTTTTCAATTTCGGTCTAGTTTCCAAGATACACTAACTGCATAAATAACTTTGTAATCTCATATAAATATATAGGATTACAAATTGCAGTTAGGGCTTTAATTAAGAAAATTCGTTGTTGGTGTACAAGAAGTAGAAGGTATAGGAAAGGAAAAAAAGTAGGAATATCTACAAAAAAAAAAGATCCCATAAAAGCAATACTTGTCAAAAAAAACCAAGCCTCGCAACTCAGTTCTCCTACCGTAAATGTAATACCAAGTCGGTAATTAATACATTTTAAATAAATAGATTGTCTCGGTCATCGCATGAAAAGATAATATTTGTCACAAGTAATACATATATAGATAAATTAGATTGTTTAGTACGATTACCAAGTCAGGCAAGAGCAACTCAGGCATTAATGACTGAGTTGCGAGTCTTGTTTTTTTGATAAGTATTTATGGGATTCTAGTTTTCACACAGAAAAAGAAAGTGGGCAGCGATAGTTCGGTGGAGTGCCTAATAATATTTACGATGCTATTTTTTTGCAATAATGATCTTATATATTATAACATATTATTATAGTCATTAGACCTTGAGAGTTTAAATAGTTCTTGATGAGACTGGGCTGAAAATTTAAACGTAAAATAAAATCATCGATGTCAAGCCTAGCCACAAGGTAATCTATTTTCATAATGTTCTAAAATACATTAGTGACTCTGTACTCAACTCTAAACACTCTTAAATACATTAGCAACTTACACAACAAATTAAAACGATATTACGTTAAAGTAAAGTTAAGAAACCTCTTTCTTTAGTTATATTATTTCTGAGCTGTTTTGCGCGATACTTGGCTAATCAAACAAAATCTGATCTGAATATTAGATTGGGTTACGGAGGGTAATATTGTAACCGCATCGTGTTAATAATTCAGAGATTTCACAATTGAATCCACGATACCTGTTATTAAATATGCAAATTAGTTATTTATTCAACTCTCTTTAGTGGGGGAGCTCTTTATGCCAACTTTCGTGTTCGCCTGTCATGTCACTCTCATGTAATCTCAGATTTTGTGGTCTGAAATATTTTCTGAGGCCCACATTTAAGATAGTAATTACTTTAATTAGTTACAGTAGTCGTGAATAGAGTTTTGTCTTGTTTATGTTTGTGTCATAAATAGGAAATATATTAAAACTATCGGATCGTTAAAACAGCATGCCATATTTTCACGAGTATATTGTGCTAATTAAAAGCATTGTAATAATAGAGTACTAATTAGACAAAAAGGACTATCATGGCTTATGATATCGGTAGGTTTAGCTAACGTCACAGAGGTGTGGGTAATTTTATGTCACTTTTCTGTCAAGCCAAAGTTTTTATAATAAAGAAACGGCCAAGCCAGTGACTAAGGTGTAGAATTGGTGTAGAATGTGTCGAGGTAGAGCTTGTAGAGTTGGGGTGTATACAGTTAGAAGCATTGCTCTACATGAGATTTGATCACTTTTTGACAGTGCGAGTCACATCCATATTACATAGTCTCCTATTAAATAGTAGTTTGGTTACATTTTACATGAAAATGTTTTTGATTCATATAATATTACCTATTAAATGATTATCTGACGATTTCCGTAGAAACATTAAGTTTTTCTGGAAATCCGTTCGTGCAGGTCAAGGAAGAACTCAATCCTCAGAATACACATCGGTCAGAGACAAGAATGGAAGGATAGTGAATGGTGAATCGTGTGTGTGTAGTATTTTGAAGGTTTATTTGAAAGAACGGCGATAGAGACACCGATCGATGAAATGAATGGTAAGGATAGCAATGATGAAAGCGTTATTGGCATGGATAAGATCGTGAAGGCACTGGGAAGTATGAAAGCAGGTAAGGCTGCAGGATATGATAGGATTACAGTCGAAATGCTGAAGGCTGGACAGGGCATCATAGTTGGTCAATTGCAGCGGTTATATAACTTGTGCTGGAGCACCGGCCGAGTACCTAATGATTGGGCCACAGCTGTAGTTGTGCCTCTTTATAAAGGAAAAGGCTCGCAACAAGACTGCAAAAACTATAGAGGCATTAGCCTTCTCAGCATTGTTGGCAAATTGTATGCAAAGGTACAGATTGAAAGAGTTATGAAAGTAACCGACAAGAAAATATGGGATGTACAAGCGGGATACCGAAAGGGTATGGGATGTACGAATCAGGTATTTTCCTTGCGAAGCATAGCCGAAAAGTTTTTGGCTAATGGTCAAAAGGTCTATTGCGCATTCGTGGATTTGAAAAAGGCTTACGATAAAGTGGTGAGGAATGAAACGTGGTCGGTGCTGTCATGGGGTGGACAGCAGCCTCATTCGAGCTCTGAAATCCCTGTATGAGGATTCTAGAGCTTGTGTTAGGATAAACGCGGCATACACTGACTGGTTTACCATCGAGAAAGGTGTTAGACAGGGATGTGTAGCGTCGCCGTGGCTGTTTAACCTCTTCATAGACAGTTGTTTGCAAGATTTAAAACATAGTGACTGCAGATTAAGGAAGAATGGGTTACTCGTCAAATGCCTCCTTTATGCTGATGATCAGGTAATACTTGCATCTTCAGCGAAGGAGCTGCAGGCGATGGTAACAATCATGCATGGTGCGTTAGAGAGGAAAGGAATGAAAGTGAATGTAAGTAAAACGAAAGTTATGGTTTTTGAAAAGGAGGAATGCGTTACGGCTTGTAATGTTTTGATCGATGGACAGCGAGTGGAACACGTAAATGAGTTTATTTACTTAGGTACGTTGTTTACAAGAGATGGTAAGAATGAAGAAGATATTGAAAGAAGAGTCAATGCAGGTAATAGTGTGAATAGAGCTCTGAAGGCGTTTATGAACAGTCAAAATGTGTCCAAAAAGGCACGTTTGGCTGTACATAGAGGGGTGTTAATGCCCACCCTTATGTAAGGTAGTGAAAGTTGGGTATGGCAGAAGAGACTTGAAAGTAGAATAAATGCTGTAGAAATGAGAGCACTGAGAAGTATGTGTGGTGTGTCTTTGACCGAGAGAGTAAAGAATTGTGTGATACGAGAGTGGTGTGGGGTAAAAGAAGATGTAGTGACAAGTATCGAGAAAGGCATGTTAAGATGGTTTGGACACATGGAGAGGATGGATGACGAAAGACTGACAAAGAAGATAGATAAGGCAAGTGTGAATGGGACAGGACGAAGGGGAAGACCTAGGCGGACGTTCTCTGACCAGGGGGCGATTCAGAATCGTTCGATATCTCATTTGACATTCGATTCCGTTAATTGTCAAACGGGCTACCTCATTTTTTGTCAAAACTATCGCATTTCCTATCAATTTTATGCATTCACTATGAAATAAATTAATAAATAAACCGAATTCAATGAATATTTGTCCAAAATAACTCTGATAGGCGGCTAAAAGCCAAGGACAATAATTTGACATATCATACGATTACATGTCGTGACATTCTGAATCGGCCTGCAGATTGGAGACATCCTAAAAAAAGGACAGGTCAGAAGTACCCTAAACAGAAGAGCATGTATGAGAAACTTGATGGGAGTGAATGAAGCAAGAGAGGTATGTCAGGATCGTTACAAATGGCGTTCCGTAGTCTCTGCCTAGCCCTCCGGGAAACAAGCGTATGTATGTATGTAATATTACCTCGTTAGAAAAGTTTTACAAAACACATTAAAGCTTAAACTTGACACTTTCTCTAGTCAGGGATTTATTTACTTCAACAATAACACGTGCCCGAGCCATACGAGCTCATGATCATCGTTCTAGCACTATCCCAGTTGCATAAAAGACTTTTCAGATTGGAGCCATTGAGCAGGATCGACGGCTTGACGTGCTCTCCACGGAGCAAGCGATACACACATAGCTTCAATAGTTTAAATAATAAAACGTAAAAAAAATACCTGCCTCCTGGATCCCTCTTCGCTTCACCGCGGGTAACCAATCCACGGTTACTAAGCCCCCCCACCACGACAAGGTGGAGATCCCACGGGGGGGTATTTCAGCATTCTGGAAATCTTGTTTCATACTATTTCAGCGTCGCTTTTTCTGTCGTAGTCGGGTTTTAGTTTTTTTTTACTTTTTATTATTTAAACTATTTTGGTGTTAAATTAGTGTTGCCCAAATCCAGTCTTGGTCTTGCAGTCTTGGTCTTGTTCTTGCGTTTTTGCAAGACCAAGACCAAGAACAAGACCGCGTATTTTTAGCAAGACCAAGACCAAGACTGATCGTGCAAGACTTGAGCAAGAACAAGACTAAGCCTGCAAGACTTTTGCGTCTTGCAGCTAGGACTTAGCGCTATTTCACGGAGTAGTTAGGTGTAACAGTTCGGTGTATAGGTACGCTTAGGAATTCTATGAGACGCAAAAAACTGTATCAAAGAATATGAAAAACTGGACCTATGCGCATTACTTTGTATTAATTCTTGGTCAAAAGAATTGATATAAAGTAACATAACCTAATGATAAAGCTGTTGTGTACTGTTATGTTTGATTTGTGTTGTATATTATTTTTTATTGAAATAAATGATAAATCGTAAAACTCTTTTATTAAATTTCATATAAGTTGAGGGTTCAATATCTTTCTAGACAGATATTGTTCTTTAAAATACAGTCAAGTTATTGTAATTAATTTGTTTTTTTTTACATGTTTTAGCAAATGTAAGCTTATAAATCATAAATGTTTATTAAGAAACAGTTACTTCCATGGAAAACGACATATAGGTCAGTTGATTTTTCGAATTTCTTATCAAATCTTCAGTTATTTATTAATCTGCTTGATCTTTACTATGGCTGTGTTAATTCAAGCTCACAATGTTCCAATTCTAATACGTTTTTCTAAGATTTAAAAACTTTAATAAATAGTAATAGACTGATAGGTAATTGCAAGACTTGCAAGACTCTTGCTGCAAGACCAAGACCAAGACCAAGACTGGGAGCGCAATACCAAGACCAAGACCAAGACCAGGTGTATTGGCGCAAGACCAAGACCAAGACTGGCTAAGTCTCGTCTTGTTCTTGCATTTGGGCAACACTATGTTAAATCACTGTGCTTCAAACACAATGTATTTATCTTAATGTTTTTTTATACATGACTTTTTATCCGCTACATGGTGCCACTTTAAATTTGAGCAATATTTTGGAAAGGTACATGTAATGCTCTTACAAATGATACCAAACACGTTGTATCTATCTTATTTTTATTTTTTAACTCATGACTTTTTGTCCGCTAGAGGGCGCCACGAGGGTTTAACCCGATTCCCCTTGCATGACCATGCATGACACTCTTTTGGTATCTCCACTAGGTAATTGCTGCACCTAATTAAAATTGATTTATTTCTTACAAGTGACAATGGTTTAAAAATCTATGACACTACTTATGATACATCATGAGACATTCTTAAAGAAAAACGGAATCTGGGCTACGTAGAAGCCATGGGATATAATCTCTTTTTGAATGTGGGAGTTTTACACGACAGCTGCCGAACTGCTGTAGAGTAATTTGATCTGTAACTGGTGCCTCCATTTCTTTAAAACATTACTTGAATTAACTATTTCTTGAATGAATTAACGTTGAATAAGTGTTACTCTGTAACCTAAGTAATTTTGATTTTAAATGTCCGGTAAGGATACCGATCTCTTACGAGTAGACAGCGGATTTTCTCGCACTGACTGATTTACTATATCTATGTTATCCACTATCTTAGATGTTCTTAACCAACCTTTGGCTCGTGGTTTGAATTGAAATTGAATGAATTGAATCAGTTTTTTCTTACCTGTTTATACGGCATCATCATCATCAACCCTGTATATATGTATACTGCCCCACTGCTGAGCACGTGCCTCTTCTCACTGAGACGCCTTTATACGTATTTTAATGAAATTACGCGGCGCTTCACCAATTGTTTTTACCCATGTACAGTATCGACACCTATATAGTAGGTATGCATTAACAACAAGTTTCTTAAAACGTGCATACGCGAAATACGTGACCCTTTTGTCGAACTGTCTCTTGTCTACTACTACTAACTACACTTACTAACTACACTACTAACTACACTTGTGGTCTTATCTGTCCCTACAAGGTTTCCCTTGTTGTACACCGGAAAAGTAACGCAATATGCAGATGCACGTTCTATTACACTTCCCGTCTAAGTGCATCTCTACGGTTCTCGAGGCGCATTGGTAGATACCAAAGAACAATGCCCATTTTTCTTAGAGACGCTGGCCCAAGTGTGGACCATCAAAAATCGTAGTAGTTGTTATTGCATTCGATAAAAGAGTGTTAAACTAGAATTATGACATTGCTTGGAGGTCCGCCACTTTCATAGTTTTATTACAAGAAGTACTTTTTATGCTCAAAAATCATTAATCAAAGTACGTACACACCGTACGTACTTTTATTAAGATAGTTACAGTATTTCGAAGTTTTGAGTAAAAAGAAATGAGTTAATCGTTTGGTAAGGGTAGAAATCCGAAAGAAAAAGCAAGTCAATCAGAGACAAGAATGGAAAGATACTGGATGGTGAATCATGCGTGCTGAAGAGGTGGAAGGAGTATTTTGGAGGTTTATTTGAAAGATGTAACGCATCGATTTTATCTCGCATTACACATATGGTATTTTGTTAATGGGCTTCCCTATTATTAATTTTTTTACCTTGTCTATGGCAAAACTGTCATGGTTACTTTCCTTTCTGAACGTACGTCGATTAGATGGCGTCCCTTAAATAATCCAAAAATTATGGATTAATCGCATTAAAATGTGGTACTAAAAGCCACTTTATTATTTAGAAGCCGTGGATCGGCTTATATATTGTTGTATTTCGCCAATATGGTAAGAGTTGTTTATTTGACTAGTTTCTTCAGTCGTTAGATTTTGTCCGGATCATTTGTACAATTTCGATGTATCCTATTTGTTACAGACACATTGATACGTTTAAGAATACTTCCGGCGCATGTTTTCATTCGCCTGAAGGAATTATTATTCTGGAATAACGGTGAGTTTTTCGAATGTTTTTGGCGTTAGCGGAACGCGTCATTTGAGTAGAACATGGCGTCTTAAACCTTGTATTTCTGTTGGTTTTAGCCTATGGCGTTTTTATTCTGGATTTAGTTTAAAATCCGCCGTGCTATCTGGATTCGGCACGCCGTGATGTTGTTTTCGTCGTGGACATGAAGTGGGCAAAGAATACCACGTGGACACGACGGTGCTCATTCTCTCTTTTCGTATTTTAATTACCTAAGTATATCTAAAACAGGTAACCTTTTTAATTATTTTTTACCTCAACGCAATTTCAAGTAATTCTAGATAACCACAAATTAACTTAAATTAGACTAAATTCCTTTACAACAACTTTACTAGAAAGCCTCAATTTCAATTTGTATGCTAATTTATCAGTTGTAATGCCATCGACCATACAAAATTATTGTATCTACCATCTCGGCTAGGTCGCCCTGACTTGAGATCAAATGTCCATATTGTACTCTATCACTGACTTATCTGGCAAATTTTGTATTTTCTGGGATTGTATCTGGCGCCCGATATAACTTATATTATTTAAAATTCTGTATTTTCTTTATGATACAACCCATAGTTATAAAAATAAATGTTTATGAATTCCATAACATGTTTTAATTTCAACTTTGAACCTTACAGGTTAGGTTATGTCTTATATTCATAACAAACCCACATTTACATTAACATATCTTTATTTCTTAAATTTTTTAAATTTATTTCAATCACCACATACAATTATATTTATTTAAATTTTTTAATTATTACAATTGGCGCTAGCTCACAGGGACCTGAAATAGGCATTTTATCATTTAATTACTTGAGGTTGCGTTCAAAACTTGTTGAGGGTTATGTAAACAACATAACTATCTTATTTTATCATTGTGTCATATTATTTTGGTGTCTTATTTGACTCATTTTGTTATTAAATATGTTTAACGTTCTTGAGTAAACATATCTTAATGTTTTATAAGTATGTTTAACGCCTTTGAGTAAACATATCTTAATGTTTTATATTTTCTATGTTTTGGTTTCACATATAAGCTTAGATATGTGTTATACCAGTTATTTACTTTGACAAACATAACATAATGGGTGTTATAGTTGAAATTCTTTTATGATAACCTGTATACATTGTGTGTAAATCTTTTTCAGCTTAAACTATTACTGAATTCATATGATAACAACCTTACTGGTTCTTATTGTAAACTTTGCTTGTTAAGACTTTAGTACATTACTTAAACATAGGTTATATTTAGACATAAATTGTTTGATACTGAAACATAAGTGAATAGTGATGTGTAACAGTTAACATTTAACTTTGTAATGAAGTTGAGGCTTTTTTCAGTGGTTTAAAAACTTAATATTGAAACTTATAACTTAAAATTTTGACAACATAACCTTAAAGACTTTGAATCATTTTAGTTTGTTTTGAAGGTTCATTGACTTAACTTTTCTTTTGAATCTTTCTTCCTTAACTTAACTTAGCTTGGAATTATACTAGTTTACTTGCTTATTGGTTGCTTTTGAGTGTTACTATAGGACATTTTTGCTTCTCATCATGGATAAGTCGGTTCAGTTTCCACCTTTGCCTGAGATTAAGGATGGTCACAATTCTGTTGGTACTTACACACAGGAGGACAACATGGCTCATATAACGGTTGATTTGACGGGAGTTCCTGATCCTTTCTTAGCCAATGCGCATGATGGAGGTCCTGCTTTTGCTTCTTCGGCTTGTGCACCTTGTTTATCATCTTACAACTCATTGAATGACCATATCAAGAAAAACTTACCACATTTAACCAGATTACCTGACCTGAAGAGGAGTAAAATTTGTTTTGAAGGTAATACTTGCGTTAGAGAATTTATCGTTCAGGTTGAAGAGTATTTCCTTTACAAGAACTTTGATGAAGCTTTGCTGGTAGGTTCATTTTCAGATTTGCTTTCTGGTGCTGCTGCTAAATGGTTTCGTGCTACTCGTTCTACCATTGCCTCTTGGCAACAGCTTAAGCTAGCTTTACTCAAGCGCTTCGACAAGCCTGAGTATGACTTTTTCTTAGATCAGAGCCTTCGCACACGTAAGCAAAAACCTATTGAGTCGCTTCCCGACTTTATCACTGAACTAATGGATATGTCTAGTCGCTTAGTAGTTCCTTTGACAGAACCGGTCATGATTAATATTATTAAAAACAACATGTTACCTATTTATACACCTTATGTTTTATGTAGACCTGTTACTTCTCTTGAACAGTTTATCAATTTAGGTAAAGAATTAGAAGTTTTTGTTAATAGAAAAGCTTTTGCTAGGGATTCTTCAAATCCTTTTAAAGTTGAGAAGCCACTGGTTCGCTCCAACGCTGCTAGGACAGATAGTGTTAAGTGTCTCAAGTGTCAATCTACTGACCACACTTACCAACATTGTACTACTGTACCTGGAATTATGTGTTTTAAGTGCAAGAAGTTGGGTGTCATAACCAAATTTTGTGATGTTTGCAACGCGGAGAAGAAAACTTCACCCGTTCCAAAAAACTAGTTTCGTTGCATCGAGCACCAGTTTCTGTTAAAACTGAGAATGCCTCGATGTCTAAATTGGTTAAGATTAGGTCTAGTAATGCACTTGACATTGCCACTCGCAATAAGGAATTTTCGGACTGGTTGGATTACTTAAAAGTATTTTTCAGTTTAAATAGGTCAGCCCCTATTCTCTTTGTTAAGCATAATGATAGTAGACCATTTTTAGAATTCTCAGTCAGTAGTGAAAAATTTTCTGGTTTATTAGATAGCGGTTCAAATACTAGTGTTTTAGGTTCAAACTTTCATCAGCATTTTATTGAATTAGGTTACAAATTAAAACCAATTTCTAGTTCAGCTTACACAGCAGATGGTTCTGCACAAAAAGTTTTAGGCACTTTAGATATTCCAGTTACTTGTGATAACCTTACCAAGGTCGTAACATTCTTGGTTATACCTTCTTTTGAACCTCCTATTATATTAGGATTTGATTTTTGGCTTAAATTTAATCTTGCTAAAGACTTGTGGAAAAATATAACTTTAGTTAAAAATGATAATTTTAAAATTTGTTCAGTAACTTGTTCTTCACAGCTCACTCCTTCTGAGAAACAAACATTAGATGAAACCATTGCTCTTTTTGAAGATATCTCGTATGAGAAGAAAGGTTTAGGTCTTACACATCTTGTCAAACATAAAAATAACGTTACTAGTGAACCTTTTAAACAAAGATATTGGCCTTTGAGTCCGGCTAAACAAAAAGAACTTTATGATGAAGTTGAAGTATTACTTAAGGAAAACATTATTCAGCCTTCTAAATCTCCTTGGTGTTCCCCCGTCCTTGCTGTTGAAAAGAAGGATGGTAGTACTAGATTATGTTTAGATTCAAGACGTTTAAATTCTGTTACAATTAGAGATAGTTATCCATTGCCTTACCCTTCTAGAATTTTAGATAACCTTCGTGGAGCTCGTTTTATTTCAACAATTGATCTATCCAAGGCCTTCCTTCAGATTGCCCTTGATGATTCTTCTCGTGAGAAGACTGCTTTTGTAGTCCCCGGTAAAGGATTATTTGAATTTGTTAGAATGCCATTTGGGCTTACCAATGCACCTGCTGAATTGCAGAGATTAGTAGATAAACTCTTTGGTCCTGAATTTGATAATATATTATTCTGCTATTTAGATGATTTGATCCTTATAAATGAACAATTTGATGTTCATATAGAGTATTTAAAGAAAATTCATAAAACTCTTAAAGACGCTGGACTTACCGTTAATTTAAAAAAGTGTGAATTTTGTAAGGAAAGACTGCGTTATCTTGGATATATTGTTGATAGTAAAGGTTTACACACTGATCCTTCTAAATTAGAGTCAATTAATAATTTTCCTCGTCCTTCAAATATAAAACAACTCAGAAGTTTTCTTGGATTATGTTCTTATTACCGTAGATTCATTTATAAATTCGCTGATATTGCTTCTCCATTAACTAAATTAACTTCTTCTAGTAAAAAGAATCCTAAAAGATCTTTTGATTGGAATGACGAAGCTGAAATTGCATTTGATAAACTTAAACAAGCATTAACTTCCTCACCTGTCTTGCAATGCCCAAATTTTGAAAAACCTTTCTTTTTACATTGTGATGCTAGTTCAGTTGGTATTGGTAGCGTTTTGAGTCAAGAAGATCAAAACGGCGAACAACACCCCATAGCTTTTTATTCTAGATCACTTAATAAATGCGAACGCAATTACAGTACTACAGAACGTGAGTTACTTGCCATTTTAGATTCAATAGAACATTTTAGACCTTATATTGAGGGAATGAAATTTACAGTAATCACTGATCATGCTAGCTTAAAATGGTTGTTAGGCCTTAGTAATCCTACTGGTCGTTTAGCTAGATGGGCTGCAAGAATTTCACAATTTACTTTTGATATTATTCATAAAAAAGGCTCTTTGCATTTAGTTCCTGATGCTTTGTCTAGAATAGAAGTTGCAGCTATTAAAGTTTCTCCTATACAGAATATTATGTCTCCTGACGACGATATTGATGATCCTTGGTTTAGAAAAATATTTGTAGATTGTCAAAAGTTTCCCTTAAGGTATAAAAATTTTAGAGTTAAAGATAAAACATTATATAAATTTTGTAAGAATAGATTTGATCCTACTAGTCGTTTGAATTGGAAAATTGTTATTCCTAAAGAACATATTATTGATACCATTAGATCTAATCATGATGACACTAAATCAGGTCATCTTGGAGTTCATAAAACTTTAAGAAAATTAAAACAACATTATTTTTGGAATAGAATGTTTAATGATGTTCAAAATTACATTAAATCTTGTGAAATTTGTAAAGCTTATAAACATAGTACTTCTCCACCTTTAGGTATTATGATTAACCCTAAGAAAGTGGATCGTCCGATGGTCATGCTCTCAGTAGATATTATAGGAACTCTGCCTAAAAGTTATTCTGGTCATAAGTACATTCTTTCTGTCGTAGATGTTTTCACTAAATATTGCTGGATTTTTCCTTTAGTTAAAGCAACGACTTTGTCAATTTGTAAAAGTATAGAAAAAGAAATATTTCTTAAATTTGGCTGTCCTAAGATTATAGTTTGTGATAATGGGACTCAATTTGTTTCTAAACATTTTGTAGATTTTATGAAAAGTTATAATATTACTAAAATATTTTACAACACTCTGTATACACCTCAGAACAATCCTGTAGAGAGATATAATAAGACTATAGAAACTTGCATATCTTGTTTTGTCAAGGAAGATCATAGAACTTGGTCTAAATTTTTGGTTCATATTCAGTTAGCTTTGAATAGTAGTGTAAATTTAGCTACAGATTTTACACCTAATTTTCTTATGTTCGGAAGAGAACTTATTTTTGATGCTTCTTTACATCATTTTAGTAACTCTTTGGAAGATTTGTCTCAACTTAAATTTGGAGACAGAGATGCATTTGCTTATTCTCTTAAATCACTTAGTGATATTTTTGTTAGAGTCCAGGCTCATTTGTTAAGCGCTTACAAGCGTAATGCGCGTTATTATAATTCAGGGAGGAAAGTCATTTCTTTTGATGTTGGTGACGTGGTATGGAGAAGAAATTTTGTTCAGTCTAATGCTCCTGCATTCTTTTCGGCTAAACTTGCACCTAAGTTTGTAAAGTGTAAAATTATTAAAAAGATTTCTGATAATGTTTACCTCTTAAAGGATTTGAATAAGAGAACCTCTGGTAGATATCATATTAAAGATATTATAAAATATTAACTTTTTAGATTTCCTAACTTTGACTTGGAATTAGCACGCTGTTAGAAGCGACCCTTGTTAGCATGTAGTATGAGATTGAAGTATGTTAGGGTCTGGGTCACTTTGTATGATGATGAATGTTAGGTAGGCTTCGTGACAGTTTGTGAGCTTTAAGTTTAAGTTCAAAAATAGCTTAGGTCATTTTCGGTTTTAGATTTTTGCAAATTCCATAGGTTTCGTTTCTCAACATCACTAGATCTTATGTACATTTTTATTTTGTTTTTGTTAAAAGGTTTTATACCTTATTTGTATTTTGTGTTTATCGTTCGGTTTGTTTGTATTGAACGACCTTTTTGTGTTTTTTGTGTCTTATTCCTGTGTAGTATTTAGGTACTTGTTTATTCTTAAGTCTACCGGATTTGACAACTTTTTTGGGTTCCCAACCTTGGATTTGACATTTGGGGTAACCAACCTTTCACTTGGTCCCCGAATATTTTTTGCCAGTTACTGACGCTTTTGGGCAGTAACCAGGTCTTTTGCGTTCTTGGAACTTTCCATTCCTCGAACGTTTTTGTTTTTTTGCTTGTTCCATTGTGCACGGTAAGTCGGTGGTGTTATGCCGGTCACAATAGACAAGTTCTTTTTTGTTTTTGTCCTGTTGTGCACGGTAGGTCGGTTGTGTTGCGCCGGTCACAACAGACAAATTTTTGTATTTTTTAATGCAACTGTGCCCGGAAAGTTGGTGGAGTTATGCCGATCACAGTTCCATTTTTTTGTGTTCACACCGCTTTCTTGTGTCGAACCACCCCTTCCATTTTTATGTTCTCACCGCCTTGTTGTGATGAACCACCATTTGGCGTCCGCGCCTGACGCGTCCTTTAGCGGCGTTGTCATTTGCATGCAACCTTATTGGTTACTTTAAGAGTTTTGATGTTCTCTACAGAGTCGGTGGCGAGGGTGCCTAACCGCACTTTCTAAAAACAATCATTAGACAAGAGTTTAGATGACCTCTTATAGAGTCGGTGGCGAGGGTGCCTAACCGCACTTTCAATAAAACATCCAAGTTAGGAGTTGTGCTCTTACAGAGTCGGTGGCGAGGGTGCCTAACCGCACTTTCAATCGAGCAACTCTAGCAACTTAGTGTATTTATTTTGTTTGATTTTGTTATTAGTTTTGAGTTTTAAATTGTGTTTATCTTTATTTTTGAAAATTTTAGTAGAGTCTTGAAGTTTTGGAAGTTGGTAGAGTCTAGAACTTTGGTAGAGACTTGTAGTTTAGGTAGGGTCTTTTTGAATTTACATAGAGTTTTATGTAGAGTTTTTTTTTTGGAATTATAGCATTTGTTAATTGAACGTTTTTATTTGGTCTTCTTTTCGGCATAAAAGAAAGAGTCCTTTCTTTTATTTTTTTTTGGGTTGGTATGTATTGTAACGCATCGATTTTATCTCGCATTACAGTACGCCTATGCGCATTCCTTTTTCGCGTGTTCGGTTGGTATTAGTCGATTTTCTGTCAATACATATGGTATTTTATTAATGGGCTTCCCTATTATTAATTTTTTTACCTTGTCTATGGCAAAACTGTCATGGTTACTTTCCTTTCTGAACGTACGTCGATTAGATGGCGTCCCTTAAATAATCCAAAAATTATGGATTAATCGCATTAAAATGTGGTACTAAAAGCCACTTTATTATTTAGAAGCCGTGGATCGGCTTATATATTGTTGTATTTCGCCAATATGGTAAGAGTTGTTTATTTGACTAGTTTCTTCAGTCGTTAGATTTTGTCCGGATCATTTGTACAATTTCGATGTATCCTATTTGTTACAGACACATTGATACGTTTAAGAATACTTCCGGCGCATGTTTTCATTCGCCTGAAGGAATTATTATTCTGGAATAACGGTGAGTTTTTCGAATGTTTTTGGCGTTAGCGGAACGCGTCATTTGAGTAGAACATGGCGTCTTAAACCTTGTATTTCTGTTGGTTTTAGCCTATGGCGTTTTTATTCTGGATTTAGTTTAAAATCCGCCGTGCTATCTGGATTCGGCACGCCGTGATGTTGTTTTCGTCGTGGACATGAAGTGGGCAAAGAATACCACGTGGACACGACGGTGCTCATTCTCTCTTTTCGTATTTTAATTACCTAAGTATATCTAAAACAGGTAACCTTTTTAATTATTTTTTACCTCAACGCAATTTCAAGTAATTCTAGATAACCACAAATTAACTTAAATTAGACTAAATTCCTTTACAACAACTTTACTAGAAAGCCTCAATTTCAATTTGTATGCTAATTTATCAGTTGTAATGCCATCGACCATACAAAATTATTGTATCTACCATCTCGGCTAGGTCGCCCTGACTTGAGATCAAATGTCCATATTGTACTCTATCACTGACTTATCTGGCAAATTTTGTATTTTCTGGGATTGTATCTGGCGCCCGATATAACTTATATTATTTAAAATTCTGTATTTTCTTTATGATACAACCCATAGTTATAAAAATAAATGTTTATGAATTCCATAACATGTTTTAATTTCAACTTTGAACCTTACAGGTTAGGTTATGTCTTATATTCATAACAAACCCACATTTACATTAACATATCTTTATTTCTTAAATTTTTTAAATTTATTTCAATCACCACATACAATTATATTTATTTATTTTTTATATATTACAAAGACCGGCGATAGAGACATCGATCGCCGAAATGAATGGTAATAACAGCAATGATGAAAGCGATATAAGCGTGGATGAGATAATGAAGGCGCTGGGAAGAATGAAATTAGGTAAGGCGATATGATAGGATTACAGTTGAAATGCTGAAGGCTGGACAGGGCATCATAGTTGGTCAGCTGCAGCGCTTGTTTAACGTGTGCTGGAGCACCAGCCGAGTAACCGACGACTGGGCTACAGCTGTAGTTGTGCCTGTTTATAAGGAAAAAGGCTCGCAACAACACTGCAAGAACTATAGAGGCATTAGCCTTCTCAGCATTGTTGGAAAATTGTATGCTAAGGTACAGATTGAAAGAGTTATGGAAGTAACCGACAAGAAAATATGGGATGTACAAGCGGGATTCCGAAAGGGTATGGGGTGACGGATCAAGTATTTTCCTTGCGGTGCAAGGCCGAGAAATTCTTGGCCAAAGATCAAAAGGTCTATTGCGCATTCGTGGATTTGGAAAAGGCTTACGATAAAGTGGTGAGGAATGAAATGTAGTCGGTACTGTCGATGTATGGGGTGAACAGCAGCCTCATACGAGCTCTGAAATCCCTTTATGAAGATTCCAGAGCTTGTGTGAGGATAAACGGGTCGTACACTGACTGATTTACCATCGACACAGGTGTTAGACAGGGATGTGTAGCGTCGCCGTGGCTGTTTAACCTCTTCATGGACAGTTGTTTGCAAGATTTGAAACATAGTGACTGTGGATTAAGGATGAATGGGTTACTCGTCAAATGCCTCCTTTATGCTGATGATCAGGTATTACTTGCGTCTTCAGCGGAGGAGTTGCAGGAGATGGTAACAATCATGCATGGTGCTTGAGGGAGGAAAGGAATGAAAGTGAATGTGAGCATTGATCAAGACGAAAGTTATGGTTTTTGAAAATGAAGAATGTGTTACGGCTTGTAATGTTATGATCGATGGACAACGAGTGGAACAAGTGAATGATTTTGTGTATTTAGGTACGCTGTTTACTAGGAATGGTAAGAATGAAGAAGATATTAAAAGAAGAGTTAATGCAGGTAATAGGGTGAATGGAGCTTTGAAGGCTTTTATGAACAGTCATAGCGTATCCAAAACGGCACGTTTGGCTGTGCATAGAGGCGTGTTGGTACCTACACTTATGTATGGTAGTGAAAATTGGGTATGGCAGAAGAGTCATGAAAGTAGAATAAATGCTGTAGAAATGAGAGGACTGTGAAGTATGTGTGGTGTGTCTTTGACTGACAGAGTAAAGAATTGTGTGATAAGAGAGTGTTGTGGGTTAAAAGAAGATGCAATGACAAGCATCGAGAAAGGTCTGCTAAGGTGGTTTGGGCACGTGGGGAGGATGGATGACAAAAGACTGACCAAGGAGATATGTAAGGCAAGCGTGGATGGGACAGGACGAGGGGGAAGACCTAGGTGGACGTTTTCTGACCAGATTGGAGACATCCTAAAAGCAGGGCAGGTAAGTAGTACCCTGAACAGAAGAGCATGCATGAGGAATCTGATGGGAGTGAATGAAGCAAGAGAGATATGTCAGGATCGTTGCAAATGGCGTTCCGTAGTCTCTGCCTACCCCTCCGGGAAACAGGCGTGAGTCTATGTATGTATGTAAATGTGACATCGCTTAAGATAATTGATTTAATATTATGATTTCTTCTCTTCTGATTCTTCTTCACTTCTAAAGATGATGATAAAAAGAATTATTCAACAACAAATTGAAACTTTATTGTGCTGTTCATGAGTTTCAAACTGGGCCCGAAATGGGCATTGTTCTTTCAGCTTTTTACACCCAGTAGTTTTGTATGTCGTAGTCAGCCAGTCAAAAATTCTATACATACAGATAATTTATTTTCTAAGCCATTCCAAATTGAAACGAATAGCACAAGGAAGAATTACTCAAATCGGTCCAGCTAATTAAGTAGATAGTTTATATAATATCGATTAGATCAACTAGCAGCATTTGACTTTTTGAACTCAAACTATATAGATAACAAAAAGTTAAATGAAGAAAAATAACTAAGAACAGTGAAATGCGTACCAAAATCATAACTTAACACAACAGGACTAATCAAAGTTATTAATTGAAGAATATAAAATAATACAGGCCCCGTCCCTTGAGGATCGTTCAATTCAGATTATTTATCATAAGGCGGGCACTGGCGGCGATACAAGCTAATTTACAAAATAAATATTAGCTCAATCAAGCCCGCGGTCTTGCCTTGTTTCCTCTAATTGTTATTTCGTATCCCTAAGAAATATTATGAGGGATGTAATAGAAAATTCTGAATTCGATGCAAGTGCTGAAATATTTCAATGCCTATATTGGGCCTAAATTGAATGCTTTAACTGTATTAGCTGTTGTTGGTACAGATATTTTATTTTATGAAGTTGGTAACTATCTATTGCCCTGTGTCTCGATCAGCCAGTTAAGCCGTCGGTCCCGGCTGTCATGAAGATCTTTAACAGTCGTTATAGGGTGTCAGTGCCTGTAAATAAAATTACATCAATGGGTTGCAGAGGTCAGAAATGTAGTCTCTCTGTTGAAAGCTAATGTTCAGTGAAATCCGGTTAGACTAGTAAGAGGACTCCGGGTTGCCACTGGGATTACGCTAGGAGGATGATGAAATCGTCTGAGCCTTTACGTCTGAGATTCTTAACCTCGTGGACTCCGAAGAGGTACTGGATGGAAGATTGAAGAAGATGTACTGATATGGAACTCCATAATGACGTTGAAAATATTGCTCGAGATCAATAAAACAAATCAAACCTGTTCTTGCTTCTTGAGAAGACCTACTTGTCACTATGCTACTATTAATTTAATATTGTTAAATGTTTAAGGGGTCCGTATGAAGTTTTTAAATATTGCAAGTGGTCAATGACAGTAAAAATATTGAGGAATCATGCCATAAATAAAGGAAAAAGATACTTTCATACTCTCGTGGTCCGTACATTTATTTATACAAAAGTTTTAGGCGATACCATAGTTTTGAAATCACATCGCAACAATATAATGTAATAAATTATAACCTTTGAAACTATGTACTACGTATGTAACACTCTTAAAATGGTTAATTAATTAGTGATGTTCTGTATGTCTGGAAATTACCGCCGGTGAAAGCGCGGGACACACCCAGTGCCATCATAAGACAACACAGATACAAACATACAAACAGAGAAGATCACAAGACGTCCAAGTCACCGTAGCATTGTTTTCAATAAATTAAACGCAGGACAAGAGGCCCGAAGCCCCGGACACTAGGCAAACAGCCCGGGGACTCCGTCAACACAATTATTATACTCGGACAGCCACCCTCCGTGTCGATAAACACCCTCTAAATAAATTAACCGGACTCCATCCGACGTTTGTGTACAGTTGTTTGAAAAAAGTTTGTTATTAATTTATGTCTTGATGGAAACGGTTCATTATAGTTAGCTGGGAAGGTAAAAACAACCAAGAGTCATTCAATAAAGTTGCAAAATATTGCCTGGAAAACAGAAACTAAGGCTGAGAACATGGCTATCCATTGTAATCTATCTTCATTTTTAAGGCCAAGTGCCTGGCGCTCTGATTCTGATGATTGTGATCCCTTTTCCGCCAAGCCAATGACAATTATAAATGTTGACAGTAAAGATAACTTTTTAACAAGTTTTCATATTTGTTGCAGGTTCCTGACCATGGCTACACCACGACCTCCAGCTACAGTTACCCGCACTAAGAAACAAAACCATGCCAACATACCTTGCCCAATAGAAAATTGCGCCCGATTCACTTACGGCAAACTGCCCGACCACCTAACCAAAATCCATGGCCTGACTGGCGCAGAAAGGGATGCCCTTAACGAACAACAACGCAAAAGATTCTTCAACGGTGAACTTTGTCAAGTACGATACCTCAAAGAATCAGCTATTCGAGACCTCTGGGGAACAGCCTACGAAGATCCTCGCATACGTGCAAAAATACACCAAAGCTATGCTCTAGTCAAGATTCGGATTATACCGTTAGCAGCAACACAACGCGCTCGTCCTCTTACTGAACAAGATGCAAATGTGCTGACTGCATACAACGCAAGAACAGCCCCGAGGCCTGCTCGTGTGCAGAAAACTCGTACACGACCTCGACCTTACCCGGCACCGGAGGCCAGTCCAGTAGAACGCAGGGTGTCGACTGAATCCAGTGAAGAAGAAAATTCTCGCAACACTCTACCGCCATCGCCGCCTCCTTCGTCCCCTTCTTTGCCGCCTTCACCAGCTCCATACGAACTTCAGCCAGTCGAAACTCGCTTACGAGATATCTTTGACTCTAAAATTGACGCTGGATACAAAGCTGTGATCGATGACATGAAAAAATCAATGACGATGGGCAAAACACTTGGAGCGAGAAAGCGGAAAGCTTACAGGACATACCGGCGTTACGCAAAAAGATTGATCGCCTACCTTCACAGACAGCATTCGCCTTTAGCGTATGACGTGGACGTGCTTCTATGCGGCGAGCGTCAGGTGTGCGCTTTCCTTGAACGAATTAACACTGAACATAAGACGAAAACCTTAAGAAATTATATCGTAGCCGCTATCAAGTTGCTGGATTCTCGGCTCTTTGCTATTGAAAGAGATCCGGCGTGCAAAGAAAAGGTAGCTTCTATGACTCGTGTGTACGATGTACTGCATGGACGGCTTACTGAATGTGACAGACTACTGGCGCAAAAGGAGGTGCCGTGCGAGAAGAAGACGTCTTTAGAAAGTGTTATGGAAGAAAGTTTTATTGATTCGTACGATGAGCTAGAATAAGTACCATAAGATAGTATGTTAAAGACTTCTTCCCCGGGTCCCATTCGTATTTCGTCCTAGCTTTCAAAGTAGTCAACTAAAAGGATGTGTTTTAGACATAGATGTATTCATAACTTGTAAATAAACATAACACATTTAAATGATAATATGTAGAATTATAACTTCACAAGTTATTATTAAGTTTATTAAGTGTATATATCCAAACTACGTGTTTAAAGCAATAAGCTTCAACATTAAAGAAAATGTTAGTAGATATCATAAGTTTTATGATCCAATGCTGGAAGTTATACTTTCCTTCGTGTGCAATAAGATGCCAAATATTCTAGTCAGCTGTATGTATAGATATTATTTACTAAGGCACCACGTATGTAAGTTGTAGTGAGATGTTCACTTTAGACTATTTGTTGATTGTGTAAATATTTCTAGTTATTTTCTTTCTAAGGCTATTTATTTTACTGTATTTAATAATCATGATCTCAATTCAATTCATGTATTCACCAATTACAATAAAATCTGCTCATTACTAGATTCTACGTCGTTCCTTTATTTACGTTATTATATCGTATAAAAAAGCGTCGATATCTGACATATATATTGCGCGTCAGAAGAAGGGTTAGAGCTTCTTATTATATGTCCCTGATAAGTCCGGGCATACAAGTCACTTGTAACTGGCTTCCCCCATTCAGATTGTGCTGGTCGTATTAAGCCTGATGTTGTTTATTCCCTTGGCAGAATTACGAATTTTCCTTTACAGCTAAATAAAAAAAACTAAAAAATTTAAAGCTCATTATTTTGCAACTCCAAGGTATTTGATTTAATATCAATAGTACCTCTAAAGGATCCATGATGGATGGCGCAGGTATATCAACGGGAGTTTCACAGATTACTCGGTGAACAGTCCGGAGAGCCTAGAGAGAGTCAAGAGCATTTAGCCGGGTGTCGCTAAGAAGCTAGTCCGTTGCCCGGGGTGAACCACGAGGAGGTAGCTCGAGACCAAACATGCCAATTCGTAAAACGCTTGATCATCTACCGGCGCACCGCCTGGCATCAAGGCATCCAATTATGACAGATGAACGTTTGGGGACCAATTTTGACGCCAAAGCGGAGTGGCGAGCCTCTTGGGAGCTATTCGACCACCCCCAAAAAGAGCTGATCGTAGACCCAAACACAAAACCCTGGTTTTGATGCTCCTAGTCCAATGTGGGTGAAACTAAATAGATTCACAACCGGACACGGACGATCCAACCATCATCTTCACAAAGGGCTCAGAGAGTCGCAATCCTGCGAGTGCGGAGAGCCCGACCAAACTCTAGCCCACGTCGTGAATGATTGTCCGCTCCCCGCTTCCCTGGCGGTATGTCCGAGTTGCACCAGCTCTCTGCAACGGCCAAAGACTGGCTAATAAACCTAAAAATAGACGTATAGTATCCAGCGCACAGAATGCCATACGAAATGATGATGAGTGCGTCTAAAAGAGCCAACGATATCATGAACGTTATGCCAATGCCTAAGTCATTGGGCTGCCGTCTTTATTTTATACACGCCATTGTAGTTGACTCTGTAGCATCTTATCAGCTTGAGCAGCTTTGCTTAACGGAGTTAACATATGAATACAATCTATACCTGTCCGATTCTCTACATACACATTTTACAGTCTATGCAAATACAATCTATCAACATTTATATTATACATAATATTCATATTAATAGAGAAAGGTATACGAAAAATCAGAATACTTCTGAGGACGAGAAGACAGAGTGCAAAACTATTTTTGATTGCGTTTAATTTATAGGTGCATTAATGTTAGCGACTTATAATTATCAGTATAATAATTGCATATCAGAAAGGAAGATGAAACTTTTACTACCTTAGTAAGGCATGAAGGGCTTTACTGCCGTAATGGTAGAGCGGTCATGTCCTCAAGACAAACGAAGCACGGTTGAAAGATGAAACGCTACTGATGTCACATGTTAAATGCCTACTTATAAATAGATTCGTTTTAAAAATAGTGCTACAGTTGTTTAAGAACAGCACACTGTGAGGTAAGCTGGAATAAAAATATATAAAGTAAGTAAGTAAATTTCTAAAGAACCGAAAATCTTGAGAAATAAATTATAATAAGGTGCAACCGGAATAACGATAATAAATGATGCCTAGCGTTATCCCGGTTGCATCTTTATATTGGAGCCCCGGGTTCGGGTAACTGATTTGACAGAATATTTCTAGCAACTTTTCTAGCAACAGGTACCTACTTCAAACAAAGAGGACAGCGGGATATGCCTACCTAGATGAGCAGTAATGCTGTGAATGTAATGAAAGGGTGATCCACTATTGGTGTAAATTCCTGTTAACCATGCGATCTACCGCGGATAAAACATTTCTGGTAGGGTATATAATTTCTTTGGAATAGTTTTCTTTTTGTCAGAAATATCAGTATTTGCCTTGCTCTACCAAACCTTTAATAGTCATAAATGAATTGCAAGATTGGTCCAAGGTAAGCTCTTTTACGTTATGAACTCTTTAGGTGATCACCATGTAATTTGTCGTAATCACAATTACGAAGCAATAAAATTAAAGAAGGTTTTAAACCTGTTTTCATACCGGCCAGAGTTTTTTTTTTCAATAGCTAACTTAATTTATTACACGACTCGTAAATCTTCCCAGAGAGATGCCGACGATAAAAACGGCCCGAACTAGGAATAGATTGGTCGTACACAATTAGTTGCAACGATATGCGCAAACGATAATGAGTGCGATACAGTATTGGGACATGTTTGCGATTGGAATGAGAGAATATTTTACCTCAAGATTTACCTACTCGTATGACGCTTTGTACAGAGCGATAACAAAGTTAACTACTAGTGGATTATGCTGTCCTAGTACCTGTGTCGCTCTTGTAACTGTCTACAGTGTCGTCTAGTCTAACTAACATTCCGAATTTGGAAAATAATTTACATAAATAATGTTGTGTTCATTGGCTAATGGAAACCCCATTTGATCATTGGTCAATAAATACATGTTTTTTTTTCTGTGATGAAAATGTACCTACTTTTATTGGCCCAATTTTAATACCTAATGTCTCATCTGTCTGTGATCGGTATAATACCATTACGCGTTTTATAACAGTGAGGCACACGTTATCATGCGTTCATATATCGTTACAGGTGAACAGTTTTCTTACTGCATCTATAGACTAAATTCATTGACTTTGATACAGTTTTATTATTATTAACAAACCTCGATAATCTTTAGTAACAGATAAAATGGTCTGAGAAGGTTACTGACATCTGTTAGACAATTTAACAACTACACCTTTTATGTTATGTCTCTGCGCCTTCGGAGTGGTTCGCTAATTATACGAGATTCTGATAAAGTACTGTTAGACATAAAGTGACATCTATGCAACGTCAAAGCAAACTACATGAAACATTATCATCAGTAGTACTAGCTATTCTCTGCCAGAGGGCGTTAGACAATGTAGATTACACCTTGTTGTTCATGTTTCCCTAGTACATCGCGATCGTAACTGCCTGCTCCAGATTCTCCACCTACGTTCCAAACGTTCCATTCTTAAACCACGCGCAACGTGGCCGCCATACTTGTTGATGGATGTTAATTTCTGACACTTGACGATATACGAGTATTGAGGTTAAATAGGTACCTACCTAAATTAGACAGGCAAATTTCAGATCATTTAAGTAAATCAAAAATTGATTAACAAAGAAAAGTTTTGAATACCATATTAATATTATTTAGTGCACTTTTTATTATTTTAATAATTATGCAAAAGATGTAGGTAGTGTGAATAAAATAATAAAGCTGTTGAGTTTTCAACATACCTATTTTTCAATATGTAGTAGAGTATATAAAAAAATAGTACGTTCCTACTTGCTATTTTAGTACGCCTACTTAAAAGTTGAGTAAAGATAATAAAATGAGAAAATTTATATACTTACTCATGCTTTCATGCTTGCAAATACTTTACAAATTTTTTTTGCCAACTCTACTAAAAGATTCTGACTCAGAAGAATAAAATTCTAAATATCATTGTTTAGAAACTAGACTGTATGTGTAGCTAGTAGTTTTAAAGTTCTAGAAAAAAAAATATAGAATTGCAAAATTATTAATAAAGCTTCTAATGAAGTTAAATGGAATGGAATAAATAAATACTTTTACAATTTTGAAAGAAAATATTTACAAAAAGTTTGGCTGACTACTTAGTAAAGCGGCTGGTGAAAGAAATTATTACTTTGCATGAAAGCCATTTAAATGTAGGTAATTAAATGCTAAAAATATTTGTTTTGTATCAAAGGCTGCGTTACGCTCAGCAAACAAATATCACGATAATATTCGCATAAGCAAGTGAATCACGTCAAGACGTCTGTGGGATGTTATTTTAAGCCGTTTACTCACAGGCTATTCCTGGAGCCATATACTTACTACCTTGAACCGCCACGAAGTACGACCTATTTCAGTTTACTGACTAAACGAATGTTCTCGTTTATGATTCAAATATACGCTTTTCATCTATAGCCTCATAGGGTGGGTAGTAAGGGCAAACATGTCAAACACAGTCTATCATCACTTTGCTCTAAATAAATGTTAAAAAATGTTGGTATTTACTGTTTTTTTCAGACTTTGAAGCTAACTATTATGAGATTTTTTCGTTGTACCAAACCGACCAAACGTAATGCTTTCAGTGATTAATCTGAAAAAAGCAGTGTCTATTTTATATGATGTTATATGGTACTTACTTCATTGATTTTTATAATAACTGGCATTTAAAGGAGTCCTCTCCTTTAAATGCCAATAAAGAATGTTACAACTTCACTGAACCAGTAGGACCTACAGTCAGCACATTATTGTGATACCTACCTAGTATAAACTATAAACCTAGATCGCTCTCGTAGGTTCTCTAGGATGATAATGGTTGTAAACATACGAGACTAGAATTTTACAGAATATTATTATAAATATTTATTAGCGATCATTACCAAACTATTGACGACTTTACATATTATGATAATTGTGTAACGTTAATAATTTATTGCTATTTTTCAGAATATATTTCAATGGAGTGACAACGTAGAGATAAATTATACAAATACGAAACAATCAGACGATGTGATTGTGCAGATTGTGTGAATACTAAGTGCTGGTAAATGAATGATTACAATACAAAATTGCAATACAGCGGTAAACAATGCTGCACGAACTGAATGACGTCACGCGCATTCGGTGCAAAGTGCATGTATGCAGCTTAACCTTCTAGCGTTCATGTTGCCCTGGTGCTCGTTCCTTTTGTGAGCGACACCAAAGGGGCCCTATCCCCTTCGAGCACCCTTCTCTGGGTCAATGCGTATCTCTCGGTCATTCACCGGACCGACCTTCATCCGACGATTTTGTCTGATGCGTGCACAGTTGTCATTTTAAACAAAGTGGTTATTTTTAAGTTTAAATCGATTTAAAAAATTAGCAAGTTAAGATTACGAAAATTCATACATTTTAAATATGTTTACACTGTAAGGAGTGCTCAGCATAGAAATTTGTTTAAAATTGTTTTTCTCTTCCTATGAAACAAATCATTTCGAAGATGAATCTTACATAGCAACGATGGTTATTTCTTTTTGTAAAAGCTGGACCTGTTGCTCAAATTAAGATTTGTATAGCGATAAAAATAAAACAGTTTATTGCAATTTAAATAAAATTATAATTCAATATAAGTATTAAATTATATTAATTTTAAATGCTAGGCAAAGTAGTCGCTAAAATAATCCGATTCACACAGTCAAGTTAAAGTCCTATGTTGTTAGGAAAACGCAGTGACGCAGATACTCGGCATGCCTGATGCTGCAACAAATTGTCTTACCAGGAACTCAATGTACGAGGAATACAGAATAAAGAAGTAGTTCGATATTCGAACTCACATAAACACTCGTGCAATTTAAATGCATTGATGACTGATATGATGTGATGCACACAAGCGCATAAACGCATTCATGTTATACTTCGCTATACATTGACATGTTTCGCACCGTTTTAGGTCTCCTCATAAAGTTTTGCTACATCATTATTTATAAAATTTCGCTTCCTATTTTCGTTATATTTCATTTAAAATATCAATACACAAAATTTGATTTGGCAAAAATGATTGTCCTCTTTCCGCTTAAAATTGATTTTCATGGGCTGCATGGGACTGATCATCTTAATATATAAAATCCTTGCGTTACTGACTGACTGACAGACACGCTACAGCCGAAACTATTGGGCGCAGGAAGCTGAAATTTGGCATGCATGTTCCTTGGGGACCTTAGGGGTGCACTAAGAAGGGATTTCCCGAAATTCCCACGGGATCGCCCAAAACGGGTAAATTTAAAAAAAATGCAGGCGTAGCTGCTGGCGTCCTCTAGTTACATATAAAACTAGCTGACCCAGCGAACTTCATACCGCCATATTTTTTTAAATACCTATTTTGCTTCTTTTCATACAAACCTTCTCCTGACGATAACAAACACATAAAAGAAAGATTTATCGAATTTGGTGCAGCCGCTTGGAAGTTATGCGCGTACAAACATTTCGGTGATTCATTTCTATTTATATAGAAGAAGATTTTAATAATTAGTCAGCATGTATAACTAACACGTATACAATAGTAATACTGCAGAACAACTTATATCTGCGATCTATAAAACAGATCATAAAATTTAAGAGCAAGTGTGAAAATTCTTTCAACCTCGTTCCATTTCAGCAGACTTTTTGGAACAGTTCTATAAATAAATCGTCTAAACACATCACTAGCAGCCTCTAGTTTCTTGGACAATCTTATTTGCTTCATAGAGCACATTCCTTTATATTCAGCGAATATAGGTCTGCGATTAAACATGCGGTACAGTCGCCTTTATACCATACCTGTCATAATTGGCATGCTACTAACGTGTATTCTTAAAAACTTTATTGTGGATATTGTGTTTTTTGTCAGAATATTTCCTTTATGAAGCAGTAGTTTGAATTATTTCCTAATATTAATAATTATTTGTGAAACTGGCCTTTCCCTATATTCCACAGTCGCAGTGTAAACAGTTAAACTACGCGTGTGCTCACATATTGCTTGTAGGTGAAATGGCTGTTTTAGCAAGGTAAACGCAATATTTTGCAAAACGACATACCTACGTACCATACCATAAATCTACACTTGTTTATAGATAGCACGTGCACAGGTAGGTGCATTTCCAAGATTATATATTTACATATCTGAAAGGCGTTCGGTAATAAAATATATATTTACATATCTGAAAATAGATATGAATAAAATAACAGTATAATTTCTTACATATCGACATGAGGGTAATCTATTATGCTGTGTATTTATTTCATCGAAATTCCGCAATATTGGTTCGGCCACGTAAGGGGATATTTCTGTCGATCGTTCCCTCGGTCTGCGTCTTGTTCCTTCGCGCTGATATTTACATCGATAGAGCTTTGCGAACGTATAAAACACGTTATATGACCGGGCACCGCTTATTTTGTTCTCAACTTTGGTGAGAGAGCCATCTAGTGGCGAGCGCACGAAATACCTACGCGTGTGATATTGTGCATTTTGTGATATTATCCAGGAAAATCCCGTATTTTAAAATGCCTGGACGCCCTATTTGGCAGGTAATCTATTTATTGATTTATTTGTAGATGTGCCAGGTCAATAAACTTTTACAAGTACAGTGTTTAAATCCGTACTTATATTGAATTGATACTTGTGTTTAGAAATTTAATGTACAAAAATTTAAGGCGTCATTATGAAAATTTATATAGATAGCTACAGTAGAAAAAAATATTAAGATTAGCAAAAGTAGCCTCAGCTTTCTATACTAACCGAATATGATTACGGATTACTAGGTACTGTATTTATCAATTATTGGTATGTCTTAGATATTTTGTATTCATTTATCTATTTTCTGGGCAAAAAAATACACAATTTGAAATACGTAATAGCCTCGAACATCCTATACTACATGTATCCATATTTTCTCAACTGTAGTTTTACTATAAGGAATTGGTTGTGAATTGAAAATACTCGGTGAAATTATCAAAAACTTTCATGAAAGTAGAAGCTGTATGCTAACTAATCTTAACCTTAGCCTACCTGAAAATAACAGGTGGGTAAACAAAGTCTTACGGTGTAATTTTGGCACGGTGTCAAGTTTCTCCGTGGTGATTTATTCACTGGATAGCAAATAAATTATTAATCGTAGTTTCAGTAAAATATAATTCCTATTTATCTTGTAGTAAGATCTTCTAGGATAAGGATAGTGTCTAGGAAAATAAAAATACATTTATAATATTATTATTTTTGTTTCATCAAGGATAAGGATAGTGTCTAGGAAAATAAAAATACATTTATAATATTATTATTTTTGTTTCATCATATTTACACAACCAGTTTCAGTCAAAGTAACCTTACTTCGAGATTTCGGCCATATATACATTCCCACAGACGTTTTAGTACAAAAATTATAATGTTACAAATTTCAATCGATATTGGGTTGTTGAAGACAATTGAAATATGGCCAATACATGCACAGAGTCTCTCATCATTTCTCATACAAATTACAAAATATGTACTTACAACTAATTAAAAGTAATCTTGGAATGTCTTCAATAAAACTTAAATTATCTAGTTTATTTTAAATAATTATTTGTATGTTCACGTATATTTAACATATTACTAAACTTTCTTCTCCGTCTTTTTATTATTTTTTATATCTCCAATCATGTAGTCTCCTGGCAAGTTATGGAACAATTTTTGCAAAAAGCCAAGTAAAATGTCTTCGATAGTCTTCGATAAAATTGGTCGTAGTGATTCAGACACAGGCCGCCAATTTTCATTCAAATATGCGTTGGTACTCTCCTCTGAAATTGTAAGAATATATTAAAATGTTGGTAAATAAAAAGACGTATTTTACAAAACTATGCTCAACCATAAACGCATAGTACAGCTACTGCCATCTCTTAGCGAGAAAAATAACTACTCATTTTTTTATCGAAACCCATATGTATTTATTATTTAATAAAAATTAAATAGTAAACTTTGATATAAAATTTAACTTTTCGATGTATTCATCATTTCATAAAAAGCTTTCTAAATTACGAACTTTATGTGACTTTACAAACATAAAACGCAATGTTAGATTAATCAACCATCCACTACAATAACCCTGTATTAATTACAACACAACAACAACAAGATACCAGACAATTGCGAATAAAATTGGCACAATGAGGCGAACGTTTGTCAAACGTCTAGCGACGTCTCAACAACGTCTCAACGTTGCAATTTGTAACACGTTAGTACCAGGCTTCCATATACTTCAGGTGGTGGTAGAGCCGAGCTAAATTCAAAGTGAGCGCCATCTATCGGGTAATAGAAGAATCAGTTCCGTTTCATCAGGCGACAATATTTGTGTATTTTCAGTCAACTATTATAGATGGCGTAACAATATCGTGATAAAGTAAATTTTAATGACGATCCTGATGAAGTCAAAGCACGCTAATGTAATCTAACATTTATGAGTTTATGAGTTACTACGGTACCCGAATATTCTCAATACTCAATACTCAATGTTTTATTGCACTCCATAAGTTACATAAGGTGTTACAATATGACAATATAAGATACATTATGGACCCTGTAGGGCACGGCAACATATAATAATGTAGAAGATGCTATTTTTCAACTTTGTTATGAAAAAAAAAACTATTTAAATTTATTATTGTACTGTTTTATCAATTACTTTTAGAATATTAATTTTGTTTATTTACTATCAATATATTATTATATTATTATTACTCAAAAATATATAAGAATTGCGGTATGTATATTGTTGTGTCTTTATTTTATATGTAAGTAGTAGATATGATATGATATGTGTACTAACTATGATGGTAATATAACTTTTTATTAGGTAAATGCATAGGTCATTTATTGAAATACATATAAGTAGTTACATTAAATTATTACAGGGGTAAAAGCCGTAAAAGCTTAAAGCAACTTATAGGATTAATGGATTTGTTATGTAAAAATTGCGATATAAGGACCGATGAAGCTTCGTCCTTGTAATTGCCACGTAGGTATAATTACTTACTTATATCCAACCCATTACAAATAACTCAATACGATCCATGTTGTTTATCGGTTGTCAATTATTAGCAGTGATTCGCTGCTAATAATAATAATCAAATAAAAAAGACTCTACCACCGTCTTCATCTGAATCTGAGCCTAAACGTACTATTAAATACAATTAAATCTGTGACATGATAGGCCTTATTACAAAACATGATCTAAATAATTATAATACCAGGCTTAAACCTTGATAGAGGGTGTTTTAAAAATACTTTTTGACGAAGGTAGTTATTTACTTTTATTCGAAATTCGTTCTAACGAATTTTAGTGTCAATAGTTGTTCTATAGGTAGTGAAAGTATAATGAATTTTACGCAGGTAAGTTTAGTACTAAACCTTGATTTAGATTTAGTCCATGTTTTGTAATAAGGCGGAAAATATTTATTAAACATTAAAATTAAATATAAAACATACCCAATGATTTTATACCGTCAAATAAATTGTTCATACGCAATTTCAACCCTCCAATAGCGTATTTGACATGTGCACCAGTGACATTGAAAAATGTGAATTCATCTCTGCTGTACAATTTGACATCGCTAACGATATCGATCGTCATATTAGCTGTAAACACACAAATTACAATTTAATTTTTATTTTACATCGAATGTGTGATTTTCATTTAACATAATTTACTCTACTTACTTGGTTCAAACCAGCAGATTCCTCTGCCAACCAGAGGTATCAACAAAATCTTACCCTTTAGGTCATAGGTACCTTCTATTCTTATCTTTGGAACTCTGACTTTTGTATGAAAGTCGTACGTTTTACTGTCGACTCTGAAAAACATAAAAAACAGCATGATTTAATTGATCTCTACAAAATGATGCAAAGAAAACCACGATTTAATTTTCTTTTAAAGACCATTTATTCTGTATTAGGACAATCTACGTTTCGATATCCACAATGAAAATAATCTCTGTAATGTAGAGGCCAATAAATAATAAATTAACCTTTGCACAATGGAAGAATTATTAACTACTCAACCCGATCGATTTGCTCAACATAGTCGATCAAACAGTCGCCCGAGGTACCAGGGCTATATGAAATAGTGGTGGTTACTTGGTGAGACTCGACACTTACCTACTCGACAGAACCTCTGTCTTTCCAAATCCTGTGACGGTCACATCGTCAAGTGCAGCATTAACATTTACAGGTCCATCACCTTGTAGAATCCTGATTTTAGGAATTTTCAAGGGGTCCAAAGGTTCCATTCCAATTTCAGGTAGACCTTCAATTTAAATAGAAAACTAATATTAGCATTTCTACATAACGATGATTTTTTACATTTCATACATAAATGAAAGCAGGCATATAAAACCATATAAACCAAGCCACGTTTGATACCTCGAGGCGTCACATGAGTATGGTGAAGAAATAGCGCTTTCGCTTTCCGCAAGTTATGTACAAATGTTTCGTAATTGAGGCTATGTGACTAGCCCAGTGGATTGTGGAGCTACAACCCAGCTATCATTTGTAACTATTTATCGCAACTTAGGAATATTCTGAACCGGCTATTTAACTCATCATCATATTGAAAATTAAAAAAATATTTATAACAGAAAAAATGCATCATGTATAAAAAGTTGCCGTAAATAGCCAACGTTTCATATACCTAATACATCTACGGTTACATTTACCCACCCACTAATACAATTTGTAATAACGCAAACATGCGAGTGAGGTTAGTAGAATTCATTGCAAAACGACAAACGAAACGTTACGAACGCCAGGGAGGGCACATTTTACCAGGAGAGCATAAACTGCGAGTAGATCGCTCACAGTGGCGCGCGTACGGCTAAACAGAACAGCTGTGAGTCGTTGTGCAACAAACCAGGCACTCAGAAACCGTGCCAGCTACTTACGAAGTTGTCTGGTACTAGCCACCCGTTCCTAAATGCGAACGCGTTTTACTCAAGCCGATTGCATTGCGTCTGTTTTGGTAATTTCAATATCAGAAGGCTTGAGATATTTACATGATACCATAATATTACATTGAAGAAGAACATACCTACGGTGAATGTGAACGCCTAACAAATAATTTTATATCTTCAATTATAATGATAAATTACACCAAAACGAAAATTGCTACCAAAATCTAAATCTGAAGTTGGAATATCATACGACTGAATAAAATTCAACATTTTCACCTGACTGTTATGTAGAGCACAGGTATTGATAATGACTGATTTCCCGTTTTGAGATACTTAGTTCTGCTATTAAAATTATTAATATTGAGGTATTTAGTGCCTATTACTAAACGGTTATCATTCATATTTTCCAGCTCGTTACTCACAAAATGTAGTTAGTGCTAATATAACTTATTGCA
The DNA here is from genome assembly GCA_944739405.2 of Euclidia mi. Taxonomy (NCBI): domain Eukaryota; kingdom Metazoa; phylum Arthropoda; class Insecta; order Lepidoptera; family Erebidae; genus Euclidia; species Euclidia mi. The sequence goes on along the minus strand of OX123183.2, from coordinate 97,490,780 downwards.
AATCGTTTACCTGGTCCAAGGGCGTTGAACAGTTGTTGTACCGCCTGACGGGAACAGTCATTGAATTCCGGGTCGCTCTTGAAGCATGTCTTCACGAAATCAGCTGTAAATAGAAAATAAGACCCTTTAACTATATTATCTACATCAAAAATACCAAAACATCTTGATTTGTAAGACTCTACTAAAGGTAGAGTTCCTTTTTCTCGCCGTAATATTGACTCAAGGTACACGACCTATTGAGCTTTACCAGTATCTATTGGAATTGTAATTCATTGCTTGTAGATGTTGTGTAAAATTTGAAGTTTTTAATACTATAAAAAGCTCGAATACATAGAAGTTAAGGATGATTCTTCGAGCGTCCAGATATTAGACGGACTACAAACAACACTTTATTCTTAGACGACCGGAATCTGATTTAAATCCCGGGATAAAAAGTATTGAAGTTGCAACTGGCCTAATAATTTTCTAGTCCGCTTATACTAAACTCGCGACTGAAAATAAAAGAGACTGTAGAAAAACCAATTTGAAATTTTATAAAATGATTGATCGCGCATCGGTAAAGAATTTAGTCGTTTGAAAAAGCTTAGAAGTAGAAAGAAAATAGTCTATTACTAACTAGAGGCTTGAATGTCAGGACAACATAAGATAATAGGCGGATAAACACGCACGTCTTAGATAGAAAGCTCCTCTGGTTCGTAGTCGCCTAGTACGAAGTATACGGTAATTTTGTCAACGTAAATACTAGGATAACATTTCTTTTTTTCTAAAAGCATCAATTGCCGGAAAATGTAATTAGTGTTTATTTCCATTTTCTTTTTTTAGAGATATTTTAAAAAGACGTTGTAATTTCTGCCCTCCTTAAATACAATAAAAGCTTGGAAATGGAATCCAGTATTCTAAAAAGACAAGATCTGTATGTGTATATTTTCGTTTTCTTAACATAGGAATACTTATTTTATTTACAACTGCCTATATACTTTCAGACGGTACATTATTACGTTTCATTACGTTCCCAAACTATGACAAAATATTTCTATTTTATTTTATTATTAAATAGGTACCTATGTATATTAAGCAACAATAAACCATTTCGCTAAAACTCGTAGTCTAGTAGAGAAAACAAGGACACCTAGACGACGCAGACTTAACGTAATATATTTTTGTCTGACGTCGACAACATTCAGTTAACCCTGACATTGACATAGATCGAAATCTAGTCCGACTTTTTGTATAAACGCACTTTTACTAAGCTAAATGTCAACTTTTTCATAGATTATTGCACAAAGCAGCAAAAATCAGATTCTGATTCTGACAAAGCAACAATAAAGATTGTTGGTACAATCTTTATTCATTTTATGTTTGATATAATAAGTGTTTAAAATCCTTTCCAAGCAATTAACACTTTGAAGGACACTTAACGAGATACCAATACAAGTCATATTCTTATAACGCCAATAGCTTGTAACACGATCAAAACCAATCTGTTCAATCAATCAGCAAAAAAAAATAAACAAACTCTTAGTGTATGACAAAATTTCGTCGTTACAAACATTCGCAAACAAGCACCAATCAATACATGCAGAAATAACTGAGAACAAATATGAAATGAAAATGAAAGAAAATAGATGTAAAGAAGAAAAGCAGCGATAGCCGACAGACTGCTACGCAGAGGGTCTCGGGTTCGAATCCACGGCACGCACCAATGACTTTTCGGAGTTAAGTGCGTATTAAATTGTTAATTATCCCTTGCTAATCGGTGAAGGAAAACATCGTGAAGAAACCTGCATGTCTGAGAGTTCTCCATAATGTTCTCGAAAGACATGTGAAGTCTGCCAACCCGCACTTGGCCAGCGTGGTGGACTATGGCCTTACCCTTCTCATAGTGAGAAGAGGCCCGTGACCAGCAGTGAGACAGTAAAGGGCTGTGAAAGAAGAAAAATCTACCAATTTCATATGTTGACATCTGCATTTGTAAACTCATACTTCGTAGGGGAATAAGTTTTAGCGCCAGACATTTTGATTTAGGCATATCTGGTACATAAATCGCATAGTGACATCAGCTACATAATATGAACTTAACTATGTAAGTAGGATAGAAAATGAGAGCGATGTTGGATGATCTTTTTCGTGTTCTTTTTCATGTTTTCAAGTGAAGTATTTTTTCATGTCTTGCACATCATGCATTAGATCGATTACATTTCACGAGTCTGTGCTCATTTAAACTCGTACTTCATTCTAGAAGTTTCTGAAGTTGATTGCTGTCAGTCGAGTGGAACCCGAACCGGCTAGCAATCAGGAAATACTGCATACAACGGGTTAACTAAATTTATTTCAATTGACCTTTGCAACATGTGGGTAGGCAAGGCGGTCTCTATGCACTATAGGTATTGTAAAACAGTGACTATTTCATAAAAAATCGCTACTTTTGGACTAGATTCTTTCATCATCATCATAAGCATTAGCGCTGTATATACACATACTATCCTACTGCTGGGTACTGGCGTCTTCTCACTATGAGAAGGGTACAGCCATAGTCCACCACGCGTACCAAGTGTGGATTACCAGACTTCACAAGTAATTCGAAAATATTATGGACAAATCTTAGACATGCAGGATTCTCCACGATGTTTTTACCGTTATTTAGTAGAAAATAGACGAGTCTTAATCGATATTTTTCAAAAACGAGTAAAATAAGCTAGCATTGCTTTGACATGTGATGCCATTACTGGAATACCAGAGGAATTCTAAATATAGAACATTTTTTTTTAGAAGTTTCTAAAGTATTAACTCTGGAGCTTTGGTAAAGCTAACATATAATTATATGCTTTATTTTTATATCTGCGGTAATATTAACGACAAAATAATTTTGAAAATCTAGTCTCTGTACCCTTTAAGATGGTTAAAAAATTTTAACGTTACATTTCTAAAGAATTATCCAAAAGAAATACTTAATGGGGAGATAGAGATACTTGTCTCTATATAATATGTATAACGTACCTACACATGAGTCAAAGCATGTTTAAATTGTGATTTGTGACCGAAATATACTAACGTTCGACGTACAACAAAGCAAACAAACTCTTTAATTTATTTGTTAGGTTGTTGTTTGTTGCTTTAATATTAAGTAAAGATTTTACTAATATGCAATGAAAGAAATTGTTCCGGTTTGCACAAATACTTTGACAACAACAAGTTTAACAAAACTTTAAAATAGAAATATACCATTAGTTGTAGTCACAGATTACATACATACATACATACATAGACTCACGCCTGTTTCCCGGAGGGGTAGGCAGAGACTACGGAACGCCATTTGCAACGATCCTGACATACCTCACTTGCTTCACTCACTCCCATCAAGTTTCTCATGCATGCTCTTCTGTTAAGGGTACTTCTGACTTGTCCTTTTTTCAGGATGTCTCCAATCTGGTCAGAGAACGTTCTCCTAGGTCTTCCCCTTTGTCCCGTCCCATTCACACTAGCCTGATATATCTTCTTTGTCAGTCTATCGTCATCCATCCTCTCCATGTGCCCAAACCATCTTAACATGCCTTTCTCAATGCTTGTCACTACATCTTCTTTTACCCCACACCACTCTCGTATCACACAATTCTTTACTCTGTCGGTCAAAGACACACCACACATACTACTCAGTGCTCTATTTCTACAGCATTTATTCTACTTTCAAATCTCTTCTTCCATACCCAACTTTCACTACCATACATAAGGGTAGGCACTAACACACCTCTATGTACAGCCAAACGTGCCTTTTTGGACACGTTTTGACTGTTCATAAACGCCTTCAGAGCTCCATTCACACAATTACCTGCATTAACTTTCCTTTCAATATCTGCTTCATTTTTACCATCTCTTGTAAACAACGTACCTAAGTAAACAAACTCATTCACTTGTTCCACTCGCTGTCCATCGATCAAAACATTACAAGCCGTAACGCATTCCTCCTTTTCAAAAACCATAACTTTCGTTTTACTTACATTCACTTTCATTCCTTTCCTTTCTAACGCACGATGCATGATTGTTACCATCTCCTGCAACTCCTCCGTTGAAGATGCAAGTATAACCTGATCATCAGCATAAAGGAGGCATTTGACGAGTAACCCATTCATCCTTAATCCGCAGTCACTATGTTTTAAATCTTGCAAACAACTGTCGATGAAGAGGTTAAACAGCCACGGCGACGCTACACATCCCTGTCTAACACCTTTATCGATGGCAAACCAGTCAGTGTATGCCCCGTTTATCCTCACACAAGCTCTAGAATCCTCATAAAGGGATTTCAGAGCTCGAATGAGGCTGCTGTCCACCCCATTCATTGACAGCACCGACCACATTTCATTCCTCACCACTTTATCGTAAGCCTTTTCCAAATCCACGAATGCGCAATAGACCTTTTGACCTTTGGCCAAAAATTTTCCGGCTATGCTTCGCAAGGAAAAAATCTGATCCGTGCATCCCATACCCTTTCGGAATCCCGCTTGTACATCCCATATTTTCTTGTCCGTCACTTCCATAACTCTTTCAATAAGTACCTTTGCATACAATTTGCCAACAATGCTGAGAAGGCTAATGCCTCTATAGTTTTTGCAGTCTTGTTGCGAGCCTTTTCCTTTATAAAGAGGCACAACTATAGCTGTGGTCCAGTCATTAGGTACTCGGCCGGTGTTCCAACACAAGTTATATAACCGCTGCAACTGACCAACTATGATGCCCTGTCCAGCCTTCAGCATTTCGACTGTAATCCTATCATATCCTGCAGCCTTACCTACTTTCATACTTCCCAGTGCCTTCACGATCTCATCCACGCCAATAACGCTTTCATCATTGCTATCATTACAATTCACTTCAGCTATCGGTGTCTCTATCGCCGTTCTTTCGAATAAACTTTCAAAATACTCTTTCCATCTCTTCAGCACGCACAATTCACCATTTACTATACTTCCATTCTCGTCTCTGATGGATGTGTGTTCTGAGGATTGAGTTCTTCCTCGAACTGCACGAACGGATTTCCAGAAAAACTTAATGTTCCTCTGGAAATCGTCAGATAATCTGCTATCAAACTCATCTTTCTTTTCCTCTTTTTTCCTTTTAACCATTTCTTTCACTATTCTTTTTGACCTAACAAACTCCTTTTTTGCTTCATCTATGTCTACACTCGTTGCTTTTCCCATTCTTTCATTTGCTCTGGCAGCCAACCAATCTGACCAAGCTTTCTTCTTCTCTGACACTGCTGATTGTACATCCTTGTCCCACCATGTATTCTTAACCTTTCGTATTTTCCTTCTCTTGATCATACAACATACTTCAGACGCTACACATACTACCTCTTCTTTAAAGGCCTGCCATAATTCTTCCATATCATTTATGCCATCGAATCTCTCAAATCTTGTTGTCAATCTACGTTTATACTCATCTTTAACATCTTTCTCTTGTAGATTTTCAACTTTTATTCTTTCCAAGACCCTATTTTCATTATGCTCTCGGTGTCGCCATCCTTTAAAGAGCCCACTTATCCGGCTCAACACCAAGAAGTGGTCTGTGTGGATGCCGATCCCTCGATATACTCTTGTATCCAACACATTCTTTCTCAATCGTTCATCTACTATCACAAAACCAATCATACTTCTTCTAACATTTTTCGCCTCTCGCGTATACATACAAAACAAGAATTCTATAATCTGTGGTTTTAGTAAGCAAAACATTCAAACAAGTCAAACCGAGTAGGTACTTGGAATGTCAGGGTGACATGCAGTAAGCAATTTTGAATTATTTGGACAGTAAACATCTATAGACGCCATAACAAAGGTTTTGAAATGCAGTCGAAATAGCTATACCCAAATACGTGAAACCTACTCAAAGCAAAAACATCAAAAGAGAGTATAGCTATGTGCCAATTCCCACGCCGTGACGGCCATCATATCCATAAAGTTATTTATAGAATTTTTATATCTATTTGAAGATTATGTTGCAAGCTCTATTAAATATTACTTTGAATGTTGCAATTCATTTCTATCGCGGCGAAAAGAGTTGTAAACTGTTTCTCAACCGACAGCCATTCAAAATCATATCGAAATATGTATGAATAATTGGCTTATTCATTTATTGTATAAAACCTGCACTGAATATTGCAAATGTACTTTATAAAGTAAAATAATGATTAAATGGCAGACGACTTATGTATGTATTTCCAAGTATACAATGTATGTTTATCCATTATCTAGTACCCATAGTTTAAACTCTGCTTCCTTTGGAACTAAATGATCTTGTGTGTATGTGGAAGAATATTATTAAGTTATTATGGTTAGACTCGCAATTGGTACTATACTCAAATATGACTCCAATTTGTATATCCTGACAGTAAACTAGTACTAGGTATAACTTAAATAATTTTTAGTACATTTTAGAGAAACTATGATTTTGTGTCATTGCCAGTTTAAAAGAATCAGAATACTCTAAGGCTTAGTCAAATTCACGGACGCTAATTAAACGTAATATATTCGACTCAATAATGCCCAAAGTCGGACTTGGCCCTTGGTCTCGAACTTAAAGGTAGGTATGTGTATTTACAATACGATTTTAGTATCTATATATGCAGACTGCATTTTGAACAGTTGTAGTTATGCGAATAGAAAATTAATGAATAGTTTAAAATATTTCATAGTGCTAGAAAGTTATCTATTAGGACTAAGGTGGCAACCAAACAAAAATATACATATAGAATCATCATCCAGGCATTATCTCGTTTGCAACCAAGACATTTCGCCTTAGAGTTCAAGGTCCGCCTACAAGTCTAACCAGATTTGAAAATTAGAATAAACAGAAAGACATTTATATTATTATTTTACAAATAGATCACAAAAAAGTAATATAACCGGTTGTCTATGTAATTCTCATAAAAAGTGCCAGGATAGGTTATTTAAAAATAAATCAAATGTCAATAGATTAAATTTTAAACAAATAACGTTATATTAGGTACCTATACATTTTAAATATAAGCCATCCGATCCAATAAATTGGATACCTACATTTATATACCTATTACAAAAGGTGACCATTTCGAAATATCTCTAAATCATCATCATCAGCCTTTAACAGTCCACTGCTGGACTAGGCCTCTCCTTTGAAAGGAGGAATTGGCCTACTATACCACGCTGGCCTGGGTTGGTATAGGGTTTGTATCAAGTTTTCCTTCTCTTACAGTGCTGTTCTCTGCATAATATACTCCCTCTGTCGGCTCTTACGACACCTATGGGATGATATAGGGTGGCGACATTCCGTATTCTTAATCCGTCACCACACGGACAGATATCTAAATCATTTTAACATAAATAATCAATGTAAGCGTAAACACTAACCAAGAATTACAAAACTATAAATTAAATTAATTCGAACTCAACATTTTAGCAAAACACTAGCAGAACGAAGATGTATAAACACACATGAAAATGAAATTGATTTGATAAGATATTATCATTGCAAATTGCAGCTCAGTGTATAATTTCAACTAGTTTATGCATATTTAACTATTACGTATGCCCAAATGAGTTCAGTTTACATTACTATGCTCAGATTAGTACAATATGAATTTGTTATTCAGTAAAGAAATAATCCCTGCAATACTGTTGCTTAATATCGTACCATACAAATGTAATAATTATGGGACGTAATACATGTTATTTCTGTTTACCTACCTGTCAGATATGTAGCAATTTTGCTAAGCAATGCTGCAATCGCTTGGATAATTTTCATAATAAACAAAGGCTTTCTTATACATAATGATAAATTTATGAAACACAGGAGTGACCCAATTTCAAATCAAAGCTGAAATGCCATTTAGTAATTACCCTAAACACGCCGTTGAAACTATTGAGATAATTTAAAACGTCTTCATTATAGCCTACTTATTAGATTTATTATTCCTACTCAATTATATCCTAGTGCTCGACAGCTTAACAGTAGTAATTCACGATTATGTGGAAATAAATATGTCTCTCTTACTTCACATGTTTTGTAAACAAACACGACTTTTACTTGCATCACAACTCACGAGTGAAATAAGGACATGCCGTTTCGAAAGAGCTGCAATTATCTATATCTGTTCGAAGCAGTATCACACTCTTGCATTTCTTATGCGATTGAAATTACTGCAAAACATATTGTCACCAAGTCTCGATCGTTCCAAATGATACCTTAGAAAATGCCGTAACTTCTGATATAACGGCCATAATCGTTTTATGCAATATCAACACTATTATGAAACAGAACCGGCATAGGGACGTGAGCTGACATCGTCGGATTATCACTAAAATAAATCGCTTAATTATAAATAGGTCACTGGTATATACTTGTAATATGGACTGGCACAATGTATAGGAATATTCAAAAACACTTACGTTTCGTTTTATAATATTCAGCGCTGGTGTAGTGTAGCACTAATGTCACTATTAATAATTTAAACTGCATGTTTTGATCCTTTTTGTGTTTTCGTTGAGAAGCTTATCGGGATCGCCTCGAGCAGGCAGCTCGAGGAGGTGGTGAGATACTAAGGCCTCGCTTTGCCAGCCTGACGGTCTCCTCATACCACTGCCGAAGGAGGGGAGCCATACGCAATTGTTAACTATGTAAATAAAGCTTAAACTTCTCGTTGCTCAAGTTAATATTGCTAATATCGCATATATATTTATTAGTCAGATTGCATTCTTTTTAAAATTAGGTAAAATCTGCTGTTATGTCATAGAAGTATTATAAAAATATGGTGTAACATAGATGGGTTAATGGAAACACTGTTGAATAATTCGTTTTAAGGTGAAAGGTAAACAGTCGTGTGTTTCGCGCTATCTAAAGGCAGAAAGTTTAACCTTCAGTGGGATATTGACTCGATTTGATATTAACCGTTAAATCTTTGCAATTTGAATATTGCGATCACAAGTCTTAGATTGCGATTGTCATTAGGTTTCTACTCTTAGTTTGACATGTCTCCATTTTCGATATTTGAATTTTTGCCGACTGTTTCATACATGACGTTTAATAGTTTTATTTTGATATTAAAACGTCCAACCAGCCAGTGTGTGTATCAAAAAAATACTTGCATGTTAGGAATCTATTGCACGTAGGGCTGTAAAAGGGTTCAAGGAAATCTAAGCGATTTCCTCAAGTACTGCATTAAACTAGTTCGGGTTAAATAGACTAGTGGTTGGCAATTAAGACCTTACGTGTAGTAAGTGTTACATTCGTTCCGTAACATCAATTCCTTCTTCTTCACCGCCGTTGAGTAACCGTCGGTATGAACTATTAATATATTGATTAATTGTTTTTAATGTTATATGTTTCCATTGCCTTTAATTATAGCAGCTGTAGTTATGTGATTATTAGCCCTGTTTTTTTTAAAAAGAATGACAGTGGTCGTTAAATATGTTAATGACATTATCAATGATATAATTAAATAATATATTATATTGATTGCCTAATTTTAATCATAAATTATTAAACCGTATCAGATATTAATTCAAATTTAGTAAAATACATAATCGAAATATGTGTAGATAGATTGGTATAGATTCAACAGCGATTGCGTTTGAGATTTTGTCATTGTTGATCGAGCGACTCGACAAGTTTTGTGTCGCTAGGGCTGCAGCTCATCGTAAACGAAACACGTGAAATAAAAAACCTTGCAGTGAAACCTTGACACTAGTACACAATGCTGATGATTTCTATTTCTAAAGCAAATAGCTCTGAAAAAGTAAAGGCGGTTTAGATGTAACAAATTAAAACCTTGCTTAAATTAGAAAACGCCTTTCAATGACCAGGAAATAGTTATTTTGTAAACATTGTCCGTAAAATTTCGAAAAGTAATACAAATACCACATTTAGCGAGGCTTTTGTAACATCTTTATTTCAAGGTCAGTGTCCAGCGAAATCAGAAGGTGACAACCCTAAGTTTTGCACAACCTTACAACACACATACACGGGCAAACGACAAACCCCCTTGTAATTGCGATCGTGCGTCCGATCATACTTAACAGACTCGCTTTACATTTGCTCTTAACATTTGCGCAATATTGCTCAATTCAATATCGATCACAGTATGATAATGAGAGATATGATAGACAAAGTCGTTAGAGTCATGGTACTAGGACAACATGAAACCTTAGCAGTTTAAAACTAAAAGGAAAGAAGAGATTGAAAACATCAACATGTTGCTCTACTAAACGCTCTATTGAGCAGTATGGTGATTTTCTAACACCATTCAAAGATTAGATGACCTGGCCTTAACCCCTCATGTATTAAGAAACACTTAGCAGAGGTTATACGTTGATGTGTGATCATACGATAGTCGGGAAATGAATAAAAGTGTACATCAACGCAGACCTCACATCTCTTACATAACGAGACCTTTAGACATGTTGGGCGTTGTATTTTACTTGAAGTGTGTACAATTCACCTCTGTCTATTAAAAACGAAGGTACCTATGTGTTAGCCAAGAAGCTGGTCTCCTACATGATTTATTGCAGAAATCTCTGTTCATGCGTTTATGTATATACGACGGTTCTATTTTTGAAAATGTTATAAATGCTCGCGCGTGATTTATGAATGCCTGGTCGTAGTTTCATGGAGACACGTTGTCTTTGCATGCGATACAAACATGAGGTCATATTTACCACATCGTTGTTCAACGTAGGGGACAAAGAGGTCAATGACAACACTTCTATCGCGTAGGAGATGATAAATGACATAGGGTAAATAAAAAAGAGAAAGTGGTATATTTCTGAATTGTTTTTATAGCTTTTAGAGTGGGATGTCATCATGAGATATCTATTGCGTTCGCAGATCATATAAACATCAAGCTTCGAGCGATATATCCACGAGATTATAATATAATTTTATCTTTGTGTCAAACACTCGCATTAGCTCACTGCTCCGCTCGATATAGACGCTTTAATCTGAAATCGTAATTCATCAAAAGAATTTTGTGAGATGAAACTATTTAGTCTTTCTCCAGAATTGATGTAACACGTCTGTTAGATTTCGTTGCAGCTGTTTAGTAACAATCGTATGGTATATGAACAGACAGTTGGAGCTCTCGGTGTTATGATATGAGAATGTGTTTCTTAACTATTTTATTCGCGTGATGTCCTCGAGTTCAGTGAACGACTTTGACCCATAACCTCGATGCAATCGGTGTAGTTTAGTCAACTAGTTACAGAGCACGTTCCCGTACTACATATCGCTACATCTTAAACCGCACAAAATAACAGGGTATTAACAAATTAGGTATGTCAGAAATATGTATAACTAAAACGATTTTGTGACAAGAGAAACACGCGCTCTTCATTGAAATGCTTGTAACTTTTTAATTCTCGTCATTTATTTTCTTACGTTTTTCATATAGTGGTAACATTTATATATTTCGTGGGAACTAGGATTAATATTTAATTATTTTTATAGTAAACTACCCTAATGTAAGACTAGATACATCAAGTTATAGATCCCAAATCTTTTTGCACCGTGTGGAGACCAAACCTAACACTCGTTGCAGTATTAAAGGCCGGTCGCTCAAACTAGTAGAATACCTAATTAGAGATTTTCTGTTTTTTATTTTGTTCTGGCATGTATGTCTCAAGGTCGGTCTCAACCATTACATCCGTGTTTCAACTTTTTATTAATCTTTACATACCACAGGCGAATTTATATATAAACTAATTTAAATTTTATTGATACAGCTATATTATTTCCAAAAAACTATTTTTAATTATTATTCTGACTCATACTAGAATCGAAGTTAATTAAGGGTAGTATTTAACTCTGTCTCAATATAATCCCGGATTTCTACAAAAAAATACCGTTGTTCCACCAAATATACTTATTGCACCACTAAATATACTCACTAAAATATATCATAACGAACACCTGTTTATCGACCGTTGCAAATCTCTAATATTAACATTAATCCTTTTAGTTAAAGAAGTATTTCAAATTTTATTTTTACTCAACAACCAAATAACAAGTTATTTGGTAGTATTAAGATAAACTAAGTTCACGGAGCCCTGCTTCGCAGGGCTCCTATTTTTGGGTGCAGGGTCACAAGAAAACCTAACATAACCTATTAAGTTTCCCAAGCCGACGAGACTTTTTATATTAAATGATACTTTATGGAAATATTGGCATATTTGGTGTGCAATGAGTATTTTAGTGTTTGATTATTATTTTAGTATGCAATAAGTATTTTAGTGAAAGAATAAAGTTTTTTAGAGTAACGCACTCAGAGTGTTGCTTAAGATTTTTGATGCACTGTTAAAAATATCCCTTTATTAAATAGAGAATCATAGATTTTTTTTTCTTTAAACTTGTAGCATTCAAAAGAGGTTTTGATGCACTTATAGCTACCGTGATTGTTAGTGATATGTACCGATGTACTTAGTTACTAATTCAAACAATAGCAGAAGAATTAATAGGTGATGTAAAAAATGGCATTTCGATTTCTGCGGTCTATTTGTTATATTATCTTGTATTTTATTACAATATGCAATCAATGGACACAAACGACTACTACTTGACACAAGAAGGAATGTCTCATATGGAACCGAACCTATAATAAGAGGTAGATGCAGTATCATAAACCACAACACCATCCGCGCAATCGCTCTTGTTTGTTGTCATCTCGTAAAAATAAATGACAGATAAATAAAGTTATAGCAATTTGTAGTAGTTGGCAAAACAATAATAGGCGCAGACATAAAATACGATCAGAATTTAGCAAACATATAAAGCGTAAGGAGTAATAAATATTACATGTTTTTCTTGACTTAGTAGTTTGTTTATACATTATTTTTATATTATAGTGTAAGGCCACGACCTGCGTTTAGAAGTGCTATCAATCTTCTTAGTGTTTATTACGAGCAGTAGTACGGAGGTAAATCATCTAGCCCATTATTTTGACAAGATACATAGTAATTACTGAAATAATTGCACTTCTACACATGCAGTAATAATTATATTGCATATGTAATTGCTGAAAGCAGGAATAGCCTAGTAGACAGGCTAACAAACTACGATGTGGATTGGATTCAAGCTCTTGGTGAGCACCGCTGACTTTATATTTTATTTATTTATTTATAGACTCACGCCTGTATCCCCGAAGGGGTAGGCAGAGGTGTAATATTACACCTACATTTCGCCATGAATTTTTAGGTCCCACGTAATAAGGGGCGAGCCTATTGCTGTACCGGGCACATTACCAGACTCCGTGCTGCTACTGAGAATATCCTAACGGAAAAACCCAATAACACTTTGCCCGAGCCGGGAATCGAACCCGAGACCTCCCAATCCCACGCGCACATTTATGCCGCGAGACCAACGAGGCAGTCTGTCTGTCTTTATATTTTATTTGCATTATATATTTTATATTAGATTGCTAAACGGCGAATAAAAAGATCGAGAGGAAACTTGAGTATCTGCAAGTCCTCCATAATGTTCTCGAAAGACATGTGAAATCTGCCAACCTACACTTGGTTAGCGTGGTGGACTAGCCTTTTCATAGGGCCAGAGATCAGAGGGTCTATCACGACTTTTGCACTCGATCGTCACGGTGGATCGGAGAGTAGCGATCGATAGAGTCCGCTAGGGGGCACATTTAGGAAATGTATGAAAATTGTTACCGTCGACTAGTCTCGTCACCGTGTAAACTCGTACTAGACCTTCAGGAGAGAGGCGAGGCCTATAATGTATTTAAGCCTGAGATTCAATAAAATCAAAATATACTATAACACGCTAAACGAATAATTTTATGTTTTACAAAAATCTGCTAAAATAGAATCTAAAAAGCTTATCTCCATTTTGTGGTCGTTATGTGGAAACACTACAAATACAGTAAAATTCGATTTACGCTTTAAGTAAATTTATTTTGTGAGTTATTCAGAAAATCAGGAAACATTAGTGTCTAAAGAAACAGTGTATTGAGGGGCGCTAAGAGTTGTTTCACACTGAACGATCGCCCACAGCTGCGTAATCCCGTAAACTTGATAGTACTCTTCCTTCTGATATATTTGGAAAGTAAAATGCTCTTAGCCTACCGAATAGATAAAAATTTTCAAAATGCGTGTTTGATGCTCGAAATGAGGTAGACCAGCGATGATCAAATGCCACAGAATTTTACAAAATATCTAACAGATAAGCGTGCGGCTGGGTTTTCTCTTGACCAGAGTCAATGAAGGTCACCTAATAAGACGTTTGATCAAATTAATATAAGTTTATTAAAGCATTCTGGATTCGGCTCCTAAATGATCTAAAAAAACCGGTCAAGTGCGAGTCGAACTCGCGCACCGAGGGTTCCGTACAAACCTCTAGGTAAGTATATATAATTATTTAAAAAAATATGTGATGTAACAAAAAATTTAAGGTATCCGAATTTTTTTCTATGTGCTATAAAACGTTGCTTTATGCCAAATTTCAAGATTCTAGATCGACTGGAAGTACCTACCCTTTAGCGTTGACTTGAGCATTTGATATGAATTTCAATTTTATATCTCTACACGTTCATGAGGAACTATCCTTTAAAAATATTTAAATTATATGATGTTACTAAAAATTTACGGGTTTTTGCAATTTTCCTTTTTTTGTGCTATAAGACGTTGCTTCGTACCAAATTTCAAGATTCTGAGTTCACGGAAAGTACCCTGTAGGTTTTGATTCCCTTGCGAGTTTCGAAAATTGCGGAAATTTGCAGCATAAACGGCTGTATCTTTTGATTACATTTGTTTAAAAGTTTGATTTTTTCACAGCTTCATGAGACAGTAGACTTGACTTGTATTTGATATAAATTTCAGTTTGATACCTTCACGTGTTTCTGAGAAAATGGGTCTTGACAGACAGACGGACAACAAAGTGATCCTATAAGGGTTCCGTTTTTTTCATTTCGTGGTTCGGAACCCTAAATATAAACAAATGTCTGAAAATCTATATTCACACAGTTTCAAAACTTATATTTACTTCTAAAACGTAAATTTCTTCTAGTAAACATACTGCTTCAATCATTTTCGGCACCATTTATCACATACTTGTTTATCATTTATAGCTACATACCTATATTAGTCATTTTGTTTCTTTCACCATTCCGTACCGGCAATATATTGTCAAATAACACGTTTGAAAACATTAAGAAATTAATATCACACATTTACATAAAGTACCTATATATCCTGGCTATTTTTGCAACGTAGTCTACACAAAACAAACAAGTTTCTAGATTACATTGAGTAATTTTTCGATAGCATGATGTTGAAGATCTTAGCAAATGTCTGATGGGCGAAGTCTATATCGGTGCGTCATCATTTTTGAAATGATGTCGAAAGAGCTGTGTTCCAATTTTATACTGTTGTCAAAATATTCCATGAGCCGAAATGATATTTCATTGACACGTGCGACATAAACAATTCTTTTGTAATTAGTTTATGAAAAACTAATTACGAAAATGTCACGGTTTCATCACCTGTATTTACGGCGTATGTCCCGGCTAGTGTGAAAGCCCACTTGTGCAAACATATTTTTTATAAACCAACCACGCACGAAATTTTGAAACATTGCCAAATTTTAACTCAGTACTTTGGTAATTATTACACTTAACTGAGTAAAATGTAAGTCTTTATATAACTACGACTATGAAGACGTTTGGCCATGACCTTGGGCCGTAATTATAAGTAATTAGTCGGCAAATATAATGTAGAGTCATTGTCGGGATAAATCCTCCGGTGTCGTCTGTTGGCTGGTGATCAAGATAAACATTCTTCATAGTAACCGTATTGCCCACGCGATGATGGAATTGCTCTTTCTGGAACACGGACTAACTGATGTAATAATTTATTTATTCTTCAGTTACGTACGTAAACAAATTTCGCTAGCGTGTTACAATAATAGCCAGAGGTTTCCACTCAGTCGGGGTTTACTTTTTAATCTTATATTAACTGAATACTGGCTGAGATCCACTAAATAATGGAAACAATGAGTTTGTAAGACTGAAAGGCTGTTACGTGTTACTCCTAACAGACACATTTCTTTTTTATTTCAATCATATTACAAGTACCAAAAAATCCAGTGTTTTTTCTAACGAAGTGGAGAGAGCTCTGAGCTTAAGATAGATCCTTTAATGTCAACTCATCAAAACAAATTTATTTTCAATGTAATCAAAACATTACATTATAATTATAATGCGTTTATAGATATTGTTTGATGAACACATTAGTCGTAGTTTGAAATAGTCTCAAATTATTTACGCAAATATTACGATGTAGAGCAATATAATTATCTTAAAGCTCGACATGACACCGACGGGGACAAAAACTTCAAATAGCTTTGTTTTTATACTTTGTACCCTTATTGGTATTTATCGTCGTAATAATAGGCCCCCGCCAAAGG
Organism: Euclidia mi; assembly: GCA_944739405.2. Lineage (NCBI taxonomy): Eukaryota > Metazoa > Arthropoda > Insecta > Lepidoptera > Erebidae > Euclidia > Euclidia mi. The sequence goes on along the minus strand of OX123183.2, from coordinate 97,474,355 downwards.
CTCTCTACACAGACCAATCTTAGGCAGCCACATCCAATGCTCTCCGAGAGAGATCCCAAAAATATGCTCAATATCCGTTGAGTTATATTTGTATTAGGGCTATTTATTATCATTTTCTCACTTTTTCGAAATAATTAGATTATTGTTTGATGTATTAGCCGCGGCCCAATATGTGTCTCCAAACGAGCGACTGTCTCTACATCTCTACTAAACAGATTAATTCAATAATAATGTTATTTTAAAGCTGGCCGTATATTTGGCTCTGATGTAAAACATGTCTTGAAATATTTAACTGTATCCATGGCTATACAATAAAACTTTAAGCACGTTACAATGTAAGAAACAAAAGAATTTCCTATTACAATATTTACCAACATTTTCAAGGCTCTTTAGGCACACAGTACTACAAGGGTTACCCTACTTCTCGTCGCAAAACCACATCATAAACATTGCTATTTCTAAACACAAACCTCTTACAGAAAAACAGTATAAGCCTACCAATTTACGTTGTTATCAGCAGTAACGGTAGAGGCGCCACTGTCTACGCATCTAGTGGACGAATATTCACGATTTTATATAGTGCCTGTTTTTCTCATTTCCACCAGTTTAGTAACATTATACCATCCAATATTTTAGTATTTGAATGAGTAGGTTGAACGACCTCTTCGTGTCTTTGTGGAAGATAATGTAAATAGCACAGAGCGGGCGTATGTTGTAAATCATTTTGCGATGTGTGACATTGGCCAGTTTCATAGAACAGTCTGATTTTTTCATTTTTATGAGAATATCGGACATCAAACGTTTAATTTAGGAAGGAAGGAATTATTGAAATAGGTTTGTTGAACTTTCTATTGCTATTAACGTTGCTAGTTTTGCTCGTATAATTTATCTTCTGGTATGTGTGTTTGATAGGCCCATCACCAACAATGGACGTATATCGGCTGATATGTCTTTATGTATAATTAACAATTCTGAAACAGATTGAGTAATTATATCCTTTGCAATATCACGTACATCTTTAATTACTTTCAACTTGATTAAAATTCTTATATTATCCTGTGCTTCTAAACCTTGTAGCTAATGGAAACGTATTATTCAAGGTACAGAACATCATAGGTAATGATAAATGTAGGTACCTAAATCAATGTTTATAAGCAAAAGATATTCCTTAACCATTACTACCATAGATATCCGAGAGATATTATATTTAATTTTTTACTTGGGTAGTAGTGTCGTCGCTTGCTAATATAAACAAATCATAATAGATTTAGTTGCTAAGCAACGCTATGAAGCGATAGCATAAAGGATAATATATTTTCATACAAAGTATACATTTTACGTCGGCAAGGTAATTTACAGTGGTCAGCCACTATCTACCTTGAGACTGACGAGTATCCCACCTTGACCACATCATTACTGCCTTGCTGTCACCTATAGAGATAACGAAGCTGCATAAACTGAAGAATAACAACGTCATTATATAGATGACGATACTACTATATAGGTACATTAAACATAACTATATTCTTTATACTATCCATTTGTTCAATGTATATCAGTATAAAATATAATACTGATATACATTGAACAAATGGATAAGAAAATTATAATATAATATTATTCATAGATATAGTTACTCATCAAATTATACTCATATCTAAGAAGTGCATTTAGTTCATGGAGTTTCGATCCACTTACTGGGAGGTCTTGCACTTATGTACAATTGTACTTTTTTTTATAGTAATAGGCGGCAAACGAGCAGACAGATGGCCTGATGGTAAGCAATTACTGACGCCCATGGACACAAGCAACACCACAGGAATCACAAGTGCGTTGCCGCCCTTTGGGGTTGGGAAAAGGGATAGGATGAGGAGTGGGATGAGGGAGAAAGAATAGGGGATAGGGCCTCCGGCACTCTCACTCACCGAACGAAACGCTACAGTTTAAGTACTGTTACTTGACGTCAATTTTCTGTGAGCTATCTACCTTTAAAAACTCTGAAAAACAAATCAAAAAACATATCTGCGGGTGAGGTATACAATATACTTGCGTTACTGGCTGACTGACAGACTAGCCACAGCCAAAACTACTGGGCGTAAGGCGTTATAATTTTGCCCATTTTCCTTACCATATTGCCTTTACCATTTAGCATGCAAATTATTAACAATTTAAATTCGCTCATAACTTTAAAAAGTCTTTCTTTCAATGACGCTATTGCTACTGAGCTTAGCGTTACTTGGATATTTTTTTATTTTTTATTGCTGCTAGTGGCAACGAGCGAACGGCCATCTGATGGTAAACGGTAACCGCTGCTCATGGACTTCGCTAATGTCAGGGTATACACAGCAAAGCCGCTGCTCACCGTGAAAGTAATGCTCTCTTTAAACCTCGTTTGAATAAGGACAAGTCATAGCGCTCGGGAAAAACCGCAGCAGGTAGTCAGGATACTCAATTTACTGCAGTAAATATACACAAATCAATGTGATATTTATAGGTATTCATGTAATTTTTTATTTGTTAATTAGTGATATATTACACTTTAATGACCCCCGAAGTATAAATCAGAACTTGATATCTATTTCGTCTAAAATTGCATGTACAATCTGCAATTAAGAATTGCATAGATAATCTGCAATCAAGAATTGCATAGATAAATAAATTTTGCTTGAGCAATCCTTAGGTAGGTATAATAATTATTTCTACAACATTTTGCTGTCGGTCTCGATCTTAAAGATATTTGAATTTTTTTTTTGTAGCACTATACTTACGACTAGAACTATGAAGAAGCATGGTTGACAGACAAAAAGAACGTAAGTTTTCCAATTCTCCCTAATAAATATGTAATGGTTCGCTTTTGAGGCACCTGTAGAAATCAAATACAGGCATTTTAAGAAATAATACCTAAATGTACACGTTTTAATAAATAGTACCTATACGTACACGGCAATAACACATCTACCGAGGACCCATATACCTACAGATGCCACTCTCGCTGATATCACAGATACAATATAATATCCAGAACAACAAAAGTGAGACCATCCAATTTTTCTACCGTATGTAGATTAAAGCCATTACACTCGAGGTGGCAGGGTGGTGATACGACCAGCTTACCTTTCATCATCATCATCATCAACCAGCCATAGTCTACTGCTGTACATTGGCCTTTCCAATGGCACGCCACTGAACCAGATCTTTGGCTTGATTTTTAGCCTTTGCGCCAACAATATTAGTAGGTCTATTAAACCGTTACAAGAGTGCCGTCACATTTAATTAAAGCAACATGTCGCTTAACCAATAAAATAACATGCATCATTTACAAGCGAAATATATTGTCGCCTATATGTGACAGTTTAAGAGCTTTATAAATGTTGTGCCAAGATGTACCGTCGAATACTGTAAAGAAGATAAAATATACTGTACATAGTGCTATAAAATAATTTTTCAACCGTTATTTTACTTCTCTTTATGGTAAAATATAAAAAATCCTTCCTATGACAGGAAACTCATACAAGGAACTCGCAGGCCAAATTTTAGGTTTCTGCGCCTAGTAGTTTAGACTCTGCAATGATACGATGATACTTCTATTGGGATATGCTTTTTATAAGTAGAACTAAAATATACCCATTGCCCGATTATTTTAATATAAGAATTTCTTCCCGATTTTGTAGTAATTTCGGGCAATCTGGTCGAACCTTTACACTACCCAAGGAACAAACATGCCTTTCAGCTGCTTGCACCTCATAGTTTTGGCTGTGCGTTTTCTATCAGACAGTTAGTAACGCAAGAAGTCTGAATATATAAAATGCTTACATTACTGACTGTCAAAACTATTGGGCGCAAGAAGCTGAAAAATGTCATGTATGTTGGGTACTTTAGAGAGTGTAGTAACGGATTGCCCGAAATTCCTACGGAATCGGACAGAAACGGTAAAATTAAAACCAAATATGTAGGCGTAGCTGCAGGCATCCTCTAGTTTTAAACATAGATTAAACAAAACTAGGTTGAAGATATACTTATCTCCTTCTAAGGTTACAAGCAAGTATGCCTACCTAGGTAGAAATTATAGTAAATTGTTATTATACATACTTTGTTTGAATGCAAGGCAATCACTTAAGAGTTGTAAACCTTGCATAAAACAAATTGCTGTAGTGACCTAGATTCTTAGTCTTCTCAATCGTGCTAGATTGTAAAGTGCTCATCTAACCTTTATAAAGATGTAATGCCTAATGGACTTGTTCCAAAGCAGTATGAAATAGTACCTATCCATCAATTTATGTGCTGCATGAGCTCTAGTTAGATCTTTTTTTATTTGTTTTTTAATTTTCTTTATTAATTTTATTATTTCCGAATTAATTAATTCCGAAGTGTTCATATCGAAAACTTTATGAATAGATACGGTAGATAATAAACTAGACGTAAGACTTAAAAAGACGAATCCAAACGTCAGATACTAAAAAAATATCAAAAAATGTAAGCTAATCTTTTCAGAAGGTATTATTATAATTAGTTCATGCACCCCAGTTTTATTTCTAATTAATAACTATTTCAATAAAGTGCAGTAGTAAATCAACTTTGAGGACCGTTACTAATCGAGCTACTGCGCGGATTATACATACATACAATGCGTATATCGTTCTGGCAAATTAATTTGAGACAAGAGCTTGGCAGTACTTCGCATCAGATGCACGAAGAAAGTAAAAACAATGATAAAGGTGCATTATTTGATCTTACTTGCACTGCCATCGATTCATCGATGTAAGTATGTATGTATTACTTCTATGTATATTCTGTTTTCATGTCCAAACGGCTGAACCGAATTTAATCAATTTAACAATAAAAAAGATACACGGTAGATCTTTGAATCCAACGTAAATTGGATACCTTTAGTTCCAAGACTAAAATTTGGTCAAACTTAGGCGTGAAAGTGTCTTCGTAAAAGCATCTCTTTTTATAAGCCAGGGTTACAAATATGGCGTTTTCAATTTGGTTCTTTGATTCCGCAAAGCCGCGGGATAACCTAATTATATCTACATCAGCTCTAATGATTTAGTGCACTATTAATATATGATTAAAGCAATGAAGCCGAGAACTATGTTAATAATCCGAATTAAAACTAACCTTGCATGCATGTTATAATTATCGTAGAGTGTGGACGTTACAAAGTAATTACGAAGTAGAAATAACTCACATAATTACACGATACTGAGTACTTCATAAATTCAAATAATTCGTTGCATCTAAAGAATAATGAGATAAAACACATTCCGTTGTCAAAACATTAAATGTTCTTAATGGCTACTACAGCAAATTTTATAACTCTTGCACTTTTCATCACGAGCCAAAATAAATTAAAACAATTATATACTTACAAACGATTTTTATTAGATAAAGTTATATATTTACAAATTAAATATTGGTAAAAAATACTTAACGAAATAGCGTTGTTAGGATTAATAGACCTACTAAAAGTATATTTAAGACTATCACACAATCTTTGACGTTGTTAAGCATTGCAGACATTGACTTAGAAGAATATAATATAATTTAATTTCGACCTTCAATTGACATACAGACAAAAATACTGTTTTTATTTTCTGCCGAATAGTTCGGCATTGGTCTCATAACTCATTGGCAAGCGTTGGGAAAGACGAATGGCGTTGAGAGCTGACTAGTGGCGACAATATTTTACATATGACGAGTGTTGCCGAAGCTACCGAGGCCTGATTGTGAAGCACCTTTGTTAAAGCCCATTTGAAGGTTTAGTTGACCTTCGTGAGCACGAAGCTGCTCCTCTGTGAAGGTACGCTCGTTCTTGTCAGCCATCTTAGGTCCTAGTTGGGGACCGGTCCATTCTGGGTGTTTCTGAGTCTGGGAAGAAATATTCGTTTTAATTACTGAAAATAATCTGCAAGTAATTCACTTTGAAAAGGTAAAAAATATGCTTACAATTCTGCCCAGAGCATATAAACACAGTGTGACTTGAGGAATGTTGCGCCTTTCAAACAAATCGGCAGTCTGGAAAATTTCTTCTTCTGGCACTCCATACTTCTTAATGGCTGCTTGGAACCTGAAAGACGAGAATAATGCTTTGAAAATAATTATAATAAACGGTCATTTTCTGACAGAAGTTATCTTTAAATATGATTGTGACATTTTGGCAACAGTTGCTATTGTTTGTTTAGAAAACACGTAATATATTGTTTTTGCTTTACCTCTGAATGTTTTCCATAAGCTGGAAGTTGGTTCCTCTCTCTTGGATCTTCTTGACGGATCCCGGAGACAGTTTGTTGATGAGTTTGCAGAGGACGACGCCGTCTTTCAGGACATCTTCGTAGGCACCATTGAGAGTCTCACCAGTGACCGCCTGGATCCAGGTCAGCACCTCCTGCTCTTGTTCCTTGTTCCTGGGCTGAAATCCAAAATGCAATTTTAAATATATATTTTTAAACAGTCCATTTTACAAGTATAAACACAGATTAGCTTCCAGTAATTCCTGTTCATGTCCAAATGATCTAAATTAGCAGCAATAAAAAATGCCAGCATCTGGCGTGCTCTGGTGAAACCCCATAAATTCTCGAAGAAAAATATCGAATCTTATGCAAGTCTCTAACGTTGGCCGTAAAACGTTCGTTCCAGTGCCAAGTAGTTTGATGGCGAACGGACGAATTCCAGCACCGCAGGCTTAAAATAGCCCGGGGTTTACGAAACAGATCACGATCCCATCACGATGGGATACGTCCAGAAACCTTTTAAGTAAAAGAGGTTAAGATCGCGACGAGTGCAGCAGCTGCGCACGCGCAATGCTCTCTCATTAATCTAAAGTATTCTGAAATGTCTATTGACGTCAACAAACACTCGACTAATGTGTTATTATAAAACATTTGCACAACTAACCTTTACTGCTTTTTTTGGGAATAATGTTCGATTCAATACAGAAAATAACATTCTGGATGCTGTGAGACTAACAAGCTTTAGCGAAGAACCAAGTGCTTTTGAATTTCGTTTTTAGTAGAAAATAATATTTTTGTAAATGCACACAACAGTCTTGGCAAGTAAAGTGTAACTACGTACTAAAATGTTTTGTTGGATAGAGTGGATAGTGTAGTATATAAAGTATTTTGTTATTTGAATGGTTACCAAGGTTTTCGAGATGACGTCACTTGTAAATAAAACTAAAGGAAAGTGAAAATGTAAATCCGAAAGTAGAAGGTAAATTATATGAATTAAATGAAAATAACATAAACAGGGTTAGTGAATGTACAGTGTAAAAATGTTTAACTGTATGGCGATACGTACAGCCATTTTACCAAGTCACAGAACTTTTACACTTGACTTTGAGAGCGAGCTTTCGCTGCGAACTCGGCTTGTAGACTGTTGGTTCTGATGCCGCCCGCCCAAAGCCGGCAGCGATGCGGGGGGCGGGCGGGATCACCACTAGTTCAACTACGTACATTATGTACGTATATATGGCGTCACCTTTATTTACATCACAGCGTGACGGTGTAGTCTTATAAACCCTTCCATTCATATGCTCGACCCACGTTTCATACATGATTCCACTGTTCGCGTTCAGTTCGTTTGTTTGCTTTTCGTTATTATCAGTTTACATTAATTTTTACTCAGTTTCGTTGGTATATTACGATTATTACTGGCTCTGTTTGTTTATGCGAATAAAAACGATTGCGTATTCTGAACCAATGGTATGTTTTTGATTGATGATGAAAGATTTAATATTAGATCGGATCCTATGGATATTAGGTACGTGGAGTATTGCCGCTAATATAAACAATAATTAAATTGTATCTACTTCATAAATTAATAAACTAGTATCACTTTATAGACTAATGAAGTAAAAATAATACCTTCCTAAGTATATCATATTTTGTGAGATCTTTTAGCTGGTGGCTACAAATGAGCATAGTTCTCAAATAAGTTACAAAAGTAGAATTTAGAAGTAAAATTAGGTAGAATTTTTTCCAAAATAGCTCCAAAATATTTCCAGAGTTCAATATTATAAACTACGAAATATACACCACAACAGATTACCAATGTCAGCATACATCCACAATTAATAAACAATTTTCAATCTAAGTTGATTTATAAACGATCGCATTTACAATGTAGGGATCATAAAATCCAAATTATTTTAAAAGATGTAAATCGATATTTAAAACTTTAAATGAAATAGAGTTTTCGTTTTAACACGTCTTGTTGGTTTTTCATTACAAATATATTTTTACTAATAGGCACGAAATATGAATTATTGGATTGAGCTCGTTAATTTAAGATTTAGGACGACCGGATATAGCGTGGCCGTTATTCTTCAAGAATCTTTGCCAATAATGTTATAACGAAAATATATTGAATGACATACGATAGACGAATAAATATACAAACGAACAAAATACACAGATTTTTCTTTTTCACTTTTTCCACCTAGTTTTAAGCGCCGTAGCAATAAACATCTAATATTGTTGCGAAGTAGTCCCAAGCAAACATCTACGATTATTCTAATGCACTCAATGAAAGCGAGTGGATAAAAATATTCGCGCGTCATTTGAATAATGTGTGGACGCCATCCGATGTTTGTTTTTTCATTTTGTCGTTTTCCTGTCCTCATTTCTGTGGTTTCACGGAAAAGTTTGTTGACTGGTCGTTGATATCTCACTGAATATTCAAGATTTATCAGAGAAAGCTTCAAAAATAGATATGGATCAACGACTTATAAATCACGCAAATGCTTCTCCGTCCTGTGCATATTCGCGTTAGTTATCGAATTTCTGTGTAAATCATACTTTTTCTTGATCATACGCCTTGTTCAAAAGACAGCTCCCGCATTACTACTATATAAATCCTATATTGCGAAGAAATTCGAAAATATTCATTCAATTGCCACATAGTATACCCAGAATTGAACATAAAGAAAGGTAAAATAACAGCCGCTACATTTTATGTCTGCAAAAATAAGAAAACCGTTCTTATTTCTATAAAATAAATGGAAGACATCCGGAACATGACTCAAAAGCTTTATATATAACAAATGTAATGTTTTCCATCTTATGTTTCATATGTAAGTCATCAGTAAAATATGAATGTCCATTGTTACCTGCCTACACTATCCTGCATTACAAGAAAGCCATTTTTAAACGAAGCATCACTTTTTCTATTTTCAAATGATTTTTACATCCACTTAAAAATATTTACATTAGAAAAGTAATATAATATGACATATAATTTTCATTCTTAACATTCTTTACAATGTTTACAGTTGAAATTTCACATATAGTGCCGTGTGGCGTTACGATGTCCGTAAATAAAGAGCTTATTCTAAAACAGCTGCAGTAGACACATATGTAAGAATATATAGCTACTGACATAAAATTAGATCACTTTGAGAATTTTAAGACGACTGCGATAGATTTCGGCTTTCCAGTTTTATCGCCGTTCGAAAACATGTTGATTGAATCGAAGCGTGATATCTATTTTGTATCATCTTTTTTGGATAGGACAGATCATATTTTCTTAGAGAGCTTTTGTTAAATTAAGAGTGTTCGAATTATGTTTTCAACTTTACAATCTTCAACCAGTACTATCCTTGTTGCAACCCAACTTTGCGCTTCTGAGCCTAGGTCGCCGAAATTTGTCTTAGTAGCAGTTTTCCATGGAGAACTATTACTTACTCACTTTTTTATGTGGTACTAGTCCCACCCTCACTTCCACTTCTGTGTCACTGGTGTAGCCAGGTCAGCGGCAGTGACCAGTAATGACAACGGGTTTGACACTCGTGAAGTCCTGGGGAAAGTTAAACTGTCTTGGAACCCGCAACGAACAAAATCAGAAGTACCTATATTGAAGTATCACTTCCCCACTGTATACCGAAAGCATTATCCATTATCCTTCTGGCAAAAAAATAAATCAACTATATGTGTATCAGGAGCTCCTCAGCGTTACAATTGTGTGAACCCTTTTTATACAAAAAACGTCAAAACATTATATTTGTCAAACTTCAGGCTCTTCTCTTCAATGTAGTAATATATTGAAATTCTTATATCACACTAGATGATAAGAGAATTCCCGCAACTTAACGCATACTTTTTTAATAACTGTTTGTTCCCTATCTCGTGAGAATTTCGGGAAGTCTCTCCTTAGTGCACCCATACGAATGTACCTCAAGGAATATAGTCATGCCTAATTTCAGCCTCTTGCGCTCAGTAATTTAGCTGGCTGTGCGTTATCTGTCAGTTAGTCATTCATCATCAGCCTTTAACAGTCCACTGCTGGACTAGGCCTCTCCTTTGAAAGGAGGAAATGGCCTACTATACCACGCTGGCCAAACACGGGTTGGTATAGGGTTTGTATCAAGTTTTCCTTCTCTTACAGTGCTGTTCTCTGCATACTATGCTCCCTCTGTCGGCTCTTACGACACCCATGGGATGATATGGGGTGGTGACATTCCGTATTCTTAATCCGTCACCACACGGACAAGTTAGTTTACAGTTAGTCATTAGTGGAAGAATTTTACATATGCAGCAACCTTCATTGAACCAAAAAGTGTTTGAACATAACATATTTACAAAGATATTTACTTAAAAGCTAGTCTATTTTAGATGAAAAATCATCCGGTGTCGAAGTGTAGCGTGTCAGGTCGAATAACCGCCTTAAATATTACTGACTGCAAAGCACTCCACCGCATAACTTTCATAAATTCAATCGAAAATACAAATTCTTTATCATACTTGAGAACTTTATTTATAGATTGATTTGTTTACATAATTTAAAGTAAACTACAATATTGTACCTAATTTATGTGCAGTATTATTCCGTTACTAGCTTTGATGTAATGTGTTTTGTTAATGTGTTTTATGGTACATCAAAGTGCGTTATTTAATTTTAGACCGTTGTTTATGATGGTGATGAAGTTAAAGAAGATATTTTGTGTTTTTAGTTATATTTTTATAACTTCTTTATTCTTTACTTCTTCATCCCAGTTTACACGCTGTTCTGATAGGATCAAATGACATCAAATTGAGTTGAGTTGAGATAACATGAATTAAATAATTTCAATTAGATGTTACTACTTCATCCATTATTATAGTTGATTGAATCAGGCGTTACTTGGCGAAACTGTATCCCGCTCTATGCATAGAGTGGGATACTGCACGTCCTGTATCGGTATTTTCCTGGAACCCATTTCCGCATTATTCCACGTATCCCTTATCCTTTGTCTTTAGAGAAGTTCGGTATTATTAACCTTTTTCTATTGCAATAGTTGGGGTAGGCAATCCGAGGGTGCGTGGTCGGTTCCTCTTTCCTTCCATTAGGTCATCCATTGTTATTAATTATATTATTAAATCAATGTTTTATTAAATTAAAATTTGGTGTCGTTTGTGGGATACTGTTTTCATCGGGTCTCACTACTTGGAAAACTACAATATGCATGAAAGATACATTTGTGATGATTACCCTGTCTTAATCGATACTAGCCAATGCGAATTTAAATTTCCGTTTCTATTTCACCTGATAGCTTTCTTTCTAATACATACGATATTTTGGAACTATTGCTAGTATCATGATGACGGATGTCGCAATGATATCGAAAAATAACATCAAGCTTATCCCATTCTACTAAATAATATATGTATATGTAAATATTGTGTACTGATCTAACGTATTGGCAGCGATAGAGACCGACAAACTGCTACGCAGAGGGTCCGGGTTCGAATCCACAGCGCGCACCAATGACTTTTCGGAGTTATGTGCGTATATCCACACGACACGATTTTACGTCCAACTTGACTAAATCACTTGATGAAATCGTGACGTGTAGGCGCCAGTCGTCCAACTCAAGTTCATCGGGTGGGCGGTACCACCAGATTTTAACCAATCGGGTGGATGGAATGAAAATCAGTGATTTGATTGTGTCGTGTAGACGGGCAAAGCCATATCGATTGAAAATTTGATCAGTGGTAAAATTGTGCCGTGTGGATGGGCCTTTAAATTGTTAATTTTCGCTTGTGAAACGGTGAAGGAAAACATCGTGAAGGCCTTGCCACACGGCACAATTTTACATCCAACTTGACTAAATCACTTGATGAAATCGTGACGTGTAGACGCCAGTCGTCCAACTCAAGTTCATCGGGTGGGCGGTACCACCAGATTTTAACCAATCGGGTGGATGGAATGGAAATCAGTGATTTGATTGTGTCGTGTAGACGGGCAATGCCAATTCGATTGAAAATTTGATCAGTGGTAAAATTGTGCCGTGTGGCAAGGCCTTGAGGAAACCTGCATGTCTGAGAGTTCTCCATAATGTTCTCGAAAGACATGTGAAGTCTGCCAACCCGCACTTGACAACGTGGTGGACTATGGCCTTACCCTTCTTACAGTGAGAAGAGGCCCGTGCGCAGCAGTGGGACAGTTTATATACAGGGCTGATGATGATAACGTATTGCGTTTCATGTTCAGCAATCTCCTGATTACTCTATTACCTACGAAGTTAAGTTGACTGTATTCAAAGGTTTATCCTTTTATGCGAATAATTATTGTCGCGTTACCCCGGATGCATCCAAGACTTGATGCCCATGACCTCACCAGATTTGACAGAATATCATACATACATACATAGACGCACGCCTGTTTCCCCGAAGGGGTAGGCAGAGGCATATTAAACGCCCACTTTTCGCCAGTGTTTTGATCCCACGTAATAGGTGGCGAGCCTATTGCCGCTTATCGGGATATTTTGTTTGCCAGAGCCTCGTCCGTTGATCGGCAGGTGCACCACTTGCAGGTGAGGTTGGCTTGGGACCTTAGGGTCCCAAGCCAACCTCACCTGCAATTATTAATAATTCTTGGTGGTAACCCTATGCACCCATCTATTTCTTTTTTTACCAATGTAAGCACTAAGCCGATATAATTTACATTGCATCCAACATGTTGTTTTCATAAGTGTTTACCTCTCGATAAACAGAGTTACGGCTGCCATAAATCTTTCTGAATCATTGCAGGGTAATGTTCTCTTTATATACATCTGTTCTTGTTATATTTAGACACACTATCTACTAATAAAATAAAATGTTTGTCTGAATTTCTCTCCTCTTTTTCTATATTACTGGGTAGAATTTAGAATACTGTAAACTTGCTATTTTATTACAAGTATTTCGACAAAAAATAACATTCGTAATTTATTATTTTTATAAATCATCATCGTTACGTTCAAAATAAAAACATGTTCTATTTCTGTTTGAGCCACAGTACAGAGGCTGTTTATTTCTATGAATACTTTAGTTTTTGTGAAATAAACATTGATAAAGAAATGTAGATTATGGTGACGGATTAAGAATACGAAATGTCACCACCCCATATCAGCCCATGGGTGTCGTAAGAGCCGACAGAGGGAGCATATTATGCTGAGAACAGCACTGTAAAAGAAGGAAAACTTGGTACAAACCCTATACCAACCCGTTTGGCCAGCGTGGCATAGTAGGCCAAATCCTCCTTTCAAAGGAGAGGCCTAGTCCAGCAGTGGACTGTTAAAGGCTGATGATGTGTGATACCTACTTGAAAGGTATCTTAGTACTAGCTACATCAATAATACCATGAAGAAATATATTTATGCTATATATCTGCATGTCTACCTAATACAAAAACAGTTAATGTATACCTACATTAATTTATACTTACATTATTTATTATAAATTGTCACTTAATAAACAGCACTCAGTCATTGTGTCTATAAGCACCTTATGTTTATAAATTAACCGATTTATGCCTGCACGCATATATAAATAAAATATTCATTTGTACACTTACTTCTTCATGTAATTTACATGTACCATTTTATACAAATTAATGTAAAATAAATCTAGTAATTCATTGCCTGTAAAATACCTAGTTCGGTCACGTAGCGACGGTCGAACGCTAACATATTTTCTTATTCGACCAGAATATCTTCGCTTTTTAATCCAGGATTGGATTTATGTTCGATAACTGTCAGCGCTCGCGCTCTGTGTTAGTTTCAGAACATTCGATAGAAGCTAGGAACGTTGGTGAAGCTACATACAACTGATGTCATCTATCGGATAAGATCGAAGGCGCTAACACTAGCGACATCTAACAGATGACTCTAAGACAAGTAATTAAATATTAAAATTAAAGCTCTTGAGTAGCAGCGCTATTTAAGTTTCACGCGCGCTTACTATTATGTACAATAAGTTCTTTAAAATTTGCGTTACCGACTGGACTGACAGACAAGCAACAGCCACAACCATTAGGCGCAAAAAGCTGAAATTTGGCATGTATGTTCCATGGAGACCATGTAGGGGTGCACGGAAGAGAATTTCCCGAAATGCCCACGAATACGGGCAGAAAAAGATAAATTAAAAAAATGTGCTGGCGTGGCTGCTGGCATACTCTAGTACCATATAATAAAGGTTTAAGGAACATTATACTCCTTACATATTGATATTCCTCTCAATTCCTAAAATATTTTTGCGTGAATGTTATCTCAATGACCACATGAAAGGCGTAGATAAAAAGAGTAAATTACTTTAATTAATTTTAAATTTAAATCAAATACATCAGGCATGGATTATTGAGATTTAAATTCCTTGGATTAACATTATCACTATAATAATATATTTGAAGGGCAAGGTCATTGACATAATATTGGAAGACAGGCAGGTCATCATTTATTAATGGCGTCTAGATTAAAGCCTGGTAATTCGGATGTACAATTAAAATCCCATAATTTGCGTGATTATTTGATAATCATTTAGTATTGAGTTTTCCGTTAGGAAATTTTCAGTAGCAGCACGGAGTCTGGTAATGTGCCCGGTACGTCAATAGGCTCGCCCCTTATTACGTGGGACTAAAATAAATCTGGCGAAAAGTGGCTGTAGCAATACACCTCTGCCTACCTCTTCGGGGATGTAGACGTGAGACTATGTATCTATGTATGTATTTGATAATCAGGTTTAGTCAATCGTGCAACTTCGTATCAATGTTATCGATATCGATAAGAGCAGATTTTCGCTCATAGCCTTTACTAACAATATGACTCCTTGTAAAGGCGATCGAAACGACATATGTATGTAGGTATGTGAATTCTTAAACTTAATTTACCTAGATGCTTAACTTAACTTATAAGTAATAGATAATTTAGTTTATTATCTGTGCATGTTACTCTATTTTGCATAAAGATAGATTCTCCCAATACAGAATTCATTGAATTATTTAGTCAGGCAGGACCACGTCGGCTAGGATAGTCCTTAGATGCTTGCCGTGGTCTATTTATGGACGGTATATTAAATAAAATATGTTTATCACATGGAGCAGTGGCGATTGCTCGAGCCGGTTCATCGGGTTCATGTATGCCAATAAAACTAGTTTATGCAGTCACAACACAACCGTAAATTAATGCTGCTACTAGCTGCCCACTCGTGTATAACCAGCCAAACTATTTTACGTTGTTGTTGGCAATTGTTAAGCATGACGTCCATAGAAATCAAAGCACATTATTATGACGAACGTCCTGTATTTAGAATTATTGATGATCGCAGAAACAACACAATCTCGAAGCTTTATCCGATTTGTCTCTCTCGCCAGGTGTCTGACAGACGTACGTCTACACGTGAACATTATCTTGAGGACTTGGAAAAGAGTATATACATAACTAATCGCTACGAACATTAATACTTTCAAATAAGACAAATGGATACATATTTTCCAACCAACCACCCGTACCATGCATCGGATTTTCAAAATGTACCTAATATTTACTCTCAAAATGTAAAATATACATAGTAACTAGGCACATTAGGCACTTCAGATATTTGCTGAGTTATCTTATTATGATGGAAGGGAAAATATCCCATATAATAATGATGTGAAAAAGGGAAATCGTCACAGAAGAAGACCAGTTTAACTTCAATGTAGCAAAAAGCACTGCACGAGCCATCTAGGTTGAAAAACACATTAAGAAGATTGAAGAAGAAATGTCAAAATATTGTCATATACAATGCTACGAATACAATCACAATTAAATGTTCATCTAGACAATAAATTGAATATAATATCAACAAATGTATCGTCACCTCGCTCACTCGCCGCCATATTTATCTAAGTATATAAAATTTATTTCTAACACTGACTATAACTAGCAGGTGTGACATTTTACATTCGTTATGAATATGGCTTTCTAATGTATATATTGGAATTGGAAGATTCTCAATTTGTTCTGTTAATATCCCGTTGGCTTCCCGCCAGAATCGAGATATGTCCGGGAGGGAAACCCCTGTGTTGTGTTATCTACCTGTCGCGTAGAGAACACCATCGCTCTCAAATATTGAATAATATAGCTGAATTTCGAGCCAAGGTACTCTAAGATACCAACAGGTAAAGTTTTGTGTAATCCTAAAATAGTTTTGACTCGGGCTACAGTTTACCTGCGTCTTTTTGTAGAGGCCTTCGCGATATAAGGTTTAACCCCGTGCAGGCGTAATATTCCATTTTTAAAAAGAAAAACTAATTCATAAACGCCGTTTACCGGATACAAGTAATCCGTGGGAACTTAGCTCCTACTTTTGAGATTAATATCGGTTTTTACTCAATTGCTCATAAAATGGGTACCTAAATAGCCAATTTAAAGGAGCACCGCACCATTTTCCATCTAATTGGTGGTATAATTAAAGCCAAATTGATCTCTACATCATCGAAACTTGTCTAAAAATTGTTTATGTAAAGATAACTCTATATTATAGCAACAATCTGCTTTTTTTTCGATCGCGTCCACACACTTTTTTTGCATTTACCTAAACGATGCGATGATGGAAGGGATAGTGTCGGTACCACAATTGTTTCGGTCCTTTTTATTCAGCAAACAGTCGTGTTATTCTGAATATCTGAATCTGAATGAATTAAGTATTTGGCTTCAGACCTCATGTTTGGTATAGTGTAACTGTATAGAGCTGTGCTGCAGACCCTGAAGTTTTGCACAAGTGGCATAATTATATCATATATGTATTATTTTTAACCGCTTGCACCCGGCACATAGTTACGGTACTGACCATATTTAGGCAAGTCGCCGCGCGGTTAACAATTCCTAATAGAAATTAGTAAATATGATTTGTTTAGTTGATGAAACGTGGCAATACCGAAAACCTCTGTATCCAAGGCCTAGGTTTATTAAATGTCATCAACCGCAATTCGTCCTTATACTTAACACGTAGGTATGTGACTTATATCATTGAATAGTTAAATATCAACCTTACATACTAATCCCAAACCGCAGACAAAATTTTGTACGCACTCTTTATTAAGTAATTTATCCTCTTGACGTACTATTTGTTACCTTTAGGGTTCGTTTAAATTTACAAAATAAAAATACTTTTGGTTATTCTTTTGTGTACTTCTTAGTTTTTGTTAATCATATCTGAAGGATAATGACCTGTGGTAATTCTGTCCTTGAATAAACTCAGTTGAAGACCAAGTAAATGAACTGTATATTTTGTTTAATACATATTCGGCATAAAGAGGATAGCGGACGTAGCTTGGTAGATAAAGAACCGAGTGCACTAACAATTAACTTGAGAAATGTTTCTTCAATTCTAACATAATATAACTGTATGATGAAAAGAGTAACAAGCAGCTAAACTAAAGATTTCATAGAGTAATAAAATGCTATGTTGTTGCAATCGTGTTCTTGGGATTTGAGTCTTTGGGCCAAAGCGTTAGTTAGATTTTTGATGGGATGTTCTGATACGTACGGTAAGCAAGGTCTTATTACATGCAACGTAAAAAAAGCATATTTCTGATATTTGATTCACATCATGTCTTACTTGGGAAATACGAATACGATTTAAATGAGTTTTAAAAATCCTTTGATTTGAGAATTTTCCATTAGCCTATTACCTATCTGTAGAGGCGTTAACATAAGTATATTCATTTTTATATTTATAGCCCACGAACGTAGGCAAATCATGTAAAAAGAAACAGGCCGTTCAGAGAGGAGTAGTTTACAAAATGCATACCATGAAACGATTTCCTTAAATTCGAAGACGAGTTCAAAGCTTAGGACGACTTCTAATAAAACACGAACACTATGTTCGTGTTTTATTAGAAGTCGTCCTAAGCTCACTCCTGTCTCATACTATTTAGCTAAAGATAACGTGGATGGACATGGACATAAATAAATCATGTCCATTGTTTAATAGCACCTAATTATCATAGAATCGAGTACCGATAAGTGTACTTACTATAAAAGTATTCCGATATTTAATGCCCCTCAACACATTGTTAAGAATCGAATAAAACTGCCAACAAAAAGGTGACACGCTCCTTTGCATGTATAATTTGACAAATTCGCGACATCTAATATCCGTGGTTAGAATATTGATTTTACAAACTATAATCTTTAAAATCTTCAAAGTTGTCTCAGACAAGCATAGGTATGCTTATTTTAAATTATTAGAAAAGTTTTCTGTGTATATAATATTACTGCAGTTACTGACTAGCGGACGGACAACGCACAGCTTAAACTATTGGGAGCAAGAAGCTGAAATTTGAGGCCGTAGGGGTGCATTAAGAACGGAATGTCCAAAATACCTACGGGATCAGGCAGAAACGGTTTATTAAAAAAAAGTGTACGGGCGTAACTGCGCGCTGCTTCTAGTAGATTATAATTGTAGTGTTAATCTAAACTAATCACCGAATCAAAGCTGTCTAGGCATACTCATACGGTATGAGACACATTCTTACACGTTCAGCAGCTTAGACCAAACTTGGCAATTTTCCATGATATTTCATGGCATTTGTATACAAGAATCTATTGCTTGCGGATGTAAGCCCTAATTCCTCAGGTCAATTCGCTTCGATCGACTGTAATCGACGAAGTGTTAAGCCGTAAAAATGATTTAGTACCCGCAGACCGTGGTGTTCAGCAGCGATAGCCTAGTGGAGAGACCGACGGACTGCTACGCAGAGGGTCTAGGGTTCGAATCCACAGCGCGCACCAATGACTTTTCGAAGTAAATTATTGATAATCGCTTGCTAAACGGCGAAAGAAACAACGTGAGTAATCCTGCATACCTGAGAGATCTTCATAATGTTCTCAAAAGTCATGTGAAGTCTGCCAACCCGCACTTGGCCAGCGTGGTGGATTATGGCCTTTACCCTTCTCATAGTTCAAAGAGGCCTGTGGCCAGCAGTGGGACAGTTCATATACAGGGCCAATGGTGTGTGACCCGCAGACCGCATTAAGACTGCATCCACTGTAAGAGGCTAATTAATACAGCGTTGCAGTCCATATTAATAAGATATTTGTTTTTATTTTTAACCCCACAATTGCATTGGGTAACCTGTAATAACTGTGTTGGAATGAGTGTGTAATAAATAAATAAATAAATATTGCGTGCTTAAACTTGCAGCTTTTTTTCGTTAGTTCAAGTCCAGTGTCGCGACCTTTGCTAGAACCAATCTTAATATATAAAATCCTTGAGTTACTGACTGACAGACACGCTACAGCCAAAACTATTGGGCGCAGGAAGCTGAAATTTGGCATGTATGTTCCTTGTAGACCGTAGGGGTGCACTAAGAAGGGATTTCCCGAAATTCCCACGGGATCGGCCAAAACGGGTAAATTTAAAAAAAATGCAGGCGTAGCTGCTGGCGTCCTCTAGTCTCTTTATATATGCTATAACTCATTCTTTAGTTAGCTTGATTATATCTTCAGAAGTCCTTTTGACTTCTACATAATATATAAATGAAAAAAAAAATAATTTTAAATTTTTATGCTAATTTAATTGTTTGTCTCCGTTAATTTAAATTAGAATAAATATAATATTAAATACCCAAATTATTATAATTAAATTTTAATGACACGTAATCTCACATTAGATTTCAGTTTGAATTAGTAAGTATACTTTGTTTGTTAATTTAGATATTTTTTTTTTACAACTTTTAACTATATTATGAAATCTGTATAATTATTACTAGAATTTTCTTGGCCGTAAATATTAGTCTTCATCAAATGTGCTAAACTATAATCGAATATCAAATTGACGTGTACGTGTTCACGCTTGTACTTATTCTAATTCAAAATTGTAATCTTTTTTTGTGCCTAATAAAAAGATAACAAAACCTCGTCTGCAGTGACCCTTTTAAAAAAACCCCGCCTTATTATTTTTTGCGACTACCTATTTCACGTGAGACGATGAACGCGTATGTAACGTACAATACATTGTCTTCAGTGGTAATTCTTCTTATTAATGTGTTATCATCTAAAACCAGTATGATATAATATACATTTTTACTACTACAATAAGTAATTATGCTTATAATTATGCTTTACAAAATTACGGATCAAACAACCGTTTTTACATAATTTCCTTTGAAAAGCGTGTAAAAAAGATTCTTAAAAATTAAATTGTCACATTTAATTTTCATGAATCTTTTTTACACACCTACGTCATTGGCTCATTAAGGCCTTAATGTCATCAATTAATGTTAAAACTTGATTAAAAATTTTATCGTCAATTTATTGATAATAAGTAATTCTACTTGACAGCAAAACACTATGACGTCACTACGTCATATTTCATATAAAACCCTAGGCAAAGGTCGTTTTTGACATTTCAATAAAAGTGCTTGATTTGACTAGTTGGAAACAACCCTATTCTAACCGGAAGTGATTATCTTAAGGGTATCTTGACAAGTTGATACTTAAAAATAAAAGCTTGATAGGTAAATGGTCTAAAAATGTAAGTACATAATAATTAACTGTGGAAATACGTGGATAGGTCAAAAAAGAAGATCACCTATTCGCTGTTTTACACTGGGTCGAGTGTTGTGTCTACATAAATCATCTGTGGTTGTGCATTTGAACTCGATATTATCAACAAATAAAATTGTGGGTTAGGGTCTGAGTGATCTTTGTGTCCGTTGATCGAATGTTTGGAAATACATAATATATCTTCTTCTTTCTCCTAGCTTTATCCCAGTTTCAACCCGGGGTCCGCTTACTAGTCTAACTGGATTTGACTGAATATTAGATTTTCCACGGAGCGCCTGCCTATCTGACATCCGCAACCCAAAGGGATAGCGATATTCCATGGTTTAGACTAGTGTCAGTTTATTCAGAGATAGGTACTGACTCTCTATAACGACTGTCAAAGATCTTCATGACAACCGGGACCGACGGCTTAACGTGCTCTCCGAGGCGCGGGACAAGCGATAATGAATAATTCAATACGCACATAACTTCGAAAAGTCAGTGGTGCGCGCTTAGGATTCGAACCCGATACCCTCTGCATGGCAGTATGTTGGTATCTCCACTAGGTTATCGCTGCCTTATACATAATATATATTGAATTAAATATTTATGCACGAGTGGAAAAAAAAATTGTATGCTCCACATTAACCTGCACCACAAGATTGTGAAGGTGTACAGCGTAATTCTTCGGGTAAAATTCTTAAAATATTGTGAGTCATTAAACATTGTAGGGACCTTGGAGTTTTAATATTTTTGACCGCTGTACGTACGGCTTACAGTTTTGACGTATTGTAATGTATTCTGTTACCTTAAAGGTAACAATAGATACACACTGAATGGATACAATGACAAAAATATAATTAAAGTGATTCATGTGATATGCGATGCATACAAATAACAGAATAATATTCGGCGAATAAGACGTCAAAAGGTTTAACGCGAAAATCTTAAGATTTAATCATCAATTAAGTTGCGAGTTTTCCTCATGTGATATCAATAGTTATTGTAACCTGAATTAAAGTTTGTTAATCTTATTGTTAAAGAATAAAAGTAAAGGTTTTTTCAGAGTCAGATTAATCAGTAATTTATAAGCTACTCAATAAATCGCTAGAACGCACGGACAGATGACATGTGTATAACTAGTTAGGGCGGGCTAAATGTACTTGACGTGCCAGGCTATCAAACTTATCCAAAACTAGATGATCCCCGCGGTTACACCCTCGTTATTTAAGGCTACTGCTCCGCTCCCGTAGCTCATAGCGCAATTTTTTTTTATTTTTTAGGTTTTAGTCATGTCGCAGTTGATTATATTACGTAGGTATCTTAATGTTCATTATTAGTTTTAAGTAATTTATTCATTTGAACGTCGTTCTAAGAGCCAGAAAACCATAGGCTACAGAATTTCTTGCAGGCAAAGCCGCAGGCAAAGAAAGTGTGTGATAAATCATGATAAACCTCTTTTTGTCATTATCAACGTCACTCTTATCAATGCGTTGGTCATCAATGTTACTTGCACATTAAGGGGCAAGTGGGTCAACATTGTGTTTATAAACAACAAATAATCAAATGCTATGTAAATGTTCTATCATTGTTGCATAAACAAATTTAAATTGTGGCGAAGTTGCATATATTATGTTGGTACAACATTTGGAGACCATAAAACGACGTTAGGACCTAACTGATCTATGTGACATTTTTAGTTATTGGACAATAACATCGACTTATTATAATTCTTCCATGCCACACTTGTTTAAATGCTCTTCAATGCTCACTACCTTGAAGGATCAGAACATATCTCTATAGAATTTGTACAGTTAGAGTGTAGGCCTGGCAGACTGCTCTATGTGATTATTTTTCAGTAATGTCCAAAACTAGACATTGTCCGCATGCATCATACACCTAATCACACTATTTATTGCTGAAAAACGTACAAAAATACACTTCGGTAGTTTTTGAATTTATCTCTTTGGTATAGACCATTACATATCGATGGTATAGAGTGTATAGACAGACAGCACGAAAATGGGACTTAATTTTATAATACATACATACATAATCTCACGCCTATAACCCCGAAGAGGTAGGCAGAGGTGCATTTCTACACCCACTTTTCGCCAGATATACTTTAGTCCCACGTAATAAGGGGCGAGCCTATTGCCGCACCGGGCACATTTCCAGACTCCGTGCTGCTACTGAGAATTTCGTGACAGAAAAACCCAATAACACTGCCCGACCCAGGAATCGAACCCGATCCCACGCGCACATTATTTTATGCCGCGAGACCAACGAGGCAGTCGTATAGGGTTTGATGTCGAGTTTTCCGTTTCTAAGCAAAGATGGTATTTGCATCGTGCTATCCCTTAGTCGCCTCTTACGACACCCACGGGAAGATAGGGTGTGGTACACTTGTATTCTAAGCCGTCAACCACACGGCTATTATTTTGTTTATTTTATAATAAGTATAGATTTATACTGGTGTGCCATAGATCACTGTGATTCTGACAAAGTCTGAAAGATGGAGTCATAGCTTGCTTCTTCTTGCAGCTGTGGTGGATCCGGGATTTTGCTTTTCAGGCAGTTTATTGCAGTTAAGAAGGATCTAACCCTGGTGAGGGTCGGTTTTATCAAGTAAAATACTAAAAAAATATTTGTAGTGGACTCAAGATGCTTTTTGAACCCCTTAGTCCGCCAATGGATTCGTCTTTGCCTCGCAGTCGGTTTAACATTTTTTAATCCTCTTCATAACTTGATAAATGTTGTGTAAATATAATGCATCGGGTTATTACAACTTACAACTCATTAATAAATAATTAATTGAGTATACGAGTTGAGAAATTGGACTATTGAAAAACACTGATCGGTAAGAAAGCGTGAAAATTTTACTGTGTTTCACTGTTTTCATTTGAAATAAATGTTACCGAGATATGAATATATGAAATAAATGAGAATGAGATGGATTTTTTTTTATTTAGCTTTTCAGTATATTTTCCAGTATTTCAATTTCAAAATATAATTAAATAATAAAAAAACATACTTCACATACCTCAACGAAAATAATCCTTGGTTCTGATTATATCCACACAAAGTATTCGTTTTTGTTGCTTGCCAATGATACCTATACTCACTTAATTATTTTGTCAAATTATAAATTTAGCACAATTTCACTAAACACTTACATTTAAAACTTAACGACTGCTTATAAATACATTTATAAAAATATATATTTTATAATATCGGAGAAAGATGTTTAGGAATATAAAAGAATAGGAATAGTGCAATAAAAGGATGGGCTGTAACCGCAGAATACAGCAAAACAGAGCCGAGTATTATCAACAACATTGTTGCACATATAAGCACAAATTAAAAAAAAAAAGTGGTATGTACGTATCAAAGTACAAGCACTGAATGAATGATTTTTAGAATCGCGTGAGTGAATATATAAAAACAAAAGGCAAGGAGACCCAAGGTTCAATATCGGTCGTTATCAGTCACTGTCGCATTTAATTGTATGGCCAGTGTCAAGTACGTTGGTCCTGTACAAATATTTACTTTTTTTAAGTCTTTTTTTACTCTTTGGACTGGTCAATGAAGATATCACCATATCACACATCATATAAATAAACATCTAAAAACCATAATATGTATCGGTAAAAGGTTGCTTAATAAAACATATATAATAACAAGATAATTATGCAGGTGTGTGTGCTCGTCGTACAATTACTGAATTAAAAATATTCTGTAGCCGTTATTGTATGTACGAGTATGTATTACAAATACCAAAAAAAATGTTTTAAGACTGTTTAAACTACTTTTAGTTCTTTTTTCTGTACTGATTATTAAGGGAAAATAGACAAATTTAATGTAAATACAGGATATGTGTGTGCAATATAAACATATCGATTTGATCATTCACAAACGACTCCATTATTTTTTGAGTCGCCTATTGCGGCAATCAGTCTTATCTTAACCCTTAATTTGATTTTGTTCAGTAGAAAATAATAATATAAATATATTATTTTCATCAATATGTCCGATAAATAACGTTAAAATCGAATCGAATTAATTTTGGAAGACTAATAAGATATGGCTCTAACATCCAAATCAAACCAGGCATTGAAGCTGAGCACTCTATAACAATATACTTACACTATAGCCTAGCTCCAATACACTGTATAGTTATGGATTATTAGAGTTATTAGGCTATGATGATGGGTAGAATTTAGTTTATAACATTTACTGTGTATAAACACTTTTTCTCAGTCATATTCAGTTTTTTTTTTGCTCTAAAATACCTTCTGCCCTTTTCAGTATACATAATATTTTAATCAAATTTTCGTCATCTATGTTTACAATATGTCAATCAGTAAAGTTCCCAGCACCGCTCCATCACTTAAGACACACGGACGCGCATATGTAGAATATACCTCATTCATAATAGGAAAAACATCACATGCGGGCCACCTATTTGCGAACCAAATCCACATGCGGGCACTGAAATAATGAAGATACATACATACATACATATCGTCTCGCCTTTTATCCCCGAAGGGGTAGGCAGAGGTGTATTTCTACACCCACTTTTCGCCAGATATACTTTAGTCCCACGTAATAAGGGGCGAGCCTATTGCCGTACCGGGCACATTTCCAGACTCCGTGCTGCTACTGAGAATTTCGTGACAGAAAAACCCAATAACACTGCCCGACCCAGGAATCGAACCCGGGACCTCCCGCTCCCACGCACACATTTATGCCGCGAGACCAACGAGGCAGTCGTATAGGGTTTGATGTCGAGTTTTCCGTCTCTACGCAAAGATGGTATTTGCATCGTGTTATCCCTTAGTCGCCTCTTACGACACCCACAGGAAAATAGGGGGTGGTGACACTTGTATTCTATGCCGTCAACCACACGATGATGAAGATAATGTATCTATCTTAGACAAATGATTGGTATCGCTTCGCTATAGAGCGAGACTAATCATTAGGCTATGGTATCTATATTCTACTTGTGTATCACTTTGTCTTTGTTTTCCTGCAAAAAATACTAGGATTTTTTGTAAGAAAGTAAACACGCATTGGGATACATGCGGAAGTATATCAATGTCCAAACATTAAAAGCATGTTTTAAGAGGTGTGTTCCGCACAAATATCAAAACATACACATCTTGTACAGTATACACATGTTTTGGAGGATCCAGGTATGTGAACTTGAAGTCAGATTGAGGACACAATATTATCGGTATGAATAGTGTTGTAAAAATACCGTATAATACCAAAAGGCTATGTATTAAACCGGTATTTTATTATAACTTACGGTATTATTGGTATTTTATGTATTTTATATTCTGATTCCGTTTATAAGACCCTGCGATATTGCGACGAGTTCTAGATTAAAACATTAAATATATTTTAAGTTCCGATTGTATTCTTTGTTTTAGAATTACCTACTAATTAATAATTTTGGAATTTTAACTTTTGGAAAAAATCATTGCAAAGCCCGAAATTCGTATCGTCGAAACACGTAGATAAATCACGTGTTTCTAAATTGGTCTCGATTTACACAAATCTTGGTGTTCCTGGCAGCACATTCGAAGTTAAAGAAAGTGGTGATGAAGATGATTTAGCTGAAAGTATGTTGCTAGAATGCATTACTGCGTCGTCATCTACCGAGAACGTAACAACACGAGAGGATTTAGATACGGAGGTAGAAGATCCTCTAAATCTCGGGTTTTCGAACTAGGAAGACAAAAAGCGTGGGCCACGTCTGTGCTTTTCTTATGGATCTTGTATTAAGGTTCGGGCTGTACGTGTCTCCACGCAGAGAGGGACATAATGTAATTTAGAATAAATAGAGAGATGATTCAAATAACTTTAAGGACCCCTTTGCTCTAACGTACCTTAAAATGTTACGTGTTTTTCTTTAAATCATATTTTGACCTTGTTTTCATGGTAATATTGATGTAGCTAATAGTAATTATGGGTCGGGTTTCGAAACGCGTCGCCCGAATTTGAGGGTATTGGTGGTGTAGGGGGCTTAAGGGAGTTAGTTTTAATCCCCTAAAAGTAATTTTGGCTGCCGGAGTTGCGTCAAAATATTTTTAAACAATTTCCAAAAACTCTTCATTCAAATATGAAAAATGGAACGTAATTTTAGGTTTTATGTGAAAGTAACTAAATAGGTTGTGTTAGGATCTATTTTGACCCTTAAACCGAAAATAGGAGCCCTGCGAAGCAGGGCTCCATCAAACTCAGTTTATTAAACTAGTGGAATCAATAAAAGCGATATTTAGGTTTTATGTGAAAAACGTGAAACGAAACGCAACCGCCATCTTGTATGAATTATATTGACAGCTAATGTCAAATTTGTGCCTCATTGCCTTCGAGTACCTAGGGTTAGGTGCGACTGTAATAAGTAACTAAATAGGTTATGTTAGGTTCTCTTTTGACCCTTAATCCGAAAATAGGAGCCCTGCGAAGCAGGGCTCCTCCAACCTTAGTTTATTAAACTAGTGTGAAGAATGTGGAAGTTGGCAATGCCATACACACCGATGTCTGGAGTTTTTTTTCCAGAGGAAACCAAGTATTTCCGGCAAGTGAAAATGATGAGGGGTGGTTCCGAGACCTTCCCCCCTCCCCCTCCAATTCCTCTTCACTCACAATCCCTAAAAATGGCGACGTATTTCGAAACCTTAACCGTAATTATCTTAATATATAAAATCCTTGCGTTACTGACTGACTGACAGACACGCTACAGCCGAAACTATTAGGCGCAGGAAGCTGAAATTTGGCATGTATGTTCCTTGGAGACCGTAGGGGTGCACTAAGAAGGCATTTCCCGAAATTCCTACGGGATCGGGCAAATCGGGCAAAACGGGTAAATGTGCAGGCGTAGCTGCGGGCGTCCACTAGTTAATAATACAAACTTAAAATATAATTTCTTGCTTTATTCCTGTGCAATTCTACCGTATTCAGTATTTTTAATTATTTCTATGATCATTTACTTAAAAAATATAGAAGAATTGATTTATACATAAAATACCGTAGTAAATGGTATAATACCGTATTATACGGTATTTTTCGTTTTATACATCTCAGTACAAATGGTATAATACCGCACTTACCTACATCTCTAGGTATGAATACCCTAACGCCCTTGACACGACAAGTGTTGTCCCGAGGTGATGGACATTTGTTGAAGTCAATATGAAAGTTTAGTATCATTCAAGCTAGTAAATACCTATCTACTTATCCTACCATTAACATTTTTACGTAAAATGTTGCCAAAACGAGATCATATGGCTTGAACTGACAAAGTTAACAGATCCCATGTAGAGCCTAAATCTACACGCCCAAGCTCTCAAAACCCTAACTTCAGAATCTCTATACCAAAGTAAAATTTGTGGTTAGCGAAAAACGTCACATAAGGGTAAGGTGAAGAATATAGTTTTTTTTTACTTTTGGTTTATAAAATAGTTTTTATAAGTAGTACAATAACTTAGGTTGTAAATAGGGTTAACCTCCGTGAAGTAGTGGTGGAAAGGACTTACCTACATGAATCGAGAATGACATACTTCTTGTATTTGCCGTAGCCCGTATATCGTACTTGTATTTGCCGGCTTTCATGTAACACTTGTAAGAAATTTCTACGGCAAAAACGTGTTCACCAAATAAGCGCTATATGCTCGTAGATCTTTAGGTAGATTGTTTTGATTGAGGGGTGTTCATTTAAAAGTTTAACGAAAAATGTAGAGCAGACGAAACTAGGGGATATTAAACTAAAAAAATTTTTTTTTTGTTCCAGTGCGCGGGTAAACGCGAGCCCGAAAAGGAGGCTGAAGCCCAGCAATGGATCGAAGCCGTGATCGGGGAGAGGTTCCCCCCTAACCAGCCGTATGAGCATGCTCTTCGCGACGGCATCATCTTGTGCAAGCTGATGAACCGCCTCCAACCTGGCATCATATCCAAGGTCAACGTCTCTGGAGGTGACTACAAGTACATGGACAACATCAACCAGTAAGTTACCAGGCGATTACGAAAATGAGGAAGTTTTCTTGCCACCTATTGCTTGTACATATAGTAAATATACGTAATTTTTTCGCACAGCAAAAATAATAATTCATGAATATTAATATTATTCAAATGAGACGTGAGATTTTGACCATTAATATAAAATTGTTAGGTTTGTCCGTATATCTAAAGTTTCGTCGATTGAAAAAGGTTTTTTGATAAATGCAATAATATGTTTTTACACTTACTTTTACACGATAAGAATGAATTTGACCAATAGTTCAGGGATGTATCTTTCTTCGACCAGTTATCGAAAGGAACATTAATGAAGTTATATGGCGGCACTACTATAGCATTGACTTTCTTTACAACATTAAAGGAATAAATAGAGTCGTCAAATAAGAATAACAATGATAATGACCCCACACCACGCAAATACCACTAGAACACAACATACATATAATATCAAAACAATTTTCATTTTGATAAAACATGATTATTTATCGTACGCGTATTTTCACATTAGTAACATTTACTTTAAGGCTTTACTGACCTACGATATTTATTTATTATATTAACTAGATAATTAGATTAACACAAAACACCTAACAACAATAGACAATGGCCTATATTTTTCAAGATAACCATCTGCTAATGATATTGTCAATGATAATAATGTGTCCTTGGAAATAACATCATTCCAAGTTCACTGACATGATTTGAAACGAGTTTAAGTTACCTACTTCATAATTTTTCTTAGCTATATGTATTAATGTATCTACTGTAAAATGTAAGTGAAGGTTTCGATGAGGCAAAAAAGCTTTCAAATCAGTTCATTCGCACTTTTACTCAACCTTCAAAATTCCCTTTTCTTATGCTGCGTAAGTCCGTCAATACCTACGTATGTAGGTTCTAGGTATACCCCACAATCGTGCCACAATCTGACATTTAGGTAATACATATTATGCACTTTCGATTAAATGTCATTCACATGATTTCAAACGGGGAATACCAAACGGTAACCAAAAGAAATATTTTAAATTACGTATAGCTGCTGTTATAGTTAGTATAATTTGGTTTACAAATATTGATTTAACTGATAATGATTGATCTGGCTCACTGCCGTGCCATTGGAGAGGTCTATAATGATGATGATTTATAATTTTTAAATTGTTGATTATCATTCGCTCTCGCCTCGGAGAGCATATTTTAAGCCGTTTACGTAAGTTTTCTTTACTATCGTATAGCCGCGGTGCTAACAATAAATATCATTATAGTGTCAAACGTCCGTAGTACGAACCTAATTAAGTATAGTAATGATTAGTGTTTAATCTGTGCCTTTTATAAACAATGCCATTCTTGTAAATAAGAAAACTACCTAACATTTTCATGACATAAACACCCAATGGGAATGATGAAGTTTTGCATGAAAATTGCGGCTCGATATTTTATGGAATGTTATTTTCTGATTACAGGTTCCAGAAAGCTTGTGTGAAGTACGGCGTTCCGGATACAGATCTCTTCCAAACAACAGATCTTTGGGATCAAAAGAACATTGCCCTCGTCACACAAACCATCTTCGCCCTTGGCAGGACGGTGCGTATTTTTAAACTTATTTTTTGTTTTTGTGTTGCCTACCACTAAGTGGCTATAAAAACCCAGGCGTAAGGTATAAAACATAATGATTATAATGAATACTAAGAAAGCGATAACCTACGTAAATATATATATTGTTCAATTAAATTTGCAAAATTTGGGTTGCAAAACAGTCAACAATTTCAAATTAACGACACGTCATTCGTAATTATTTTTTTTTGGTCAATCACTTTGCTTACAAAGTTATTTATATTTTGTCTTAAACATTTCCAGGCATACAAACATCCTGAATGGCGAGGCCCTTACCTCGGTCCCAGGCCTGCTGAAGAGAACCGTCGTGAGTTCAGTGAGGACGTTCTCCGGGCTGGTAACGCTGTGATCGGTCTACAAGCTGGCACCAACAAACTGGCAAGCCAATCCGGACAGAACTTCGGCGCTTCCCGCAAGATCATTCTTGGAAAGTAAAGTACTAGGTTAACAGAATGTTGTAGAAGCTTACGTCATATTTGTATTATTATTTTTTAGACACCAAAGAGCTGAGTTCTCGGGTACTTTTTAATTTTATATTTTTATATTATTTAATACGAAAAAATACCCAACATCTTCAAAGAAGTATTTTAATTCGTATATTAACGATTCAATTTATAAAATGTTAAATATTTTGTATACATATGGCAAATACCTACATTCGACAATTACTCGTAACTTCGTAAGGAACTGTCATCATTGTATTCATAATATTGTATAATTATTTTTTATTGTTTGTAGTGCATCAATGTTCATAGTTATTCTAGACGTTAACATAAACTGTGATTCTTGAGAAATTGAAAGATTGTTTTTACTTGTATTACCTTATTGACTGGAATATTTATTTATTCTAAGTACCCAAAATTATTGTTTAATAAAAACTTAAAAGTAAAAATAACCAACACTTATTTATTAAATAAAAATAAACAGTTTCATGTATTTTCATTTTAATCTTTAAAGCAAAGCCATCAAAGTTGCAAAAATGATTTTTTACACTCTGCTGCTTAATTTATTAGTTAATTGGTAAAAACTAAGCGTGGATTACTTAGGCCCGGCTTGACAGAAGCGTTTCCACAGCGCGATCTTGATAGAGTGCGATTGCCTTCTGATCTCCACATCTCGAAGCAAACGGACCTGTCCATAACTTAGACCACCAGCGTCTGTATAGTTATTAAAATTTACTGACTCCCCATAACGGCTCGGCTGTCCAAGATCTCTATGTCAGATGGAACCGATGGCTTATCGTGCTCTCCGAGGCATGGGCCAAGCGATAAATAATTTCATACCTAGGTACACACTTTGAAAAATCAGTGGTGCACGTCGCTCGTGGATTTGTACAGAGGCCCTCTGCGTAGCAGTCTGTTGGTCTTTCCACCAACTTAGCTTTGCTTTTTAGGGTTCCGTAGCCAAATGGCAATAAAAAGGGTACGTGGTCCAGTGGATAGCGTATGCGACTGCTGATCGGAGATCCCGGGTTCGATTCCCGGGTCGGGCAATAGTGTTACTGGGTTTTGCCGAATTCTCAGTAGCAGCACGGAGTCTGGTGACGTGCCCAGTAACGGCAATAGGCTTGCCCCCTATAACGTGGGACCTAAAATTCATGGCGAAATGTGGGTGTAATATAACACCTCTGCCTACCCCTTTTGGGGATACAGGCGTGAGCCTATAAAAAAAACATATTATAAATTTGCCATTTCTTTCATTACTTGCCAACTGGTGAAGGAAAACAACGTGAGAGAACTTGCAAGTCTAAGAATAATTTTCTCAAAAGACAAGTGAAGTCCCGTCAGCCAACCCGTTGGCTAACGCGGTGGACCATGGCCTTACTCAAAATTAGAGAGGCCCGGGCTCAGCAGAGGGATATGAACAGGGCTGATGATGACTTTTCTCGAGCTTTTTCCCGTCTCGACAAAAGACAAATTTCTAGGGAATTCTCGAAGAGAAATCCTAATGGCGAAGAATCTTTCGGAAGTCCACCGCTGGACATACGCCTCTCCTAATTTGCCTCACAGTATTCAAAAGGAGGATTTGGCCTACTAGGTATACCACACTGGCGAGACATGCTAGTACAGGGTTAGATTTTGAGTTTTCCGTCTCTTAACTTATAGGTACTACAAACTTGCTTCGAGTATTTGCCTGAGTCGCCTCTTACGACAACCATGGAATGAAATGGGGCAGCGGACATTTTGTTTTCTTATTCCATTACCTAACGGACTTCCTGTCTAATTATTTTAATAAGAAATTATCTATTACTCAACAGTACCCATACAATGGACGACAAACATTTAAATTTACACAACATCGTAACAAAATCTAAAGTAACTATAAATTTCACATTTCCAATAACGGAACTTTTGAACACGTTTCCACGACCAGATAATAGAGCCGAATTAGTTTAAGCCTCAAAGATTGTCTTGAAATGGGATGAGTGCACAAATAAAATTGTAAGTCTGAAATATCATATTTTTTGTTCCCATCCCGCGACACTGTGAAGAATATGTCCGCAGGTAAGTCTATCGTCAAACAGGAAACACTTAAGTATTTAAATTTTTCATGAATTTCATGGACTATAAAACCATATTATATTGTCTATGATCATCATTCTCCTAGCGTTATCCCAGTCTCAACCTGGGGTCCGCTTTCTTGTCTAACCGGATTTGGCGGAATATTAGCTTTTCCATTCCACGGAGCGACTGCCTGTCTGACCTCCGCAATTCGAAGGGATAGCGATATTCCATGGTTTAGACTAGTGTCAGTTTATTTTAGAGGTACTGACGCTCTATAACGACTGTCAAAGATCTTCATGACAGCCAGGACCGACGGCTTAACGTGCTCTCCGAGGCACGAGACAAGCTATTCAATACGCACATTAACTCCGAAAAATCAGTGGTGCGTGCCGTGGATTCGAACCCGATACCCTCTGCATGGCAGTCCGTTGGTATCTCCATTAGGCTATCGCTGCCTGGTGGAGATACCAACGGACTATTGACTATTATATTATCTATGATAAAAACGTTAAAGAATATTCATAAGAATATTTGTGAATGGGACAGGATGAAGGATATGACCTAGGCGGACGTTCTCAGACCAAGTTGGAGACATCCTAAATAAAGGACAGGTCAGAAGTGCCCAAAACAGGAGTGAATGAATGAAAGGGCGGGAGTGAATGAAGCAAGAGAGATATGCCAGTATCGTTGCAAATGGCGTTCCATAGTCTCTGCCTACCCCTTCCGGAAACAGGCGTGAGTCTATGTATATATGTAAAGAATATTCGCTAACTGCACAAAAACACAGGTCATCTTCGGCCGTTGGTTCAGTTTATATTAAAAACTAGATTGCGCCCACAGTGTCGTAGGCGTGTACCTAACTTTTAACCCCTGAAGGTAGAAATTTCCATAAAATCTCTTAGTGCTCCCCTGCACTCCCCAAGGAACATACATTTCAGCCTCTTGCGTTAAATATATTTGGCTGTGCTTTGTCAGTCAGTCACTAACGCAAGAATCTGCCATAAACAGATAGGACAAAAATAAAACTAAGATAGTAAGGAGGATCTTCATGTTGTTTACAACAACTATAAAGAATACAATTCATTACTTTCTGCATAAGGGCATGCGCATCGTTTAAAATGTAATGGTAATTACTACGTGCTTAAAATATGTACGTAAAATACAAAAAGCAATAACGATAACATTGTACTGATATTTATCGCATCCATTGATATATTTTAATGTCACTATATGACCGCATTATCGTTGTACCTACTCTAAAGATGAAAAAAAAATCGATTAATAACAAAAATAATTACTTATGAGGTTCATACATGACATCAGCTGTTTAAGTTAACAAGTACGTTTTTTGAGGCATCTGCTGCACAAGCTATAGCATGTATGTATGTATGTACCCTCAGACTACAGAATTCTTGTTAAATCTGTGTATGTACCTATAGGTATGGTGAGTGGTAATCTACCAATAGAATATAGGTAGGTGCCTATAGATGTACTGGTGACTCTACCTATTGGTGGAAAGCAGTTGAGGCATCGCTTTTCTTAAGCCAGTAAGTATAACACAGCAAGATAGACTTTTTTGTAATAATCTCACGCCTGTATGCCCGAAGTGATAAGCAGACACTTTTGCTCGACCTAGGAATCGAAACCAGGACAGCCCGATCGGAAGACTCATACGTTATTCACTGGATTACGGCGGCCGAAGATAGACGTATTGCTTCTTTTGCTGAATCATGTTAATCCCCATAAATAGATCCCTCTTATATCTAGGAGAGTTACAGTCATTCAATATGAGCATAAATAAATATGTATAATGTCTTCACAAAAGCGATGGCCAGGCAAACACTATCACTGCTTACCGCTAAGATGGAGACAGAAAGAATAGGAGGATGATGTCGAAGTTACGTGGGTCCATGGCCGTAGCTAGGGGCGGGCATTGTGGGGCAATGCCCTACCTTGAAACCACAATGCCCTACCTTAAAAATACCAAAAAACTAAGATAAATTATTCTATCCTAGTTTTTGGTATTTTTAAGGTAGGGCATTGATATACATGTTGATTGATTAGAAGCCCGTGCTTCGAAGCAGATCAATTTTGTTTTTTTTTTACTTCCGCTCTACCTGTAACCAATGCTGCCCTACCTCAAATTCGACTCTAGCTACATCCCTGCGTGGGTCTCTTAAACTACTGCCCAAATGACCGAAACGCAAGAACGTGATCGATCGGCGTTGCAATTTTATCTGTGAACTGAGACGATTATTTTTACAAACACTTACTGTAACTTAAGGAGGAATATACACACTGAATATAACCATTTGAGGAGCTTACGAATAAGATCTCATGTGATTTAAAATAACTTAAATAACGGAACACGACTATGTTCTTTACATGGCTATGTTGGGTTAAATAGTTGATATGTACCTACGCAATGTGTTAAACTTTATACGCAAAAGTATTTGAAATTTAATTGGTAGGGACCAGAAATCCATTCCTACCAATTA
The DNA here is from genome assembly GCA_944739405.2 of Euclidia mi. Lineage (NCBI taxonomy): Eukaryota > Metazoa > Arthropoda > Insecta > Lepidoptera > Erebidae > Euclidia > Euclidia mi. The sequence goes on along the minus strand of OX123183.2, from coordinate 97,438,956 downwards.
AATTGTAAATACCCTTACGTCTAGTGTTACCCTTACCTTCATTGGAATACGTAGCAATGTTTCTTACGTACATATAGTTCGCTCAGCTCGGGCTATATTATGTAGATTTAATAAAAAGAGGGAAAACGCAGAAAAACCTCAACCATAGCTAGCTTGAGTGCCAATTTATTTATTTATTTTATTTATTTATAACTTCATACACTGAACATGTATAGGCGGACTTAATGCCTGAGGCATTCTCTGCCAGTCTACCTTGGGGTGATGCAGAGATAGAACAAGGTAGGTCCAAATTGAAGTGATGAGAAACATGACAATCCTAAAGTATTATAATAAATACTTAAAAATAAAAAAACATAAATGTCCATACATAAATACTATTAAATATAAACACAAATAGTTAAACTAAATACATAGAATATACAAATATACTATCATAAATACGTATACATAATATATAGAATACATATATTATATATATTTAAATAAATTACCTCTGAGATGATTCTGCCAGTTGGTCCAGTAAGAACTGCCGTACTTTTATTTTAAAAGTGAAGCGACTGGTGGCGATCCTGATTTCCAAAGGATCAGCATTCCACAGAAGGATAGATTGGATAGGAAAAGAGGCATGAAGAAAATCGGAGCTGTGTGAAGGGCAGAGAAGGAGTCGATTATTAGAGGAGCGTAGGGTTTTATCATGAATAGAATATAGGTATTGGAAGTAAGGAGTTAGATAGGTTGGTGGGTTGGGAGACATGAGGATGGAATAAAGGGTAGTGAAAGCACGCAAACTTCGGCGTTGACGAATAGGTAAGGTGCGTTGGGGTAAGTTCGGATGGTTTTTCGTTGTGTTTGACAAGTCTTCGAAATTTATTTTTTTCTTGAGACGTATTTCTGTTAACATATTAAGTTTTGGTCAAAACCGTTAATAGAAAACCAAATTATCAGATCAATATTTTTATATTTAACTATGCTAAACGACTGATGTGTAAGGGATGTTTAAAGTACAAACATTAATTTCAAAAACCACGTATAAGTTCGGACGTTGATGGGGAAAGATCGGAAACGTATTAAAATCGGTCCTGGGGCTCAGAACACACAGTGTATTAAAGAAAAATACCCGGTTTTATACCTCTTGTAATATTTTTCTGGAATAACTTAATAATTGTTAAAAACTTAGCTTATAAAGTACATATAATTTTTTTTATCATTTGAGCATCCGATCTTACCCCATCAGAGTGAATCACAAATTACTGAGGTTCTCAAATATTTGTGTTCCAAATGTTCCGCCTGCTTTGTTAATGTTGGTCTCAATAATTTATGGGAGAATGGAGGCCAGAAATATTATATTTTTAATATGTATTGTACTTATGTCATAAATTGAAAAATATAGCTAGTGTGAATAAAACTTCTTTTATGTCATCGTTTATTTATATACTAACATATTAAGTATTTGTATGTATTATTCTATAAGTCTACGCGTATATCAGTCTTACTTTCTTACAGAGTATTAGCTTATTTGAATTAAGTATTTATAGTATTTGAATTTAACTATCATAAAATTCAGTATTAAAGGGTTATGGGATAGATTATCTTAATGCTTATCTTATAGCTTGTACTATGGGTGCTAAACAGTATGAATGGGCCGGCTCGACACGGATAGTAGTACTATCCTTTTGCAGAATATCGACAAGTGACAGTTTTTGTACTATCATCTTTCGTTCGGTGAGTGAGAATGCTGGAAGCCCAAATCCCCATCCTTTTCCTTCTACCCTTCCCGTTTCTTCATCTCTCCCTTTCCTTAAGGCTGGCAACGCACTTGTAAATCCCCTGGTGTTGCGGGTGTCCATGGGCGGCGGTAATCGTTTTTCCATCAGAAGATCCTTCTGCTGTTTGCCATCTTATACCATGAAAAAATCAATTTTATCACGAAAACAATAGGTTAAAGGTAGAATTTTAAACAAAGTTTGACAATCACATGCATTTTCAGCACAGGTTAAGATCGGATAGTCTTAACTCGATCTTTGCCCATAATTTTTTACGTGGGGTAAGTGCGGATCTCAGCCTACAGCTACATTTAGCCCACTTTAAATATAACATTCAAGAGAGATTTGATTCTTTGACCACTAAATGTTTAATTTACTTTATAAAAACAGTTCGTACTCATCAAAAAACCAGTAACAAGTTGCTGGGGGTAAGATCGGATAACGAGTTTTTTGAGAAAATACGCTAGTTTTGTTTGAGCAGCCATAACACACAAGCGACGTGACTTAGCCACAGACGCGGACTGCAGAGAGGTGGGGAACAAAATGGCGTCTTGCGTTCTGTTGCCAGATTAGAAAAATCGCTACGAATTTGGTAAATATTTAAAGAAAACGGTCTTCCCCCATTCACGATCTTACCCCAACGCACCTTAACCAGTTCAAACGTGAGCGATAAGTAGATACGTGATCATACTTACGAAGATTAAAAATAAATCGAATGCAGTTATTGAGAAGACGGTCAAGTTTGTTGAGGAGGTCTGCATTCAGGTCGAAATAACACACATCACCATAGTCGATAACAGGGAAAATTAAAGTATGCACCAGCATTGTCTTAGTCTTCGAAGGTAGAAAGTTTTTTAGGCGATAGAGATTTATTCTAATCCGGTATCTTAAGATTGGCCGAGAACAGAAGGTTGAAGTTGAGAGTGCACTGGGACCGGCAAGGTTTTTCTTTATTTGTGTTTCTGTCCGATAAGTAGATAAGCTAAGTAAATTAAGCATTTATGACTTTTAATATCAAAGTTTCAAATATATTTCTTCATTTGTTCGGTGATCAACAATGCATTACAATTTTTCTTATATCTTACACACAATTTTATAAATAAGATGTACAGTTAATTTAACATTTTCGTAGTATTAACTTCAAGTCATTTTTGTTCCGCGTCTTTAATTCATTAGGTACGCCATTTAAATCACAACATTCACAACCCTAGTTCACTGTTAATTTAAAAACTGTCCAAATAAAAATGTTAAACGAAACATTATGGACGGAAGAGGCAAGCCTTTATTTATATTAAGTACCTTGAATGAAAAATATTAATTGTAATTCAGAACTCAATGTTTCATGCACCTATTTAGATGGCACCATAGTATCTTTAATAATTAATAATGACTTTACTTTTAAAAAAGGTAGGGTAGACCGAGGCGAATCGGATCAGTGGGTGAATCGGATCAGAATAAGCAATTTGTGAATAATTTTAATAAAGCGTTGATACGGAACGCAAGCTGTTGGCGGCTCACGAGCCACTTCTAACCTGCACCTCCTGACATGGGTTTTGTTTCGAAAAGACTTGTACATCAACGTCAGCGCCGCTCGCCAGTGAGTCACTTTTTGTGTGCGTTAAAATTTTTGCGCTCATCTAAAATACATGCTTACTATTTCTTGGTGTAAATCTAAGAACTTGTATTCAATCTTTGAATTTTACAGCTTAAACGGCTTGAGAATAGGTCTATTTTAGAAAACATTTTAGTTTTTAAACACAGTATTCTAGGTTAATATGTGAAATATTAATTTCAAAAGTCTTCAATATGGGGCGATTCGGATCGCGTCATCGGGGACGAATTGGATCACTTATTTAAAATGATTTATTTTATTTTACAGTAGAGAATAGTTAAGTATTTTTATTCAATTATAGATGGTTGACACATATAAAAGACAAACAATAAAGAGAAAAAGCAGAAGAATGGTCACCAAATAAAAATTATAGCCGCAAACAAAGTACGGGCCCAAGAAATAATCTTAGGTCTGGCTGCTGAGATTTAAAAATTACCATACACGAATTTACAAAGAATAGTTTCTCTCACCAGTGATGTCATTAAGATACGTGGTCAGTGGCGGCTCGTTCAAAGGAGCGCTGGAGCAGAGTGAACTCCCAAAATTATAAAATATAATTATGTATACAACTCATATATTTTTTTTCTATAAACATACTCAATATTTTAATACACACCTATTCTCTTTTCTATAATGCATATCCACAAATAAGTATTTGACTACTAAGCTGTTTATCATAATTTTGTCAACACTCTTGAAACCTACATAGGTATTTTTGTTGAGTGGAGCGCTCATAACAGCGCTCTTTGTTTGACAAAAGCTTAGTACAACGCTTAGTACTGAAATATAATGAGTGCGAAAGAGAGAGCGTTCTATGCGCTGGGCGCGTGAGACAAAAGATTTATATGAGAAATAAGCCAAATACGGAGCGGCGCTCCTGGCTACCTTGACGAGGTGCGCATGCGCGAATATATTACCCGACTAAAGGTCTTGCCACACGGCACAATTTTACCACTGATCAAATTTTCAATTGAATTGGCTTTGCCCGTCTACACGACACAATCAAATCACTGATTTTCATTCCGTCCACCCGATTGGTTAAAATCTGGTGGTACCGCCCACCCGATGAACTTGAGTTGGACGACTGGCGTCTACACGTCACGATTTCATCAAGTGATTTAGTCAAGTTGGGCGTAAAATTGTGCCGTGTGGCAAGGCCTTAAAGGCCTTGCCACACGGCACAATTTTACCACTGATCAAATTTTCAATCGAATTGGCTTTGCCCGTCTACACGACACAATCAAATCACTGATTTTCATTCCGTCCACCCGATTGGTTAAAATCTGGTGGTACCGCCCACCCGATGAACTTGAGTTGGACGACTGGCGTCTACACGTCACGATTTCATCAAGTGATTTAGTCAAGTTGGACGTAAAATTGTGCCGTGTGGCAAGGCCTTTAATGATATGACCATTTGTCACGAAGCAAATTAAAAACGTGTGCGCCGTTTTTTTTTAATAGTGTTTTGCCGGTATGATTTGAATGTAAACAAAAGCAAAACATTTCTCTGCGAGTGCGTTGGTAATTAGAAAAGGATTGGTGTTTAAAATATAGTTCATTGTATGTGTGATTAACGGCCGGTTTCTGAATTGAGAATTTCGCGTTGAGAACAATTTAAACACTAATTATATACCACTTAATCAATTTTCTGTTTCACAAAAAATTGTTTTGACACCTTTTGAGTATTTGTGCTTGTAAAATCTTAAATTTGACACAATGTGATCAATTCATGATCAACTACATATCAACTCTTACGGCCGGTTTCTGAATTGAGAATTTCGCGTTGAAAACAATTTAAACACTAATTATATACTACTTAATCAATTTTCTGTTTCACAAAAAATTGTTTTGACACATTTTGAGTATTTGTGCTTGTAAAATCTAAAATTTGACACAACATATGATCAACTCATGATCAATTCCATATCAACTCTATATTCGCGTTTCTGAAAACATTTGACATTTGTCAAACCTCACTTAGCACTGATAAATTGAGAAAAAAATAATTATACAACTTTGGTCTTTTAACCCGTGATCACGAGTAATATGACAGCCAGTATGTCAAACTGTCCACACTACAGTTGCCAAGCAACGGTTACGTCATACTGACGTCTACGCAACAAGAAGGTCGTTAAACAGAATTTATAGAAAAGAGGTTCAAAGACTATTCAATATTTGGAACAAATTGATTACAACATTATTAGGAACAAATTGAGGGGATAGAAAATATAAATAAGAGATTTCCGTGTTAAATCAATTCAAATAATTAAGCTGTGGCCTCCATGGAGGTATAATTCTATATACCTCCATGGAGGTTTATAGAATTATACCTCAAATATACCTGGCCACAAATATTTTGTATTAAAAATAAAACAAACTGACTTTGACATAACATACACGTTCCGTTTTCACTAAGATACCGAATTGAACAAATTCAACAAACTGTTCATTAAAATAAAATAATCGTTGAAATAATTTTAAATACAACTTTATTTCGACTTTTTATTTGTTCCCGTATAAAAATAATTAACTGACAAGAGTGCTTTATTGTAAAATGTTGATTAATACGAATTTATGGTTAGTACCGGTATTTTTACTTGTATCGGAACGTACTAGTGTTGTTCGGTTTAAGTTATTCATGATTTGAAGAAAACTCAGTTGAAAGTGCTTTGAAAAAATATCACTCTGACCTGTGAAACAGAAAAAACTTAAGTTGACTTCAACTAGTTCAGAAATTTTCAACAGATGAAAGCTGAAATTCTCAATTCAGAAACCGGCCGTATATTCGCGTTTCTGAAAACATTTGACATTTGTCAAACCTCACTTAGCACTGATAAATTGAGAAAAAAATAATTACACTACTTCTGTCTTTTAAACCGTGATCACGAGTAATATGACAGCCAGTATGTCAAAATGTCCACACTACCGTTGCCAAGCAGCGGCTACGTCATACTGACGTCTACACAACAAAAAGGCAGTTAAACAGAATTTATAGAAAAAAGGTTCAAAGCCTATTCAATATTTGGAACAAATAGATTACAATATTATTAGGAACAAATCGAAGGGATAGAAAATATAAATAAAAGATTTCCGTGTTAAATTAATCCAAATAATTACGCTGTGGCCTCCAAGGAGGTATAATTCTATATACCTCCATGGTGGCCGAGGCCACAAATATTTTGTATTAAAAATAAAATAAACTGACTTTGACATAACATACACGTTCCGTTTTCACTAAGATATTGAATTGAACAAATTCAACAAACTATTCATTAAAATAAAATAAACGTTGAAATAATTTTAAATACAACTTTATTTCGACTTTTTATTTGTTTCCGTGTAAAAATAATTAACTGACAAGTGTGCTTCTTTGTAAAATGTTAATTAATACGAATTTATGGTTAGTACCGGTTTTTTTACTTGTATTGGAACGTACAAGTGTTGTTTGGTTTAATTTATTCATGATTTGAAGAAAACTCAAATGAAAGTGCTTTGAAAAAATATCACTCTGACCTGTGAAACAGAAAAAACTCAAGTTGACTTCAACTAGTTCAGAAATTTTCAACTGATGTAAGCTGAAATTCTCAATTCAGAAACCGGCCGTGAGTGTATTTGTTTAAGAAAGACAGTTAAATTGTGTAACTAATATGGAATATAACAGCATAAACTTTATAAAAAACTGTGAAAAACTTAAAACGACCAATATGATAAAATTAACGCTTTGGTTATGTGGTTGCGAAAATACGAAGGAAGTAAGAAGTTGTTTTGTTTTCCGTGTATTTTGTTTAGTGGCGCCGGAGTTGATACCTACTGCGTGGACGGTTGAGATCTGTATCGATGATTTAGGACGACTTACTATTAAGTGTAAAAGCACTCACAAAATAAATGTTAAGCAGTTTCATTTTTTTTTTTAGTGAACACCCAATATAATCTTTCACGAGCCGCCTCTGTACGTGGTAGACAATAAAACCAATATTGCATTTGACTCCACCCCAGTGTAAGATTAATCTTTACGAAAGAGATGCTAAGAAGAAACTAAAAACTAAAAAAAAAGCCGTGAAAATAAGAGAAACTGACTACGAATACCACAGAAAATATGAAGAAGAATCATAATAAAAGAACACCTTGAATAAAAATCAAAGGTTCACGTGCGAAGCACAAAGATTGGCTCTGTATTTACTGATTAAAAAAAAGCATTCATCCACCATCATGTGAAGAATGGTGCCATGAAAAAGTGCTGATCTGTGTGGGAAAGAAGGCCCGTATAGATGTGATTTGTGGTTTAGTAAATAATATTGTTCTGATTAGTTATTAATTATTTTAATATTGATTTTGATACACAAGCCTATAATGCTGAAAAAATCTTAATTTTATGTATGATTCTATTCGCCCCGATAAATGGGGCGATTCGGATATTTCCCTCTTTCTACCTTTTGATTAATATTTTGCACAATTTATGTGTAATTTGAGTTTCGAAATGTTTAATGTGTAGCCAAATAATTACTGATTACCGTTTTGGCAATTAAAGTTACATAAATTACACTTTAGTATGATTTTTATGTCCTCAAATAAAAAGTGATCCGATTCGCCTCGGTCTATCCTAATCGGTCCCTGCATCTTTTGTCTGGTTCCGCCAAAAATGGTTACGAAATCTTGAGGCCTACAACTTACGAGGTAATTAGAGGTTCAAACTCAAAGTGTACGAAATACTTAAATACGTATAGAAACACATCATGCCTCGATAAGTAGGTTAGTAGGATTAGTAGTTCTTGTTTGTTAAATCTGTGGTAGTAGCTATCTTTACAGGATAGGTAGGTATTAGTTTAATGTGTAATAGCCATAGGTTACATAATCGCTCGCAGTTGCACCAGCGTTATTTTGGCTTTTGATATAGCCTGTTATAATAGCCTTACTCGATATATCGTAAATGGCACAGATTTAACAAACAAATAGTCTTAGGTAAATGGACTATCCAACCCAAAAATAATTAAATAATCAAATCGAACTTAGCTTCAGAGATTAGACTCCGGGCTACAACTAGGATAACGGCTAAAATTATAATGGGATACAAAACGGATAAGGAAATATTCTATTCTTATAATCTTGATTTTAGATTCAGTAAGTACATAATATTTATTATTATAAAGGTAGGTATAGTCTAGTGGAGATACCAACAGACTGCCAGACTGAGTTTCGGGTTCGTATCCGCGGCGCGAACTAATGACTTTTCGGAATTATGTGCGTATTGAATTGTTAATTATCGCTAGTCCTGTGCCTCGGAGAACACGTTAAGCCAAGCGCTATCCCTTCGAGTTGCGGAAGTCAGACAGGTAGTCGCTCTGTGGAAAAGCTTATATTTAGCCAAATCCGGTTAGACTAGAAAGCGGACCACAGGTCTAAACTGAGATAACGATAGGAGGATGATGATGATGATGACACAATATTAATTATACTTAGTTTTACTATTCAATTGTCATAATATTACAGTTGAATAAAGTATGATGTATTGTCTACCAAACAAGTGACATCTAGCGGTATCACTGTGAAATACCTATGAAGGAATGATCTTGTAGTTCAAATATTTCTGTACAGATGGCGCACATTTCGTCTTCCAAGGTCATATGTAGTGATGGGCAAATCGAGGACTACAAACACAAAATACATACATACTTACAACACAACAGTGTACTTTAAATAATATAGTTAATTAGCTAGTAAGTGTGTGAATGATCTCTGAAAATTATCATTCACTTTTAACCAACTTCGTCTCTCGTCCAAGATAGTAATGTCTATTCTTAAATCAAATAGCCGCATAATTTGTGTGGGATTTCTATTTTACGTTTTGTGGTAATTTATATAATTTAGTCTACTAGGTAAAAGTTACGGGTCTGCCGATTTCTTTCACTTTCATATTAATTGCCATTAGCCAACTTAAATTATTTGTATAGGTATATAAATGTAGGTAACGTGCAAAAAAATGTTTTTTCAATTTTTAATTTAAATAATTATATTGTAAAATATTGAACACAAATGTCATCTAAACACAAAATCTACAAATATATAAAAGTTTATGATGATTTTGTCTATTATGTCAATAATTTATCTCATCTCATAACAATAATATCTTTTCTCGCTTACAGTCAGAAAATACATACCTACCTACTTTAAGAAATATTGTGTACTCCTTGTGTGTATTGTGTTACAATGCGAGCGCATCACTAACGTTAAATAACACAAGCCCGCAAATACTTGTTGTGGAATGTATTTTTTATGCTGCGTAAATTGAACGTGAAATGTGTGTATAAACTATCCAAATGTTAATAAACACGTGAGAAAATGATAACATTCGGCGGTGCGAACACTTCCACGGCGTTAGAAGATACAGGTGCGATAATGTGAACATTGTTTTTGGTCTCGTGTGATAGTATTTGTATTGCATTGTTATGGTTATCTTGTAGGGGAAGTGCGAAGCATCTGCGAAAGTATCTGCAGCGATGGGTCTAATGCGACTGTGCAGGCTGGTGGTGCTAATCAGAGGCCCCGGATGGACATAGCATGCGTTCTGGACATTACCCAAACAGCAAACCTTGCCCACAGAAAAAGAGCATTGGAAGAAGTACGATTAGCATCTGAGCTGGTCAATGCTAATTTGCATCACATACATGTAAGTTTAACAGCATATATTTCATAGAAATTGTTCTATTTTTGTCTCAGTAAGTTATCAAAATACTTCTGGAGTATACAATAATAAATGTCCTTCAAATAATACTTTCCTGTTCAGAGTTCAAGTTTTTATTCAACTGTTACCAAAGTTGAACTGTTATGTTTGTTGTCAATGATAATAGAACTTATTTATATTTCTTTTGTTTATTTCATTAATAATTTTGTATTATACCTTTCCAACAAGTCTGACAATATTGTTTTTATAAATATTTACATCTGTATAAGTCTGTTTTATTTTTATGTTCATGATAAATACAAACTTGAAAATCACGAGTCACACAATATCTACGAGTTTTAACATAATTTAATGTGTCTAGCTGAACTCGGGGAAGGAGAAATCTCATCTTGCCTCAAGGATGTTTAAAGTTCATATTTATTTAATTCTAATTGGTATATTATGTGTCATAAATTAAAGTGTTGTTTTTACAATGTCTGTCAAAATTCCCATCATTATTGGGTGTAATTGCAATTGGAATTATTATTATTTTATGACTTTCTAGCAGCCATGACCTTGTAGATTAACCTTTAGAAACACTTGTCTATTATATCCAATCTACACTGCTGTATGAACTATTATCATGTCTGGTACTTAAACTCTTTTGGTGTCTAGGCCATAATTAACTTTTGACGTGACAACGTCTTATAAATTGGTTTGCCGGGTGACACTTCAAGAAACTGCGTTACGCTCCGCTCACGTTATGCGCTCACAATGAGAGCGAGTGAGAGGCACGCGTCCCGCCTAAGAGCGAGAGAGACAGACATAAAAAGTGAAAGGCACGCGTCTTTCATCCTTCTTCCTACTATACGAATGAATATTCACATTAAAATTATTTTACCACTCAAAGTCGTTGTCACGTAAAACTTTCGCCCGTATACCGACTTTACAGGCAACCAATTTTTTGTGAAATTATTTTTTAACTAGTAAGCCTCCTCAAAGATTGCTAAGTTTGTATATTTTTTTGTCTTGTCTGATTTTTTTATCGCAAAACCTAACAGCAAGATGTTCCGAACTAAATAGTGATACATTGCTGTATTGGCTTGAAGAAAATATAAAAGTACAGAAAGCTTCATAAAAAAAATAAGTACTATACAAAATGTTTTGGATTAAATTTTAGCGGCGATAGCCCAGTGGTGTGCGGAACGGACTGTCGAGACGATGGTCTCGGGTTCGATCCCCAGGTACCCCGGGTACACACCTCTGACTTTTCGAAGTTATGTGTATATTAAAAATGTTAATTATCACTCGCTTAATAATGTGCCCGGTAGATGGCAATAGGCTCGCCACCTATTACATTGGGACCTAAACATAACTGGGGAAATGTGGGTGTGTGATACACCTCTGACTACCCCTTCGGGGATAAAAGGCAAAAGTTATGTTATGTTAATTAATCCTGGAGTGACATTATAGCTATTCTAGCTATAATATACAGACAGATATTTTAGATAATAAATTAGAAGTTAGAACACAGTAAATTTTGCTTTACCACACTGTGATCCTGCCATATAACTGGGCAATACACATAACTTAACTTGCATATCCATGAGAAGGGCCAAGCCAACGTCCACCACACTGCCCAAGTGCAAGTTGGCAGAATTCACGTCTTTCCAGAATATTAAGCAAAGCTCTCATTGATTCAGATTGCCTGACTATATTTATTTTTATCTTCTGACAAGCAGTAAATAAAAGACTAAACTTCAAAACTCCCTGGTGCACACTGGCACTCTGTTATACTCTCTAACTACGGAATTCAATATTCGATCTATAGATAGATCTGTAGATTTTAGATTCGTTTTTGACATAAGCTCCATACCAAATATGTCAAACACGTATCTCGAATCTCAAAATTCGTGTATGGATCGAATATTGAAAATGGCCGTAAGTCTCTACTAGGCTATCTTCTGACTTTATACTTGAAAAGAAGTAATCACACAATATTGTTTCAGTTTGAAAAACTTGATTTCGGTGAGACAAATGTGCTGGACACATTTTACAATGCAGACGTGGCGTTGGTGGATCTCAGTCTGCAAGTGCAGCAGAGCTCTTTGTTGTACCACCTCGGAGTGCGGGAGAGCTTTGACATGAAGGAGAATGTGTTGCTTTACAACGATGTGGATGTGGACTCCACACTAAGGCTCAAGGTATTTATATTTTACTTGTTTATTCGTTTTGTGTCATTTTGTGGACAGCTTTGGTGTTGGAATGATTCATAGCCAAAAACATTTGGACGCAAGAACCTGAAATCACGGTTGACTAATAACTATTTGTTTCCTTTAACTTTTTCCTCAAATTGAAGAGTAGCCTTGTGTTTCCTTATTTACTATTATTTGTCACCTGCACCCCACTCTTTAACCTGTGCATTTTCTCACTGAGTATTCAGGAAAATTGTTTACATCTGTTCAGTAGAGATTAAGGGGGAAAACTTACTTAAAATAATACCTATCAAGCAAATAAATTCTATAAAGTAAGTGTTTGTTATCCAAATAGCATAAAATCTACTTGTGCATAATCTCAAACTAATATACCGATGCAGTCAGTTGCATAAATTGCAAATTCATGGGTTCATTCCAATTTTCTTCTTCTTATAAAAGGCAAAATGAAATATTGTTTTGAGTGACGCTTATGAACATATTTCAATTTAAGAAATTCCGTGTTTGCAACGCAAGGATGATTTTTTAAGAATGAAACACCTTTTCGATATAAAATAGATAGGTACGGAAGTATTTCCGTAGCATGCTTTCGATCGCAATCGATCACGACTCCATCTAGAATTTCATTTATTACACCTACATTTCGCCAGTAACGTTTGCTTGTTGGAACCAAAGAGAGAGTTTAAAAAAATATAAACCGAATTTAGTAGCGCCGGAAAACAGAAGCCCTTCTCAAACATACGTAAAAATTATTAGGATATTTGACAAAAAAAAATCGAATTAGTCCGTCAGTTAGATTATCGAAAAATATTGGATACGTATTTTTTGTTTTATCAAATCAGTAAAAAATTACGAAGATAAAACGCATCAAAGACGGAGAAACGCCTAAGAGTGGGGGCTTGTAACGTAAAAAGTGTACTGGCAAGTGACTTCACTAGAGATGGGCGGGTGGGTAAAAATTGGAAGGAAAGGGTAAAATAGGTAAAAAAGAAAAAAATACCCTTTTTTACCGGGTATTCATAAAAAATACCGGGTAAAAATTAGTTATATCTTTATATTATTTAAATTCCTTCGCCATGAAATGAATACTGTTCTTATGTAATGTAATTGACTTCGTCATCAATACTACGATCTACCTTGTTAATTTTGACCTTGAACATTGAAGATAAAATACTGATTTTAAGTAAAACGAAGTTAAATATCTTTTAAATCTTTAATCAACATACATTTTCTATTAAAATAAACTGTTTAGAATAGAAAGAAATATAATAGATTGCACATGACTGAAAGTTAAATGAAACCATAAAGAATATATAAATAAGTAACATAATCATACACATGGGATGTGGACGACTTCAGTGACAGGTTCGTGGATGCTGTCCATACAACGGGCTTGAAGTTCTTTAAGCCCAAAACGAAGAAAAGGGCCAATAAAATCTCGGGTCCGACCCTCGAACTCATAGAGGAAAGGCGTAGGATGCTTCTGCTATCCTCCGACGACATGCCAAAATATCGGCGTCTCAATAGGCGGATCTCTAAGTCTCAGACGCTAAATGTTTTCGAGAGGCGATCGAGCGGAATAAGGATTCCAAAGTGTTCCAAAGATCTTTCTTTCGGGCAGAGTCAGCTGTCAAAGCTGAAGACGGAGTATGGCGGAATTGTCTCGTCCTAACCTCAGCTCCTGGAGGAGATCGAACAGTTCTATGGACAGCTATAGACGACTATACGAACACCTGTTACTACTCCAGCCACAGACCCTAGAGCTGGATTGATCCGACACTATACCGAAGATATCCCGGACGTCAGCATGCACCAGATTAGTGTAGCCCTAGAACAACTAAAAAACAACAAGGCACCGGGTGATGACAGCATAACTACAGAGCTTCAAAAAGCTGGCGGCACACCTGCCGTGGAAATGCTTCGGAAGCTATTCAATTCCGTCATACTCGAGGGCAAAACGCCACAGACATGGCACAGAAGGGTGGTGGTGCTTTTCTTCAAAAAGGGCGACATAACCCTTTTGAAGAACTACAAACCCAGTCCCAGACTAAACTACACCTCTGAGTCACGTCTATAAGTTGTTTCCTATGGTCATCAAAAATCGTCTCGAGAGCAAGCTAGACGACTTGCAGCCTCCCGAACAAGCCGGATTCCGTAAAGGCTATAGTACCATATACCACATACATACGCTGCGGCAGGTTATACAGAAGTCCGAAGAGTATAACCAGCCTCTATGCTTAGCGTTTGTGGACTATGAGAAAGCCTTTGATTTGATCGAAACCTGGGCAGTGCTGCAGTCTCTCCAACGGTGCCAAATTGACTATCGATATTTCGAAGTACTGAAGTGTTTGTACGAAAACGCCACCATGTGAGTCCGCCTCCAGGATCAGAGCTCAAAACCTATTCGGCTACAGTGAGGGGTGAGGCAAGGAGATGTTATATCTCCGAAACTCTTCACCGCTGCGCTGGAAGACGTTTCCAAGCTTCTGGACTGGGAAGGACTCGGCATCAACATCAATGGCAAGTACATCACTCACCTTCGATTTGCTGATGATATCGTAGTCATGGCTGAGACCATGGAAGACGTCAGCACAACGCTCGATGGCCTCTGTAGAGTCTCCCAACAACTAGGTCTTAAGATGAACATGGAAAAGACGAAAATCATGTCTAACGTCCATGTCTTACCTGCGCCTATCCAGGTTGGGAACTCCACACACGAAGTTGTCGACAAGTACGTCTACCTGGGACAAATGATCCAATTAGGTAGGTCCAACTTCGAGAAAGAGGTCATTCGTCGAATCCAACTCGGTTGGGCGGCGTTCGGGAAGTTCGTTTACGAATAATACGTTATAATCTACGGCGCTGAGACGTGGTCGCTAATTATGGGCCTTATTCCAAAGCTCAGGGTCACTCAGAGGGCGATGGAGAGAGCTATGCTCGGAGTTTCCCTGCGAGATCGAATCAGAAATGAGGAGATCCACAGGAGAATCAAAGTCACCGACATAGGTCTCCGAAAAGCCAGGCTGAAGTGGCAGTGGGCAGGGCATATAGCACGAAGAACCGATGGCCGTTGGAGCAGGCGGGTCCTAGAGTGGCGACCACGTACCGGAGATGGCAGCAGGGGTAGGCCTCCCGCAACGTGGACCGACGATCTGGTTAAGATCGCGGTGCGCGGTTGGATGCGGGCGGCTCAACATCGGTCCGTGTGGAGAACCTTGGGAGTGGCCTATGTCCAGCAGTGGACGTCTCTAGGCTGACATGATGACACATAGGTATATCTTGAAAACATTTCAAAACCAATAAATGACTAACAATTACTTAGATTTTTCATTTCAGTTCAATAATTACAATGCAACCTAGACAGTAAAAATAAAATATTAAAACTGCACAATTCGTTTGAATTCCTCATTGGACATTTATAGTGCTATAACTCTTCTCTTGTTCTAATGAGAAAACAATGTCCGCGTCTGTTGTTCTGACGACGCGTCGCGCGTCAGAGCAACATACGCGGACATTGTTTGCGGACATTTGACGTCGCGACGGTCGCAAATAAAATAAATTATAAAATGATTGTTGTATTTTTTAATAAATACTTACATACAGGTCAGCATTTATTAAAAAATACAACAATTATTTTAAATTAAACTGATTTTAATTTTTTCCTGCTATAAATTAAAAATGGGTATAAATGGGTATTTACCCAAAGTCTGGGTTTTTACCGGGTATATGCCCATCTCTAGACGTCACAGCGCTAGGCGTCACAGCAGACAGCGAAGTTTGTCGTCTTCATTTTTTGTTTACGTGACTAAAGAAAATATACGTGTCCAATATTTTTTGGAAATCTATCTGACGGACTTATTCGATTTTTTTAGTCAAATACCCAGTTACCTACTAGCAACTATCCGGCATTTTGGATTGTTGAGCTTAGGAAGCATAGTAAGAGGCCCCCGATTGGCGATCGGCGCACTAATTGCCCGCTTCACGGTGAGCTCGTTGCAGTGGCGTAGGAAGGGAGGGGGGCGGCGGGGGCGGCCCGCCCCGGGTGCCACCCTTTTTGGGGTGCCACCCATCCAAAAAAAGGGGTGACACCCAAAACTCAACTTTAAGAACAATGTACGAAAACATAAAACAACATAGGCACTAGCTCAGCACTACGAGAGTTAGCCCGGAATTGATAGGTTTCGACAAAAAAAAACAAAAGGTCATCCGCCAACTTCCGCCCCGGGTGCCACCCAAGCTAGCTACGCCACTGGCTCGTTGCTAAACTCGAAGCGAGCGAGAACATTGGTCGATCGAATCTAGGTGAGACGTGTGGGTAAAAGTCGTACTCTAAGCCCCTGGAAGAACTCTTATCCTCGAAACGAATATCCGCCTACGGCCTTGGCAAAGAAACTGTTACTACGTCAGCGGTTTGCGATTACCACTTTTTATCTCGTAGACGTAAGTTTGTTTACCACCTTAGCCGTATAAAAAAAGTAAATATTGGTCTGTGCAAAAGTCTGCCACGAGACTTGTGCTCTGTCTACAGATTATTGTTTATTTAGGTCACAAAACATATGTACTACTTATTTGAAGTGAGTAACAGGCATACTGGCACATTCTAAGTACACTTGTACTTATATTAATATCGGTACTTTTTTAAGATTTATAAAGCTGTCGGCAGACTCTATGTACATTATAGAACTGCTCTGTAAAGTGGCAAGCAAGCCTTCCACGCTGTCGCCCCAGCTGTAAAGTGGCTTAATTCTTTAAAAAAAATTTCGTTAGAACCTTTCTTTGTGGGATGTTTGCATAAAGCCTTACATTGGTGGAGAAACAGATATACCAGTGTGTAGAAAGCTTGTAACCTTCCCAAATGTACCAAAGACAACAATTATCTACACCACGCATACTGTCACCACTCCTCTCCACCGATTTTTGGCGGCAATATTTGGCGGTTTTTACTGAATAGGGATTTTTAATTGGCTTAAGTCAACGACAAACTGAGGAACTGCTATGCCAATTTCATAACATCCAATTTCACTAGCTGTTTACAAATAAGAGCACTAACAACATGCACAGAAATTCATCTCAGTAAACGCTGCCAGATCATGTTTCGCTCAACTCGGGATATTATTAGAATGAACTTAATTTCATAAAAGCGGGACACAAAAAAGGTCAAATGCCAGTAGGATTCCTAAGGAGACTCCGTGGGGTTTATCTTAGGAACTTGAAGAATTGTATTATCTATTTTTATTAGTACCTACAATCAACACCAATTACCTTCTAGGCACAAATGCTCCATCTTCGGCCGTAGGTAACATCGCCTAACATCGGGTGATATCACGGTCAAACTTTATCCTATGGACAATAAAGAAAAAGAAAATGTAGGTTTTGGTCTTGCAGTGGAGAACCTTTTGCGGGCTATCATCTCTGCGACTCTGTGGTTCGAAATTAGAGCAGATGAGATGTGTGAGACGCTTCCCTAAAGGTTTTCGGGACCTATTGCCTAAAGTCACCGCAGTGTCCTCGACAAAGTCACGCCAATTATTGTTTACATAATTTGCCGCGAAACCACCATTAGATGCCGAATATGTGACTCCCGATTTCCGAGCCGGCCATATAACTTACTACATACAGGGTGTCACAAGACCCGTTACCAAGCTGAAGTCTACTCGTTGTGGACATCATTCCAAGTCTTACTAACCAAAAATAATACCTGGGAAACGAATTCTTTTTTAAGTTTTCACATTTTTTAAACCGCAATTTAAAGCGCGCGCGTGCAATGCTCGAAATACCTACTTATCCATGGGGTCATAGGGCATCTAAAGAACATATTGGCGGGGTAAATGCATCGATTTTGTACCTAATTAGAAAAATTCCATACTAACTTTGAGCCTCAATATCTCCTGAACCAGTAATTTCCCAGGTAAAAAATGGTGCCGAAGTAAAAAATGTTCGTAGTGATTGGTACAACATGGGATTTTAGTTTTCGTTAAGGGTCTCTTTCCCTGTATGTAATGCAGCTGGATTAGTATCTTAAGAACTTCTTTATCATGTAGTAGATACACTAAGATGCCATCCACAAATTACGTCACACATATAGAGGGGGGTAGGGGGTCGATGAAGAGTGACACTGTATGAAGAATGAGATGAGAATGTATAAGACCAGCTGTGACAAGGAGGGGTTGAAAAGACACGAAAATCGTGTAACGTAATTAATGGATGGCCCCTAAGTAAGTACCAAGAAATTGTTATTCTTTTGATAGGGTTGATGTCTGAAGGACAAAACGAAACAACGATTTAATTTAGCTCTTTCAAATCTATTGAACGGGCATTCAGAATGCCGGTCATTGTGATATACCTACCCATGGTCCTGCATGCAGCTCTTTAAAATCGCATTGTCCCATCGCAAATAGAACATCTGCCAATACTGATTGTAATATATGGCACTATCGATTGAAGCGATTGAGTTTATTTAACAATAAATTAAATGTATCTATTTATTTTATATAGTAATTCAGTATATGGCCTGCAATTGGCCATATACTGAATTACTGCGTGGTTGAATTAAATTCGGAATTTACCAGACCGTCATGATTACTTTTTGCCCGACTACGTCAGAAGGAGGGTAATGTTTATTATTATTGCCGACAGATAAGCTTTCCGTTCACCAATAAATCAAAGCTTCACATTGTTGTAAAAATACATGGCGTACTGTATATCAGCAAGCAGTTTAAGCCGTTGCTCAATAAAGATTTTTTGGCGGTTATGTGGAGTCATGTCAAAAACATAGAATATTGCGATTGCCAATGAATACAGATTTACATAGAAGCTAAGTTCTTAAGGATTATGTGTGCCGATCTCCGTCGATGCTTCGTCGCTCTTGCTCTCGTAGTTAAGATACACAATCAGCAAGAGAGACGGAGAACGACGCCAGCGCTGCCAACGGTGCCAACTACGAACTAAACTGGAGACAGTCCCCACTTGGAATCGGCACAAGAAATCCTTAAGAACTGCGCTTCTATGTAAATCTGTATATTGCTATTGCTTTGGATGTCGCAGATCAGACGTCAAATGCCCTAAAGAAAAGCTAAAAATCTGTCCCAATTTTATTTGAGTTGAATAACCTGAGCTCGATTTTGTGTACATTCTATTCGAGTATTTTTCTCAGCCTTGTATCTATAACGCAAAAATAACAAAGCCAAAATCTAAGCCTGGGTTGTCGATTGAAGATAGAGTTGACAACTAAAACCCAAATCTTTCTGTAAAACTCTGTATGTTCAATTCTACTTGCCTGTAAAGTGATGTGCGAAACATTAGTTCTATAAGTCAAGTGTGATATCTATTATACTACCTACACAATGCAAGGCTATGCACTATTGTTGCCTTGTTGTGCATAACGCTCAACTATAAACATACCATTGCTATGTAGAAAGGACGAACCAGCAATAATATATATTGTTTCATAGATTTACGCGTGTATGCCTTCGAGACAGGTAGAGGATTATTATACCCACGTATGGTACAAGAACCATATAACAACCAGTCGAAGGAGACGCCACTGTGGTTACTGCGTGATTCTATCGATTTGTGTGATTAAGGACTATCCGACACGGCCTAGTTTGAAGATGGGTCTGATCACAAAAAGTCACACACTGGCTCTAGTAGCAGACGGTAAGCCGTTCGAACCGGCTATCATGAAAATAGTCAGCAACCTCACAAAAAATACACTTTGCTTGAACCCCTGAATCTTGGTCAAGAAACATGAGCGTATCTCATGCCATTGGATCCATAACACATCACGGTATTCTTGCATTTTCTGAGTATAGACTTCGCTAGTGTATTTAGTAGTAGTTTTTTGGCAGTGATGTCAAGGTAACATAATATTCTGAAACCATATGTGATACGCTGATTGACTTCGAAGGTTATTATGCGTAAAAACCTCAAGCCTACTATTGTTGCTGAATTCTATTATTTATTTTTTGTTGCTTTGCCTCGGCGGAACTATGTGAGACTAACTTTGTTTTAATACAATGGTTATAATTATTGCCCCACATATTGATGGCAAATGCCGTAATATGGCGATTTAATGCGCAGAACTCTGCACGGTTGGCTAGGTGGTTTAAGCGACCGCCTTGCCACTTGACACTGCACCTAGTGTTGTGGGTTCGATTCCCATACGAGACAACACTTTGTGTGATCCATAAATTGTTATTTCGAGTCTGGGTGTTCATTGTGTTCGTTGGATGTTTGTAAAGTCCCTCGCGGCACATGATTTAATACTAGTGCGGGACATCTCCCGCACTTCAGTTTTTTGTCCATTCTTCAGTTTTTTGTTTTAATACAACTATTAAAACAAAAAACTGAAGAATGGAAATATGTGAGCTTTGTTTTGCTCCATGGTTAAGCACTCTATTCTGCAAATTGTGTATTTTTTCGAAAAATATTGTGTAAATAAAGTGAAAGCATGCGTGACTTTTCTCAATGGAAATCATATTCGACATCGCGATTGTGTAAAGTTGAGGCCTTTTTTGTATTGGTATTTTGTATTATTTTTCTATTGTATGCTTATTTTAATCCTCTAAACCAATTAAAATTGGTATGGGGCAATGGATAAGACAAGGCTGTATACCGAATTGAAAATGCAGTAAAATATTTTTCTTTATCTGACTTGGACTGTGGTCTTCACTACATTTTCCTACTGATCTTGGCTTGTCGTATTATTCTTTTCTTGGAACATGTTATGCTATCGGTTTACCTAATACGCTCCTTTCGTGTTGGACATTGTCCAACCTTGAGCTTGAACTTACTTTAAAAAGAAATAATGTAACAGCGGCTAATAAAGCGTAGCAAAACATTAATCTAAAAGCATTTCTTAAAAAGAAATCTATTTTAAACAGTGCCTTGCGACGTAGTTTCTCAACTATTTTCCTCCTATTCAACTAGGTATGCCTACAGCTCCTGAATGCACCTCTCCACCTATTATTCTCAATTTGTCAAATTGTCGTGTCCGTATCTCCAATCATTCTATGATGACAATTCAAACATCTTGTACCTAATTCAATTACTGGTTGACGTTTTTATTGGTGGATCTATATGCCGTAATGTGGAAGGATTTTCGATGACACTTGTGACCCCAGGGGCTCGTCAATGGACCCGCGTTTAATACCAATTTAATACTTGTCCCTTGTAATAAATATTGTGCAACTGCGGTCAGTGTCATGTTTTTTTATTTTGAGTTTTTATAAGTAATATGACATGAGTATAATGATTTTATAAGTAATTATTTGCATATGCGGTTAATTCTATTTATAATGTTCTTTATTTCATACACCCGATGAGTTCTTACATTATTTTTCTGTGTCGCACGTTTGTCTTTGGTGGCTAACTGACTGACCTACGGTGATCACGCCTTAGTGGTCCGACTTTTATTTTTAGCCCGTGGTTTCAGCTACTCTTGTGTTTGTGTATTTATAAATCAATCAGCGCAAACTATTTAATGTAGTATATTTGATTTTATATAATATTTTGATTTTCCCGAATGAATGAAACATCAGACGGTTACTTATAGATTTTTCGGCATGAATGGGCTGGTTCGACTGGGGAAGTACTACGTTCTTACAGGAATTCGACGTAAAGGTAACAGTACCTTATACTATTGCGTTTCCTCGGTGAGTGAGAGTGCGGGAGACCCATTCCCGATACCTCCTCCCTCGTCCCACTACTCCTCCCTCGTCCCACTACTCCTCCTATTATTTTCCTAACCCTAAGGGCGGCAACGCACTTGTCTCCTATGGCGTTGCTTGTGCCCATGGGCGGCGGTATTCGCTTACCATCAGGCGATCCGTCTGCTTGTTTGCCGCCTAATACATAACCAAAAAAACTGGCAATTAGGTAGGTACTCGATCCGAGCAATTATTTTTATGGCCGTTAATCTCTACCGATAACATATTTTTTTGGACTCTGTGCTCACTAATTAAAGAACTTCAAAACAGTAAATATATCTGACGTAATGTCCGTGCCTGGTCCGAGAACCGAAGCTTAAACGATCGATTGAAAAACCCATGTCACGAGACCACTACAAAGCCACTTCAGTCTGATGTTGTATGATTTACATGTCCTGTCATAAATCTATTAGGATTAAAATTTATCTTATCGTACAGTTCCATGGCAATTCCATTAGATAGTACTCCTCAACCTAGTTCATCTAATATCTATGTATGCGAATTGTGCAAGTGTACTTAAGTTGTAGAGTGTAGAAGCTGAGCTAGCTAGATGTAGAAACCGAAAGACTGTTATGCAGCTTCCCAAGTTCGAATCAACAGCGTACTTTTGATACTTAGGGCCGGCACATACCTGACGGAAGATCCGTCGCGTTTTATCGGTCGCGTAACGCCAATACATACAAATGTATAGAAAAACGTTCAACCATTCACACCTGACCGATAATCCGTTAGTACGTCGAGCGTACTAACGGATTATCCGTCGACGTCGCGCGCACCACGCACCACGTGAATTTTGACCGTTGAGTAAGGAATATAAATGGAGAGGGTAAATAGTAGGTACATATAGAAAAATTACATTATTCACATAAATTATTATATTTTTATAGACTCACGGCTGTATCCCCGGAGGGGTAGGCAGAGGTGTAATATTACACCCACATTTCGCCATGATTTTTTTATACACATATATACGAAATCGACATAAAGCCACCAAACATAGTGTTGTCTCGTTTTGTCTTAGGGATATTTCTGTCAGAAAAAAGGGATAGCCATAGTTTACTGAATAAATTAATCATGACGATATTTTATTAGAAATGTCATTCGTGCCACTATCGCTATATTTTTCGCCAAGGTTTGTGGTACATCTGCTGTGAAATCGTTGTCTATCGAACATAATAATTTTGTTTTTGTGCATAAATATGTCTAAAAAACCGATATTGGCTCTCAGAGAATATTTTGTTACATGTTTCATACAAGGGTCGTCTTTCGCTTTGCCATGTTCGCCCACATTTGCATTATGGAATAAACTAATCTGGCAAACGATTTAAACTAACAAAGGTAACTTACTACAAAAATGTATTATTCTCCTCTAACCGGCTCCATATCGTTATCGATTACATTCTGGAGAACAACCCAAATGGCAGCCATTTTATTTGCCCAACGTTTCGTAGGTGTGCACGCTAATTTCGTAGGTGAGCACACTAAATTCGTAGGTATTGGACATACCATATCCATGTCATTCCCAGATCGGTGATTTTAAGATCGTAAGATTCCAGGGCCGCCAGACCTTTCAGAAACGAAATGTGTAGAATAATGTAGTGTTAGTATGTGCTATGAGTGTACGCATATTTGCTAGCTTGGATCGAGGGCCAATTTTTGGGTATGAGGTGCTTAAGGTCCACGGGAACAATTTCCATACATACCTATATAGAAAACATTTTGTGTCTTGCTCTGCAACTGTAGTCTGTAACCGCTTCTATATCATTTGTATAAGTTTTGTGAAAAACCGTAACCAAATCGTATTATCGTCTTTTATTTTTGAACCTCCATACCTAAATAGGATATATATTTAAATAACGCTTGTTGGCTACTATAAAAAATCTTCGAAGTCCGACATATTTTTAATAGTCAAACTCGAATTGCAATATAAATACCTACAGGACTTCAGTGACTACATAACATCAGGGAACACGAAAAATGATTAGGTAAAAGAATATGACAGTAAAATATTGAGCTGCCCTGAGTACGGCCCTGCACGAACAAACTTATATGTGTGCATAATAGCCACGCTTTCAGCGAATGTGTGCAGATACGCTCGACGCAGTTTCCGTCAGATGTGTACCGATTCATTTGACGGAATAGACGCGACCGAAGATACGTTTGACATATCTTCGGTCAGATATGTTCCGCCCCTTAAGGACTCATTAAATTCAATTAAGTACATATTAATTGTTGCTTGTGCCCTGTTTCCTGGAGGAGCAGAAAAGCGAAATCAATGACCCTCGTAACATTACACCACGTCTGGCCGGTTTAAAAGGACTTTAAGTCGACATTACAAAACCAATCAAATAAAAGTAATATACAAAACATCAACGGAGCGGCCGATTGAAGTTGAAACCACCAAAAGGCTCTAGGTACCTATTGATGCCCATATTTTAAATATCCAAAGAAAACCGCAAGCTATGTTTTGTATTAATCATAATTAGGAAACTTCCTCTATATTGCCATATTGGTCCTGTGACTGATTTTGCGGGTATATTTCCGTCCATTTAGACGGTAGACGTGCCTGGTAGATGGTATTCCATCACATCCTAATAGAATAATTTAAAATATAAGGATATATTTCACTCCGTTGTCATTTAAGGGGAATAAAGAAGTGTGTCTATGAATTCATTAATATTTTAAACTAGGTTTTGCCCGCGGGCTGCTCGCGCGAGGGACCTCTATCGGGACAAAGTTTTATCGAAAACCGTTTAGTAGTTTTTGCGTGAAAGAGTAAGTAACAAACGTCCGCAGCAAGAAGTAAGAAACGTAAAGTCAACCGCAAATCGCATGATTTCATTATTTAAGAAATATTTCCTCGAAACTCCTCAATAATCATTACGTCCTAGTCAACCACAACTATTATAGTTCCTACTCATTTATTATATAGTCCTTGTTCTAGGATAGGTCACAATTGATTTTCATTCATTAAACGCCATGTGTCATAGTATTTATTACAGCGAATGAATCACAGCTCTCAATGAATTCATTCATATTTTACCCGTTATTCTCAACAGCTATCGCTGCCCAATTTCCTGTTCGTTTCGTACAAGCTCACGGACGCAGGGACGTGTGTAACTACTAATCCTGCGGCGACGAAGTTCAAAGGAGAGGATTCGGCGGACCCTAAGCAGCACTTGACTCTGAGATTGAAAAATATACTGCAAGATGTCGAGGTTCAGACGAAGTAAGTATGTTGACTTGATCGTGGTGAGAGTGTAGACTGAAAATGGACTTATCATAGTCATTCATTATTATAAATCAATTAACAAAGAAAATGTTCCTTCTGGTGACGGATAAAAAAATACAAAGTTTCAATGCCTTATTTCATACCGTGAGTTCGTAGGAATCGTAGGAGGCAGCTAAGGAAAAAATACGGAGCAACTAGTATCTTGCGATAAGGCCGCCATTTGTACATGCTTTAGTATAAGCCGATTCACAAAATGTGTACTGTTCAATATTATTTGGTGTACAATAAAGAGTATATCTATCTATCTATCTATCTATCTATCTATCTTGTCGAAGAGCCGGCAAACTCGGCATCAAACCTTATATATAGCGTACACATTCAGTACCTAGTATGTACCGAGTTCGACCGTTTGTATGAGGTTAAAAATAACATACATACATCATCAGCCTTTAACAGTCCACTGCTGGACTAGGCCTCTCCTTTGAAAGGAGGAATTGGCCTACTATACCACGCTGGCCAAACGGGTTGGAATAGGGTTTGTATCAAGTTTTCGTTCTCTTACAGTGCTGTTCTCTGCATAATATGTTCCCTCTGTCGGCTCTCACGACACCCATGGGATGATATGGAGTGGTGACAATCCGTATTCTTAATCCGTCACCACACGGAGCAGTAGAGTAAAAATAAAGATAGATAAAATTACCGTGGCCATAGTTCCCATAATCCACCACGCTTAGTACCGACCAAGTCAAATCTAATGTGGGTGTGTTTGCCAACATCATGAATGGATTTATTAATCTTGTTAAACACCTAATAATAACTGGAATTTGATCGTAACTGGTGTGATTTGACGTCACGCTGTTTATTGATATTTGATGGCGTTTTAACTTAACAACAGGAATAAATCTTGCGTTAAACATGTAGACATGGTCACCTTATTTTTAGAATTGGGTCTATTATTGATTATTATTATGTTAAAATATAGCCCTTTATTATTATTAAGATTCTTTTTTTTTCCTGAAACACAGGTGTTAAAACCTAGTTCAGGTAAACATTAAAATAGCTATAAATACCAAATATAAGGTATTACCGTAATAAATAAAGTAACTACGCATCAATGTACCACAATTTAACAAAGGCACTTATCGGATACATTATACTGAATTATAAAATTTAATTAAATTATTCTTACTGTAATATTTTTCCTATGTAACATGTGACGTTTATTTTATTGAATAAAGTTATTATTTATTATTATTATTTATTATTTATATATTATTATTAGCCTGTTTTTTTATGTAAGGCTATTTTTATTTACTTAACTACTGGTTAAAATGGGAACCTTTTTTGTGCGTGTCTATTTATTAGACCTGGTTTTATATGTGAGGCCATTATTATTTACTTATTGGTTTAAAATTATTAATATTTTAAAATGGATACCTTTTTTAACTACCATTTGGCTTAGTTACAAATAAGAACCGTCTTTAGAGGAGCTATTGAAACTCATGGATACATAATATATGATTGGATAAGATTTCAATATTTGCTTACGGATTCATAACGATGATTTTAAAACTTTACTGTTTTTTCATTTGTAACAGTAGCAAAGAAAGATAGTAGAAGTAATAATCTCTCTTTTAAACGAGAGTAAATTTTTTTTTTCATACACCAGTCAAGACAACGACTATACATTTATTTTTCTTTTCAGAGCACATCTCCAAGAGAAATTCCTGTCTGACCTCCGCAAAGCCCGTGAAATATACAGCGGTCAAGAGCTTGCTAACGTCTTGCATGCGATGCGACGTCGCTTGGACGACCCGGCCGTCCTATCTGGAGACACCATACTCAGCATGCTCATATCGTTCAGAGAGATTCAAGACTACGACGCTATCGTACAAATGGTGGATGATCTGAAGACTATAATGAATAGGAAGAACTATATGAACATGCCTATTATAAGGTTTATGTACGCGTTTGCTATGAATAGGTGAGTGTGTAGTTTATACTTACATTTTGCGCTTCTTTTCACAGCCTTCTTGTTATCCGTTGCGCTCTTGAAAGAGCGGTCGTGGGGGATTTTCATAGAACCTGGCACAAAATCTGAATATTTTCGATCAATCTTTAATTCTCCATTTTAACTCCCTTATACGTTGTGGCTTATTAAATAATCCTTGGTGGATGCTCCCTTAATTTTATATTTAAGATATGAATCATTTGTCATTGATTCATCATCTCGGAGGACCGGTAAAATATCACAAGTGTTAATTAATGTTCTGATTACACCTTAGCAGCTGCGTCAACAGGGCCCTTTTTAGGTGTACACTTTCTTGACTCCTTATCCAATCGAATACTACTATTCTATCTAGCTACGATCAGTCAGTACTGAAAATTAAGGGTCAATCAAGTGTCACAAGCATTCTATATATTATTATTATATTGTAAACAATTCATACAAAACCATTTACAAAACCGTCCCTTTCGCCACTCTATGGTTCGAGTCTGGGGTAGGCGGAGGAGATGTTTGATGTGACTCCAATAAAGGCTTTCGGGGTGTACGTATTCACTAAAATCACCGCGGTGTCCCCGACGTCCGTAGCAGTAGAGTCATATGAATCATAGCAGTAGGTATACCAACCTGCCGGCATATGTGCTGTGACCCATATGTTTCTTCTGATTTCGATTCCCAAGAGATACTTACATAAACAAAATATTATATTGTCGACTTACCTATTTTATTTTTTTCCTTATTTCCAGGCGGAACAAAGAAGGCGACAGGGAGAACGCATTAAAAGTATGCGTAAAAGCATTAGAGAAAAAGGAGAACCGATTTCCCGACATGTTGTGTTTGTGCGGGCGCATATACAAGGATAAATTCGTTGAATCTCAACACATGGATAAGGAGAGTTTGAACAATGCCATTCATTGGTATGTATTAATTATTATTGAATATTATTTATATTTTGTTGTGTATTTTGCTCTGCGGTTTTTTGTATGTGGTCAAAGTTTATAGGTATTCACAGATACATTGGTATTTGGTAGTAGTAGGTATTATGAACTTATTGCTTGTGTCATGAGGTGATAAATAATTGAAACTCGTGCTGATTTCTGTTAATTCCCTTTTCAAATTGTAATTTGGGTTCATTCTCTTTTATATACCTATAGATTGATTTCTTGTTGCCCTCACTCTGGTTTTTCCATTTCGTTGCTGCTATATTCCTATCAAAATACCGACTAATGTGTCACTGCACCACCTAAAAATGACTGGTAGAGCCTTTGGTATTAAATCCGTTTTTAGAACAAAAGTATGAACTCTTATAGATTCGTTATGTCTGGCTGTCTGTCTGCACGTACAGACACTCTATTTATGTTTTGTGCTAGAAGTTGAAATAAGACACATATGTAAAAAGAAAACAGCAGACTTTAAAACTAATACGACATAATTTACTTTTGTGGATGTTTCTCATCGTAAAGACCTTAGTTACCTAGTTCTTAAGCAAAAATATATTATTTTTTCAGGTATAGACAGGGTTTCGAGGAACAGCCAAATGAATACGCGGGAATAAATTTGGCAACACTCTTAGTTATAGCTGGAAATGAATTTAACAACTCACAAGAGTTGCAACATATAGGTAAGATATTATTTTAATGCCAATACACCATTTGGTTTTTATATGCCTAATATTTATTTAGCTAGAAAGTATTACACATGCCACAACAACTTATTTCCAACTACGTAATCAGCGCTGTAGGCTTGTAGAAAAAGCCCTTTACCTTCCAACATTATAAAGCTGAAGAATTTGTTTGGTTCAAAGCGCTAATCTCAGGTACTACTGGTTTAATGTGTTTTTTGTTTTGTATAGCTCATTTATCGAGTAAGGCCATAGACTACATAACATTATGCTATGAGCCACGAGTGGCGGGCAGTAAGCATAAATACTCAGTTGAAACCGCGAGCTCAACGGGCGGGTCTTATAGAATCGATTCCACGACTCAGCATAGACAAAATAAATATGATCGTCAATGAACTTATATTTAGTTTGGCAACTGACACCTCACTTCGCCGAATTGTAGTCGAACCCAAGCCAATACTTTAACTAATCGTATGCCCGAACAAATCTAGTCTAAACAATTAGGTGTTGTTTAATTGACCGATCTGATTGACAAATTCAAATATCCAAAATGACTGCGTTGTTTTTGAAAGACTATTTTATTTCTACTGGCTTGTTGCCAAGCCAACAGATGTGTAATAGATTATTAATTTTATGTGACCATAACTCATGCTACTTTGATGTAATATATTAAACATTATAGCAGTACTCTTTCATTATTTTTGTCGTCAAATTCTTGAACCTGATTTTAATTATAGAAAGTCCAAGTAATGTTAGTTAGGGGTTTTTTTAGACTAGTTTCCACCAATAGACATAAAAACTTGAATTAAGTATTCCATTAAAAAGTAATCAAACAATTATGGCCAAAAAACATGCGAAAGAGACTCTATTATAAGATGGTGTTGTTATCTCCTATTTATTATGCAAAGAAAATAGACAACATTTAATTTTACTTACTTTTAATTTTACCCAATTCTAAGCAAAAATTCGTTTTTCAAGGAAAAAATTGAGTACGCTTTATCTAGATGTGCAATATTTCCTTCTTTAAGAGTTTGAGATTAAATATCTCATAAACGTCGTTATTCTTGCTATCGCTAGTTTTGATGTGTGATCACCTCTTCATATGTCAGTTGTTAAATAATCCCTAAAACGAAAAAGCAATAATTACAGTAATCAGTCTTTATCAGCAAACCATAGCCCGTCTGTCTACTGCTGAACATAGCCCTCTCTTTGTTCTATTGTGCCAATCTAAGCCAGGTTCGGCCTGCGATCGCAATATATAATATCCCATCTTTCTAAGGGCCGGTCCGGTCCATCTTTAATTCTCCATACTTCAGCATATTTTACCTATAATTTTTCTGTATCTTCCAGGTATGGTATTAAACCATTTAATAGGTAAAAAAGGCAGTCTATCCTCACTCAAGGACTATTGGGACGTGGCCACATTCTTTGAGATATCAGTGTTGGCACAGGACTACGTAAAGGCGATACAGGCAGCTGAATGTATGTTCAAGTTAAAACCACCCAACTGGTACCTCAAATCTACTATAGGAAATATTGAGCTTATTGATAGGTAAGAAAAATTTAATATCTTACTTGTTATATCATAATGATGCCTGTTGGCTTGGTATGGACATATTATGCGAAGAGATGATATGTATGTAGGAAAGCAAGTGATGAATATGAAGGTAGAGGGATTGAAAGGGAGAGGGAGGCCAAGGAAAAGATGGATGGACTGTGTGAGGATGGATATGAAAGAGAAAGGGGTAAATGATCAGATGACGGGCGACAGAAAAGAATGGAAGCGAAGGACGTACTGCGCCGACCCCAAATAGATTGGGACCAGGGCAAGAAGATGATGATGCCTATTGAAAATGCGACTTCCAAAAATTTGTTTTCTTACTTGAATCATTGCATTTCTTTCAGATTTAGGAAAAGTGAAGAAAGTTCGCCAGAGCAACAAGTATTCTCATTCTGGATGGAATATTTTGTAGAAGCCACCAAAAGCAGCTGTGACAATATTATTAGGTTTCCTGTAAGTTTTTTTTTTATATAGTAATAGGCGGCAAACGAGCAGACGGATCACCTGATGGGAAGCAATTATCGCCGCCCATGGACACAATCAACACCACAGGAGTCACAAGTGCGTTGCCGCCCCTTGGGGTTGAGAAAAGGGATAGGATGAGGAGTGGGATGAGGGAGAAGGAAAGGGGATATGGCCTCCGGCACTCACTCACCGAACGAAACGCAACAGTTTAGGTACTGTTACTTTACGTCGATTTTCTGTGAGAGGGTAGTACTTCCCCGGTCGAGCCGGCCCATTCATGCTGAAATCAGCAAGGCTCTACTACCTGTATAAAAGTACTCAAACTTGGTTATCATCTTAAAGAGGGTAAGTATAGACGTTGATTACTCTGATTGTAGTTCTGCAATGCTACTGTTCATGGTATCAAGAACTCCTTTCTAAATAATCTCGTGAACTGGCAAAGTAAAGCTGTTGGTTTCGGTCCTTGTCTCAGGACAATAATCTTTAGTTCCTGTCGGAAGCCTTCGGGCGGTCTAAACAGTCCGACCTCACAGTTGGCCACACTCTCACACGAGAAAGAAAGTTTATTTTTTATGTACCTAATATGTGGCAAACGAGCAGACGGATCGTCTGATGGTAAGCATTGCCGCTGCCCATGCATACAATCAACATCAGAGGAGTCACAAATCCGTTGACGCTCTTTGGCTTAGGAAAAGGAGTAGGAGTGGGATGAGGGAGAAGAAATAGGAGTGGCCTCCTGCACTGAACTGTTCTAATGAGTTTATCTCTTTTTCCAGGTGTTAATATTAGAAACAACGAAGGTATACATGCCTTCGTACGTGAACGTGAACATGGGTGCGGAACAGAAATCTGTGGAGATACTCAATCTGTGTCTGGACTGTATACATGCTCCGCATGGAGAGTGCCGGCAGGTCCACCGATGGCTGTTCACCTCTGATATGATAAGAAGTTACAGGTAATGTCTAAAAAGTATTTGGTACAGCTATGTTGGTGACCAACGACAACCCAACCTACTAGACGGCACACGTAAGGCGAACACTTTCAAACAACACATTAGACTTATACGTCTTATATAAGACCAATCCCAACACTAGATATTAATTATGACGTTCCGCAAATTTGAACCAGCCAATTAGAATGCATTTTTGTATCCCCCTCTTGCCCCGCATACCTCACCGCTTTGACATTTTTGTTTGTAGAAATGAAAACATTAGGTGTCTAGTAGGACACAGCCTACTAGACACCTAATGTTTTCATTTCTGCTCGTCGTTGTTTCTGTCGTTGTTGGTGACAAAATGAATAGGCCTATTTGTTTTCCAACTCCTCCAATATACTTCTGGTTAAGTTTGTTGCGGGTTCCAAGACAATTTAACTTTCCCCGTGAAGACCTCACAAGTGACAAAACTCGTTGTCATCAAAGACCAGTGCTGCTGAACCTGGATATACAGAAAACATAGTAGTAGGGGTGAGGGTGGGACTAGCCTAAAAAAGAAGAAGGAATGAGCCTATTTGAAAAAGAAGGTTTACGTCAAAAGCATTCCAGTCGTTGCGTTTCGCTAAGCTTTTTTCGTCCTGTCTTAGAACGAAACAACATATAAAGAGAGAGAGAGAGAGAGAGAGACACTAACAAGAGATAAAGCCGAGAAATATGTTTGTGGAAGAATGGCGAAGATAGATGGGCAGAAGGGAAAAAAAGTTGTATATTAACTGGAGAGGACGCGCTTAAAAGTGTCCTAACTGTTATTCACGCATAAAGAAGTGATACTGTACAGTAGGTACTGTTTGTCAGGTGTATCGTGTCCGACCTCTATTGCTTAATATCAACTAGCTACGATCTTCTTATCTATGACTTATTATGAGGCAGCGATCGACTAGTGGAGAAAGCAACGGACGGGCCATGCAAAGAGGTATGGGGCTCGAATCCACGTCCGGACCACTGACTTTTCGAAGTTATCTATATATTAAAAGAATTTGTGTTTTATAATACGAGTCGGCCAGCCCGTTCTACCCAACCGATTCGGATGATTTTTTTTAAATGAAAGCTCTCGCTGCATAGATTTGTCCTCAAGTATTAGAAATTATCTAACTTGCACATTCATCAAGTTATATGCCAAAACAGTTTTCTCCCATACATTTTTTACGTTTTCGTAGCCGTAGTCAATGACTTTCTGCTTCTATATATCTGCTACTTATTGAGGTAGGCGTTTCGTTGTAGGCCTAAAACACGCGCTGAAAAGAGCTCTTTCATTTGATGGTATGCTCATTTAAATTGGGTAAGTTTGAAGGAAGATAGGTGTGGACATTGAACTTATTTTTCAATATTTTCTATAAATTTCTTAAGATTCCATTGCTTTCTCTCTACATGGACGATTCTAAATTCAAAATTTTTTTTATGGCATCTAATAAGTTCCTTGCGGTAACTGCCAGGAAAAACCGTTATGCCTCCTTTCATACGGGTGTGAGTGTGGTGGTGTGTAAAATTATACCCGATGTTGGTAAAATTATCACTATAGTGAATTATCGCTGATGGCAGGTAATATTCCCCGAATGTTACCAGTTAACCTTAAGGAATTTGCCCTCTTTTTTTGTATCGCGATGAAATCCAGTTACGGACTGTTCCTCAAAGGGACCCCTCCGCCAACTCTGTACTGAGTTTGGGGCAGGTGGAGGGGCGGTGTGTGGCTCGGGCTCCCCCCTAGATATTCGGTGTTATAGTGGATATACCCACTAAAACACCGCGGTGTTCCTGTATCGAACCTCATGATGGGGTCGCGGTAACGACGTCAGTATACCCGCGACCCGAGGAATTTTCCCCAAATGTAGTGAAATTTCCGCCTAATGTTGGGAAAATCAACCCTACAGACGGGTAAATTACGTTTTATGTTAGGAAAATTTTTGTGTTTTTAAATTACGGACTTTCTTCGGGCATCTTCATTTTTTTCTCATCATCAGCCTTTAACAGTCCACTGCTGGACTAGGCCTCTCCTTTGAAAGGAGGAATTGGCCTACTATACCACGCTGGCCAAACGGGTTGGTATAGGGTTTTTATCAAGTTTTCGTTCTCTTACAGTGCTGTTCTCTGCATAATATGCTGCCTCTGTCGGCTCTTACGACACCCATGGGACGATAATGGGGTGGTGTATGTATGAATCCGTATTCTTAATCCGTCACCACACGGAAAATATTTTTTTGACGTGACAACGTCTTATAAATTGGTTTGCCGGGTGACACTTCAAGAAACTGCGTTACGCTCCGCTCACGTTATGCGCTCACAATGAGAGCGAGTGAGAGGCACGCGTCCCGCCTAAGAGCGAGAGAGACAGACATAAAAAGTGAAAGGCACGCGTCTTTCATCCTTCTTCCTACTATACGAATGAATATTCACATTAAAATTATTTTACCACTCAAAGTCGTTGTCACGTAAAACTTTCGCCCGTATACCGACTTTACAGGCAACCAATTTTTTTATGTGGAACATATTACAGCGGTTCATAGTACTATTGTCATATAATTATATTACAAGTGGTAGTTATGGTAGAAATTGTAGCTTTGGTAAGAATAGTAGTTTTGAGAGAAAAGGTACGTTGGACAGCACCGGCGGTTTTGGTAGAAATGGTAGTTTAAAAAAAATGGTACATATGATAGTATTAGTACGAATAGTAGTTTTGGTACAAATAGTAGTTTTGATAGGAATAGTATTTTCGGTACGAATAGTAGTTTTGGTAGAACTGTCACTTACGATTGCTACCCAAGCTACCATTCGTACCAAAACTACCGTTTTACCAAAACTACCACTTTAGCAAAACTGCTATTCCTATGTAAGAGCTTTTTTATAATATTAAAATATGCTGTGGAGCAGCATGGGTCCTCTAGTATGTGTATTAAATTGTTAATAATCGCTTCCCCCGACTCACGTCGGTCCCGGCTTTCATGAACATCTTTAACAGTGGTTACAGGGAGTCAGTATCCTCAAATAAACTTATACTGTACTTTTCACGGTAGTAGAGCCTTGCTGATTTCAGCATGAATCGGTCGGCTCGACCGGGGAAGTACTACCCTCTCACAGAAAATCGACGTAAAGTAACAGTACCTAGAGAGCAGTCTCTCTGTGAAAAAGCTGATATTCTGTCATATCTGGTTAGACTACTAAGCGGACCCTGGGCTCCAAGGCGTTAAGTCTTGAATACAATTTGATAACACTAGGACGATGATAGAATCAATAAGAATTAGAACTTCTTATCTATCAAAAATTTTATATCTCGGTTATATTCTTTAATAATTTTTTTTTAAACTTTCAGTCTGTACAAACGGGACGATCGCTGCCTATTCCTGTACGTGAGTGAGAATTCGGACGACTTTCAAATCTTCTTGCCGTCGCAGTCCTGTCGGGAAAGGCTGCACGATTTGTTAGGAGAGCTCACGGCAGACCACGAGAAAGTCACCGATCTTGATACTAGCGGGATGCAGGATCAACTCAAGGTACAGTGATTTACAGTTTAGTTATAGTGTAAACAGATTCGAGTGAATGTGATGATTGATTTCTATTATAGAGCTTTAAAACTACATGGTATATCTTATTGAGCGGACAAATCGTTGAAGTTCAGTCTCGAATCATACAGATATTTTTTAGTTTACTGCTTGACGTAGGCCTCTTCTAATTTTGGACGGCCGGTTGGCGTAGCGGGAGTGTGCTACGTCGAAGGTCGCGGGTTCAATTCCCGCTCAAGTCAAACATTTGTGTGCATGAACATGGATGTTTGTCTTGGCCTGGGTGTTTCTATGCATAATATTGTGACGGCCGATGTCACGTCAAACCGTCGTCACGAAACACAATAATTAGCAAAGAGGTTTGAAGACTATTTTATTATTTGGAAATGAGTTTTTAATTCGATGACGTATACATTTTGTCAAGTGTTCGCCAAATTCAGTATCCATTGACAACAAGGCGATGGCTGTGCTGATAACACATTCCGTTCACGTTCTGAAGGCGTGGGTTCGAATCCCAGTGATAACTGTTATGTGGATTATGGTTTTTATGAAATTTGGAAAATGTTTATGAATATTTGGCAAATATTTAAAAGATTATTTAAATATTTCGAGTAAAAATTAGAAAATTCTAGAAACTTCAGGAAGGAATGGAAAGGTTAAAAAGAGACAGGAGATGGAAACACAAATTTAAATATTTCGAATAAAGATTAGAAAATTCTAGAAACTTCAAGAAGGAATGGAAAGGTTAAAAAGAGACAGGAGATGGAAAAACAATTGAATAACGAAAAGACAATCGAAATTAGTAGATCTAGAACATTCTAAAGGCCCATTTAGACGGAGAGAGTTTCTCGACTCGAAGATGTGATTATCGAAAGAATATAAAAAAGTTTCTTCGTCTAAACATACACTCTTCTCGCTCCTTCACTTAGGCGACAATTGCCTCGCAAGGAATATTGATTGTTTCCGTGTAAACAGAATTTCAAAGCAATAATCGTATTCGAGATTTTGTGCCGGTTGCTACCATGAGTGCAGTGATTTTTGTGTCAATTTTGAGATCAAATACTCTCTAGTAAGCACTAAACTCGAATGACGAATCTCGCACTGAAAACGGTTCAAACCGATTTGTACGATACTCGTATGAACTTGAAAAAATGTCATACGAGATCTTGTTTATACAAGTCGAGCTTCTCGTAAGCCAGAATCTTCTTACTATAATTTCGCTGTGTAAACAGACGCAGGTAATTATCGCCTAGCGATAAGTCATATGCGAATCTCGTATGATATAATCGTAGGCGAGAATTTATTTCTTGCCTGAATGTAAACATTTAGATACGATAATGTTTTGGCGATTATTGCTTGTGATAGTAGTATACGATTTCTCGTACGAAACGTGCGAGAAACTCTCCCCGTCTAAATGGCGCTTTAGGGGTATATAAGGCGGTGTAGACGCGCTAAGCGCCAGTTTAAGTTGAAAAGTGGTAAAGTGAAGAAGAAAAGGAAGAAAGAAGAAGTAGTAAAATAAAGTGAAAGTGAAAGTATAGTGCAGTAAAGTGCAGTGAAGAAGTGCAGTGAAGTGCATTGAAAAGTGCAGTGCAAAAGACGCTTGTGTTGGTGCTGTCCGCGTCGAAATTAAACGGCGCGTCGTGTGTGAAGTCGAATAAAGTGTCATCAGTGCTACTCGGTGTTTCCTTCCAATCCCGTTACCCCGTCCGTAACAATTGGTGTCAGAAGTGGGATTGGAAGGTTCGAAGGCTTCAGCAATGCCAAGGAAGGGTCAACGTGCGAGAATTGTTCAGGAGCAAGGGTGTTCAAGCCCGGAAATTGAAGTGACAACGGGAAGCACACTTTTGCAGGAAGGTTGTCACGGAGAAAGAGTGTCTTCAGCTGAAAGCGCGGCTTACACATTATCTCTCGAAGGACTCGCTTCAGATATTCAGCAACTCCAATCGCAAGTTGAGCTGACCTCGCAAGAACTCGAATCTCAACTGCAGCTAACCTTGCAGCATCTCCAAAATCAAATCGAGCAGATGGAAATAGAGCAAGTGCGTAAACACAGCGAATTAAGGCAGAGCCAGAATGACATTCACAAGAGCAAAATAGAAAACGCTCGCAAGATTTCCGAGATAGAGAAGAGGTTTGAAGCTATATCGGCTGTCCAGGAGGCAACACAGTTGCGAATAGCAACAGTTGAGTCCCGTTTGGCTACGATGGAGGAGGAGTTAAAGAAGATGAAGTCCAACAGCCCTTCGGTTTCCGTAAACCCATCTAGTTCTGGTGGTTATTTCAAAGTGCCATCATTCGATGGAACCACGTCCTGGGAGGCCTACAGGATGCAGTTTGAGGCCGCCTCTATCAGCAACGGTTGGCATAGCGATCAGGCCAAGTTTGCACTTATCCTCGCGTTGAGCGGCGATGCATTATCAGTGCTTGAGGCCGTGGGAAAGTACGCCACTTACGAAGAAGTTATTGAGGCCCTGGAATCCAGGTTCGGAGATGCGCACTTGCAATATGTGTTCCGAGCCAAGTTACGCAACCGCCGTCAGTATTCGAACGAATCCTTGCAGCAGTGGGCGATGGAAGTGACGAAGATGGTGCGAAAAGCTTATCAGTCGACACCCGTGGAACAAGTTCAAAGCATGCGACTCCAGGCGTTCATCGACGGAATTTATGATGATGAAGTTAGAGCTGCCGTGCGCCTGAAACACCACAACAATGTTAAAGACGCATTAGCACATGCTCTAGAAGTGGAGGCTTTTCGACAAGAAATTACGAGTGATCGAGACAGGGTTATTGCAGCGGAAGTAGAGAGAACTGGTCGCAGATCTTTTGTCCTAAAGTGTTATAACTGTAGAGAGCCGGGACATTTAAGGCGTAGCTGTCCGAAACATGTAGCAGAAAGACGTAAGATTGACGCTAGTGTTCAAGTGTTGAAAGATGATCAGGAAGCAATTACAGCCAAGACTTCAATGCAAGCGCTGATCAGAAGACGGAAAGCTCTGAAAGTTCGTATTCGACAACGCACGGATGGAAATGGTTTAACTATCGATGGAGCAGTCAATGGCGTTCTATGTTCGCTGACCCTGGACACCGGTGCGACACGAACGGTTATAGGAACTCGTTTGACAAGAAAGAACGGAAAGATTCTAACGCCGTCAATTTCACCTCGACTGACGACGGCTACCGGTCAGTACATCCCAGTTAAAGGCGAACAGATGGTGGCTATAAAAATCGGTGACAACCTTTACTGGCAACGAGCGGTGATTGCAGACATCGTAGACGACTGTATTGTTGGGCTGGATTTCTTTAGAGATCATCAGTGCAGATTAGACATTAAAGGTGGTATACTTAAGTGTGGAGATGTGGAAATTCCAATGAAAGGTGGTAGCATGGGGAAAGTTTTGTGCCTCAAAGAAAGCAAACTTACACATAGATCACAGGCTTTTATAGCTACGAAGTTTAATGATTTGGTCCATGTCGATAGGAGAGCGGTGTATTATGGGTTTAAGGATGCGCGGGACGCGCATGTCTTAGAGGGGGGTAGTGTGACGGCCGATGTCACGTCAAACCGTCGTCACGAAACACAATAATTAGCAAAGAGGTTTGAAGACTATTTTATTATTTGGAAATGAGTTTTTAATTCGATGACGTATACATTTTGTCAAGTGTTCGCCAAATTCAGTATCCATTGACAACAAGGCGATGGCCGTGCTGATAACACATTCCGTTCACGTTCTGAAGGCGTGGGTTCGAATCCCAGTGATAACTGTTATGTGGATTATGGTTTTTATGAAATTTGGAAAATGTTTATGAATATTTGGCAAATATTTAAAAGATTATTTAAATATTTCGAGTAAAAATTAGAAAATTCTAGAAACTTCAGGAAGGAATGGAAAGGTTAAAAAGAGACAGGAGATGGAAACACAAATTTAAATATTTCGAATAAAGATTAGAAAATTCTAGAAACTTCAAGAAGGAATGGAAAGGTTAAAAAGAGACAGGAGATGGAAAAACAATTGAATAACGAAAAGGCAATCGAAATTAGTAGATCTAGAACATTCTTAGGGGTATATAAGGCGGTGTAGACGCGCTAAGCGCCAGTTTAAGTTGAAAAGTGGTAAAGTGAAGAAGAAAAGGAAGAAAGAAGAAGTAGTAAAATAAAGTGAAAGTATAGTGCAGTAAAGTGCAGTGAAGAAGTGCAGTGAAGTGCATTGAAAAGTGCAGTGCAAAAGACGCTTGTGTTGGTGCTGTCCGCGTCGAAATTAAACGGCGCGTCGTGTGTGAAGTCGAATAAAGTGTCATCAGTGCTACTCGGTGTTTCCTTCCAATCCCGTTACCCCGTCCGTAACAATATGTATGTATTTACAAAAAAAGTATGTATGTTTATCCATTATCTAGTACCCATAGTACAAGCTTCTGCTTAGTTTGGGTCTAGATGGTGTTGTGTGAATGTGGTAGAATATAATTATATTATTATATTATAATTTGCTTTACAATAGCACTTGAGGCAGTAAGAGGATTTGGTCTAAAGGTCAACGCTCATTAGAGCCACCCGGCACCCACTCCGCACCGCCTCGCCTCGTGCGGTTAGTATTCTTTATATGGATTTGTATGGGTATGCGCTCACTACATCAACTCCGTAGCGTCACCGGATCGCCTCTGTCGTAAGCCGTCCATGCGCCGTCCACGCGTAGCCGGCTCGGTGGCAACTCGCTGCTCGCATGCTTGCTGCGCGTTGACTGCTCGTCGCCGCGTTGACCGCGCGGCGTTCACTCGTTGACGGCGTGCGGTCCGCTGGTTGACCGCGCGGCGTTCACTTGTTGACGGCGCGCGGTCCGCTGGTTGACCGCGCGGCGTTCACTCGTTGACGGCGTGCGGTCCGCTGGTTGACCGCGCGGCGTTCACTCGTTGACGGCGCGCGGTCCGCTGGTTGACCGCGCGGCGTTCACTCGTTGACGGCGCGCGGTCCGCTGGTTGACCGCGCGGCGTTCACTCGTTGACGGCGTGCGGTCCGCTGGTTGACCGCGCGGCGTTCACTCGTTGACGGCGCGCGGTCCGCTGGTTGACCGCGCGGCGTTCACTCGTTGACGGCGCGCGGTCCGCTGGTTGACCGCGCGGCGTTCACTCGTTGACGGCGTGCGGTCCGCTGGTTGACCGCGCGGCGTTCACTCGTTGACGGCGCGCGGTCCGCTGGTTGACCGCGCGGCGTTCACTCGTTGACGGCGCGCGGTCCGCTGGTTGACCGCGCGGCGTTCACTCGTTGACGGCGTGCGGTCCGCTGGTTGACCGCGCGGCGTTCACTCGTTGACGGCGCGCGGTCCGCTGGTTGACCGCGCGGCGTTCACTCGTTGACGGCGCGCGGTCCGCTGGTTGACCGCGCGGCGTTCACTCGTTGACGGCGTGCGGTCCGCTGGTTGACCGCGCGGCGTTCACTCGTTGACGGCGCGCGGTCCGCTGGTTGACCGCGCGGCGTTCACTCGTTGACGGCGCGCGGTCCGCTGGTTGACCGCGCGGCGTTCACTCGTTGACGGCGTGCGGAGTGGGTGCCGGGTGGCTCTAATGAGCGTTGACCTTAATACAGCTCGCTGGCCAGACAGATTAACATAGGGTTTGATGTCCAGTTTTTCTTTCCCTGCCGCAAGATACTATTTCTATGGCGTATTTTCCTTAGTCGGCTCTTACGACACACACGTAATGAAGTGGGATGTTGATAATTTGTATTCTTAGGTTTTTTTTATTTGACTAGTTTCAATCAATCAATCAGCCTATTGCAGTCCACTGCTGGAAACACATAGGCTGAGGCCTAAACTGAGTTTTAGCCTTTAATAGTAGATTAGTAGCCAAGGGCTGTAAGGCATCAATTGCAGCCCGAGATATTTAGGCGCCCGCCTATAGTTCGAGGGTGCAATTGGTGCTTACACCCGAGCTAACTATTCTGCTTTACATCTTGATTGTGAAGTAAGTAGAAAAAAACTGGCATTACAAGAATAAAAGATTTTAATTGTTAATTGCTGCTTCAGCTTCCATTTTCATTGAATCGGGAGTGGAGCTTATATCTTCATCACTTGAAGAACTCATGTTTTTTCCTAATTAATACGTAATTATAAAAAAATCCCTAAAACAAACAATATTTAAAGTAAAAGTTTTCTATTCCCGCCTTTTTTCATAAAAAGAATCAAGAACTTTTTTTTTTCAAGAACGAAATTGAATACTCACACGAAGACAAGGCTGAATAGCAAAGCGACCGCTTTGGTCATTGGGCTGAATGCATGATGTCTATAGCCAGTATGATGGTTAGATGTGCGCGAACTTTTTGAAAGAAAGAAATGTTTTTTTTTTTTAATTACTTACCGCCCTAGGGCTTTTCTAGCTACATTATTACCCTAGAGCGATAATTACACCTACAAGCCCCATTTGGAGGTAATAAGAACCTACTTACCGAACATGACAGATGTAAAATGTATAAACTCTATCTCGGCTCAGTTCGAGTACGAGCTCGACGACAACAACAAGCGCGTGGTGCTGGGCAAGGGCACGTACGGCGTGGTGTACGCGGCGCGCGACCTCAACACGCAGGTGCGCATCGCCGTCAAGGAGATCCCCGAGCGGAACCTGGGCGACGTGCAGCCCTTACACGAGGAGATCTTACTGCACTCGCAGCTCAGGCACCGGAACATTGTGCAGGTAAGGAAACACATCCTTAATACCTCTACACTGTAGTAGCGCGACAACTCACACGGTAAATGAAAATGAACATTTTAACTCATGTTTCGTCAGTCATTCCCCATACCGGTTTTTCCGAACCAATACGACCTTCAAACCTTCAAAAAAGAGCGTATTCCTTTTTAAAATGTGGGCAACGCACTTGTAACTCCTCTGGTGTTGCGGGTGTCCATGGGCGGCGGTAATCGCTTAACATCAGGCGATCCGTCTGCTCGTTTGCCCCCTATTCCATAAAAAAAAAATACCATACACTTTACTACATGCATTGCAGCAGTACCGTGTCAATCCAATACACTGTATCTTAAGTTACAGTGTTGTGATTGACATTTTTCGTTTGTTTACGGAGTAATATAAGTTAATTAACGTGATTATATGTTGTAATAATGAGTGGTTGTCGTAATAAATTATTGATAAAGTTATCCCAAAACAATGTGCAACATTATAATAACTCTAATTGTGCTACTATGGTGTCTGAGCTAAACAGTGATATGCAAGAGATAGAGGATTCAAACATAAACACCCCAAGTCTATGTGTACCTTATGATGACCATATTATGGATACAAGTATAGACTGCCGTGTTATCAGTCCTTTAATCCTATTAAGTGAAACTGAGTATAACTGTACTGGAGAAATAGGTGAAGGGAACTACACATTATTAGATGTCGTTACGTCTTCAATGTCGCTGGATGAATGCTTGCAAGCCTCGACATCAAGACCCAATAACTTGGACAGCCCTTCAGTAAGTCATGATGATGTACCTGTCATCAACACTACACCGCCATCCAGGCAACCATGTACATCTATAAATGATATCGATTATGACGACAAAATAGACGTTATGCACACAAAAAATAAACTCAAGCGGTTGAGGAACCCCGCAGACATTTTAACATTTCAGAAAAGGAAGCACCCGATAAAACCACCTTGCAGTAACTGTATTAAGTCATGTGCTGAACACATAGATGAATTTAAAAGAGTAGCCATATATGAACAGTTTTGGAGCATGGACAGGCAAAGACGTCGCGATTTCTTGTCTAGACTGGTGGAAAAGTTACCAACTGCTTGCAAAACTGCTGGTCCTAACTCGAGAAGACTTAACACTTTAATCTGGAGACTCGATAAAAAAATTGT
The DNA here is from genome assembly GCA_944739405.2 of Euclidia mi. Classification (NCBI taxonomy): domain Eukaryota; kingdom Metazoa; phylum Arthropoda; class Insecta; order Lepidoptera; family Erebidae; genus Euclidia; species Euclidia mi. The sequence continues at coordinate 97,395,779 of OX123183.2, read as the reverse complement.
GTGTAAAAAGTTTTTCCTTAGCACATTAGGTTATACAAATGACGAAGTAGTTCAAGCGGTTTTGAAAGCAAATACCAAATCTCAAAATCTAGACCCTAAAATAGGAGCTGCACCAGATCCTCGAGGGCGTCATCCATCAGCAACAGCATTTTCCGCGTCGTATCAAGAAAAAATGAGAAACTTCATCTTGAAATACAAGCCCATTCATTCTCACTACAACATTCAACATGCCCCTAATCGCCGTTATCTGCCAATAGGGGTCACATTTTCTTCCATTTTCCAAGATTTTAAAAGTTATTGCGTACAAGAGTCTATGGAACAGTGTAGTTGGTCTCATTTCCATAAAATGATTAAAGATATGAACATTTCTACTGCAGAGCCAGTACATGACATATGTACAAAATGTAAAAATCACGAATTGGCGCATAAGTCAATGCCACTTCCTTGTAATTGTGATAGCTGTATTGACTTAGCTCAGCATTTAGAGAACAAAAGGAAATCGAGAAGAGACTTAAAATTGGTAGAGGAACGGTGCGACAGAAGTGGAAACAAGGAGTCACTTTTCAAAGTAGACATGCAAAAAGCCATACAAATGCCATTACTAACAACAAAAGAATTTTATTTTTCCCGCAAACTCGTACTTTTTAATGAGTCTTTTGTTCCACCAGGTAAAAATAAGACAGCAGTTTGTATTCTTTGGCACGAAGGTGAAAGTGGCAGGAAAGCATACGATGTGGCTACAACTTATATATTTTTTCTGAAAAATTACTGCCGTGATCAAAAACATATTTACTTTTTTCTTGACAACTGCAACGCACAGAATAAGAACAAAGTCCTTAACTCAGCGTTAGTACGATTAATTAATGATAAGACGACAGAAATCGATACAGTGACGTTGGAGTACTTTGAGAGTGGTCACACTTTCATGGCTGCAGACACTGTGCATGCAGCTATCACAAAGAAACTTAAAAAGGTTGGTGAAATCTACGACTTTGACGATTTTGTACACAATATAAAGACGTCTCGGAAAAACATGGAAGTGACTGTACTTACTCACAAGGATATGATCGTCTTTGCAAATGATTCGAAGCCAGTATTCCCCAAAGGTTTTAATATCCAAAACCTGAAAGTTATTGAATTTAGAAGAGGTCATGTTTCCATGTTTGCTAAGAATGATTATGATGGAGAATTCAAAGAAATACATTTCTTGAAAAGAAAGGATGCGCAAAATCTTTCAGATGAAATTGCAAATGGCAAAACCGATCTTCTCCATTTATTACCAAGAGAGGCTGAAGCCAGGGGCATAAGCGAAATAAAAAAAGAGAGTTGTTACAGCTATGTAAGTCTATGCCTCCTACGAGATCAGGGCCGTGAAAGCTCCCTACATGGGTAAATTTCATATAAATCAGCACCATCTACCAATGATTGTAAGAACTAAAGAAAAAGCAACAACTGAACGGTAATTTCGCCAACTTTCTTAAGATCTTCGTGGTGCAGTGGAAAGCGTCCTGGGCTCATATCTTAGAAGTTGGTGGATCGAATCCACGCTTACCACGAGCTACATTTTTGTGATTTTTATATATTTTTACTTTTAAATTGCATATTTTACATAACAGTTGTCATTTACTTATTTATTAACACCGAAATTAAACATTTATTTTATTCTGAAAAATGAATCCACTACTAACGCCATCTATACGATCGAATAAAAATACAATTGATTTGTACGCCATCTAGAGTCGAGGTCAGTCGAAGATGCCTATTGAACTTCAATTTCGAACTGAGAGTTGCGCATCTATACCAGTATAAGTGTATAATCTATGTACGAGATCAGTCAGTTTTTTACGAAAATCTTGTGGTATCTTCGGAGCCGGACCTTGACGAACACAACAATGACTTAAACTACTAATATTTCCTGAAATAATAAATAAAATAATTGATTAATTGTATAATTTTCTATATTTGATTTTCTTAACGCTAAGCTAATTTTGATTATTAATTATGTAAGTTTATAATACTGAGTTGCTTTATAAATTATCTGATGTTTAAGTTCTTATTATAAAACTGTAAGACTGTTTTTATTGCCATAACAGTAAAAAATGATAATTTTGTTTATTTCTATTAACTAGAAGTTTTTGATGTTAACTTTTTGTACGTATTTTCAAGTTCCTGTAAGAAACTACAAGACTGATTATATAATTTATTCAGTTTTGAATTAAAAGATTTTGTAAGATAGTAATATGTTTAACTTTTTGAAAATATATATTTGTTTACCTACTAATAATCTCGTTTTTTAATACATATTATAGCCACCATTTTCTTAAAATTCCAACTGTAACTTCCTATGATAAATTTCTAAACCCTGTTTTACCAAGTCAATATACTGTATCTCTAAAATACAGTGTATTGTCATATCATAACAATTTCCCCTACATTTCTGAGAACTATTATGCCAATACAAGTTATTCACGATAATTCATTGTATATATTTTATTTGCATATAAAACATAGGGGGCTTCATTACTTATAAAATTACCTTTAATCTGATACTAAATACTAAATACTTTCCAAAATAAAATTTGGAGTAATCTTCGAAAAACTAAAAAAAACTTTTTCGGTCAATTTCTCAAAATCAGGTTTTTGTAGTTACAGTGTATTGGATTCACACGGTACAGCACCTCTAAACTATTTTATAAGGGCTTTACTTCTGTACAGTTACGACTTACCTAAACAGCAACAGACAGTAATCACCTCTATAAACCATAGTAAGCAATAGCCCAGTGGAGAGACCGATGGACTGCTACACAGAGGTCTTAGATTCGAATCCACGGCGCGTACCAATGACTTTTCGAAGTTATGTGTGTTATAATTATATACTCACTTTATCGCCGAAGCGATAGGCAAAACTATCATATTACACACACTTTTCGTCATGAATTTTTAGGTCCCACGTAATAAGGGGCGAGCGTATTGCCGTTATCGGGCACATCATCAGTTTCTGTCATGCTACTGAGAATTCGGAAAACCCAGTAACACTTTTGCCCTACCCGGGAATCGAACCCGGGACCTCCGATCAGCAGTCGCATACGCTATGCACTAGACCACGGAGGTAATCAGTTATGTGTGTATTAAATTGGTAATTATCGCTTGCTAAACGGTGAAGGAAAACATCGTGAGGAAACCTGCATGTCTAAGAGTTCTCCATAATGTTTTCGAAAGAAATGTGAAGTCTACCAACCCGCACTTGGCCAGCGTGGTGGACTATGGCTTTACCCTTCCATAGTGAGAAGAGGCCCGTGCCCAGCAATGGGACAGTTTACTTATCGTATATATACAGGGCCGTTGATAATGATGATTATCAATGATCATAAACACTTAATATCTTAAACAGGTTTCATATTATTAAGTAAAGCCCACAGACTATTTTATGTACTTACTATGAAATATAATATTCAGGTTATTGAATTCATCATTTTCTTACTTCTCTTTCCAGTACTTAGGCTCGATATCAGAGGACAACTACTTCAAAATCTTCATGGAGCAAGTGCCTGGAGGCTCGTTATCCGCGTTGCTCCGTTCTAAGTGGGGACCGCTGAAGGAAAATGAAGCGACTATAGCTTACTATACCAAACAAATATTGGAAGGTAAGTCTTCTATTTGTTATTATTTTACTACAATCTGTCTCTCTTTTTCTAAATTCAACAGGAAGTTGCATGTTTATATAAATTACGGCTCTCGGTGTGACCTGTGTCACAACCTCTTTCTCAAGACAAAAATAAACACTTTGTTGTTGGTAGTAGTCAAGTATATATGACATATTAATAACTTCTGGAAGTGTGTTTGTTATGTATTGCCACACATTACATTGTACGGATAGCGCAAAGCTGTGGGTTAAAGCCACAAATAGAACAAATAATCGTGTGATCCAATTAAATGGCGAGCAGATTTTACTATTCAAAAACTGTTTAATGGCAAGAACACAGCTAGCAGAGAAATAATTCTTAGATATTTGTAATTTGTCTTTAGTGGTATTATTTTTTTTTAAACCTATGTCATTGGGCATCAAATATAAGTTGGATTCCATCCCTAAAAGCAGGGAAGCACTTATTTTTAGTAATCTATTGTAACCACTAATCATTATCCCCCAGGCTTAAAATACCTCCACGACCAGAAGATCGTCCACCGCGACATAAAAGGCGACAACGTGCTTGTGAACACGTACAGTGGTGTCGTGAAGATATCCGACTTCGGCACGTCCAAGCGGCTCGCGGGACTGTGCCCCTCCACTGAGACGTTCGCGGGCACGCTGCAGTACATGGCGCCTGAAGTTATAGATAAGGGACAGAGGGGATATGGCGCACCCGTATGTATATCACTACGTATTATGGAGCAAAGTGCTCTGCTCCGTCTGTCCGTCATTTCGCGATAAACTCAAAAATTGCTGAACGCTTTTTATGCGATTTTCGCCAATAGACAGATTGATCGATGAGATAGTATTTGTGTGGAATGATTAGGTAACTGCACGGTTGGCGTATTGGTTTAAGCAGCCGCCTCGCCGCTTGACACTGCGCCTAGTGTTGTGGGTTCCATTCCCACACGAGACAACACTTTGTGTGATCCATAAATTGTTGTTTCGAGTCTGGGTGTTCATTGTGTGTGTGGTAGTATGTTTGTAAAAAGAAAACAAAGCATTATATTTTGTGTAACAACACAACAAAGCCATTATATTTTGTATAAATAATTTATTACATTCCTAGTGCGAAGCCGAAAATGTATTTATTTATACTGTATGAAATAGACGTGCTTCTTTAATAAACAAAGCAGAGACATCTTAATTTGCAACATACAATTTTCTTATGAAATGTTTACGATCACAGGCAGACATTTGGTCTCTCGGATGCACGGTAGTGGAAATGGCGACAGGAAACCCACCTTTCATCGAACTAGGATCACCACAAGCTGCAGTTTTCAAGGTAAGGTTTATCTAATTTCACGTATTTTGAAAGCACACAACACCACCTAAAACAAATATTTATTAATCATGCTAAATTCAAACTGAAAGCAGTAATTATTATGATATTAGAGGATTGCCGTAGTTACTCCTGCATAATATTTTTTTATTTTATCAGTTTTGCCGGATCCTGCGGGAATTTCGGGAAATCCCTTCCCACTGTCACTCACCATTTAAGCTTCTTGCGTCCAATTGTTTTGGCTGTGCGTTGTCTGTCAATCAGTAACGGCAACGGAATTTTATATAAATTAAGTTGTACATAAACATAATATGTGATTTCGTAGGTTGGATACTACAAAATGCACCCGGAGATCCCGCATGAGCTATCGAATAAGGCTAAAAGCTTTATACTGCGGTGCTTCGAAGCAAAACCGGAAGAGCGAGCCACTGCTGCAGAACTATTAGAAGACCCCTTCCTTTGCGAGTAAGTATTATCCTCTAACCTGTCACAACTAGCATAATATGGCATTAAGACGGCTTTGAAGATGCAAAAGTAGCGTTGGCTTGACTGGTTTAGTAATAGCTTTTCGTAGTCATTGCTGGACAAAGGCCTCTGCTAATTTGGAATGTCACGTATTGATTAGGAGTGGTGACACTCTGTATTCTTTATCCGTCAAAACAGACGGGTGCAGTAATATCTTCTCACAAAATCATAACGTAAAGTTGTTACTTTAAGGGGACTACAAGAGCTAATTTCGCTGTCCCTGTCGGATTGTATACATAAGAAAGAGAAGACGACGACGGGACGTTCAGAACTCTTTACAAACCATAAAATAAATGAATTACAGAAAATGTATTGATCGGATTAAAAAATAAAACAGTATTTCGTTAGTATGTTGCTTGTTGAATAAGTTGTCAAAAAATCAGAATGATTGTATTAATATTATTAATATGGTATTTATTGGTTAAAATATTTTTTTAGAGATATCTTTGTGATTTTTTCTATCGAATAAAGTTAGTTGTATTATGTTTTCAACACAGTACTTAATTAGATTATATCCTGAAGAATATCATATATTTTTCTGATTGTGTTAACTGCATTGAATCATATACTTTAAAGCATTATAAAACTTGCGTTTAGCTCTTGTAGGCCCCTTAAGATGATTTTGTGACCAGAATTAGAAAAAGCGCATGTGGTCTAAATCGCTCCACATTCAGAGCCTGCTTATTTTATTTCTATTCTGTCTCCTTGTAGCTCTTATCAGGTACCGCCACCCCAAAGCCTTATGGATAATTTCACCGCTTGTTGATAAGTTTCCTTTAAAATTTTAGAGGAAACTCTACAGACAGAGTAATAAAAAATCCGGTAGCTTATAGTATATGAAAGATCATGCCTAGTGGTAAAATTGCTATGAATAAATGAGAATGCAGTATAGCAAACTTAATTTCTTTAATGCTCAATAGCCATTATTTACCTTCTATAAATACCATTGATACCATATTCATCCAAATCGCTCAATAATTAAAAGTGTAACAATAATAAATCTAAAAGAAAACATGGTGTAAAATAAATATTTGTCATTGTTTACAAGCTACTATGGCAAATCCAGGCATGTGGGCACAAGAAGAGGATTGAGGTTTGCAAACATTTGCGTTGTGCGACATTCTGTAGTAATAAACAAGGATATTTTTATTGAATTGCCTACCTCTTAGGAGGTGATTGTACTCATCTGTTCCACATTAGACTTTGACCAATTTTATGGACAGCCTATTCTTTTTTCGCAATTTTGCAATGTCGCGGATAAGCAGTTATTCAAAATAATGAGTACCAACACTTCCTAACCCTAAGAGGTTGTATTCATAGTTTGTTAACATCGCCTTTGTAGCGTTTCGTTTTGCAAACCATAATAATTATTGTCGATGTATACTTTCAGAAAGAAAAAGCCGACAAGTAGACTAGGAGGTAGTATGGACTACAGTCGAAGCATCTCCGTACCAGCCGACAAAGCAAGACCCGTCACCTCACAGAAGAAAATCTCAGAGCCAAGCATAGCTAATAATCTACCCAGTTCCCCAGAAATCGAGTAAGTGCTATCATATTTCCAACTGTAATGACTTCGCAATTAGGCTTGTTTTAGTTTGCAACGCATGGTAAACGATTACCTAGATTTGATACTAAAGTTGAAATATAATCCTTATTTATGCATGGGCTTAGGTATGTTTTACTTTGAGCGTTAAGTGAGCCGCCGAGAGTATATTATTTGATGAAAGGTTTGACAAGACGGATAAAAGCTGAATAATTCGAAATTTCTTATTCAGTCCATGTTATGAACACGTCTTTAATTTAAATTGCCATATCTAGAACATATATATTGTATCCTATATAAACATGTCAAAATATATTACCCAACAATAAGAACTTCATTCAGTATACCTAATATTATTGAAATCCCAATCAAAGAATGGTTGAGATTTCAAAATAATATAATAAAACGATTACATTGTATTCCTTTTTTGTGTAAATTACTAACTGGGGACATTGACACGAAAAAAATATAGTAAATCAGATGCTTACTCTTGTTAGATATTAAAATTGATTCAATAATGTATCCTCATGTAAACTCGCGTTTATATCATTTAAATTAATTTTGTTTTTTTTTTTCATTGTCATGGCAAGTAACTATTGATCAGTTCCTTTCCTATAGTATTCATTTGGCTTCTTATCCTTTAACCGTCAACCTAAGCAGCTTCAAAGCGATACAACATTATTCGGCAGGCTGATTTCACGCTTTATGTGAATATCCCTTTAGTTTGATGATTTTTACAATTTTTTTTTTCTTCAATGTGTGCGTTGTGTGATGTTTTCATATCATCATACATACATGCCGGTGAGAGGGAGCTTATGTATTGGGCGAGGACATTCCGACTTAGCTGTGTCGTCAAACGTGGTATTGAGTATTACATGAAATGAATTGGCGTACATATACTCATTCGTTCTCTGTTTACTTCGAGTATTTGCATAATTGTGCCGCAGTTGATTTGTACAATGTGTCGTATTACTAAGATGGTGAAGTGCCGTACCCTAGGAAGACATAATAGTTATTGGTTTAACCATGGGAAGATGATTCAATAATGTCATGGTAACCCTAGGAAGATACAATAATATTGTATTAACCTTAGGAAGATACAATAATATTGTGCCGGGTATACGATCAAATAAACATTCAAGTATAATTCAGTTTCTTCGTCATGCGATATATTGTACAAGCCGACTGCGACATTGCTATTTAGCTGGCCGTGTCATGGATTTTTGTTTATCTAGAATGTGTCTGTTATAGAATTATTTAGAAATAGATGCCTGTTATTATTATACTTATAGTAAATTCTAAAGCTTCATAAATATATTACTAACCATAAGAACTATTTATAAGGTCAGTGATAAAAGCAGTATATTTTCTTTCTCCCTATAATAATGCAATTAAAGGGGTTCTGGAATACACATAGCAAAAATCTTTGACATGTCTCTCTTATATCAGTTTTTTTATACAACAAACATAATCTCATATAAGTGTAATTGTGTCATACCATACCTATACATAAAGCTAGGTCTTTCTTGAATAAAGTGCAAGGCGAAACGCTCTTTATAGTCTATTTCCGCTCGAGTGTGTTTAGCATTCATACGAACAGTGTTAACGTGCTTCGTCTAAGCTTGAATCATTACGGCGATTGTGAGCGATGTTGCGTAGATGAATAAATATTATAAGATTATAAAATCCCATAAATATAGATCGAATACTTGGGTAATTTTTTTTCTAAATATCACAAGCTCGCGTACTTTGAATAAATCCTAGTGCCCACGGACACAATAAACACCCAGAATCGATACAACAATTTGTGGATCCCACAATGTGTTTTCTCGTGTGGGAAACGTAACATGGGTTCAGTGCAGCGCGGCGAGGCGCCATTAGACCATTACATACAACGACAACCCAACCTACTAGACGGCAGACATAAGCCGAACAGTTTCTGACAACACGTTAGACTTATACGTCTTACATAAGACCAATCCCAACACTAGTTATGAATTATGACGTACCGTAAATTTGAACTGACCAATTAGAATGCAGTTTTGTAGCTCCCTTCGCCCCGCATACCTCAGAGCTTTGACAGATTTATTTGTTTGTAGAAATGAAAACATTAGGTGTCTAGTTGGCTGGGTTGTCGTTGATTACATACCTAGATTGCACGAAAGGGGTAACCGTTTAAGCCGCCGTTTCGTCGTTTACTCCAGCGTTGTGTATTCGATCCTTATACAGATTCACATTTTGCAATGTAGTAGTTTTTTATTTTTAATGGATTTAATATCTTATCGTGTGTCTAGTGTGTGCAGTGTCCGAGTCATCAAGATAAGTCTAGATAAAGTAAATGTAAACAGACTGCGATAAAATCATTAAAGAGTAGATCACTTTCAATGTCAAAGTTGTTCTAATTCCGTTTACCGATAGATACGCTACGCTCACAATCACCAACATAACATATCGAATCTAAATAAACATGTTTATTTCACAATGGCACTTGTATGAGAACATAACATAAAAATTAACAGACACGTCCGAATATAGTGATAACACAATTGTTTTAACACATGTCGATTGCTTTGCACCTAAGTGTGTTTGTTTTCCCCACATCAAGGGTGAAAACGATCCGGTCTAACCCGACAATCACTAGGACTGCCTCGTCGATGCTCTCACCGATACTGATATACCCACCGGATTTGTCCAATAGCAGGTAAACAATAACATTTTATCAACTATTTGATGTTCAAAATTCATAGAATACTTTATTTTTGGATGGTAATTTCAAAATTTTAACTGGCAACACTGTTATTGGGATTACTAGAGCAAAAAATAATTTGCTCGATTGGGATTTGTGTCGTAATATTCGGTCGTATGTTAGTATTATTATCAATTATTCATTATTCGTATCGTTATCATGTGCACGGATACATAAAGTTATTGCATAAAAAAGCATGTTCTAGATAATATATGATTCTTCTACAATAGAGTACAAATTGTATGTTAAACATGGAATAAAATATTGCATTCTATGAAAAATCCTCGTTGCACAAAGCTTTTACTGTGACCAACGCACCGTTACTTTCTGTCTTCAATATTATAATTATATGGCAAGCGATCATCACAACTACAAACAATACACATCACTTTTGATACATTATAAATATACGTATTTTGTGTAACTATATATTATTCGCAACAGCGTTTTAAGCAGGTATCGCATAATTAATATTATTATCTATCTAGATAGGCGTATAGGTGAAACCCGGAAACTTCTAACATTGCTAAGCTTCTCATATCTACATAACTTAAAGCATGATAGTTAGAAACTTACAAATAAATACCTTATTAGTTTATAAATCTCATTTATTTTAAGGCGCTTCTAACATGACTTAAGTTGGCGTTAGTAATTGATTGTTAAAGTAAAGCTACGGTTAAGGAGGTATCTATTTAGATGAGTGACCGTTTGTGTTGTATATAACAGCACCGCCGTGCGTCAGAGGACGCGTAACGCCGTTGGTCCCGGATCTTTTCACGGGACAAAAATTATTGGTACGCGTCGAAGGCTTTTAGACAGTCTATAAACTTTAACACCATACAATAATCATTGAGTTGGTCACATAGTCATACGAAGAAGAAAGAAGAGGCATAAGATTACATTTCGATATTCCAATATTTTACTTAAGAACAGTCTGTTTTCGATATTCCAATATTTTACATAAGGACAGTCTGTTTTAGTCGTAGACTTTTGGTACACACAGATTCGTTTTTATTTTATTTTTTATTCTATTTTATAATTGCACAAAACAAATTATAATCTTTAATTAACAATTAGAGACTCAATTTAAAATTAATTCTTTTAAAATAGGAAATATACAGTTTTACTATAATTGGTCATGAAAATTACACCTAAGTAACATGTGATAAAAAGTCATGTCTTCTACATTATTGGCATTACACATAAATTTTGACTTATGTGTTACACGTTACACATATTGTAAAACTGTTGAAAATTATCTATCTATTGCACATTTCTACATACTCTTGAAAATTATCACCATTTAATGGCATCTTTAAATTCTGTTCAAAATCACCAACAAAACATACTATTTCATGTAAATGCTTAATCTAACGCTTGTTCAATCTAACTGTCGGTACCGTACTTTACTAACTATCTATACGTAACTAGATGTTATTGTTGTCTGCTACATACTTCACGTTGCAGAATACGTTGGATACGTTGTGCAGAACACAAATGTTTTTGTCATGTTGTCTTTATCTTTGTAGCGAGACTGGAGATTCGATTGGTGGAAAACGTCCAACGTTACGTTTATACCAGTCTATACCATTCAAAGTAGGTGAACTGGCGTATTCTTTAACAGAGCTTTGTCCGCAACTTGTCCCTCGTGTAATTCTATTCTATGCCCGTTTTGAAGCCCATTCAACGCGTATGTAAAGTATGAACATATATTAGTTTGGATTATCACATCGATCGATTATTTATCATCGTACATCGATTATTTATACATGTAACAAAAATGATGTTAAAACACATCATTCATAAAAATATGAATTTTAAATGAATGCTGATAATTTTTTTTAATTTAAATTCGAATTGCCTCTCGATGTTTCATGAACAGATTTAACGTTAGGGAAATACAAAAAAAGTTTGGTGTTTCTTTATGACGAACACATAATTACGATAAGCAACAGTAACCACGAGAACACTACTGTCTTTCCCCAAAATCATATTCACAGCTAACGCTCGCTTACACCTACTTCACGAAGATAAAGACAACATGACACTGCATTAATTGATGTTTGATTGCAATAAAGCCACAGGTTTATCGATATCAAACATGTTATATCACTATGAACAATAATATGGTTATATTTTAGTACTATGCCGAATACTCCGTCCACTGATGAGCTGGACAACAATGATACGCTGCTTAACAGGCGGAGCTCGTCTGGAGGCCTTTTATCACCTGAGGTAAGGCAAACTTTTATAGTTATTATTCTTTTAAAGTGTATAGACATTTACCAGGCCTAGAGCACATATAGCGAAGAGTATATGAAGAATAATGTCCAAAATCAATAAGTATATTATTTCAAAATGAGAACAATGCCGCTAATAGTTGGACAGTGAAATTTTTTTTTTCCGCTGCAATTTGCTATATATGCACCGGCCCTCGTTGGCATTATAAAAACGTTTAAAACGTTGTGACTTTATATATTATTTTTTCTTCCGTTACACTGTGCGCAGCTAGGTCCATATCTCACAAAGCTTTCAAAGTGACAAATATTGTGGACGGTGGCTATCAAGAAAAACCTTCGCTTTACCAGAGTTTACCATCAAGCAGCCGTAAATAAATTTAATAGTTTCAATCCTGTTTCACCATGTCTATTCTGAGGAAGCAAACCAAAAGTATTATGCTTGAGTATTATTATGTACAGTAAATATATACAAGTGATATAGAAGGTGTAACAGTTGCAGCACATTACAAAATGTAAATTGTGTATTATGCAATACCTGGCGATGAAAAAGAGTGACCGTGAGTTTTATTGCCCGTTCTTTCTCATGGTTCCACCTATTGCTTTGCGAACGTGGCAGTAAATGTAAATGTAGAAGCATACAGTAATAATGTTTTAAATTTGAGTATAAGTAATTATTTTATAAATTTATTATTTTGACGTTCATAAGTGTCACATTGTGACCCAAATGAATAAAGGATTTTGAATTTGAATTTGAATAGCAAAAAAGAGAAAAAAATATGTTTATCTACGTATTTGTAGCTAATGGCACTACGTTGAAGTAATTTGAATAACAAGTTACAAAAAAAGTCTATCTCTTCTAAGTATGAGTACATGCTATTACAAATGCCACTAATCTCAATAGCCCCAAGAGGCGCAAAAATGTTGTACTACAAATAAACACCTATTTTTGTATGTATGCGACACCGGTTTATCTTTATCTATTTCTAATTTCCAGGTGGATATGCCAAACGTTCCACGCTCTTCAATAGACGTGGAACACGATGGTTTCTACTTACTGAAGAAGGACTCGCAGCGCCGTCTCACTCTCTCGCGGGTGTTAGAACAGGACGCTGAGAAGATCTGCAACAAATGGATGCTTAGTATAACGCAAGACTTTGGAACAACAGTGCTGACTATGGTAAACATCTATTCTTTATTTTCGACTTAGCTTATTGGTTTTCAACAGACCATTTTTAATACGTCACAGCTGCTAAATAGACTTAAATATTTTACTTTAAAAATATAATATACTTTTCAAAGTAGCTTAATATAGAATAGTATAAGAGTTATAAGACATCTTATGAAATACATGCGCCACTCTTTAATGTGATATAATTAAGTTAGATATATTATTATAATGCTTAAATGTAGGTCATAAATATTAACCTACACATCTTTCTATTTCTAGAACCATCTAGAAACCCTTCGCTGCGCGCTCAAAGACTACATAATGGACCAGAACAGAAGTGTAATAGAGCAGGCAATTACTACACTAAAGGAAGAACTAGATTTCGACTCAAACGCCATCAATGAGCTACATTCGGCCATATACATGTTCCAAGAAGCAGTAAATGCTGTTCTAAGAATGCATAGTATCAAACCGCATTGGATGTTCGCTTTGGATAATCTAGTGAGAAATGCTGTGCAGGCTGCTATTACAGTTTTATCGCCAGGTAAGCTTGCCCATATTATTATACATCTTATACTTTGCACCCTTATAATAAGTTATAACTAGTAAGTTAGTAGTCTGCTCACAATTGGTAGTTATTAGTATTAGCGTAGAGCTATAACGTGCAACAGCTATTTAAAAAATATATTACTCTGGGCAAGACGTAAGCGGTTTGCCGCATAGATGTAATCCTCACAGAGAAACGTGGGAATGTATAGGTAAATTCACGAAAGTTGACCACAAATGGCGGCCGTCGCGCATATGTACATTCGTGCACCAATGGCGTTGCTCCATTCTTGACGCAATGAGGGAATGCGTCAAGAACGGAGCCACGCCATTGGCACTTCACCCGCGCCTCACCCCGCACCTCCACGGGGACCTAAAAAATGATTTCTGCGCAGTGGTTATCTTTCGTGAATTTACCTATACGTTGTCTATATTATGTTATAGGGATTTTATGTGTCGGCTTTAAATGAAATGCCTTTTAGATTTTAATAATTAATAATTTCACAGCTCTAACTATCCAAAATTCATAAAACTCATAAATTTTCAGAGCTGGGAGCTAACCTAGCGGGTCAAGACTCAGGTAGGCGAGCAGGCGTAGTGGCGGCCGATACCACGCCCTCTGCCATGTCGTCAACCGCCTCCGCGCGGGACACGCACGCGCTACACGCACTCAGGCACGAGAACCATAAGTACGTACTACTTACACAGTATGTTAAGGTACGAAGTTGCACCCAACCGCGCGAAATATCGCTGCAGATAGCTTGTTCCAGTTTGTTCGTACGAGGCAGGAAATGGCGTGTGAAGCGTAAGGTGGAAAAACACCACTCAACAAGGTGGTGAGGGTGGAACTTTAACTTGTGGCGAGTTGTACGTTGGTGACATTGGGCAGCTGATATTACACCGAACAACTCCTCGGAACATATGCTACCTGTAGCTTAGTGCTCTGCGTCACCTACCGCGCCGAATGTGCACTTGAGTACGCTCCTAGTTTCGAATCTTATATGACGTATCAGTTAAAATTACGTCGCTTTCGGCGCAACGCCGAACCTTCCCTTGCTTTGCGAACGTGGCAGTTCATAAGCGTCACTTTGTAATCTAAATAAATAAAGGATTTTGACTTTGACTTGACTTGATTGCCGTTGAGCGTCACATCACGCGGCCGAAAGTTAAGCGACGCCGTCGAATAGCGCCGACTGATCGGAGTGTTTGGTGTATCATGCGATTAGAATACTGCGACCAATACAATCCAGTCGTTGGCAGTTCGGCGCCGATCCTTCAACAGGTGTGTCGTTATGATTAGGCGTTCTGTTGCCAAGTGACACGTGAAGAACAAAACCTGTATAGGTTCTGTTCTTCAGGTACTGGGGATCCATTAGGATGTTAGAAATACGGCCTGAAGTGAATCAAATGCTCTGAAAAGATAAGAATCGTATAATAACAAAAAGAACTTTAAGTCTTACTTGAGTTTGTAAAAGGTCTGATGGTTTGAATTCTATGGTACAATAGGGTATTACACCATTTTTTGAAAAGTGTCTCAAGATGATCCTATGACTATAAGAAAGTAGTAGAAAAATTACAAAAAATATATTCAGTTGATAAGTATTTTTAAACAACTTTTAAATTTACATTTTAAATGTTCGCGGTTTATCAGACAAAAACGTTGGAAGCCGTCTTGCTTACGCAAACATATTAGTAAACAACGTAGCTACTTGTTGATGCTTGCTTTTTTTGACAGTCACGTGGTTTAGTTGTTTAAAATTCTACTAAGTTTATGACGTCATGTGACGTTAATGACATTCGTCATGGCGGCTGCCGTTTTGCGTAATTAAATCACAGATAATAAAACGGAATTCTTTAAAATGGTTTTAAAATTCTATTTATTCATTTTATGACCTGTAACTGATATATTCCGTATGTTTTCCGGTAATACTATCTTAAATGTACGTTATTATATATTTTTTCACATGGGTTAAAATACCCTATTACACTTGGTCGTTGGCTCGCATTCGGATGCTTGAAAGTCTTTACTCTAATAGGGAACATTACGCAAAGCTCGACGCAGATGGCAGCACAAGCAACTACAGTAAACAAAATTTCGTAGCGCGCTTTTCAAATATTGTCATCAACAAGACAACAATATATCTATACTTATTTATAAAGGCAAAACAGTTAACTATGGGGTAATTATCTATAACAATAAAAATGGTGCAATGTTTCTGTTTTAGTAACTTGTTTGAGATGAAATAATGAAATCGCGCGTCCAAAGTTTGAAGTCTAAACGAGTTGTCAAGTTGTCACTCAAATGTCATACTTGCCAAAATTCATTGTTTACTGTAGTCGGTGATACCGCCATCTGGTGGTTTAACTTGGCAGTAATCTTCCCTATTCGAGCACCCGATTTGGGACCCATTAATTACATTGCTTTAATTACGTTCGGTTACTGGAAAACGGGCAAACAACCCTGTGCCCGCTTTCGGATTCTAATTATAAGTTTACTAATTTGAATGTAAAAGACCAACAGTCAACTGGCAAGTACTGTTTGACAATTGAAAGGAAAACGATGGGTACCCAAAACGAAAGTAGATCTGAATTCTATAAGTAATTAAATATGAGCTAACGAAGAAGTCCTTAGAAGTAGTCTATGGTAATAAAAATATTAAGAACCTATGCTCGAAAGCGTTTCCTCTATGTGTTAGTTTAGTAACCCGCGTATAATTTATTTGATTAATCGACGTAACGTATGTTTATTACGCTTGTGTTAAAATATACTTACCTATATAATTTTAGATTACACCAAGAATTATTGGAGAGCTACCAACAGTACCAGAGCTTACTACGAGTTATGTTAGAAGAACAAAAAACACAAACTCTTATACTTAGAGAAATAATTGAAAAGAAATCTCGGTGAGTAGTACTTCGCTAAATAAATTATAAGACATTTCTTAGTGTCATAACTTATTTCCCTGCATATATTACTCATAAGTAATAATTATATATATAGAATACAAGTGTCACCACCCCCTATCTTCCCGTGGGTGTCGTAAGAGGCGACTAAGGGATAACACGATGCAAATACCATCTTTGCGTAGAGACGGAAAACTCGACATCAAACCCTATACGACTGCCTCGTTGGTCTCGCGACATAAATGTGCGCGTGGGATCCCGGGAGGTCCCGGGTTCGATTCCTGGGTCGGGCAGTGTTATTGGGTTTTTCTGTCACGAAATTCTCAGTAGCACCACGGAGTCTGGAAATGTGCCCGGTACGGCAATAGGCTCGCCCCTTATTACGTGGGGCTAAAGTATATCTGGCGAAAAGTTGGTGTAGAAATACACCTCTGCCTACCCCTTCGGGGATAAAAGGCGTGACGATATGTATGTATGTATGTAAGTAATAATTAAATTACTTTACCCCGACAAAGAATTAAAGCGAAATATAAATGTTTATGGCACTATGTTCTTTATGTCAATTGAGTAAATTGCAAAGTAAAAGCAAGCTAAAATAAGCATCATGTCGTCCTTGAGATTTTCGTTCAGTCTGCAATTTTTAGCCCTCTTTTATTTGGTATGCACTTTATACAGTAAACATAAAGTACATATCCAGGTAATAAAAGCCAGAGTCCACTGCTGGACATGGCTTCTCTTAATTTGCCTTACAACATTATGAGTCAATAGAAGTATTTGTCCTTCTATACCACACAGGCCAGATAGGTTGGCACAAGGCTTGATGTTGATTTGGCCGCCTTTTCTCAAAGCTGCTAAGTATTTGCGTCGAGTATTTTCCATTATTCGCCTCTTGCAACACCCATGGTATAAATACTTATTTTTTAATTTAATCCTATAACCACGGTAAAATTATTGCAGTGGCAGCACACCAGAGGTCGTGGTAAGCGAATGTGGAGAGTCAACAACAGATGGCACTGCGAGAGTATCGAAAGAGTGCACTGACGGGGAGGATGCTACGCGGCTACGGGAGTGGGTGTCAGCGCGTGGTTTGCCGAACGTCGTAGCGGAGGCGCTGCTACGGCACTGCTACGTGCTACCTGATGTGCTCCAGCACGCGCAGAGGGAGGATATCGCGAGGCTGGGGCTCAAGTAAGATTTTTCTGATACATTTTTGTATGTAATAGGCGGCAAACGAGCAGACAAATCGCCTGTTGGTAAGCGATTATCGCCGCGCATAGACACAAGCAACCCCAGAGGAGTCACAAGTGAGTTGCTGCCCTTTGGGATGGGTAAAGAATTAGGAGAAGGAGAGGGACGAAGGACAAAGAATACGCCACGGACTTGCGGCACTCTCACTCACCGAACGAATCGCAACAATATAGGTACCTACTGTTACTTTACGTTGATGTTCTGGGAGAGGTTAGTTCTTCCCCGGTTGAGCCGCCTATTCATGCTGAAATCAACAAGCCTGTACTACTATTTATTTATTTCATTTATTCAGAAAAAAATTACATTGTATGCGAATGTTTTGCAGATACAATTTACAATTACAATTCCTAATTATATTCTAAGAACAATTATCATGATAAAAGTATAATTAATTTGAATTTTAATTTCAATAAACATTGGTGACACCACAATTATTACATAAAAAAGAGATAAAAAGTCAATTAATTGTATTAATAATATGTATAAAATATTAAATTCAATCAAATGTCAAACATCAAGAAAAATAATAAAATACTTAAAATGTCAAATGCGAATTAGAAACAATAAAAATCGTGAAATGTCAATAAATTAACTAATAAAAAATAAAAAAAAGAAACTTAAACAAGTCAAAAAACAAAAAATGAGTATAAAAAATGTCTGTCATCAATTGAATAATAGTGTTACGCCATCTATCGGTGGATCGCCATGGATCGGGTACTAGAAGAGATTGAATGTATCGGTGGTTTAAAGGTAATTCAGCTACTCTGTACTAGATGGCATTGCTGTATCGAGTAATCGACTGTTCGAGATTATTTCGACAGTCTTGTAGAAGCATCTAGAATGCGCTAGTGATGTTATCCGGCCAGTATAAATAGAGCGCGACCGAACAAAACGAAAAAACAGTAACAATTGAATATCGAAGCGATAAACAAGCAGCGAAGGGAAGTAATTCGAAAGTGTTTAGCGGTGTTTTTATTAGTGTTGGGAATTAAGTGTGAAATAAGTGTGTTTTTACTAGTAGTGTAAATAAGTGTGTATAGTGTTGTGTATAAATAAAGTTCAGTTAAGTGGCATAGTGAGTTGTAATTTATCGTCGAACCCCAGCTCGTAACAATAGCATTTTTCTAACAGGAATCGCTTAAGTTCGCTTAAAAAAACCTTTTTGCAAAATATTTCTTTAATTTGTAAAGGTAATTTATTAAATATTTTAACGGATCTGTAATATGCACTTTGTTTTACAACATCTAGGTGTGGTATACATTGGGTATGTAGATCCTTTCTCCTCGTGCTCTCCCTTATCTGTTTCTCATCTTCATTTTCGTACTCATGAACATGTTTAGATAAGTGAGAGAGTAGTACTAATATAATTATATAAACTATAATATTTCCGCTGTATAATGATATGCATGACAGTTCATGACTGACAGTTATAGTGATGTAACCTAAGGATATTTAAGCGATTATTTATAAATAACGAATTAATTGGCAAAGAACATGGAATCGTATGTAGTTACCGATTTTAGATCTTTGAAATAAATTCACATTAAAAGTGTTTTGGCAAATACATTCACAAATAAAACGCAGTAATTTTAAAATATTTTTTTATTATTCGTCACTGTCACTCGGAATAAAACCTCATAATAATATCTGAATCGGAATCTTCTCCGACTGAGATAATTAATTGCTGATCTCGAATTCGGTCGATTTGGATATATTTATCCCAGTCGCTAAATATTGTCGATTGTTTTTTCTACGACTGATTAATATTAAACAGGGTTGACCTGCAGGCACTACCAGCCGTCATGTTTGATCGGCAAATTATCCCGTTTAGTTCTGGCGTCAAGGATCTTGGTTTATATATTGACAGCAACCTTGATTGGCACACCCAGGTAGCGAACGTCAGTCGTAAAGTAACGGGTGCCTTACGGTCGCTCTATCGGCTGAAGAACTTTCTGCCGGTCAAGACTAAGACAACGTTAGTACAGACTTTAATATTTCCTATAATCGACTATGGTGATGTGTGCTACCTCGACCTTAATGCAGATCAGCTCAACAAGCTCGACCGCCTTCTCAATAATTGCATTAGATTCGTTTTCAATCTCCGCAAATATGATCATATTACAGAGCACCGATTAAAGTTACGATGGTTACCCATTCGTCAACGGCGTAGCTTACGTACTTTGTGTACTCTCTATTCTTTATTGCACTCCCCACATGCTCCTGCGTATTTAACTCCTCACTTTCAATTTCTTTGTAATACACATGAGAAAAATCTTCGTTCCTCAAATAAACTTCTTCTCCTTTGTCCTTCTCACACTTCTAGCCTTGTACATTCTTCGTTTAACATTCAATCTATCCTTCTCTGGAATGCTCTCCCTCTCGATATCAGGATGTCGACTAGCCGTTTCACATTTAAAACCAGAGTTCGCCAGACTTTCATAGACGCACAAACTGAATCATCGTAGGATTATCGTCTATTCATTTTGTATGTATATAGTTATATTGTATATATGTAAAGTATTTAGTATTATATAGGTATATGTATAATATATATGTATATAGATAAGGTATGTAAGTACTATATTAATGTATATATATATATATGTATTAATTAGGTTTCTATCTAAGATTCAATGCAAATTTATGAATTGCACCTATTACTTGTATCTCTGCATCACCCAAAGGTTGACTGGCAGATAATGCCTACGGCATTAAGTCCGCCTCTGTACAATTTATGTGCATAAAGTTTAAATAAATAAAATAAATAAATTAATACCCATAATATATAGTCTCATTTATACCCATAAATATGGTTTCGGATTGCCACCAAATCTAAATTATCTACGTCAGTTATTGAAGCTTTACGCTCACGTTTCTTCGGAGTGGACAGCTTCTTGTCTACAAATTTTTACCGGGCCTTCGTTTGCACGCTCTCGTTCAAAGAAGGTCCTCAAACGAAGCACTAATTCACGGCTTGGAGAGTTTAAAACTATATTTTTTGTTCTTTTGGGCATTGTACGTACCAAATAAAACACAACAAAAAAAATAACAGGCCAAACAGACAAACACAAACCGCATACAAGGCAGATGCACTCGTACTGACGTATTCGATCACAAGACGGCCGCACCTATTCATCGAGTTCATGTCGATTCAATGGTGTCAATCTCTACAGACAGAGGTTCCGTTTAATGCATCTGACATTTTGAGGATTATATTTTATTACGTTTAAATAATTTATTTACAGTTAATAATAATTATAAAAATAGAGAGAGACATACTAGTATAAATTTACTTTGTAATTTTTAATAGATATATTTTTTAATAATTGTTTTTTTCTGTCAATTTATTTTCATAAGTTGAAAGTAGTATACGTGATATGTAAAATGAGAACTGTCACGCATACCATCATACAGCGAAAATAATATAGGACCAGTTAATGTCCCCAGTTCTTTGAAATGTGGTCTGCATGAATTTGGTATTTTACACTTTATTAGACACTACTTCTACTCGTAAATGATTAACATCAAAGGACGTAACAATGATCATAATTGCCATATCAAGCGGACAGTTTATGACAAAGTGCCAATTTTCAGTTTCTTGCGCCCAATAGGTTTGCTATCTGTCTGTCAGTCAGTTGGTAGAAACTCAGTCAGTCAAAAGTAAATCGTGTCAAGTCATGTGGCGATCCAGCATTCGACGAGGCATATAAACTTTATATGCCTCGTCGAGTTCTGATGTGATATGCAAAATCTCTTTATATTATAAAGAGATTTTGCATATCACATCAGAACTGCCCTATAACTGAGGGCCAACACAAGTGACATTTGATCAGGAATATTGTTAGCTGAGTGCAAAAATGCATGAAACTGGCATAATCTTCGACATGTCGCGTGGTCGATGAAGAACGAATAATTTATGTTAGACAACCAAACTATAGCGATATTAGAAACTAGGCGTCGCCAGCGGCTTCGTCCGCGTCCATTATACATATAAACCTTGAATCATTCTATCTATTAAAAAAACCGCATTAAAATCCGTTGCGTAGTTTTTAAGATTTAAGCATAGGGACAGACAGACTGAAGACAGACTTTTTTTTATACTATGTAGTGATGAGAAACCAATGCTTATTGTCTAGGTCCTCTGACGTCCTTTTCTCTAAAGCAATTTTTCTTCCAGGGGCGGTGTAGAACTTCGTCTATGGCGCGCGATCCAAGAGCACCGCTTACACACAAGTCCCCACCGGCGCCGCACCAGTAACTGTAGCACAGAGACGGACATCGACAACAACTCCATAGTCGTCGTCGAGTGCAACCGCTGCAAGGCTACGCGAAGAACACTCTCCAACAACTCGAATTGTTCCAACAACCCCACTGTGGTCATCAGAGATCAGGTGAACGGAGATGATACTGTAGCTGAGTATTATGGGGAGAATGGGGTGGTGAATCTTTGACTGTCGCGCGGATGGTGCACTCTGCAATAGGTCTCGGTATTTCAGGGAACGGCCAGTACACTGTAAACTGCTATAATGGAGAATAATTCTGACCACGCTTTAGGCATGTGAACTGCCCTGAAGTTTGCAATTTAATAACGCAAATGCTTGGGTTCTAAATAGTTTGTTACAGGGCTCAAAACATAACAGCAGCGCGGCATCATCTAATTTTATACATAGATTTGTGTGTGAATTCAGAAAATAAATAATTGCATTTCGAAAACCGTTATATTCAAATCGTACTTTGACTGTACAAAAATAAATGTATCCCTCACATGTTCAAAAAGTTACTTAATGAATTGACCAGAAGAATATTTTGAAATGTTCAATTTTAAATTAAACATGCAGTTTATAGTTTTCTTGTAACGTTCAACTGGCGTTCCCAGTATTGTTTAAGTTCAATAAGCAATTTTGAGACAATATTCTCTGTCATAGTCATATTTCCCACTCGTATTAAATAGATAGTGTAGTTTCATAAAATATCATCTCATTGTCATTGCAGTTGTGTTACTAATTATAGTATATCCAGTGAAATAAAGAAAATCAACGGAAATGGTAGAACCATCCCACTAGATACTTACTTGCCTAAAATTCTATCTAAAACAAAAAGCTGTATTTGTTATATATGTTCTAGATGGAAATGTTGCACTTTCCACACGACGTGGGAGACAACTAGAGAACTTTAAGGTCAACAAAACGACATACCATTTCGCTACTTTATTACACGCGTATAAATTCGATAAGCCTTTTTTTTGTCTTCATTTTGTATTCGCTGTTTACTCAATGCTAGCGCAACGTAGATGTTACAGGCGTTGCCAGTAAGCTAGTTTGAAAATACTAGTTAATGTTTTTACTCTGTACCTTAAATTTCTTTATAACATTATCATAATCACAGATAAACTGGTGTGATTTTTTTACAAACTCTTTTGATATTTTCCTCGATTTCGCTGGATATAACCAAATTTTGCGTCATAATAACCTAGTAGTGTGTTCGCAATAAAATTGCTATTGCTCTTACAAGACTAAAACAAAAGCTACGGCATAACGCTTGAGGCCTTGAGTGTATCATCCGAATAACTCACTTGTAAATATATTATCATATTTATTAATACATTAATTGTTACTAGTCTTTGTAAATATACTTGTTAAGCATAATATTAAGCTTTATACTTCATTTTATTGAGAAACATTTTGCATAGATACGCAAGTCGCAACATGAGGTTGTGGTAATAGAATTAGGACTTTAAAGCAATTGAATAAAGTCTGTTTTTGAGCAATAATATACCGATAGTGATATGCTACCTTTGTTAAATATGGAGATGTGTTGCAATGTAAAGCCAAAATGTTTCTTAATAGAATCGGAGCCTTAACAGAGATTGAATTGTTCACATAGATAAAGTCGCACAAAATCATAGAATGGTGCTATTGCGTTGTGATGATAATTTTAATAAACGAGTGCCTTTCAGCGCTTACTGTGTTCACAGCTCACAATATTAAAGTTAGTTTAATGATTTACATTCATGTTGCGTAATGTTAAGCTGTACAAGTAGCCTGATAGCCTAGCTAGATCATAAAGTGGATAATAGTATTTACACACTTACACACACCGATATTGAGATGGCTACCTATCTTTATGAACACCGTTCAAAACGAATGATGCCTAAAACACTAGTTGTGTATTCTTAAATGGGTATAACAAAGCCCAGTAGGAGATTCAGGCTTTTATGTGCACGTATATTCGTATATGTGCACGCGTATACGTATACGAGCACGTGTATTAGAAAACGTCTTCATTACACGTGACGTTGCTAAATACCATATTGTTGTCTCACTCGCAAACTTCATCAGTAACGCTTAAATCGAACATTGGCAGTTGTGGAAGCGAGATGCCACGACCTTGCCAATGGCTGCTTAGTTCGGCAGCAACGTGTATAAAAAAAAAAAAACTTGTACAAGCTTCGTTAATAAATCTTAATATAACTTGATAAGACGAACTAGCGAACGATTGACGTCATTATAAATGACGTTTAAATTCGACACATATTTGTTCATAGAGGGTCAATTGCACTAGTAAATATCCTCGCCCTGTTTGGCTAAGATATCATGAAGTCGTGGCAAGTAAACATGAGAAATCAAGAGGCGTGCAGCAGTGATCTTCATAGGGCGTATCAATATATAGTTTGTTCTATATAAGGTACTACTAGGCTCAATGACGACCTAATAACATACCCTCCGAAAACTCATCTCTTAGGTGATGCGTCCCGTTATTATACCTGCTTTAATATCATTACGGAAAAATACAAAGTTGTTTTAGCAGTGGCCTTCGGGAGGCTAGAAGTAAGGACTTAAATTGTGTAACTTTAAGCGGGAACTGACACGTGGTTTACAGAGATATACAGTGAGAACTATTGGTACAACTTGATCGCTACACTGTACGCCACTAATGTACACAGAGATTTTCCAGTACCACCTCTTGTTCAAAGAATGTAACTTCATGTAGGCCCACTCTGGCCTTGGACACAAAGTTTCCATACGAATATCCTCATTGTAATTATCACTATCACACCTATAGTTTTGGCAGTCGAAGGATCTCTCGAAATTGTATGTGCTTTTAACGACATTAGATGTCATTTAGATGTCTTATTCTAATTGTAATAGAGTACAATATCAACCGATACGATTAGTGCTTAATGTCTCGCTATTAACAATATGTCCCACAATCAAATATTACTAAGTAAGAATATAATAAATCTTACAATAAATCGTTTATTTAAGTTGTATATAGTATATAGCTATCTTTTTCTTCAGCTAATACAAGAAAGGGATAGCCATAGAGCTAAATAGTTGGAGAAACAAAATAAACCTTCTATTTTTCTAATAAGATGCTATAATTGTTTTTGAGTGCCATACGTACATATTATATAGCTATATATTTTTAAGATATTATCTTGTTAATAACTTAAAATTTTATTATAATCAACACGATCTGATCGCTAAAATATAATAATAGAACTAGTATTACTTTATAAATATTTCTACATGATATGTAGCTTTATAAATACATTTTTGAACTAAGTAATGTCTCTAAATTTAAGTGCCTGACCGAAAGCTAAAACCGCCGACGACGTTTAATCGACTATCGCCATAAAGTTGAAGAGGTATATTCATATTCGTAATTGCGTTATTGCTTTCATACTTACATTGATACTGTCGATATCGGTCTGGTTGGCTAGCCAAAGTGCATCAGTTAGTTGAATTTTTTGCCGCTTTCCAATTTTCGGTTGCGGCGAATACTTCAGCACATTTAAGCCAAATCCAAGGGTTCATCCTGAACTGAGTGTTTGGCCAAAGGTGGCCAAAGCCTAGGATTTGGTTGGACACAAGAAATGTATAAAACAAATTTACAGTATAATTTTGCTTGACATGCTAATGATATCATAATACCCTAACCAATGGCGTAATCAAGGGGGAGAAACTTTTTTCAAATTATTGTGAGGTATCTGGCTTCCCGTTTGTCAAATCTAAGCTTGAGAAGAGTTTAAAGTCGGGATTTTTTCGTCAGCATAATTTTTCATTAATCGTTAAGCAACTGTTATAAAGAAACTTCATTGTTTTTGAACGAGGCCCCAACAAATACTTTCGCATAATTTACTTCAACAATTTAATGATCCTTATGAGCTTTATAGAGAGTATACCTTGTTTATACATAATACATTTTCCTGGGCGCCATTGTATGAGCTTCTAAAACGGTTACACTACTATATTACTAGACGACCTAATACTCAAATACTGTTATGAAGTACAAATACAATAACTACCTTATGTAAACTATACATAGAAATAAATATATATTTACAATACAATTTACGCTTGGTTATATATTATACATAATATAATTTTTCGTAAAATTAGGATTAAGTGTTAAAATCATCTCGCTGTAACGTTAATTTGAGCTAAACTAAGTAGGTACTACTAAAATTATAGCTTTAATGTAAAACATTAATAAGGTAAGTTTTAATCATTGTTTTTGTTTGGATTTTTTTAGATAGTTATTATGTACTTTATCTTTATGGTATTAAAGTTTAAAATTCTGGTTTGATGTATCAATTTTAAGTTGATACAGACAATATTAAATTACTTTTATCTTTCTTGATGAAAAAACGAGATATTATGAACTTTAATAGAACAAATAAATACCATACATGTAAATGCTGGATTAAAATTGTAAAAATTCAGCACAAGAGATATGAAATGAGTGTAAAAATAATTTCGAAATGTTTTTTTTTCCTGGAACAAACAAGGCTTTTTAAAGTCTGATCTATTTTCAAAGGAATGTTAATTTTACAATATTACACTTATTTGCCGTAAACATTATTATTGTCGGCCATTATAAGATTAATATTCTAGAAATGTTACCCTCTTCATGTGCGCTACAGTGTATTATACAAAAAAAAAAATTCTTTATCCCTGAAATTTTCATAAATCAAGTCTAAAACTATGTTATATTCAAAACCATTTATTGTTTTCCTAGATTTATCCTATTGTTAAAATAAAATAAAAGAATTAAGCATATTTCTCGGCACCCGAAATATAGGCAGATGACGCGTTCGTTACATAATAATACTTGTGTTTGTATGGCATTCATAAAAAAAGCTGTACTGCGAATTTTTCTGTACTGTATAATTTTCTTGAATTGATTATAGATACAATTTCTATGTACTGGAGAGGGTAACAAAGAGTAGCTTATGTCATTATACGAAACTTGTACTTCTTTGTAATTTGCAAGTTAATTTTCCCTTTATCGACACTCGTGTGAAACACTATGTAATTCTAAATATATTATTTCCTTTAAATCATGTAATTTAAAGTAATCCGACCACCTTAATTTCAATCAATAACTATGTACCTACTCGTAGGTAAAATTTGCCCCATATAATTTTATATGATTTCTTGAGTAGCTAATTAATAAATGATTAATTATGAAGTAATGTGGTTTCCTTCATCCTGTGTCATACCTTTTATTATAGTATCCTTTTAAGAAGTCAGCTGATGCAGATCTACGGCGGGCGAACCGGGGCACTCGTCACGGGGGCGCGGGTGCCAAATCATGTGACGACATATAGCGAAAAATTCGAACCGGTTGGAGAACTGTTGGGAGGGGCACCATTACTAAGATTTTCCTGGCTTCAAAAATAACTTAGATCCGATACTGGAAGTCGGTTAGGTACTGACAAAGCTAAGTAGCTGAGTTGTTGTACTGCAACCCATGCTTGTATTCAAAACGGGCATTAACCGATTCCGTGCGGATGATGCCGCACAGGCACCATGTAAATCTATTGCGTAAGGCGCATGGTGCCCGAGAGGATACAAAACTAAAACATAAAAAAATCGGCTAAAACGACTTTTGTCGAGAGTCCCGTAAATAAAAGTGTCTTTATTTGTCACCCATATCATGCCTACAGTGTTCGTTTCAAGTAATTTCGTAAATTAGCAGGCTTCAGGGGTTGTAAACCAAGTTGTCGAGTCACATTTTATTGTTGACTACAGGACGCCAGCAGCTACGCCTGCATTTTTTTTAAATTACCCGTTTTGGCCGATCCCGTGGGAATTTCGGGAATTCTCTTAGTGCACCCTTGCGGTCCCCAAGGAGCATATATGCCAAATTTCAGCTTCCTGCGCCCAATAGTTTCAGCTGTAGAGTGTCTGTCATTCAGTCAATAACGCAAGGATTTTATATATTAAGATTATTGCAACGTTAATCACTGGATAATTCTAACAGCCAACTTTCTGAATGGAGACCGGAGACCTGGACTCATCCAGAAAAAGAACCCCGCATACGCCAAAGCTTGCCACCCTGCAGTTACGTCACAAGATGAATACGACTGACAGCCGATTTATGCGTTACTTATTCAAGCTTCACACAATAACACGACAAAACTAGGTACTTATATATTATATATATACTTACTGCCATCTTCCAACAGATAAAGAATTACGAAGTGGCCGACGCCTAAGCTATAAACGTTTTCGTTGATGGAGCCTTGGAGACTATAGTTTAAGCACGGAAAGCTCTCCTACGTTTTCACGCACCGTACGAAACACTAGTATGAACAGGGTCATCTTAAGCCGTGTCGGGACCCTTGACACAGAGAGCCTCGGCACACAAAAATGTCAAATAAAAATAGGGAAATTTGACGATGAAAACAGACTTTTACTTCGAATAATTTTGTACAATATTCGTAGTAAATTGACTCTACAATAACCTAATAAGAGGTAGGTACTTACTTAAATTTAGAAGGACAAGCGGAAGTTCAATGACGATTCCAGATTCAGCAAGAAGTCTATTTCTATAGTCAAGGCAGTACACATTGCCAAAGGTGGTAAGAGACTTGGAACTACTTGGAAGATATCTCAAGAGAAGTCGTGCTTTCTATTCACTTGCCTAAACTGCCCAGAGAAATTCCTACAAGATCTATCTTCCGCCACTGCATAAATCCTAAATGGCAGTATGGCCCATACAGCAAGGACAACTACCTATAGACGTAGGTATATAGCAGTTGGGCCGGGTGGGCTGTGCCCACCGCAGAATGTTGGTTACCGATTCGAAATTATGGGCTGGGTACTTTTAACACCATTGTTTTATAAAGGCTCTCAACTCAACTCAATCTGAAAAATAACTAGATACGCAAATAGAACAAGGTTGGTATTGGTCCAAAAAGAACAATGCCCATTTCTGGCCCAGTTTGGAACTCATGAACAGCACAATAAAGTTTCAATTAGTTGTTGAATAATCCTTTTTATTTATAACTTAATTTATAGGCATTACTAAAGGTGTGCCGAGAAACTTATTCAATAAATTGGTTTAAAAAGATGTGTTAAGGTCTAAATAGCCAACACGTAATAGATTAGAAATTGCCAGTAAAGAAATCATAATATTAAATCGATTATCACTTCTTCTTTATCGATTTTACGTGTTCTCTACTCAAAATGATTTGAGTTAATAGCAAATCTCTGCTTGGTCCTTAAACATTTAAAATGTGTGTATTTTTAAGATATGTATGCAATAACCTACAAATAAGTTCGATTTTGAACCAAATATATAGATAACCTATGTCCGAAATCCATATCGATTAATCAATATCATTTAAAACTGTAAAATGGCAACACTTTTTGTAAATGTTAATAATGTCATATTCAGTTTATTTTGTTTGTTACCTATTTGTTTTGCTCGTGCACATTGTGAATGCTTTTTATGTTTTTGGATCTTTTTCGACTTCTGGCTATTTCTTTCGGATTTCTACCCTTACCAAATGATTAACTAATTCCTTTCTACGCAAAACTACGAAATATTTTAACTATCCTAATAAAAGTGGGTACACACCTAATGTTTTGTGAGCTAAAAGTACTTCTTGTAATTAATCTATGAATGTGATGGACCTCTAATCAATCTCAAAATTCTAGTTTAACACGCTTTTATCGAATGCAATAACAACTACTACGATTTTTGACTGTCCACATCTGGGCCGGCGTCTCTAAGAAAAATGGGCATTGTTCTTTGCCTCGAACACGCCTTTGGGTAATAATAGAGCCAGTCCACCCCTATCCCATTTTGTGGGAGCTCCCTACCTAAAACTTTAAAACTTTTGGATATTCTCAAAGTAAGTAGTCCTGAAGACATGCGCCCCTGTGTTGTTCCCCATTCTCACGTGCCTTAACCGTAATTCGTACCTACACAATCCAAAAGGTTCCACACTCAATGAAATTAGCCCTTGTTCAGGCGATCTCTCAGAAGGGTGATCAGTCAGACAACTTGCAGGCCTGGCCCTTAGCAATAACGTCTTTTCCTTTCAAGGTTATGAAGCTAATAATAAGTAGGTACTTATAAGAGATTTTGAATATTCATACGGCTCAGCTTCTGTCATGGTCGCTAGTAGTCTTCTAATGTAGGTAGTTATCTTATTCACCGGTAAGCAGATACCTTGGAGAACGTACACACCCACCAGCCACCAGCCTATCTCTCAGAGCCAATGACAAGAATAACGGTTGAACTTGTGTCTAAAGGGGTGAAATATTTATCTTAGCCAAGCCTTTGCATGTGGTGGAGAGAACGTTATTCTTTATAATTCATGGCAAGTCAACGACTTACGCTTTATAAAGCGTAGGTTCGGCCACATGTGGAGTAGGTATTGCACAAATCTCTAGGCTGGGGCGCCAAAACAACAGCTGGATCCATATGACTCTTCAGGTACAGAGGCATGTGATTCGAAACGTTGATGATTTCAATCACACGGCTAGATTAGAGTCATTAGGTACGTCAGCGGAGAGAAAACAAGCATCAGTTTGGTCGAGTGGTGTAATCGCTTCTGTACTTTTGAACTTATTCGGGGCAATGATTGTGGTCGAGGGTTCAAATCCTCGATACTGACCTTGCTCTTTTTCCAAATCATAAACATTATTCCTTCAAATATTGATAAAACATTGATCAAATATTCATTCATAAGCCATGGATTTCTCACAAAATATTACTCTTCGCAAAACCCGAACTCAATCTTTGACAGATGTGACAACAATCGATGATTGTAGTTCAGACGATTCGACGATAGATGGCAACACCAAATACATAACAGATATATCGGATAATGAGATGGATTGCGAAATTCAGGACCTGAGGAAACAAATTACTACCTTAAAGCTAGAATTAAATGCTGCACACGAAGAAATAAACAATCTCTCTTTGGAAAACTGCGAGCTTAAGACAACTGTATCAAACCTTACAAATAAATACAACTTATTGCAAAAAGCTACAAAAAGAATCTCTAGCGTAATTGCTACACCAAAAAAAGACCGAATTACACCACAAAGAAGCACCAAAAATTTTCAAAAAGTACAACAGAAATTAGAAACACCTATGATAATTAAGAAGAAAATGGAAAAGGAATATGAAAATTCACAGATTACTACAAATAACGCCAAAACAACAAGTAAGATAATGCCAACAAAACATGAAATTGAACATAATAACAAACTATCCAGAAAGAAAATATGTATTATCAGTGGAAATAAGAGAAATAACATCTTAAAAATCGCAGAACAAAACTTCGAAGGCATGGAAATTTGTCACTACCTCTCACCCAGTTGTGGTACCAAACATTTAATTAATAATCTGCATTCAAAACTTGAAAACTATTCTAAAAATGACTATTGTGTTATCCTTATTGGTGACGAGGACTTCCGTAAAACGAACAACTACTTCGATGTAATTTCTAGCCTAAGAAAAACACTAGAAACTATTCAAAATACAAATATAATAATCTGCTTACCTACCTATAGAAGCCATAAATACTCTGTTTGGTTTAACTGTAGAGTAGAAACCTTCAACAATTTGTTATATATGGATGTACAAACCCATAAATATGCTACACTTCTTGACTCAAATATGAACCTTGAATGCGATGTTAAAACCTTCTCACAGTATAATGGTTCCATAACTGACTATGGCATAAATATTATTTTTCAGGAACTATCTGTAATCGTGCACTCAATATCCTATGACAGTCATATAGAGATAAAATATGGGTTATCTGAAACCATTGCATTAGAAGGAAATGTCACCTCAAAGTCAAATTCTAAGCAAACAGGTACTCCTAGTGGATTACCTACATATTAGTCAGTCATTTCGATACTAAAGTACATATTATTTTTCAAAACATTCAAAGTATAGGTAATAAACTTCATTTAATTGAACATTTTCTATCAGATTCTAATATTGATTTAATGTTCTTCTCAGAGATATGGAAGAACAAACATTTTTGTGATTCTATTATGATGCCTGATTATAAAATTGTTTCTATTTATTGCCGAGAAACACATAATGGAGGCGGCGTCTGTGCTATGGTAAAAAACAATATAGAGTGTATTGAGAGAAAAGACCTAAATAATTTCTCCAAAGAATTTATAATAGAAATAAGTGCAATAGAAATACCAAAAATGAATTGTATAATTATAGGGTTATATAGGCCAGATCGTAATATAAACATATTTTATGAACAGATAGAAAAGCTTTTGTATAAGATAAACACAAATAAGGTACATAAATACTTAATAATAGGTGGTGACTTTAACATAAATATATTACAAAAAAATAAACAATCAAAGGAGCTCATAGACTTTATGAGCTCTCATAACCTGAAACAATTAATAAACATGCCAACTAGGGTTACGAGTATGTCTTCCACTTGTATAGATCTTCTTTTTACAAATTATGAACCTCTAATAAATAATTATCATGTGGAAGACTATGGTCTCTCCGACCATAAGGCTATTAGAATCGGCATTAATACGGAGAGTATAGGCTCAAACAATAAAAAAACGTGCTATGTCCACAAAAGAATATTTACGAATAACAAAATTTTGGAATTCAAAAAGTCACTAACCGATATAAAATGGTATGAAATTATAAATGAAACCGAAATTATAGATTACAATTATTAAATTTTCATTGCTATTATAACAGATTTACTAAATAAATATATACCAATACAAAAAATAAAAATAAAAATGAGACCAAAGAAATCTTGGCTAACAAGGGGTCTTAAAATATCGTGTAAACACAAAAGAATATTAAAAACTATTCTCAATACAACAAAAAATGATATTATCAAAAAATACTACAAAAAATATAGCCAAACACTTAAACGAAGCGTGGTTATCTCCAAAAGGAATGAATTTATCAAACAAATGAAAAGCTCAGATAATAAAACAAAAACTATGTGGAATATTATAAATAAAAAAACAGGTAAATATACACAAAAGACCCATAAAAATATAGCACTAAAAATTAATAATGAGACTATTGAGTGTCCTACTAGAATCTCCAACATACTCAATGATTACTTCGCCACCGTTGGCTTAGACTCTAAAAATAGTAATACAAGTAGCGTGGTTGGACGACCAGTAGTGAACCCTCCAACGTGTTCCATGTACCTACGGCCAGCGGACCGTAAAGAAACAAAAGATATAATTCGAACAATTAAAAATAAACACAGTTGTGGTATAGACGACATTCCGCCACTATTGCTTAAACAATGTGCGGAAATCTTCTCAATTCCTTTAACTTTTTTACTCAATCAAAGCTTCAAAGAGGGAAAGGTCCCGGATCAGCTTAAAATTTCTTTGGTGAAACCGATACATAAGAAAGGAGATACAAAAACCCCAAGCAATTACAGACCCATAGCCATATTACCCACGTTCTCAAAAGTCTTCGAAAAAGCAATGTGCAACAGATTATATAGCTTTTTAGAAAAATATAATATTCTAGATGATTGCCAAAACGGATTTAGAAAGTCGAGATTTACCACCCTAGCGGTATATAAATATGTGCAAACAGCTCTCCAACATCTAAATGACAAAAAACATGTATTAGGTATTTTACTCGACATGACAAAAGCATATGATAAGGTTCTATATAATATTCTACTTAATAAATTATACGCTTCAGGCATTCGTGGCCCGTCCTACTCATGGTTTAAGTCTTATTAAGAAAACAGATCTCAAATAGTGCAAATAGAAAATTATGACATAGTGACAAAAGAAATAAAAACAGTACGATCTCAAACAAGAAAACTGTCGTGTTCAATACCACAAGGCAGCGTGCTGGGATGTGTATTATTTCTACTATATATAAACGATTTACCAAAGATTCTAAATAAAGAAGTTGCATTACCCGTTTTATTTGCTGATGATATATCGATATTAATTAAATATAATAAAATTAACAACTCCGAACCCATACTTCAGGAAACTCTTCAAAATGTAACACACTGGCTAAACGACCATAACTTAGAAATCAATTATAATAAAACAAAGACCATTCAATTCAGATCTTACAAAACCCCACCGTTAAATATAGACACAACTTTTCAAAATATAACCCTAGAATCAGTAGAAACATTTAATTTACTAGGCATAAAATAAATATAGATACCCATATAAACTGGAAGACTCATATAGGACACGTGAAATCAAAACTCTCAAAATTTTCATATGCCCTTTTCCAACTGAAATGCAGCACAAACGCTGAAGCAGCATTATCGGCATACTATGCTTATGCTTACTCATGGCTGAGATATGGTATCATGTTGTGGGGGAATAGTGTAAATATTAACGATGTATTTGTCCTTAAAAAAAAATGCGTCAGAATAATTGCACAAATAGACAACCAGGAAAGATGCAGACCCTTTTTCATTAAATTTGATTTGTTGACACTACCATCAATATATATACATGACATAAGTTTATTTGTATTCGAGAATAGGTCACATTTTCCACAGGTGAAAGATACCCATAATATAAATACACGCCATAGAGATAGGTTATACTTACCACCATCTAGAATTAAAATGCTGAACCAGAGCCCGTATTACATGGCAGTCAAGATATTTAATCATTTACCTAAAAACATTAAAAAAGAGAGCAAACTGCCAGCATTCAATAAAAAATTAAAAGAATTCTTAGTCCAGAAATGCTTTTATTCAACTAAAGAATTTTTTGAAAATAAATTTTAGATATTAATGTATAATATAAGTAGTAGGCATTAATGTTATTAATAATCATTATTATAAAATATTAATAATTCCATTGTTTACAGCCTGCCTAACATTATGAAACAATACAATGTCAATCTTATTTATTTTTATGTTGTATATTTTATTTTTATGTCTTAGTGAAAGTGTAAGATGTCTAAAATGTTTGTTAATTATTTTTTTTTGTATATTTAGAGCACAGATGTGCGAAGTATCAGATATAGCACATTCGTCCAACCATAGATAAATATAATACTTTACAGTAGTCCAACTAAGCGTGGCACGTTGACAGCTATGTGTGCGTGACCTTTTGCGACTGGCACTGTACGGACACGCGCGTCTATGTGTGTGTAAAGTTGCCAGATTATGAATAATCTCCCAGTATTTTGCATATAGTTATGTAATATTCTTATATTCCTTTGCGGTTTTGAAGAATTTACCATGGATTTAATTAATGCTTTTATAAATACATTTCTTAAATGTAGGTACCGAGTTAAGTTTTAACTACTTCGTAAATCTGTATATATAAAATCCTTGCGTTACTGACTGACTGACAGACAAGCTACAGCCGAAACTACTCGGCGCATGAAGCTGAAATTTAGCATGTATGTTTCTTGGGAACCGTAGGGGTGCACTAAAACGGGATTTCTCGAAATTCCCACGGGATCAGGCAAAACGAGAAATACGAAAATATGTGCGTGCGAAGCCGCTGGCGTCGATTAGTTGAGAAATAAATAGTATGTATGTACACACGGCACCAAGTCATGCTAAACAGTTGCTGTACGATTTTGATACTTATTCCCTACGCCATAAGTATGTATGTACACACGGCGCCAAGTCAAGCTAAACAGTTGCTGTACGATTTTGATACTTATTCCCTACGCCATAAGTATGTATGTACACACGGCGCCAAGTCAAGCTAAACAGTTGCTGTACGATTTTGATACTTATTCCCTACGCCATAAGTATGTATGTACACACGGCGCCAAGTCAAGCTACACAGTTGCTGTACGATTTTGATACTTATTCCCTAAGCCATAAGTATGTATGTACACACGGCACCAAGTCAAGCTAAACAGTTGCTGTACGATTTTGATACTTATTCCCTACGCCATTAGTATGTATGTATACAGGGCGCCAAGTCAAGCTAAACAGTTGCTGTACGATTTTGATACTTATTCCCTACGCCATAAGTATGTATGTACACACGGCGCCAAGTCAAGCTAAACATTTGCTGTACGATTTTGATACTTATTCTTTACGCCATAAGAACGGTGCAAAGGTCAAAGTGTATAAGCTTGACGAGTAGCAGGGTGTACACGAATATTTGGATTGTTTGGGGATCGAACTCAAAACAATATTATGTAAGGTATATACTAATGGAAATTGAAATTCTATTACTATATTTATGAGAAAGAAGATATATCTACAATATACTTTTATAATACGGTAATGTATTTTTCATTAACATGACAATCATTATCACATAATCAATTGACAAGTGCATTTTCCCTAATTCAGGCAGAACGGCGTCGACAAAAACTGGCAACACTTACATATTTCTTGCACAAATACGAATTTTATCGAAATTAAATTAGGAAACAGTCAAATTATCAATAGTTACCTGTGAAAAGATATTCCATTTTCCTGTTTTTGTTTTTAGGAACAACTTTTACAGTGTTTAAGAACGCAAGACGGCATTTTGAGAATTTAAAAGTTGCAGTGATCGTGACGCGTGAACTGTACGATGCGTCGTAGCGCACTGAGACGAGTTTGTATTCGCTTTTCAATTTTGTATTTGCTTTAGTGGCCGCACGCAACTGTGCCGTGCGTTCCATCTGATACTAATTCTCTCATCTATGATTTAGAGATAAGTACCATGTGCAATGTCTGTAAAAGACAACTAAGTTGACACTAATGTAACATACCATAAGACCTATTTATACACTTGGTTTGCAATAAAGATTGATTTGATTGATTGATTTGAATTTGGTTCTATCTGAGTGAGCCCAGGAGTTGGTTGTCAAGTAATATTTATAGTTACATACATCAGGGCCGAGTCGTTCCTATGTGCGATGTATGCGGCGCACACAGGCGATAGGGTAAAATACTGTGCAACGGGTGAAATTCCAGCAATAATTATTATTATAACCTACTTTCGAAAATGTACGACAAAAAGGCGCTTCATAGATTTCGCACACAGGCGCTGGGTCGGAGCGGCACTTATGTACATACATAGTATAAAATGAAGTCCCCTTTTCTTCCTGTCTGTCTGTCTAAACGCGATAAACTCAAAAACTACCGAACAGAAGACACGGGTGAAGTCTATTTGTAGGTAAATAAAACAGCTTTGTTTCTTAATTAGGTAGGTACCTACTTATTAAAAATAAATAATCTTAATATTGAAGAAAATAACATTAAAATGATTGCCATTTTAAAATTTAAGTCTTATAGTATTTACACTACCGTTTCTGAAAAAAATTACTGTCTCTGTCAAAAAAAAACCGGTCAAGTGCGAGTCGGACTCGCGCACCGAGGGTTTCGTACAAACCTGTAGGTATATAAGTAAAAGTTCACCAGTCATAGTTATGGTATTTTTATTGCCAAATGAAATACATAACATTACAGTATGGGAAGCTGTAGGAGCATAAATTAAATAAAAAGGGGTCTTTGTCGTTTGTATTCAGTCATCCTTTATTTTATATTAACATATATCGCTTATTTTATAATATAACTTAAATACCTATACCAGCCTTGCAGCAGCCTTGCAAAAGTCTGCTGATGAATGATGGTAAGATTTTTTATCAAAGTTATTGATTTACAAAGTTTTTAGTGATTATTAGAAATCTGTTACAAAAATACTTATAAAGTACAGAATAATTATCAAAAAGGTTTGAAGACTACGTAATTATTTGAAATCTCAATCTCAATCAGCCTATCGCAGTCCACTGCTGGACATAGGCCTCTCCCAACACGCACCACAGCACACGGTCCTCAGCCTTCCGCATCCCAGGGCTATAAGACGTTGCTTCGCTTCGTACCAAATTTCGAGATTTTGAGTTCACGGGAAGTACCCTGTAGGTTTTGATTCCCTTGCAAGTAGTCGCGAGTTTAAAAATATGATTATATTGCTCTTTCTTTTGATTGCGTAGACATAGAAGTTTGATTTTGTTAAAGTCTAACGTTGTTATATACCGAGTATTTGCTATGAATGTCAATTTAATACCTCTACGCGTTCAAGAGTAAGGGGTAAAGTAACTTTAAATTTATAAAAAATATTTTTATTATATGATGTAACAAAAAATTTACGGTTTTCGCAATTTTTCCTTTATAAGTGATATAAGACGTTGCTTCGTACCAAATTTCAAGATTTTGAGTTCACGGGAAGTACCCTGTAGGTTTTGATTCCCTTGCGAGTAGTCGCGAGTTTGAAAATATGATGATATTGCTCTTTCTTTTGATTGCGTAGACATAGAAGTTTGATTTTGTTAAAACCTAACGGTGTTATATACCTGAGTATTTGATATGAATATCAATTTAATACCTCTACGCGTTCAAGAGAAAGGCGAAGTAACTTTAAATTTATTAAAAATATTTTTTTATATGCTGTAAGTAAAAATTTACGGTTTTCGCAATTTTTCCTTTATAAGTGATATAAGACGTTGCTTCGTACCAAACTTCAAGATTTTGAGTTCACGGGAAGTACCCTGTAGGTTTTGATTCCCTTGCGAGTAGTCGCGAGTTTGAAAATATGATGATATTGCTCTTTCTTTTGATTGCATAGACATAGAAGTTTGATTTTGTTACAGCCTAACGGTTTTATATACTTGAGTATTTGATATGAATTTCAATTAAATACCTCTACCCGTTCAAGAGAAAGGGGTAGTAACTTTAAATTTATTAAAAATATTTTTTTATATGCTGTAACTAAAAAATTACGGTATTCGCAATTATTCCTTTATACTTAAGTGATATAAGACGTTGCTTCGTACCAAATTTCAAGATTTTGTGTTCACGGAAAGAACCCTGTAGTTTTTGATTCCCTTGCGAGTAATCGCGAGTTTGAAAATATAATTAAATTGCTCTTCCTTTTGATTGCGTAGACATAGAAGTTTGATTTTGTTATAGCCTAACGGTGTTTTATACCTGAGTATTTGCTATTAATGTCAATTTAATACCTCTACGCGTTCAAGAGTAAGGGGTAGTAACTTTAAATTTATTAAAAATATTTTTATTATATGACGTTACAAAAAATTTACGGTTTTCGCAATTTTTCCTTTATAAGTGATATAAGAAGTTGCTTCGTACCAAATTTCAAGATTTTGAGTTCACGGGAAGTACCCTGTAGGTTTTGATTCCCTTGCGAGTAGTCGCGAGTTTGAAAATATGATGATATTGCTCTTTCTTTTGATTGCATAGACATAGAAGTTTGATTTTGTTACAGCCTAACGGTGTTATATACTTGAGTATTTGATATGAATTTCAATTAAATACCTCTACCCGTTCAAGAGAAAGGGGTAGTAACTTTAAATTTATTAAAAATATTTTTTTATATGCTGTAACTAAAAAATTACGATATTCGCAATTATTCCTTTATACTTAAGTGATATAAGACGTTGCTTCGTACCAAATTTCAAGATTTTGTGTTCACGGAAAGAACCCTGTAGTTTTTGATTCCCTTGCGAGTAATCGCGAGTTTGAAAATATAATTAAATTGCTCTTCCTTTTGATTGCGTAGACATAGAAGTTTGATTTTGTTACAGCCTAACGGTGTTTTATACCTGAGTATTTGCTATTAATGTCAATTTAATACCTCTACGCGTTCAAGAGTAAGGGGTAGTAACTTTAAATTTATTAAAAATATTTTTATTATATGACGTTACAAAAAAATTACGGTTTTCGCAATTTTTCCTTTATAAGTGATATAAGAAGTTGCTTCGTACCAAATTTCAAGATTTTGAGTTCACGGGAAGTACCCTGTAGGTTTTGATTCCCTTGCGAGTAGTCGCGAGTTTGAAAATATGCTTATATTGCTCTTTCTTTTGATTGCGTTAACATAGAAGCTTGATTTTGTTGCAGCTTAACGGTGTTGTATACGTGAGTATTTGATATGAATTTCAATTTAATACCTCCACGCGTTCAAGAGAAAAGAGTTGTAACTTTAAATTTATTAAAAATATTTTTTTATATGCTGTAACTAAAAATTTACGGTTTTCGCAATTTTTCCTTCATATGTAATATAAGACATTACTTCGTACCAAATTTCAAGATTCTAGGTTCACGGGAAGTACCCTGTAGGTTTTGATTCACTTGCGAGTAGGCACGAGTTTGAAAATATGCTCATATTGCTCTTTCTTTTGATTGCGTTGACTTAGAAGCTTGATTTTGTTGCAGCCTTACGGTGTTATATATCTGAGTATTTGATATGAATTTCAATTTAATACCTCCACGCGTTCAAGAGAAAGGGGTAGTAACTTTAAATTTATTAAAAATATTTTTTTATATGCTGTAACTAAAAATTTACGGTCTTTGCAATTTTTCCTTTATAAGTGCTATAAGACGTTGCTTCGTACCAAATTTCAAGATTCTGAGTTCACGGGAAGTACCCTGTAGGTTTTGATTCCAATGCGAGTTTGAAAATATGCTGCAATTTGCAGCATATACAGCTGTATCTTTTGATTGGACTCCTGGACTCGGCCCCCAAGAGTACTTTATGAGTAACCCACCTCCCGATGATTCGATCCATTTATCAACAACAATTGCAGTACCTATG
Organism: Euclidia mi; assembly: GCA_944739405.2. NCBI lineage: Eukaryota > Metazoa > Arthropoda > Insecta > Lepidoptera > Erebidae > Euclidia > Euclidia mi. The sequence goes on along the minus strand of OX123183.2, from coordinate 97,355,045 downwards.
CCTTGTAATTTAATAGGTAGGTTACTTAATACCTACATAGCTACTATAATCATCGGGTCCTAGCGTTATCTCGATTGCATCTAAGACTTGGAGCCCGAAGTTCATTTTCTAGTCTAACTAGATGTGGCAGTGTTAGCTTTTCCACATGACGTAATCTGCATGACAGCCAGGACCGACGCGCTATTATTAACTATTTTAAGCCGTTGGTTCAAAACATGCACGGCAGTTTATTGGTAGTGTTACGAGCTGGGGTTCGACGATAAATTATAAATCACTATGCCACTTAAACTGAACTTTATTTATACACAAACACTATTCACACTTATTTACACAACTAGTAAAAACACTCTTATTTCACACTTAATTCTCAACACTAATAAAAACACCACTAAACACTTCCGAATTACTTCCCTTCGCTTCTTGTTTATCGCTTCGATATTCAATTGTTACTGTGTCCGTTCCGTTCGCTCGCGCTCTATTTATACTGGCCGGATAACATCACTAGCGCATTCCAGATGCTTCTATAAAACTGTCGAAATAATCTCGAACAGTCGATTACTCGATACAGCAACGCCATTCTAGTACAGAGTAGCTGAATTACCTTTAAACCACCGATATATTCAATCTCTTCTAGTACCCCCGATTTCGAGATCGAGATTCACCGATAGATGGCGTAACACTGCCCCCCTCTTAAACGTGTTCGTCTCGAACATCGTTGGACCCATGGTAACGAGCCAACCGGTCCACATGAACTATCTTCGATGCACCTCGCGACCTCTTCTGGATTCGATAGGTGACGTCGTTCATCCTGGTAATTATGCGATATGGCCCGTCCCATCTGGCTTGTAACTTAGGTGATTTGCCTTTGCTTCGTACTGGGTTATGAAGCCACACCAATGATCCCTCATCGAAGCCTTTGTTGTTCGCCTTCCGGTCGTAGCGAGTCTTCATCTTCTCAGACATCTGTTGTCCTGATTCCCTTGGAGCTCCTACATTGTACACCTTCAATGCACCTCTGCTACGAGTGTGTGGCCTCTTGACAGCCGCACAACTTGTGCATTTGCGGCACCAATTCTTGACGTCATCCCGACAGTGGAGCCAATAAAACCGCTCCCGGATCTTAGTAAGGGTCTTCTTAACTCCCATGTGACCGCTCACACAGCTCTATCACAATGGTGTTTCGGGAACACCATTGTGATAGAGCTGCACGACTTCCGGCACCTTAGTTTTAGGCACTACCATTTGCAAATGGCACTGGTTACCGCGAGCGTTTTCCCATTTGCGGCACAGAACTCCATCCTGGACAACCAAGCTTGCCCACTGTGCCCAATAACCTTTGGTGACAGGGCTCATTGCTGCGATATCACTCCATTGGGCCTAGGAGCGCCTGATTTCTTCCATTCGAGAATCGGCTGTACGTCCTTGTCTTCTTGCTGAGCACTCTGCAAAGCTTCTTTCCATCCGTCACTCAAGTCCGTCTTCAACGTCCTCACTAACGCTGCCTGCTTCGCTTCCTGTCGGGCACAATGTTTGCGTTGGTCGGGGTAAGGCCTACACGTCAGAGCATCTGCGCTACGTTGCTCTTGCCGCCAGACAAGTACGTCAGGTGACCCCTTCGGTGGAGAGAGGGTACCAACGTGCCGCTTACGCTTTGGGCAGCTCAAGCGGATATGGCCTCTTTCACCGCAGTTGTAGCACCGTGGTGAAGAAACAACTTCCCTGATACGGTAAGTTCGATCCTCGTGACGCACTGCTTCCACCTCCAGAGCTTAGGCCAAAGCTGCCTTCAGGGACTTGAAGTGCCCAAGACTTACCGCTGCTCTAACTTCCAGGTCCTGGATCCCATCCGTAAACGCTTGTACGAGGTTCCCGTCAATAAGCGCAGGCGACGACTGGTATGCCTTCCTGACCAGCTTTTCCACCTCTAAAGCCCACTGCTGCAGAGTTTCTCCGGTGCGTTGTGTCCTGTCCTTCAGCTGAGCACGATACACATGTTCGAGGTGTGCGTCTCCGTACCTCGCCTCCAACGCCTCCAGAAGCTTCTCGTAGGTCACGTCTTGCCCGAGTGCCTCCAACACCGTCAAGGCCTGATCACGAAGGCCCAAGGTTAGGGCGGTGAAGGCCTGTTCTTTGTCCCACCCATTTGCTCGCATTACGGCCTCAAACTGAACCTTGTATGCAACCCACGATGACGAGCCATCAAAGGGTGGAACCTTAAACCAACGAGGCGAGGGCGCCACAGCTGCAGGTGTAACGTCGTTGGTCTCAAGCCCACGCAATTTCTTCTCCAATCTGGCAATACGGGTCTCGAGCTGGTCGTGTACACGCTTCTCAATGTCGCTGATACGGCCCTCGTGCTGCTGAAGTTCCTCTTTGACCGCCTTCAAGTCTTTCCCTACAGCGGCGCTGAGGTCCTTCATAAGCACCACCTGCTCCTCTAGGCGGCGCGCGTGCTCCTCCTTGTCGCGCTGGAGCTGTTCTTCTAGGCGGCGCGCGTGCTCCTTTTGACGGCGAGCCTGCTCCTCCTTGTCGCGCTGAAGCTGTTCCTCCAGGCGGCGCGCGTGCTCCTCTTGACGGCGAGCCTGCTCCTCCTTGTCGCACTGTAGCTGTTCCTCCAGGCGGCGCGCGTGCTCCTCTTGACGGCGAGCCTGCTCCTGTTGACGGCGAGCCTGCTCCTCCTTGTCGCGCTGTAGCTGTTCCTCCAGGCGGCGCGCGTGCTCCTCTTGACGGCGAGCTTGCTCCTCCTGATGGCGAGCCTGCTCCTCCTGACGGCGGGCCTGCTCCTGCATGAACGCCATCAGAGCCGCGATGTCGGGCACCGTCACGGAGTGTGTGGCGCTTGCAGGCTCAACTGCAGCCGCGGAGTCGCCTGGTCCACCAGGCGATGGAGAAGGAACGTCTCCGAAGCATCTCTGGTCCAGGTCTTGCTGGCGCTGGTTCCTGGTACGCACACCTTCAGTTTCTTCCTTCGGCATAACCGGCACAATTTATCCCTTTCTTCTGACACCAATTTGTTACGAGCTGGGGTTCGACGATAAATTATAACTCACTATGCCACTTAAACTGAACTTTATTTATACACAAACACTATACACACTTATTTACACAACTAGTAAAAACACTCTTATTTCACACTTAATTCTCAACACTAATAAAACACCACTAAACACTTCCGAATTACTTCCCTTCGCTTCTTGTTTATCGCTTCGATATTTAATTGTTACTGTGTCCGTTTCGTTCGCTCGCGCTCTATTTATACTGGCCGGATAACATCACTAGCGTATTCTAGATGCTTCTACAAAACTGTCGAAATAATATCGAACAGTCGATTACTCGATACAGCAACGCCATTCTAGTACAGAGTAGCTGAATTACGTTTAAACCCGATACCGATACATTCAATCTCTTCTAGTACCCCCCATTCACCGATAGATGGCGTAACAGTAGGTATATCCACTTATGATAAACCAGTCTTGTCTTTAGCCAATTCGTTGGGCTTATTGGAAGTAGGTACCCTGGTAGGTACCTACACCAATGTAGGTGACTACTTATGACGGTACGCATCAGCGTAGGGCTGACTGCCGCCTGACCTCTGCCACTAATGCCACTATCCGGCCTACTGAACAGTGGAGTAGCATTGCATTCTCTAGCCATCGGCTAAAGGAATTATTCAATGAAGGGACAAAGAAGGGCCCCATTCCCCAAGCGTGGTAACGGTGCCTACTCATGTCTATTAAACCTTAGACTCAAGTAGGGTTGCCAGATGACCGGGAAATCTGAGATTGTCCCAGAATTTTCCTTCCCGTCCCGTGTCCAGTACATAATTAGTCCTTAATGTCCAGGTTTCCGAACAACTAGCTACTAGCGCCGGTCACACTAGGAACACTGACACGACTGGCACTCGACGCAACCAAATTAATATTTTAAGTAAAGTTTAGGTTTAGGTTAAGTTTAGGAACATTACCTACTTTTAAAAATCTATAAGGAAAGCTTTGATTTTTTGAATGCATAACAACTAAAAGGTATGTAAAGTATCTTGCATCTTTATTTACCTACTAGTAAACGCAAGCCTAGATTTGTCCCGGCAATGATACGTTTGTACCCGAAAACCCTAGACACAAGGGAAGTGTTCTCCGTGAGGCCTCGGGAGCCCAATTTGACAAAGTAAGTACCTAGTAATACTTACTTTGTCAAATTGAGCTTTTATTTATTTGAATTCATGATAATTACTTTGATTATTTAGAAATCAGAGGATAATTAATGTTTTTTTTTATGTTAATAGGCGGCAAACGAGCAGACGGATCGCCTGATGGTAAGCAATTACCGCCGCCCATGGACACAAGCAACACGACAGGAGTCACAAGTGCGTCGCCGCTTCATGGGGTTGGGAAAAGGGATAGGATGAGGAGTGGGATGAGGGAGAAGGAATAGGGGATAGGGCCTCCGGCACTCTCACTCACCGAACGAAACGCAACAGTTAGGTACTGTTACTTTACGTTGATTTTCTGTGAGAGGTTAGTAATTCCCCGGTCGAGCCGGCCCATTCATGCTGAAATCAGCAACGCTCTACTACCTTAAAAATGTGATTGTATCACCCGGTTGTATACACATAATGTCAATTTCTTAGGATCGAAAGGATTTGTGAACCATTATGTTCACAAATCTAATACAAATAAAACTATTCTACATAGATGTTTGTCAAACATCGTAGGTGGCACCTACGATGTTTGATTCGGATGACGTCAAGGCGTCGCGTCGTAGCGAGTCGCAGCGCGCAATGTAGGGTCGTTGACCGTTTTGTATCAGCTCTGTGGAATTCAAAGCAAGTGCAAAAATTGCGAAACTTAAAATCGATATTGTGGCTAAACTACTGCACCGATTTAATTGATTTTTGGTACAAGGCTTCAGAATGTTGTACGCTATACCTCTGTTCAAAAAGTGCCCCTATGGTAGCGCCACCCTGTATACCAACTCAAGCTGGCAAGATCTCACTGTGCCAAGCATTTATCAAATGGTCTGTATATTATAATCGAAACGTACAGAGAGTAAGTACTTAAAGATCTGCCAGACTATGGCATACACCATGATGCCTGGCTTTTGCCTGGACGAATCCAGTCGCGACAGGTCCTTATAAAAACATATTATCAACAGTGCAAATGATATTGTCCAACAGTATTGCACATGTTTAACCGGGCGACGTACGATGGGCACTTTGTGCACATATAGTGTCCATCTTATGGTACCTAGGTTATGTGAGGCATATCCCGTATGCCTCACATAACCTAGGTACTTACTTCTCCGGCATCTTTCCTCAATGCTGTTATAGTTGATGCCGATATGTAATGTTTTAAATGTACTCACTTTGCCTAAAATACAGGCTGTTTCGTGATTGGACCGACACAATTTTTTGGGGGTTATGGGAGGGCATATCCTAGTTTTCACCCTAAGAAAGCCAGGTCCTAAGTGTACTCGAGATACGATATTTTTTTCATTTTTGCATTTTTTTTTCTGAATTATCACATTTAAAACTATATAACTTTTTAGTTTGTAGTCATATTTGCACTAGATAACTTTTATTGGATGCCTTAATGTATTATTATTCTTAAAAAAACATAAATTGTTGGGAATAAATGCAAAAAAAGTAATTGTCGAGCTTCAAAACTCTTAAAAATGAAGTAATAAGTGCAAAATATGAAATTCTAAATTAATTATAAAAAAAATAAAAGCTCTTTTGAACTCCGATTACTTTAAAAAAATCTATACTTAATACCCTTTCTAACGATGTACGACATGGCTTACAAATTTTGTTCGAACTTACTTCCTACCACCTACTAGAAAACAATTGTCCAAATGCTTGGATCGGTAGTATCCAAGCATTTGGACAATTGTTTTCTAAATGCTTGGATCGGTAGATGTGGCCCAATTCCTTGGCCTGCACGGTCACCAGAACTGACACCCCTGGATTTTTATGTGTGGGGACGCGCTAAACGAATAGTATACGCAACCGAAGTACCTACAAGGGAAATTTTAGTAGAAAGAATAAATAGCGCTTTTCAAATAATGAAAGAAATGCGGCTAAGGATGACGACTGTCGAAATCAGAAGAAGATGTCGTGCATGCATTCGCAACGGAGGAAGTCAGTTCGAACAAAATTTGTAACCATATTCAATAAAAAACATTTTGAAACCTAAACTGTTATTTTATTATCCTGACACTGGCTAGGTAGTCTTTTTTGTTTTGTTATTATATTTTGAAAGATTTTAAGGCCATGTCATACACCGTTAGAAAGGGTATTAAGTATAGATTTTTTTAAAGTAATCGAATTTCAAAAGAGCTTTTAGATTTTTTTATAATTAATTTAGAATTTCATATTTTGCACTCATAACTTCATTTTTAAGAGTTTTGAAGCTCGACAATTACTTTTTTGTATTTATTCCCAAAAATTTATGTTTTTTTTAAGAATAATAATACATTAGGGCATCCAATAAAAGTTATCTAGTGCAAATATGACTACAAACTAAAAAGTTATATAGTTTTAAATGTGATAGTTCAGAAAAATGAAAAAAAATCTTGGGTCCTGGGAAGAAAACTAGGATATGCCCTCCCCTAACCCCCAAAAATTGTGTAGGTCCAATGGCCAAACACCCTGTATATGATTTTTATTTGAAGAACGCTTGTTTTCTTACTTCTGTTAATAATAGAATCCTAAGTGTGTTACCTATATCATCGTCTAATTCTATCTTATTCCAGCTTTATTTTACTAATATAAGTAGTTTGTAGTAAATTCTCATTTATAAAACTTAGTGAGATTACTGCTTCCCAAACGTAAATAGGGACAGGCGCCATGGTAGACATTTTTCTGCATCAAAATGTCTTTTCATTGATATATTAATGATGACTATTGGAGCGGGTACCACGTTCCATACATTTTTGCCCATTCCCCTTTCGATATGCTTTCGCTTAAGAGTTAAAGTTAGGTATAAGAAGAGAAGCAGGTATCTAAAAAGCCATAAATTGATGTCTATTTCAGGATATACTAACGCAATAATATATAACTTACAATGTAAATCGATATATAATTAAATGTAAAGCAGGGAACTGTCGAGACGGCGATACATCGCCCCCTGGGACATACAAGACGTACAAAGACATTAATTCACACAATGTTTGCGGGCCAGCGTCTGCTCTAAATTTCTAATTTACAAACACTACGAAACATATTAAGTTGCGTACGTAGTACGTAGGTACAGCTAGCAACATAAGCCGATATTTTACATGATTTAAACAGCTTTACAGTCTCAAATAATGTTATGCTCAATATCTTGAAGAATATGTAGATGAAGAAAACTTACCGTAATCAAAATTTATAAATTGAGAATCTAACTAAAGAGTTTTCATTCAAACGAAGTTCAGCTTTTAAAGAGTGCAGTGACTTTCACTGCTAACTGTACCATTAACAAGGTTTGTATTAGTTTATTGTTACAGTACAAGGTGATGTTTTGACGGGACGTGTTCCGACGATAATCTCGGCGTAATGTTTACTGACAATGCTATTTAGCAATGGGTTGATTTTGCTGTGTAATGTTATTAACTTATTAAGTTACTTGTGTGGGTGTGAAGATATGACGTCAGGCTAAAGTGTTTGTGCTTTCGCTTTGAAGGAATGTCTTTGACTGTGTATCTAATAGCTCAGAGTAGGTACCTACTTAGTTAGCTACATTTTATTACCTATTCGAATTAAAATCATAATAATAAATTGGTGTTCAAAAATAAGAAACATACCTTTTCAGTAAGGTAATTGTAATTGTAAATGTAATTAGGTAATTGTAAAAAAATAACGTAGTTTATAACCGCCACGACTAAGAAATACCAATCACCATATCGTTTTTTGCAATAGCAATTGGCAGATGTTAATGTCATTTCTCTCGTTAGGTTGGGTTAGGTATATTACGGCTTTCTATACAAACTTCTAAGTCCCATGTTTAAAAACCAATTAATCAATCTAAGTTTTACGTAATATATTGAGGATATTTTCAGAAAAGACTTTTAAAACGAAATAAGAACGATTTTTAGGTGTCCATACAAAAATATTATTATGTTTAAAAAAATGTAATGCCATAATGTAAAACATAAAATATACAAGTCAAGTATCCATCCTCAGTCATTCCCATGGCTAACTGACAGACTCAAGACCAGACCTGACGTTTTACTAATTTGTATAAAAAGTCCCTACGGTAAATGAAATGCCAATAAACGTATAATTATATTATCGCTAATCCGTCGTCCTGGTAGAAAACTCTGATTCTTTTAGATTTTATTTTATTGGTAAAAGTTTTGGTCGACGAGGGTGGATGTCTACTCAATTACCGAAGCGTCTTAATTATATTAGATATGCCTGAGACTTCGGATTTGAATTTCAATTCTGCCGCCCAACACCCGTGTTGGACGAAAGAACTTAACTGTTAATTTTATTAGACTCACCCCGAAGGCTTTTTAATGTAAATCGTACGCTGATCTTGTTATATTCTAAACTTATACTTGCGCATATCTTTGGGTGAAAGAGCCAGTACAATCTATGATTGGATTCACTTAATTTACGTGGTAGAATAAATAACCACGATTAATCTTGAGCTTGAGCATCAACAAACAGTTTGAATGTAATTTATGCGTGATTAAAATTTACTTGCTAAACAATTATTCAAATCGTACTATGGCAGTCTGCTATTCAGAGATGAGCAGTCTTTGTTCTCGAAGCTTTTTGTGGCCGTTTCTACATTTGTGTATGCGTATCTGTATTGTTTCGTACAGAGTTTATCTATTATTTTGATAAAATGGCTTAAAATAAATGTTGCAAAACAAAAACGACGATTAAAATGCTTTCAAATTTATTTTTACGTATTCCCTTTGTATTTGATAAAGACGATATACTTACTTCATTGGAAGTCTATCCAACTAGAAATAGTAATAGCCGACGATTTGCCAAATTGTCTAGTTGCAGGGTTATTTATTGAAATTAGCTATTATTGAGTTTATTTGTTATAGCCACAAGACTACAGCAACAGTTTTTCACTGAACAGCTCCCGAAAACAAACGCATCATTGCACAATGAAATAAAATATCACATATCAATGAGCGGAATGGCCAAGCTAACCGTAAGCTGGGTCATTCTTCGAGACACGTTTTTTAAGCGGCATCACCTTAAATAAATAGAAATCGAAAAGTTAGCAAGCCACTTTTTTTTTCGAGCAAATTTAATCCTCCTTTATTTGGGTTATTGATTATTATTCAATTATCTATATATTTTATATCATAAAAAAAATAAAACACCCCCATTCTTTGATTTTCGTGGGGTGTCCCAAACCCCGATCTAGTCACTTAGTAAATTATATATTTTAAACTAAACGGTACATGCTTACCAAAAAAAAAACATGAAGTCCTAAGAAGTTGACAATGCTATGAAAAATTAGATCATAGTTCTAAAAGAATTACATTATCTAAAAAAAATTTTAATTGAACTGTCCCGGGGTAGTTATTGATTTGCGTGGACCATTGTAAATTCATTTGCACATCTCTAATTTCGCGGCCCAATGTTGCGTCATCCTAATTTACGTTACAACTAGTCCCGCTGTGACGGCCGGGCAGACAGCTTCTGTGATGACGCGTCGAGTTTCCGAAAAATTAAGGTAAGAACTTCGTTTCGTGGGTATGGTTTCTCAAAACTTTGATTTGCGTGGTACAATTTTCTCCGGTGTCTGTGAATTTGTTTATTGAATAAAATATTGTAGCGAACAAATATAAGGTAACGCAACTTATATTCAAAACACAGTATATTTACTTAAAGGGTTTTTATATATTTTTAGAATAAAGGATTTATCTTGATTTTCGTGGTCGTGATTTGCGTGGTTTACGTGGTAGTTTTGTAACACGTAAATCAATTATTGGCCATGCAAATTTAATAACTTTGAGTTTTGTAATAGTATTGTATGATAACATTTTGTATTACTTTAGTTAAATGTAAATTCGTTTAAATCAAACTTAAAATGATTTTATAAGTACCTAATAATAAAAAAATATTGTCGGATTAGCTAAAATTGTAATGAATTATTTTTAGACCACAATGACATTAACAATAGAAGAAAAAGTAGAAAGAAAGAAGTTATCTGAAAGAAGAAGAAGAGAGAGGCTGAAAAATAATGAAGAGTTCAAGGCCAAAAACCGGGCAAGATATTATAAAAGAAAAACTGAAGGAAAATACTTAGTATTCATGACTTGAACCACCGCGAACAAAAACCTAGACGAGAGAAAAGTCAAATAAGTTCCCAGAAATATAACTTGAAGAAAAAAAATCAAGCTAAACGTTGTCTTCATGAAAAACTTATACAAGTACAGAAAATTCAAAATAAATAATGTTGACTGATTTTACTATAAATAAAAGCTTTTAAAAATATATTTCTGTGTTAGGTACTTACTTATTCTTTTACCTGATAACTTAATAAGTTATTAGAGACAGTTAAATTTAAAAAAACATTTTCGTGGGTGTTTTGTGATTTGCGTGGCCTCCAATTTTTTAACCTCGATTATCTCTGTAAGTATATCGCTCTCTGAGGTGCCTCTTCTATAAAAAATATTACTTGAACGTATATTTTAAGATTTTAAGAAACACATGTCAATTAAAAAAGAAATATTAAATTTAAAAATTGCCACGCAAATCACCAAATAATGCCTTGCTCAAAGAATCACCCAGCTAATCACCGTAGCTACTTGTAAATGTTGTTTACATTACATAAACAGTGTGACAAAGCGTCGACTGGGCCCGAGTTATCGACTATGCGTGCTTATCGCACGCAACACGCCCGACACAGCACGGTCACTTGCTCCAAACAATGTGCTAGGCACGGAAGAGAAAATATTACACTGGAAATGGTAAGTAGGCGTGGCACGCGTGTCACAATTAAGCGTTGTAACGCTTAACTGGCCCCAGTCACGTTCTTACATCGCGTCGAATTGCTCGTTTCGTGACACAATTTCATTTCTATAACTATGCCGTTTTGTGCCGTTTTGGAGTGCAAAAATGATAGCAGGCGAAAAAATCATAAAAATTGAGGTGTTTCGTACCATCGGTAAGTACAATTTTCATTGTTTTCAATAAAAGTCTTAATTTGTTTCAATTAAATAATATTTAATAGAACAGTTAGTAAAAATGAACCTTATACATCGAAGATAAAGTTTATTTTGGATTTTTTCTATTCAATAGAACATTCTCGAAAATTCCGCGCTACTCATTTAGTGATGGGGTCAAGTCGAATATTAAAATTATCGATTGATATCGAAACACGGAAATAAATCATTTACGAAATGTTTATTTTAATAAATTGTTTATTTGGGTGGGTGTTTCTATGAACAATGTAATATGTAGGTACGTATTTAAAAAAAAAGTATATATGTATGTTTATCCATTGTCTAGTACCCATAGTACAAGCTCTGCTTAGGTGGTGTTGTGTGTATGTAGTAGCATATTATGTTACGAATATTATTATACACAGATCAACAAAGTCTAGGGATATCTTAATCCTAAATTATAGTTTAGAACCTTGTTAGTTTCCACAAAAAGTTTATATACAGATTAAAACCTCTTTTATTCTATTTTCAAAATTTGAACATGGAAAGAAAAAGAACAAAATAATAAGTAGGTACATTATTAATGGTGGCGTTACGTGGAAGACAAATAAGGCGCTGCGTCAGCAATTGTTGCAGTATTAACTACAACGCTGGTATTCTCGCAGGCCGAGTATTTACTAGATAAATACACATAAATAATACACACATATATATATTTAATATATGATAAAGAACAATAAAATATATAGCAGTCTTAGTAATTAATATATAAACTACGTCAATATATATACATACACACATCAACAAAGTCTAGGGATATTTTAATCCTAAATTATTTACGAGTTTATAGTTTAGAACCTTGTTAGTTTCCACAAAAAGTTTATATACAGATTAAAACCTCTTTTATTCTATTTTCAAAATTTTAACATGGAAAGAAAAAAAACAAAATAATAAACAAAATATGGCGGCAAATTTGCTAGTAATTCGTTACATTAAAGAAAGTTAAAACTGTTTTATTATAATTATTAATGAAAAGGGTTTTTAATTGTTTTTCTTTTTTAATTTAACGTGACGTACGAACTTTAAAAGTCATGTCACGTCGTCATTTGAGTCGAGATGAAATGTTACGAGCCGTGGGCATGTTAGAAAATGGTGCAATTCAACGCGTCGTTGCTGAGGCCCTACATACCAGTCAAAATGTGATATCAAGGTTGTGGTCACGTTATCGCAGTACTGGAGATGTGGCCGAACAGCACACAGGTAGATATCGTGTTACTACGCAGAGACAGGATCGATTTCTCCAAATGACCGCCAGAAGACAACCCAATATCACAGCGCTGCAACTAGTGCAAAGGCTCCAGGAGGACCACCAGCTGCTGGTAAGCGACCAAACCGTGCGAAGAAGGTTACATGAAGTTGATCTTCATGCTCGAAGACCATTGCGTGTTCCAGCATTGCGACGTGGCAATCGCGGTCGGCGGCTTTCGTGGGCTCGGGAGCATTTACCATGGAGTGACGAACAATGGTCTTTGGTGCTGTTCACCGATGAGTCCCGGTTTGGGTTTCACCCGGATTCACGAAGAACACGCGTTTGGAGAGCTCCAGGGAGAGTTAGCCGTCTACGGCACCCTCAGGAGGTCCACCCATACCAAGGCGGGACAATCATGGTGTGGGCAGGAATTCGTCTTGGCGGACGAACCCAACTCGTTTGGATCCAAGGCAGCATGACTGCACAAAAATACCACGAGGAGGTAGTAGAGCCCGTTATTGTCCCACACAGAACTCAAATAGGCCATGAATGTCTACTCATGCACGATAATGCTCCTTGCCATACGGCGCGGCTGGTATCGACCGCTCTCCGAGAGCACGATATTCAAGTTTTGGATTGGCCTGCACAGTCGCCCGACTTAAATCCTATCGAGCATGCCTGGGACATGTTACAACGAAAAGCTTTGAGAGATTTTCCACCAAATTTGACGACTGAACAACAACTTTACGAACACTTGCAAAGGACATGGGACCTCATACCGCAGCAAGACATTGACAATTTAATTTTAAGTATTAACAATCGATGTCGATGTGTAATCAATGTAAGAGGTGGCAACACTGATTATTAATGATTAGATTTTACAAGATTTTTTCCATTTTTATTAAAATTAATAGTTTTTTAAGAAGAAATGTTTGTTGTTATCATACTAATTTTCCATGATGATTAAAAAAAATATTTTTTTTTATTTAAAACAAAAAAAAACACGAAATGTTTTTTATTTTTATTAAAGACCTTAAAATAATCTATGATTCTTCTATTTACTGTATCAGAAAATTCTTCATAGATTTTTAGATATTTGATGAAATATAAAATATCCCTAGACTTTGTTGATGTGTGTATGTTATTATTTAGTATTACATTACAATCCAAGTATAAGCAATATATTGCTGGTTACATTGCTCAAATATTAATAAAAAAAATTAACTGTGATGTCTGTGCTGATGCATTAGTGACACATCATTTTCAACCGTTCCACATATTCATCATTGCAAAAGATCAGGGTGGTTTGTTGTATCCTTCGCCAGATGTCCTAAAAATATGCCAAACAGCGGAAACATTTTTGAAAAACGTTGACTTAATAGTTTTTCGTAAAGAAGTGGCGATAGCAAAAATAATGAGAAAGTTCATAGGAACTCTTTTATTTAACGATATTGCCTCCCATCAAATTGGCGAATTTCCTGCGTCCAATCACATTACCGATTTGATGAAGGCAATAGTTGAAAAGTATGTAAATGTTCGCATACACCATTTATTAAAATTAAAAATTAAACTTTCCAGACGCCAATTCCTCAACAAATATATTTTGTTTCAAGGGCAATAAATATTTTTTTATTTAGATATTCTTTTCATTACCTTGTAGTCTTTATTGTGAATACTAAAAGTGCTGTTGTATGCATGTCTTTCATAAATCTTATGAAAGACATGCATACATAACAGCACTTTTATTTAATTTTATAACTACTTGTCTGTCAGTCTTTTGTCCTGTGGCTAACCTATACCTAGCAGTCCCTACAGAGACTTTTGTAAATAGAAACATGGCTACACACAGCCCTGAAAAGGACTTAGTGTTTAATAGAAACAGTGACAACAGTCCTGACAAGGACTGTTCAAGGACTTTTGTTGTTGTTTTGAAAAGAACAGTTTTATAGACTTTTGTGCCAAATAGAAACAAGAAGAGTTTTCTTCTGAACTCGAAGATACACACGCTGACGACGACTTCAAGAAATCTTCGCTCTTCAATTAATATCATTACGTCGACGCCCGCCGTACAAGCTGACGCGTGACGTCAAATGAGTCGCACGCGCGTACGACGCTTGTATAAGTACATTTTCAATTGCGCGCGAAAACGCTCGCGCGATATAATATGTACCACCTGGCGGATAACTGCGTAAACTCAACTCGAATATTATTGGCCGATTGTGCTGTAATTAATTGGTTAATTGTTTTAAACATTTTTACATTCTATTTATCTGTGTATAGATTGGCTATGATTATTTGGAAATTTTGTATATTAACAGCGATGTAATACGAATAAATTATTCTGAATCCTGGAGTCAAGAATATTATTTCTACCTACCATACCTCATTCTCCAAAGTCTTATAGTGTTATGTTAGAACGTATCCAAAATAAGTTCATGATACACTTGTATTACAAGTTGTTTGGGGGATGGTTTAAAAAGTACAACTATTTGTGTGCCAAATAACAAAATATACTCCCGACAAGTCGTATTTTTTGCATATTATATTGGACAAAATATCGCATCATCTATCGATATCGATAAAGTAATCCAATGTGCTACGTGGTACGGCCCTAACCGAGTAGAAGCAGAAACAAACCGATCACGCAAATTTCAACCATATGCCTTATGTAATTAAGATTATAGTTGCTACAACTTAGAATACCGCCATCTATGGTTGAGTAGCGGAATTGACTCGTAAATCGAATCTAGTATGACTATAGATCGTAAATACGTTCTACTGCTAAAGCAAAATAAATCTTATTTGTAGGTTGGCAGGGTTTATTTCCAAATCTGTGAAATAGGCTAGTTTTGAATAAACTTAAACTACGAATCAAACGAATTGTTTCTTTGTAGTGCAATATATGATTATCGGTTTACTTGTGTGAGATTGGCGACAGCGGTGCCGATAGTAATTTGGGTGCATACCATTTCTAATGTTTTTTATGTTCTGAGGTGCTAGGAGTGCCCTTGATTTCTATGACTCATTTACATACGCATAAACTCTTTGACAACACAATGAGCATCAATGCATTTCATTTAGGTGTACTCTATCCTTTTCTGCTTTTGATGGTTGTTGTGAGGTCAAATATTTTCGACACTGTATTTTTAATCCGTTGTCTGCAAGGGATTATCCTCATTCGAATTATAAGCACTTTGTCAAATCCCATTAATTGAAAACGCCAATCTGTACTCTTAAATTTGATAAAAACAGAACTGAATAGGCATAAACAGGACGAATTTTTCGATTCGCCTTAGATCGTGACTAGACTAAAATATTACTAAGAGCTTTTATGCACGTCGTATCCAATCTTAGTCGCAAAGGTGTGTTATACTTAATTGTCGCAATTGAACATAGAGCAGTAAAACCGCAGAATTAGCGTATGTTATGCATATACATGGAGAAATATACGGCGAGACTGCTGGCAGTGAACCAAAACGTTGTTACTTGCATAATGTGGATTTATATCAGGCGAGAGATCACTAAAGCGGAACCTTTGCGTCTGGCTCTCAGCCCCTTCGCTATTCGCAAGAAAGTGACGCTCCTAAACTCGCGATCTAATACGATAAACTAATCTGCCATAAGTTATTGTAACGCCTCGGTCGCTTGTGTTTTGCTTGTCTGAGAATATTATCAGTAATGGAGAGGATAAATAGTGAAGTACCTACTTAGGTAATAGTGCTTTGAGTGAATAAATTATTGTTAGCACTCACGATTTGTGTTCCAAATGGGAGGTGAGCAATAAATAGCTACTAGCCTGTTCCAGCGTCGCCGATTACGAGGTTTTTCAGATGGAAAATTGTTTAACAATCTGAATATTTTTTATAGAGGTGTATTACGATGAGAGAGGTAGAGTCGGGTAGAGCACATTTATTGGTTCACCTTTGGAAGTATCTATTTCTGGACATTGGAAAGTCATTAATCTGTATAACAAATTGAAGGCGAAGAATGTTGTGTGTTTACCTGCTCGTGTAGTAAGGTGGGCAAGAAATTAAGTTTAAAGTGTATGTCCAATTTTTTACACAACAATGCGAGAACGCAATGGGTACCCTTGTTGTTCTTAGTATTAAATACGCTACGGTATTAATTTATCATCGGCAAGGTTGGCATCCTCATTGATATGTAGGTATATGCTCTGGAAAGAGAGGAAGGAGAAACAATTGAACAGGCTCGTTTAACGTAGTCTGGCGCAATTTTATGATGCAATGACACTTGGCAATTATTTAGAATTTTGTTATTGAAGCTTAGATATAGACAAAGATTAACCTAACATAACTTTTGGACGTATATAAAAAACAAACGTGCCCGCGAGCGTAACTACCCGGCTATAATGACCGATGGATTAACCAAATCGTCTGACGGCACTGAAATCTGTAACTTATTTGCATCCTCATACGCTAAGGCTTATGGCAGCGTCTTCGGACCGTCAGGCGTGTGGTCAGCAATTACAGACCAATTTCTATACTGTCCATCTTTGGTACAGTATTGGAATCGTTGCTCTCTCCATATATACAGCAATATTTTGAACGATTCCTTTCCGAAGACCAGCACGGCTTCGTGAAATCTCGTTCGACGCGTACAAATCTTGTATCTTACATCGAGACATTGCCTGGAGTCATGGACGCAGGTATTCAGGTGGATTCTGTGTATACGGATTTCAGCAAGGCATTCGATAGGGTTCCCCACAAACCCCTGATTCAGAAACTTTCCATGTACGGTATCCACGGTGCATTTCTTCAATGGTTCCAATCTTACGTGTGTGATTGGCAATTTTATGTTGTTGTCAACGGTTTCCACTCAGCTCAATATGCAATCGGATCGGACGTCCCACAGGGTTCCCATTTAGGTGCCATTCTATTCAATATTTTAATTAATGATGTCACAGCTTGCTTTCGTAGTACTACTCCTTTCATGTTTGCAGATGATATAAAAGTTATAAAGATAGTATCATCTCTGGGAGATGCAGCCTTGATGCAACAGGATCTAATTAGACTGGCCGACTGGCGCTCCCGAAACCACATCCTGTTGAATTCCGAAAAGTGCATTCACATCAAATTTAGTCGAAAACTGCGTAATATGGACACTAAATATAATATTAATAGAACTCTCCTTACAGAGGTTAACTTTGTTAAGGATTTAGGTGTAATACCTACTAGACAGCAAGTTGACGTTTGTTCCTCATGTGGACAGTATAATAAAAATAGGGTTTAGAGCAAAGAAATATAACCTTATCCAACCTCTCTGGTTTAGAGCAATGGGATGCGTGATCCGTAATAGCAAATTATTCCAAAAACGAGAAACGAAAATTACATTATATTGCACCTTAGTTCGTAGTCCAACCTCTCTGGTTTAGAGCAATGAGATGCGTGATCCGTAATTGCAAATTATTCCAAAAACGTGAAACGAAAATTATATTATATTGCACCTTAGTTCGTAGAATTTTGGAATACTGTAGAACTGCCTGGAGATCTCACTTTGCTGTTCATTCTCTTAGAATAGAGCGAGCTCAACAAAGATTTGTAAATTACCTCGGCTTCTCAATAGAAAAAAATCATAAACGAGAATCGTACACCAATAGGTTAGCCATTTTCAAAATGAAGTCCCTTGAGAAGCGGAGAGATATCTTAGATTTAAGGTTTATTTACAAACAACTTAGGAATAAAATAGACTGTCCGAAACTCTTAAATAACGTCTCTCTCCGAGTCCCACGTGGACCACTACGTAGACATATCACTCCTTTAGTTCCACCGTTCCGTCGAACCAAGTTTGGTACCAGTTCCCTACACCAAGGATGTGCAAGCTACTCAACGAATACAGCAACGTCAACAATATCCACAATGACACCCGGGTGACATTCATACGAAAAATTTACATTGTACTGCATATTGCAGAACACTTTGTTTTGTATTGTGTAATGTTAGTTTTGAAATTGGTTTTAATATTAGCTTAAGTTGTTTTATAAAACTTGTTTTATAACTATTTTTATAATAATTATGTCAAGCATATTTTTTTTAATTGTTATCTTATTTATTTTTATAGTCCTTTGTAAATTATAATGTGCATGTTGTGTTTACCTATAATTGGGTATACAGTAGAACTAAGATCTATAGAATGCTAAATGTTTTATGTTTGTATTGCTGTAATATCTGTTGGTAAACCATAAATAAATAAATAACATAACTTCACGCCTTTATCCCCGAAGAGATAGGCGTATTACACATCCACACTTCGCCAGTTGCCCAATGTAATCTAAATAAAATTGAATTAATCAATAGGTATTATCTTAACCATACATATGTATATCGAGATGCTTATTTTAATAATCCATAATTGGTTGCACATGTGCCTAATTAATTGAAAATCTGGTAGCTAGGTACTTTTTTACCAGTTCTTGTTGGTAAGACGTAGTCGATTAAAAAGTAAACAACATTGTGAAACATCGAAGCTGTGTTCAGTGTTTTAGCTTTGGAACTCTCTAATTATCTGAATAATGTATGGCCTTTGTCAGAGTCAATGACAATAAGAAAAAATAAAACGCTCTATCTATGTGTACAAAATCAAGTGAGCTCGTAAATTTAGCTATGCATAGTGTCAATAGCACGTTTTTATAAATATATTTAAAGTCGACACCGAGTCACGTGCACAAGCACTTTACTGTATACCCAGGAGAGGCGAGAATCGAAATCCATAGATCGCAACGACAGACGTTTGTACCACGTGTTGAAAGGTCTTAGATAATATAATATAAAAGCTTTCAAGAGAATAGCGCTTCACGGCGTGTCTGAAGTATCAATTCAGCTTGTAAGATGACTACCTCTAGGATATTCCAGACCTCCGATGGCTGTATTGGAAAATTGCAACGGCACGCTCGACAAGCGAAATCTTCAGGGAGTTGATTTTTATTAAAACTTTATAAAAGAGATACTTGATCATGCACATTGCACGTAGCTGTTCTATTATATGTTGTTATAACACTTATTATGACGGTGTTTGTGAGCGAGCTGAATAATTTTACGGATTTTTCGGTCGTGTTGTGCGAAGGGCTGTATCGTTAAACACAAAAGATGTTTTCCGTCCCGGTGACTCGGCCGGGGAGTCGAAAGAATGCGTACCGACTGGCTTGTGATATTTTATCACGGATAGAAAGGAACTTAGGGATTCCGTTGTTTGTTTGAACAAACGAGCTCCAAATACGTTGCGGAAATGCAAACTCGCTTTTATTTCATAAATATAACCATTCAAAGGGATACCGGTCCTTTAACGTAAAGACATGCAATAGTAACATACAACTAAATAAATCGGGTTTCAGCGAATTCATTCCTCGAACGCATTTTCTGTTGTTCAAAGGATTGTTTATCGTCTATTATATAGCAGACAACAAGCAAGATTCTATATAAATGTAGGTACTGTCTATCGTCTACGTAAACTGTAAACATTGCTGTATTATAGGGAATTTAAAGGCTTTTTGTACTTAACTGATAACAATAAGTTCATAGTAGGTATCTTAAATTTCTTAATATGTATTTATACACTTATTTGGTAGTTACTTTTCAAACGAAATAACATAAGAAAAGCGTACATGGTAAGACCTCTTAAATTACGAGTATTTCAATATCTGCCATTAACTTTTATATTATATGTACAAGTTAGGGCCTAACCTTCGATAGCTCTTAAGTTTAGCCCTAAGCTTGGACCTACCTAAACCTAGACTTATCCTAATTTAAGCCTACTGGTTCCTATATCTAGCCTAACCTATCTTATGATAGACCTATCCCTATTTTAGATCTAACTCTAACCTAACTCCCTAGTCTACCCTAGCCCTGTTAGGTATAGTGTATAGCGAGGCCGTGTACACTTTGGTCACACAGACTGTCGCGTATACAACCCTAATCCCTAGTTCCCTAGCAGTCCCTGGGATCCCTAGGCCGGGATATCTGTCGCCGGGAGACCTAAGTCGACAGACGGAAAGTGGGTAGGATTAGGGTGTAGTGAAGTGGGTTTTCTCACTGCCGGTCGAGCAGACTCACAAGACCGATCATGGTGACGGCTAAGGGTGTCTTGGCCGCAGTGAGAGGTGAGGGGTAGGGTATGAGTCAAAGCCGGGAGTGAGCTAATGACTGGTTTATTTCTTAAAACTATAATCTTATATACTAAACTTATTCTATGTACACATATACACGTATTTAGTTGTGTGCCGTCGGTGTATTGTGCCGATGCAGCATGTCTGAGCCGACCGCCGTACGTGATAAATTACATGATCTTAAAATATCACGCATCTTCCTCGGTGATAAGTTGGATGTGTGTTGGAATGCCAAGAATGTCATGTTCATGTTTGAACATTCTGGCGTCTCTCCGGGATAGGCTTCAGGAAAGTCATGTTCCGGCGTGAACATTCTAGCGCCTCTCCGGGGCAGGCTCTAGAAAGTTCTTATCTTCAGGCGTGAACATTATATATTTTTTCAAGGCAGCGATAGCCTAGTGGAGATACCAACGGACTGCCATGCAGAGGGTAGCGGGTTCGAAACCACGGTGCGCACCACTGACTTTCCGGAGTTATGTGCGTATTGAATTGTTAATTATCGCTTGTCTCGTGCCTAGGAGAGCACGTTAAGCCGTCGGTCCCGGCTGTCATGACGATCTTTGACAGTCGTTATAGACCGTCAGTACCTCTAAAATAAACGGACACTAGTCTAAACCATGGAATCGCTATCCTTTCGGGTTGCGGAGGTCAGACAGGCAGTCGCTCCATAGAAAAGCTAATATTCCACCAAATCCAGCTAGACTAGAAAGCGGACCCCAGGTTGAGACTGGGATAGCGCTAGGAGGATGAGGATGATGATATTATATTTTTTTGGTAAAAAGTAATTTTTTAACCGACTTCAAAAAAAAGGAGAAGGTTCTCAATTCAGCCAGTATCTTTTTTATGTCTCTATTAATAGAATTAGAAGATTTGTAGTATATAAGACTAGTGTGGTGAACATAAACAGTACATTATTCGATACGATACATTGTCAGTTCGGTTAGTGTGGCCGCCATGTTAATGTTGTTTTTAGTGTCACTCTAATATTCTATTTTATTACTAGTGAACATTGTAACTCTATTTTTATCTTCTTACTGCTACGTATGTGATGGTTTTGAGGTATGAGACTATGTTTTATTTATAGGTAACAAGGTGACGATTAATGCACAAATAGCTTAAATATTTTTCAATGCCGTGCTTTCGTATAAAACTGAAAGACCGTCTCATCCCAATAGGTATTATTTCAAATGATGTTTTAAATAGAACTTGAACTACTATCATAACAATTTTTGTATTGGTACCTTCATCTAAAGTAGTGTGCATGAGAGAAATGTTTATAATTTCGATCATGCCCCTGTAGAATAACAATTAGCGCAATGGTACCAGCATAATAATTATGTCTATTGTTAAACTAACCTCAGGCAACCAGCTATTTAACAATAAGATAGTTCTGATCAAACTCTTCAGTATTGTAAATGTAAGAAAACTAGTCCGCAAATTTTATACTTTTTTATAAGTTTATACAGCGAATCTGTCAATAATCATTGAATAAATGTAGATATAAAGCTAGCTACAACCCAAGTGGTTACCCATTATTCACCACTAACCAATAGATATATTTACACCAGGCAAATTGAGGCACTTTTTTACTAAAGTGAGTACAGTACAAATAATATTTGTTCAGACTGTTATGTGTGCATATGGCGGTACAGTCGGGGGTTGATATTTGCATATTGGCGTCGCAAGCTGTCTTAATTTCGGCGTAATGTGTGGGGTCGAGATTGTACGAGCTGTGAGCTCACTAAAGACCCTTACACACGAGGGCATGTTCCCTAAGCAAATGTGTTGCATCTCTGTCTAACTAAGCAGGTAAAAAAGAGATAGCAAGAGAATAATTTTGAGAAATTTTACTAGTGTAAATGGATCATTAGAGTACGCCGCACCTTGTGGACGCATGTTGGTATTGTACAATTTATTGTTTCAATCTGTGTATGCACAAATTAGA
The DNA here is from genome assembly GCA_944739405.2 of Euclidia mi. Classification (NCBI taxonomy): domain Eukaryota; kingdom Metazoa; phylum Arthropoda; class Insecta; order Lepidoptera; family Erebidae; genus Euclidia; species Euclidia mi. The sequence goes on along the minus strand of OX123183.2, from coordinate 97,332,614 downwards.
CTGACATAATATTGGAGGCGCACAATACACTTTGGATGGAAATGGGAAACATCCTCATAAATTGGTAATCTAAAATCATAATAAGTGTGCTTCGTTAGTAGGTAAGTACTGTGATATGTTTGAGATTAGACTTAGGTACTAACTTAAGGTTTTATTTAAGAGCATTTATTCCGGCCGCGCCGATATCATGGATTTTCATTGTAAGATTACGGTGAAGATAAACAACACTGAATAATAACAACTTGAAAATCTCAAAGGTCATTGTACCCCAATATTCACCGGATTTCTATTGAGTATAGTTGTTTGAAACGTACCTTAATATACCTTTTTAACTAAGTTATACAAGTAGGTAGAATATAATTACCTAAGAACCTATTTTATGCTGAACCTCAAGATACCAAGCATAAAAACCTTTAAGTTTTATCTGAGTGTGTAGTAAGAATCTATGTAAGAATAATATTATATACATTAATAACGCAATGGATGTATATTTGAAATGTGACAATTATGTATAAGACAATTATAAATTATTTCTACCATATAATAAAACTGCGCGAAATTATTACAAATAGTCGTTGTTATCCTGAGAAACATCATCCTACGAAACAAATAATATCTAGCTTTATTTGATACCTTTAAATGCATGTGCATTGAAAACAATGAATTTGAATACTATCATATCATAATCGACGTATTACATAGACAAATACTGTTCATGTATGGCAAGAAGGATCAAGATTATTATTCCACGCGATACCTTCATAGTGCGCCGGGTCTCGAATGGGCGGTGCGCGGGCGACCGCGGTACTATAAAAACCTAAACTCGAGCCGCCGCTCGAGGCGTATACGCTCTTAAGAGTATTTATTAAGTTACTGGTTTACTGTTTTTATAAGAATATTCACGATTTCTATAAGAGCATGACGTCGACAATATTATTTCACTGAAAGAAAATTATCATTTTCTGCCAACTTAATTCGGAGGCTCTCAATTAGCCCTCGTTAACAATTTTTAACAAACCATTTTTATATTTTGACTGGAGGACGCCAGCAGCTACGCCTGCATTTTTTTTAATTTACCCGTTTTGGCCGATCCCGTGGGAATTTCGAGAAACCTCTTCTTAGTGCGCCCCTACCATAGTAAAAACAGAATAGTAAGATAGTTTCATACAAATCGGCCGCCGCGCTGCCGCGCTGGTTTGAATGTACGCGTGACTCGTCGGCGCCGTGTACGCACGCACTTTTCACGCACACAATATCACGAGCGCGGCAAGCTCGGCGAAGGGATGCGCCGCGCGTCTGATCGCGCGCATTCATGTAGGTACTACACTGCTCGCCCGCTCGAATTGTTTATGTACATTCAGTTTTGTAATAAACGTTATTAATATTATACAATGTGTTAAACGACAGTAAATTAAACTTGTTACATTTTTCTCGCTATAAAGGGCATTTAGATAGTTATATAACGCTTAGCTGGTCAGTAGGTATTTGAAAAAAAAAATATGCAAGCTTAAATTTTGTAGTATTCAGCGCAATCACTTAAATAAAACGGCGAAAAAGCGCGCGCGCCGACAAAGCCGGCGCCGCGGTGTAAACACGTGCGTCAACGCAAGAGTAGGCAATTAACTCGCCGAGCGGCCTTAGCTAGCTTACTATTCTGTTTTTACTATGCCCCTACGGTCCCCAAGGAACATACCTACATGCCAAATTTCAGCTTCCTGCGCCCAATAGTTTCGGCTGTAGCGTGTCTGTCAGTCAGTCAGTAACGCAAGGATTTTATATATTAAGATAAGCATATATAATTAGAGATACCTATTCAATCAAAACTAGTCCAAAATATTAATTAAAGAACTTATTACGTGTTTAAAAATTGTGACATAAAGGACCTAATTAGCATATTTACATCGTGAATAATGAAGATCTTAATAAACTTCACTTCATTACACGGTTAACTGGCATGATAAATGCTCGGTCCCAATCGAAACGTCTGCTGACGTCGACTACCATAACATTATGAATGATGAAACGAATATGAGAATAGGTTCGCTGGACTGACCAGCCTAGCTGACACAATGGGCGTCCGAGAGCAATGTCCGATTTCGCCCTTTGTAAGCAAAGTCGTCGGTATTAATAGACTAGAATAGAGTTAGATCTCTCCCTCTTTGTATTCCTATAAAACAGTGAAAACGTTTTTATGATGAGAATCCTCGCTATTTGAAGAAGCGAGATTGTTCGCATAAGTGTCCTCGAGAGGCCAAAACACGGGATACTTAGATGCAATAAAAATACCGACTGAGGGTCAATCAAGTTAAGTGTTTTGTCCAGCGTCTCGCGTCTTTCAAATATATATTTTATTTGAGGTTTATATTTGAGTAAATTGAGAAATAGTTGGGATATGTAGTGCTTCTGTGAAGGGCTCCACGGCTCTCAGCAATGCGCTCTGGTATTCCACTCGCGCGCAAACTTCCATCGTGTAGATTCCAATCTCGGATGAAATAAATGTTATTTACACAAAAACATGTTACGATTCTTCGAATTTTGTTTAGTTGATTCTGTTATGATTAGGTATAAAAGGTTCTCTTGAGTGGTTCTGTATATATTTTATGTTTAGAATAAACTCGGTGGTAGCATTAAGAACTGCAATATCTATTACTGTTACTTTTACTTAGGTAAATGATGAAAATTTAGCTCTTACGAAAGTGACTACTATTTTAGTATGAATGCTTACTTTTTCAATAATATTGAGCATCGTGAAGAAAATCTGATAAGGGCATTTGCCTCTGTCTGTTCTCTATCTGTTAGGGCCGCGAAAATCCGTTGTCTGGTGTTACTCTTCCAACACACTTTTATAAAAAGGCCATAATCCATACGCACATTTCCCGGTTGTCAATAGATAAATACAATTTTATGCAGACCTCTAAGGGTTTGCTATCAAAGATATCTTTGTGTCAGTGGCTGCAACAGGTAGGGGTGGCGTATCCTCGTAAGTAGTCCGTCAACTTATAAAGGGTGATATCACACACTTGATACTGTATGTACTCCACTTGTATTGATGAGAGCCATGAATGCAGTATAAACTTACTTACTTTGACTACGTCTCAAGTAAAGAATATGATACATTAAATATACCTACTTTTACTTTATGTTAAAACACACTTATAACACTGAACTACGATTTAAAGAGGAGGTAGGTAATTAAGCTGAAGTAAAAATAGTGATATTTTTACCACATAAATTTTAAATAATTCGTCTTCAAAGTCTCTTTCTCTATAATTATTGCAAAGGAATTCTGTACCCAGATATATCAAACCGCAATGTTTGTATCTTTAATAAATATATTTTTCAAAAACTTAAATTAGAATGTTACCATAATGTAGCCAATCGAAGATATTAAATCAAAGTTCTTGTTAGCGCTCCTATAATGTTTCCACTGAAAACGTTACAATCGAAAGCTTGCTGCTAATAGCATTAACAATGAATTTCAAAGTATTGCTAATGAAACTTAAAACAGTACTGTCGGCACTTTAATTAGCACATTGTCTGCAATGGTCGTACAGTTTTCATAATTTATAGAATGCCAATTTTTCTCTTAGTAAAGCACGTACCGGGCTCCGAAGCGTCTTGCCGTAACAACGAGAAATTAAATTGGAGTGTCGTCTACTTCGTAAATTTTAATGAGCATGACAGCAGAGAAACATATTGACAACGATGTAGGTACAACATTGTATCTTGTATTTCTGTATACTGTATGTATGTTATATTTCTACTTCGCAAGGTACATAATATTATGTATCTATCTACCAAAGTACAAACAGTTTATGCATAGATGTGAGTGATTCGCTTATGCCGCGTAGTGTCTCAATAATGTAGAGTAGCAGAAACTCTTTACGGTGCCTCAAAGACATTATGATTACCTAATGGGTTAAAGCAATAAGTATTGCAACTTAGAATCGAATTATTCATCTATGACTATTTAAAACACTTCTCGTCTAGAAAAACATCATTTGACCAAGAAAATAAACATAATATCGCATATTAGGCCATTATCTTAATATATAAAATCCTTGCGTTACTGACTGACTGACAGACACGCTACAGCCGAAACCATTGGCGCAGGAAGCTGAAATTTGGCATGTATGTTCCTTAGGGACCGTAGGGGTGTACTAAGAAGGGATTTCCCGAAATTCCCACGGGATCCGCTAAAACGGGTAAATTTAAAAAAATTGCATGCGTAGCTGCTGGCGTCCTCTAGTACAGGTATATGGGGTGAAAACATAGTTAAAAAAGATAACAACTTTTTGATAATAGTTTTATTTGCCATCAATATTTTTCTTAAACATAATTGAGGCCTTCTTTTAGGATAAACAGGCGTACATTATGTACATATACGTTGCTTATACAGGTTTATATTATTTACATACCTATGGGTAAGGCAAGTTCATTTTGGATCAAGTTGAGGGAGAAGTTTTGTTAAGAAGCCTTCCCTTATGCGTAGCATGTGTATTTGTATATTATGGTAACTGATGCAGAATGTGTTTGGCACGCTGGATCGTCTCAACTTCAACTTCTTGATTGAGTTACTGCACGGGTGATCGATTTTTAATTGAATTGTACACTGTTATACTCGTACTTCGAAGAGTCCGCTTATAATAGTGTAAGTGTTTGCTTGTCAAGTTGATGGTGATCTCGGAAAGTGTTGAATATAACTGTAGGGATGTCACAAACTATAACGCTTTGTTTTGTCTTGATTTATAATGCATACGCCGATTGGGATATTTTTCAGGATATATCGGTCTATATATGTTGTACATAATAAAGACCCGGGCCCATGGGGCTTTATTAAAAAAAACTAGTACGTTGTGTATTCAAAAGTAACCAAACTACAATAGTACTTTTGTTATAAAAACTAATTATGTAAGCAAGTATGTAGGTTTCTCGGATGCAGATAATTATTTGGTTTGAACTATTTTGGTGTGAAGTTTCTTTGGAGTCCAGCCTAAAATATCGAATCGGTAATCAATATTCTGGGATGGGCAAGGAATGCACACTGAGTACACAGTTATGAATTTTCATTATCGCACTAGCAAAGTTCAGTAAAGAGCGTCATATCGTGCGCAACATCCAGTAATTCGGGAACGATACATTACTAGATTATCTCTATCTTAACAAACAAAAGGTAGGTATATTCAGTAATAGGCATTAAAATAGTCCATCGCACTAAATACACAATAAAAATCAACCGTTTAAACTGCAATTCGATTCGACATATACAGCTAAGATATCAGGTGCCAAATTAGGTGAGGATTCGATTCTCGTCTAGAAGTGCAAATGGCTTGCACATAGAATATCAGACATCGAAGACTGAGAATAAATAATTTAATGTACCTATATATTATATATTTCAATAAATGCATAGGTACCTTATAAAAAGTTATATTACCTTTATAGTTAGTACACATATCATATTATAAAGTACACAATTCGTCGGTCGAATCACGAAAAGGCGTAACTGTGTTTTAGTAAATTTTACAGCAGAGCCATTTTTATGAAATCACCACGTTATGTACTGTTATAACTTTATGTCTTAAGATTTTATGTGCTTGGTATGATATTTATGTAAATATGTGGCTAAGATTGATCATATTATTAACTGTAGTTTCAGTGCACTGTAGTTAATTATAAGGATATTTATATTTTTTTGAAAAACGTTTCACATGTGATGTACCCCTAATATCAGTCATTTCACTTACGTCCACGTAGGTATTGCTTTAAGTGAAATAGAAAATTTCTTTCATCAAATTGAGTGTTTGTGTATTCTCTGTGTAAAGTAAGGTCACCTAACGAATCAATCAATCAGCCTATCGCAGTCCACTGCCGAACATAGGCCTCTCCCAACACGCGCCACAGTACACGGTCCTTAGCTTTCCGCATCCAGTCTGTCCCAGCCACCTTTATCAGGTAATCGGTCCACCTAGCTGGGGGCCGCCCTACCTTACGCTTGCCGAGGCGTGGTCTCCACTCTAGGACACGCTTGCTCCATCGGTCATCAGTCCTTCTACAGATATGGCTAGCCCACTGCCACTTGAGCTTACTGATTCTGTGAGCTATGTCAGTAACTTTGGTTCTTTGCCGGATAACTTCGTTTCGGATTTTATCCTTCAAAGAGACGCCAAGCATAACCCGTTCCATAGCTCGCTGCGTGACTTTTAGTTTGTGGACTAGTGAGTGCCCACGTCTCGGCACCGTACGTTATAACAGGTAGGACGCATTGGTTGAAGACTTTGGTCTTCAGGCATTGCGGTAGGGGCGAAGAGAAAACTCGACGTAGCTTGCCAATCGCTGCCCAACCCAACTAGATCCTGTGGTCGATTTCTTTCTTGAAGTTGTTTCTACCAAGCTGGACTACTTGCGCAAGGTAGACATACTCTTGAACAACTTCGAGCATCGATCCGGCGACATAAACCGGTCCCGGCACAATATGTTCGTTGAACATAATCTTGGTTTCACCCAAGTTCATGCCAAGACCGACCCGTCGAGAGGCTCCATTTAGGCTGTGCAGCATCTCGCTCAGCTCTTCCAGTCTCTCTGTCACGATGACAATATCGTCGGTAAACCAAAAGTGGGATATGTACTCGCCTTTAATGTTTATGCCCAGTCTAGTCCAGCGTCTTAACGACGTCTTCGAGTGCGTTGGTGAAGAGCTTAGGGGATATAACATACCCCTGCCTCACTCCTCTTCGCAACTCAACGGGGCTAGTTTTACTGTCCTGGAGCTGGACGGTCATAGTGGCCGTGTCGTACAAACATCTCAACACCTTGATGTAGCTTTGGTCTTCTGTACAATCTGCCGAACAGTATGGATGTGGTAGCCTTTTCGAAACCCGGCTTGTTCCGGTGGCTGGAAATCGTCGAGTTTTCTGGCGCGGCGGTTTGTTAGGACTCTCGAGAACCACTTGTAGACGTGGCTCAGGAGTGAAATAAGTCTATAGGTTTTCAGCAGGGTTTTATCACCTTTTCTGAAAAATAGAACCACAGCACTCCCACTCCACGCCTGAGGTGTTAGGCCTTGGTGGGTAACGGAATTAAACAGGCTCGCCAGATCTTTCAGAAATGCTGTCCCACCTGCTTTTAAGAGCTCTATGGTGATTCCGTCATCCCCTTGAGACTTGTTGTTCTTAAGCTGCTCGAGAGCCACTCTAACCTCGCCCTGGTTGATATCAGGGATGTCCTCTCCTTGTAGAAACTCTCAATTTCAGCGAGAATCTCGAACTTGGAGGTTACGGTTTTGCCATCCGCAGTAATGAGTTTCGACAGATGAATTCTCCCAAGCTGGCGAGCGAAGACTTTGATGCCTCGATTCTGTTCAATCGTAGCCATAATGGCGCGGGTATTGAAACATCGGAGGTCACGTCGCACCAGCTTCCGGATCTTCCCGTTAAGGTTTCTTCCATCCGTCGAAGACGTCTGCGCATATGACATTCCTCTTCTTTGCCTCATAAGTTCGAGAGTCTGGAGTGAGAGTTTACTTTGATTGTTAATGCTTTTTCCGGGATACACCCTTCCAGACACGTCCTGTAGCGTTTTAACCACAGCGACGGTTTTCTCGTCAACAGTGTCATGGGTTTCCAGCAGTTACAACAGAAACGAGTTTCGATAGGTCTTGGTTTCACTCGCGCAAAATTATGTTACGCCTAGAGATGTAAGTGCGGTATTATACCATTTGTACTGAAATGTATAAAACGAAAAATACCGTATAATACGGTATTATACCATTTACTACGGTATTTTACGTATAAATTAATTCTTCTATATACTTCTTCTACCCTAGGTACTCGAAAGCAATGAGGCACAAATTTGACATTTGCTGTCAATATAATTCATACAAGATGGCGGTTGCGTTTCGTTTCACGTTTTTCACATAAAACCTAAATATCGCTTTTATTGATTCCACTAGTTTAATAAACTGAGTTTGACGGAGCCCTGCTCCGCAGGGCTCCTATTTTCGGGTTAAGGGTCAAAATAGAACCTAACACAACCTATTTAGTTACTTTCACATAAAACCTAAAATTACGTTCCATTTTTCATATTTGAATGAAGAGTTTTTGGAAATTGTTTAAAAATATTTAGACGCAACAAAAAGGGGATTAAAACTAACTCCCCCCTACACCACCAATACCCTCAAATTCGGGCGACATAATTACTATTAGCTACAACAATATTACCATAAAAACAAGGTCAAAATATGATTTAAAGAAAAACACGTAACATTTTAAGGTACGTTAGAGCAAAGGGATCCTTAAAGTTATTTGAATCATCTCTCTATGTATTCTAAATTACATTATGTTCCTCTCTGCGTGGAGACACGTAAAGCCCGAACCTTAGATCCATAAGAAAAGCACAGACGTGGCCCACGCCTTTTGTCTTCCTAGTTCGAAAACCCGAGATTTAGAGGATCTCCTACCTCCATATCTAAATCCTCTTGTGTTGCTACGTTCTCGGTAGATGACGACGCAGTAATGCATTCTAGCAACATACTTTCAGCTAACTCATCTTCATCACCACTTTCTTTAACTTCGAATGTGCTCGATTTACACAAATCTTGGTGTTCCTGACAGGAACACCAAGATTTGTGTAAATCGAGATCAATTTAGAAACACGTGATTTATCTACGTGTTTCGACGATACGAATTTCGGGCTTTGCAATGAATTTTTCCAAAAGTTAAAATTCCAAAATTATTAATTAGTAATTCTAAAACAAAGAATACAATCGAAACTTAAAATATATTTAATGTTTTAAACTAGAACTCGTCGCAATATCGCAGGGTCTTATAAACTGAATCAGAATATAAAATACATAAAATACCAATAATACCGTAAGTTATAATAAAATACCGGTTTAATACATAGCCTTTTGGTATTATACGGTATTTTTACAACACTAGTTACGCCTCTTCGTGAAAAAACATTATTATGCATGAATAGGCGTAACTTTATTCGTGATTTTTTTAATTAGAAGGAAAAGTAGATAGGGCTTTTTGCAACGGTCTATAAGTGCGGTTTCAGTGCAGTTTTGGCTACGCCTCTTCGTGGCATACTGAAACTTGACCTATAAATGTCGATGGTGCTAATATCTCAAAATCAAAAATTTTGTTGGATACGCCCTTTCGTTATTTGACCGACGAATTATATACATACCGCTATACTTATATATTTATGAGTAATAATTTTATAATAATATATTGATAGTAAATAAACAGAATTAATATTCTAAAAGTAATTGATAAAACTGTGCAATAATAAATTTAAATAGATTGTTTTTATAATAAAGTTTAAAAATAGCATCCTCCTCTCTTCTACATTATTATATGTTGCCATGCCCTACAGGGTCCATAATGTATCTTGTATTGTCATATTGTAACACCTTATGTAACTTATGGAGTGCAATAAAACATTGAGTATTGAGAACACAACAGAATATACGTATCCCGTCGGCCAGTCCGTTGACATTAGCGACTATTGTTTCAAAGATACAGTCGCTTCGGAAGTCGCGGGTATGTCGTCGGCATTACTCTGAGTTATTATATGAGGGGGGTAAGGTTGGGAGGGACCCGACGGGCGCTAATTGGAAATACATGAGAATTTGCATTTTACTTTGTCTGCCGAACCCTCCTGAGCTGTCTCGCTGAGAATCCCTTTGTCGATGCTGAGTGCACCTCTGCACCGTCCAACTTATTAATACTGATATAACTTAAAATGTGTAACAGAAAACAACAGACCCACCTAGTATGCAAAATTGGCTTTACGTTTCGTTTGTTGAATTTCAATTCTTGTATAAGAATTTTGAAATTCTATTGAGTGGTAACTATTTTGACTGTACAACATTTTTAACATATATCCTACGTGCAATAAATTATAATATCAAGCATATTGTTTTAGGTCGAAACAACAAATCATGGTCGTAAAGACAGCTAATCGTTAAAACGAGCGAAAATAGAAGCTCTCTAACGCGCTTTCCGTATGAATGAGATGCTGAAACTGAACTGCGTTTTTACCAACCAAACTTTAGCCACAGCGACGAACAACAAGTGTACACCTTGTGACCGGAAAACCTATTAATAAAGCTAATTAAAATTGTATTGTAATTTGTAAATTGTAAGACTGATTTCCCGAGCACAAAGTTTGATACGACCTTTACCAGATAAAAATACCGTTCAAGCATTGATAGCCCTGAGCTCGTTGATTGCAAGAAATTTTATTCTCTGATCATCTTATTTTCAATCTGTTACCTACTCACTACACAATAAAAAAAGTAAATCTCTTAAAGATGAATCACCTTAGCACTCTCAGGGCAAAATAAATGTGTGCATATTGAAAATTTGATTTAAATAGAAGATGTTATCAAAATATTGAACAGTTGGCTGCTATTATTTGCACGACACATGTGGGATTACGGATTTAATGTTAACTGTTTTCTAAATTATATGTGAGCTTGCGGTAAAGTATGATAATCGCCATTCGTGTAGCTCTGCCATTAAGCCTAGATAGTGGACACCGTGGCAGTTTAAGTAGACCCTTAAAACTTGTAAGGGAAACACACAGTCCTCTCTGTCTGCCCTGAACGAGAACGCCACTACGATTCGGCAGGGGACACCGTGGTAGTATTAGTAGGCCTTTTACACGTGTAGGGGAGAGCCCCACAGTCCCCGGCTTGGCAGCGGACACCGTGGTAGTTTTAGTAGGAAGGCCCTGAAGGCATATAAAAAAGATTCACACGCCACCCTCTGCCTGCCCAGAGGAGAAGGATGGGTCCATACTTTGGGTGACCAACGTGACGGCCTTTTTTTTCTGTCTACTGTAAAATAGATTGTCTCTTTGGTTAGATAATACCAGTTTATTTCGGCGCTGTTTATGCCTTTAAGTCACATGTGCTAGGCATAAATCTATATATCTGTGGTTATAATACTCCTAGCATTATCCCACTTGTAACCCGGGGTCCGCTTACTAGTCTAACAGGATTCGAGTGAATAGGATCTTTTCCACAGAGAGACTGACTGTCTGATCTCCGCAACGCAAAGGGATAGCAATATTCCATGGTTTAGACTAGTACCCGTTCATTCAGAGGTACTGATTCCCTATAACGACTTTCAAAGACCTTCAAGACAGCTGGGACCAACGGCTTAACGTGCCCGCCGAAGCACGCGGCAAGCGATAACTAACAATTCATTTCGCACATAACTCTTAAAAGTTAGTGGTGCGCACCGTGAATTCGAACTACTTAGATAACTGCACTGCTTAGATGACTGCACGGTTAGCGTAGTGGTTAAAGCGGCCGCCTCACCGCTTGACGCTGCGCCGGAGTGTTGTGGGTTCGATCCTCACACGAGACAACACTTTGTGTGACTCATAAATTGTTGTTTCGAGTCTGGGTGTTCATTGCGTCCCTTAATTGTATGTTTGTAAAGTCCCCCGCGACACAGGATTTAGTCCTAATGCGGGAGTTGTCTTTAAAAAAAAAAAATAATAAAAAAAAAACTTCTGCAGGCTGTCTGTTGGTATACCCTCGCTATCGCTGCCTCCTGTATAGCCAAACTAAATTATTTCGCTTCGCTAGAACGATCTAAAACTATCTTCAAATAAATCTCGATTGACAAATCCCTGAGAGAATTTTAACATAACTTAGTTTGAACGAGTACAGTTTTCAGTTGGCAGGTGCTATAGCAACATTTGCATACTCATGCTGATCTGACTTAATTTATCTGTAATGGGTTTAGAAGAGCTGGAACGTTCGCAGTGATTGCCAGACTCCCCTGGGTGTGTTACGTGCGGGCATAAACAAACCTACAAAACTTGTACTCCCCGTAAATTGAGCTTAATTTTGATGGAGCGACATTATTTTCGCGTTGATTGAAATTCTATTTACAGTGAAATATTGTCTAGAAAATTGTTTATTTTTAGAATTATGATGGAATGTGTGAGAGATGTCTATTTTTGCATTGCGTACAAAGTTTCTTTGTGAAATGTTTGATGTTTATTTACAATTAAGTTCGGAAAATTTATACCGTTTATTTAATTTACAACGTCATATTTCTATTTGCTCTAATTGCATTCTATAAATATATCATACAGCAATTCGTAGAATGATATAGGGTAGTCACATTTCGTATTCTTAATCCGTGACGAATATCTATAAATTCATGTACCTACCTGTATCATATCACATAACAAGGATCAAGGCTGCGACCTAGGTGGGACCTATAAGTTGATAAGAATTTGCTCGAGTGTGTCGTCATTTTAAAAAAATCATATGTTCGCATAGTATCTCATAGTAGGCACCTCATAGTTCTCTTTACTTCTGTAAACTGAGCTATGGCACGTAGTTAGCAAGCTGATATGTTTAACGGGACATGAGAACTAACTAAAATAAACATAAGGTAAGGTAGGTACTTTGTACGACTCAGATACCATTCTATGCTCTCAAGATTGTCGTCGAGTCTTCCATTAGCACGAGATGTATGCCGTAGAGTACACCAGCAGGCCAATTCTCGTATTTTTATATGACAATGAAACTAAGAATATGGAATATACAACCTAAGCATTGAAATTATAGGTATTTTGAATTGACTCAGAAACGGAATTCTGATAACCTAATGTCATTATCGTATAATTTGAAATAAACAGTTCGTCGTTGACACGTATTTTGACACTCGTTTCAATTTACGATCTCGTTGCAATTTCATTCAAATAACAGATAATTTAGAAGAATACGATTTTTGTGACTGAAGTATGACACTGATATTATATCGAAACTGTATTTATTTAGGAGAATTGGGCCCCAGATTGGTAAACATCTATCATTACCATATCCTTCCTCACACTCAAAACAAAAAACGAAGACAGCTTGCTAAACACTCAACCTATCACAAATTTAATTTCGCAAGGGTAGAGATTAATGGAGAGCGTCATTGTACCCTTGCTTTAAAAAATGTCGTCATAGGGTTCCGTCGTATGAATCGCTCGTTAGGTTCACTCCACCATCAGTCATGCGTGTACTAAATCTATTTTGAATCGGCCCGATACAAGCACGTTGCGATTTCGATAACGTTGACGTACGCACCTAAAATACTTTAGGCGTATGCAAATGACGTGCGATCATATTAAAATATTGAATATTTCTCACCGTTTCGCTGTCAGACGGTTATGGATTGTAATATGTTTATGCGAAGAAGGTGCTACGAGTATTCAAGGGCTTTAGTAAGTTTTCATTGCTCACGTAGCACGTAGGTACGGTTACGGTAGGCGCTTAGTCTGGTGTGTTGACTAAGACGGTAGACGATACTATTCCGTAGCTCTTGTTATTTACTACTAGCTCTTTCCCGCGGTTTCACCCGCGTCCTGAGGGAACTACGTCGCGTACCCGTTTATTTTATAGCCTATGTTACTCCTTGGTACATCAGCAATCCGCCAGTGAAAGTCCCGTCAAAATCGGTCCAGCCGTTCCTGAGATTAGCGAAAACAAAGTAGTATGTAGCGTGTATAATATCCATATGCATTTAGTAAAAAGCGATTATTTTAATATTACAAGCAGACACTCCAATTTTATTTATGTGTATAGATGAACAGTGGCTGAAGCTTTCTTTTCGACATTCAATCTTGTATGCTACAACTTTTCTCAAAAATCACACAACAAACGATGTACATTTTTGTTCTGAAATATTAGGACAGTGACTGCTTGCACAACACAAAAAAAGTACTTATTCCATGGTTTAGACTACCGTAACAGGCGTGCATGTATGAAAAGATTAAAGAAGTGGTGAGTGGCGCTGACGTTCTGTTGTCTCTGCCTACCTCAGCGGGAACAAGGCATGAGTGTGTGTATATAGATACTTAAACAGATATACGATTCCGTTAAATATGCAAATTCTTGTTAAGGTAAGTTACTCACAAAGATTAATAAATTGAATCTTTGCTTATTGCACTAAAATTGCACATAATTTTATAACTTGTTCTTTATTAGACGAGGTTCGTAGTTAGGGTTGCTCAAGCATCGGTCAACTAAAAGTTGTACACATACATAGCTAGGATTTGTTTTACTCTTCTTCAAGTTTTAACTGAATCTAATTACTAAGCAAACTGTTTTATTGCAGCCTTGCATAGAAAGTTAAGACATGCAAAATGTTGTGTCCTTACTAAAACGGAAATATGCTTCTTGTCTCTAAAATGCGTTGTTTGGGATTGCAGTGTCCGTCGCTTAGGTCGTGCATTTTCTCTAAGGCACGATGATCAATCAATTACTACGGCCTGAAAATTCAAGACTATAAAATCCACAACCAGCATTAATCAACAACCAACTCGTTCGCTACCTAGAAGATCACTCGCTCATCAGTGATCGTCAGTATGGCTTCAGACCGAAACGATCAACGGGTGATCTTCTAGCGTATGTCACTCACCTTTGGGGTGAGGCGATGGACAGGCATGGGGAGTCGTTGGCTATTAGTCTCGACATCTCCAAAGCTTTCGATAGAGTCTGGCATCGTGCGCTTCTTTCCAAGCTTGCCGCCTCGATTGTGCAACTGGGTTGCCAGCTTCCTGCATGAGCGCCGTATACGAGTCCTTTGTGACGGTGAGTCATCGAAGTTTCTCCAGGTGAATGCTGGTGTGCCTCAGGGATCCGTGTTATCGCCCACGCTTTTTCTTCTGCATATCAATGATATGCTCACTTTTGTGTCATACATTGCTATGCAGATGACAGTACTGTACATGGGCGATATCTCGGACACCCTGCGGCTAAGCAAGCCGATACTGAGGAGTATAGGCGAACACTTGTTGCTGAGCTTGACTGGGTTCTGAATTGCATCTCGCATTGGGGTGATGAGAACCTGGTCGAGTTCAACGCCAAGAAAACACAGGTGTGCGCATTCTCAGACAAGGTATCTCCATTCCTTCCCCATCCCTCTCTTCTGGACACTCCACTAACGATCCAAGACAGCCTCAATATCCTGGGTATGGACATACGCAGAAATCTCAACCAGAAGAACTACATAGAGGGTGTCATCAAATCCGCATCCCGGAAACTCGGAGTCCTGAACAAGGTGAGGAGGTTTTTCACGCCGGAGCAGTTGTGTCTGTTATACAAGACCCAGGTTCGCTCCTGCGTGGAATACTGCTCTCACCTTTGGAATGGCTCCGCTCAGTACTTATTGGACGCCCTCGATAGGTTGCAGCGGCGTGCTGTCCGTATCATTGGGGATCCAGAGGTCACTAAGACTCTTGAGTCACTGCAATTACGCAGAGACGTGGCCTCAATAGCTGTCTTCTATCGCATTTATCACGGTGAGTGCTCCGAAGAGCTGTTCCAACTAATCCCACCCTCTCCGTTCCTATCCCGAACGACACGTGCTGGGTTAAGGTGACACTCTTACACGGTAGAACAGATACCGTCACGCACCAAACGGTTCGGCGCCTCTTATCTCTGCCGTACCATTAAGATGTGGAACTCTTTACCAGCCCACGTGTTTCCCTCCACTTATGATCCTGGGTCCTTTAAGCGGGGCGTGAAAAAGCTTTTCTCAAGGCCGTCCAGGCGAGGGCCATCATGCCATAATGCAATGCTGGCTGCTGGGATGATGGCCATCACTATGGGACTTCACTGACTGCTTAACATCAGGCAGCATGGAGTCAATTTGTTCAGCAGAAAAACAAAAAGAAAAAAAAAACCCGCAGCCATATCATTATAGTAGACAGCAATAATATACGCCTGGTATCCGTGGCCTGAGACATTCTTAAACCATTAGTTACTATGTTGCTTATTCCTAGCATATGTTTCAGAAAAACTGAAATAAAAGTTGCCAGCGACTTACAAGCAACTAATCTTGTGTGCCGGGTACATAGTCCGTGTAAGAGCAACCAATCAAGTGACCGCGAGCGAAGTTAGACGTTCGACCCAAAGTTTATTCATAATGAAATACTATCACAAACCACACCGCAGTCATATCATCAAACTCAATTATTATAGTAGACAGCAATAGGTACTTCTGGTAGCCTTGGTCAAATGCATTCTTAAACCAATAACTAATCTTGGCTATTTCTAGCATATGTTTTAAAAAAATCTGATAGAAAAGTTGCCAGCGACTTACAAGCAACTAATCTGTGTGCCGTGTACGTAGTCCGTGTAGCAACAATCAATCAAGTGACCGCGAGCGAGGCTAGACTCGACCCAACGTTTATTCATAATGCATGACTCTCACACCAGCTCACCGCAACCATATTAAATTCACACGAGATATAACTTGTACCTACGTAATTGCTTTAATATGTGATATAATATGTCATATGAAGTGATATAGTTGTGTTATTTGGATATTAAATTTACAAAATGGTATTTTGGATTAAGTAAATTTACAGATCAAATTGCAATGCATTAGAAACTTGATGAGAGTGAATGAAGCAAGAGAGGTATGTCAGGATCGTTGCAAATCGGAGAATCGTTGAAACAGGTGTGAATCTTTGTATGAATAGATCATTTAACTGTTATTCTTCATAGTGGTGGTCATCCCGTTACTGTGACCGACTAAGTAGAGTGGAATAAATAACGAAGATATTTGTCACAGTAGTAGATTCCTAGTGAACATTGAGAAGGCCTAACAACGGAACTAAATGAGGCTTTGTTAGTGGAGATACCAAAAGGCTACCATGGAGAGGACATCGGGTTCGGGTTTAAACCGTTTGCACCAGTGAAATTTCACAGCTACATAATTATGTGCGTTTTAAAGCAAAGGACCTTCGCGAATGGAAAACCATTTATGAAGAGGCCAAGACCCACAAAGGGTTGTAGGTAGAGCCGGAGAAAGTAAGTTCGCATTTAATTGATAATACTCTGGTTATGTTAATTATCGCTTGTCACATGCTTCGGACCGTTGACCGAAGCGACTGATAATAATAATATTGTTACTGCTCCAAACCATGGAATTTCGATACCTACCTATCTGCTGTCGGGCTTATCGGTTGCGGAAGTAAGATGGTAGTCGGTCTAGGAAGGCTAATATTTTGTCAGACCAGGGGCACAATTCTTTCTACTAAATAAATATTGTTTCAATATCATATCAGTGTCATACTGACGTCACAAAAAGCGTATTCTTCTAAATTATACTAGAAATTATATGATAATTGAACGAAGTTGTAACGAGATCGTAAATTGAAACAAGTGTCATGTGTCAACGACGAACTGTTTATTTCAAATTATACTAGGTATAATGGGATCTCTGCCTTTTTGCCGAAAATTGTTCAGCCGATTATCACTTGCCAACTAACGTTTCGCAGAATTTTATTTCGCAGAATAATCATTTGCCAACTTGTGATATAATTTTGTTTTTACTTCCCAACCTCACAGTTGCCAACTTTACTTTTGGTCTTCCTTTTATTATCACAGTTCTAACCTAACCGATGTAGCATATTTAAATGCTCTGTGTAGTGAAATAAAAGTGATTTGGATCATTATTATTTCATGTTATAATTATTCTGTAAAACTACATACTTCGTAGCTTAGTTTTTATACGTATTATACAAACAAAAACCGAAAAGAAAAAAATATGTGCTTAACTCGTGTGACACCACGTGGAAGAAAAAATTTAATTAAGTGTGATATAAACTTAATTTCACTTTAATATTCAAGCCGTTTTTATTCCTCTAATGTAGGTACAATATTCGCTTAGTGCAATTTTCATCATCTTTACACACTACGCGTATCGCTAAACAGAAGAGCAGTAGGCGCGGAACAAAAGCTGTTATAAGTATTATCCAAACATTTAATAGCATTACAAAATTAGGCATACTCCGGTGCGTTACAATTCGGGCACGGCGTTGCTTAGTCGAGATACGCAGCTTATAATAAAACAATATTAATTATCAATTGACGCTCCAACGACTCCTTTGTCGGCCAGCCAACCTTCACGGTTTAATAACAGAGGAATGCGTGCATTAAACCTCCGGCATCTCACAGCACTTTTGTTTAAATAATAAATTGGATTTCTATAAACGATGCAGCTACAAAGAATTTCGCTTGCGATTATGAAATATTTTTAGATTCTACTACAGTGAATTCTTTCGTTATTATTGCTAGAAGTAGAACCTATTGTTGTATAAATTTATAGTTTCCCGTGCAATTGAATTTGATAAATGCGCCATATTAAAAGTCTCGCATAATGGTTGAATTAAATTTCTATAAAAAATCAATTTGTTTCCCCTCCAATAGTAAGCGCAGGGCGGGCACGAATCAGTTTGTTAATAAATTCAAATTTATTCGTTGATCGGGCGCACGTCTCGGTGCTAACGTATTTAAAAAGTGATTAGAAGTTAAATTGACACAATATGAACTTTTTGTATCAGCCGCGGCGCGTAATCAGAAACAAGATTATCCAATTCCCAACGTAACGTTCGGTGAGACTGCAAATTGATTACACTCCATTAATCTATTTACAATTTAAATACTGTGTACTACGAAATGTAAAGCACCATATTTCTTTTTAAAATGAAGTGGTGCGATAAAAATTGATAGCCTTGACGTTGGCTCAAGACATGGAGCTTGCGTTACTTACAATGAGAATTGAGATTAAATTTACATTGTTGCTTTTAGGGCGCGGGTTCAGCACCGTCTGTTATGGTAAGGTATTCATGAAAGCAAATGTTTAGTCCCGGGGGCGAGCGACGTAGCACAGAGCACTTGGCGGAATCACTCGTGTGCGCTTTAACTTATGATAATTATATTTGGAATAATCCTCTCAAAGCAAAGCCGACTTAATGATAATAATACGATATTCTGGCACATACGCACAACACCATCTAGTCCCAAACTAAGCAAAGCTTGTACGATGCATATATGTTATTTTTATAAATACAATAATTATATTAATTATTATATAGAAACACCCACACCAAGACAAACATCCATGTCCACGCACACAAATGTTTTACTTGAGTTGTAATCAAAGCCGCGAATTTTGGCGTAGCAGTCGTCTACACTTCCGCTATCGTCTAATGCTAACTTGTTTTGTTTGTTTTTCGTGTGCGTGTGTGGCCAACTCTAGTGTCGGAGTTTTCAGACCGCTCCAAGGCCTCCAACATGGCCTAACGATCCTTATCCTGAGACAAGAACCGGGACCGACAGCTTTACGTGCCCTCCGAAGCACGGTAGCGCTCAGATGTAAATGCCACACACGGTCACCCATCCTAGTGGCGACCTGTGCAAGCGTTGCTTAACTTTGCCGATCTGTTACGAACGGCGAGCCAAATCTCGCTATGAGCGCTACCATGCTAACTTATTAATAAATTATAAGCGTACGTTTTGATAGAAATCTACCAGCTTATATTATTTACTCGGAGAAGCAAATTCAAATTCTACATTTTCGATTCTTATTTCTAGGAGACTCAAAACTAGTGTAAAGTGCTTTCCGCAATATATCACACTGTTGTAACTGCCGATGCGCCTTGTGAGCATTGTTCATCATTTTTATATCTTGTTCAAAGAATTTTTTTGTGGCCGCGTTGACAGTTGCTACATCTAAGAAATCCAATTTCGAGGAAAGATTCATATACAACCCTTCCAAGCGGCGCATTAATGTCATTGTTTTATCTCTGATATCTTCAGGTTCATCAAAAATAGTAGTGTACACATATTGCACACAAGTATGCAATTTTATATTTTCGTAATCCGCATACAACTCTTTAAAATCATTGAACAATATTTTATAAAATACTGTCTTAAATCTGTTCTCCCTTTCCTTTAAGTACTGGACTTTATGGTTATATAAGTCTATATCGTCTTGCATTTCAGCACATGACAACAGGACGGTTGTTCTAAAACGCTCTTGTATCTTGCGTACTGAACTTAAATCGCCAGAAGTTTTATTTACAATTGCCAAATAGTGTTGTCCTTGTCTGGCCATAGTTTCATAAATTCTCATCAATTGTCTAGGTCTACGAAAATATATAGCTGGTTTAACATATTTCATAGGTAATGATTGATCACTATCTACAGCAGGCGGCTTTAATGTTATATCCAAATTACTACTTAATTTTTCACAAATTTTAGCTAGCCTGTTATCGTTTTGCTCACCGTATTGTTCTTGCCATTTGGCTGGTGCTAAAGACGTCAAAAAGATTTTGTACTTCAATAACTTTTCATGGTTACCCATGACACTCCCTAGTCCGTTTCTAAGTCTAACATATTCAAAACTATATTCTTCCAGTTGATCGGTCATATTTTCTAATTCAATAGCTACTCTTTCAGCTTCCTCTTGAATTTTCTTTGCATGTATAAAACTCTGTTTAAGATAGTTTCCATAATTGTGTCTACATGTATTGCACAGTTTCAGAATATTTTCATATTTTGCCGATTCTTCCCTTAAGTTGTGATCAATTTTTTCTTTTTCGTCTTTTATAAAACCTATGTTGGTTCTGTAGTCGACTAAATCTCTGATATTTCGCATGTATACTTTTATATCATCGAATTGTCTGAGAGGCCTAGCTTCTACAACCTTGTAGAAATCTTTGTGGATATCACATACAGTATGTACATCATCTATGAAATCAGGTAGAGGTTGCACTTTCCTAGGAGGGTTCTCTTTAGTAAATAGCCTCATTCGGTTTGTAAGTGCAAAAGGATTAGGGTAACCATCGTCCTTTATATCTATGGCGTGCTTTTCATATTTTTTAATATTTACAGATATGACGTTTCTCTTTGTGATCTCAGATTCAGCTTGAGGTATTTTCAGCAGTTTATTATTTCTAACACGCTTTTTCATTATCTCTTTTGGAGTCAGTGCTCTGAAAATGAAAAGAGCAATGTCAGTGGTTATACGAGCAAATATCTCTTAAGTAATCGAAAAACTTACACATTATCATATGTATCTTGCAACCTTATTACTTTGTTTACAGGAAATAGCCTTAGAATTGCATATGAATAATAAAAATATATAGAAAATAAGTTATCATAAGACATTATTGCTTCATGGAAAGTACAACAGATAGGTACAGTAGCAGTCTACATACAACTTTTCGCAGCTCACACAGTAATTCGCGTCAAAAGCCCTGTTCAAAAGGTGGATTTAGCCTACTAAACCTCGGTGACAGGATGGGTTGGTATATGATTTGATGTCAAGTTTTCCGTCTCTTTCCAGATATACAAGTTGCTTCGAGTATTTTCCTTAGTCACCTTTTATGACAAACACGGATATAATGGTGTAGTGACACTTTGTATACATAATCAGGCCTTGTTAGTCTCGCAGAATGTGCGCGTGGGATTGGGGGTCTCGGATTCGATTCTCGGGTCGGGCAAAGTGTTATTGGGTTTTCCGTTAGGAAATTTTCAATAGCAGCTAGGGGGCTGGTAATGTACCCGGTACGGCAATAGGCTCGCCCCCTATTACGTGGGACTAAAATATAAAGCTGGAGAAAAGTGGGTGTAGCAATATACCTCTGCCTACCTCTTCGGGGATATAGGCGTGAGGCTATGTATGTATCAGTCACTACTCGGTCGGTTTTCTAATTAACGTTACACGTATATATATATATGATACACAGCATGCTTTCGATTAAAATGCTTATAGGAAAGTGCATAATCAATAGATACCTACTTACTACCGCCTAACAGTCGAATCTTTATTTTATTTGTTTCTCTCCGTAAGAACCATCCTTGTACTTCAAGGAATATTATAAAAAGGAATAAGCGAAATCGGTTCAGCTGCTCTCGAGATTTGCGCTTAGCAACACATTCAGCGATTCATTTTTATTTATAGATGTGGTAATTAGACTGAAGAAAGTAGGTATTTAAAAGAGTTTGACTTTGTATTGGACATTCAGTGATCAACATACAGTTAAATTAGTGTACTGCACCTAGCTACATGAGCATAACCTAGCGGAGAGACCGCCAAGCCGCTACGCAGAGGGTGTTGGGTTCAAAGCCGTAAGTGCCTTTTAAATTAGTAATAATGATCGCGTGCTAAACGGTGAAGGGAACCATGGGCAGAAAATTTGAAGGTCTGACAGTTCTCCATAATGTTCACGAAAGCAAAAAGGCATGCCACGCCAAAAAGGCAGGTCTGCCACCCCATACTTGACCATCGTGGTGGAATATTGCCTTACCATTCTCATAGTGATAAGTCTACATAATTGAGTACCTAGACAATAAGACTAACTACATGGGCAAAATTTATGACTATGCTTACTTGCTCATTTTGACATAAATTGCTGCTTTCTATGTTTACTGAGAATTATCAGAGCTTATTCGTTTTACTTAAAATAGTATTGAACAGCAATCGACACAAACTCAATATTTTAAACACAGCATTTGACTTTTATTCTCGTCAAAAATGATTATGTTCTATGCACAGGTTCTATGGTTTAGCATGTGTTCTAGTGTCAATATTTAAAATCATAAACATTTTTTATCTTTGGGCATAAAAAGCAGGTATGATAAATTAAATAATGGCCTTGGTGTCGGTGTCGATCTTTTGTATCAATTTATCTGCAGGTCATTTCATAAAGGACAACTGAAAGCTGCTGAAAGTGTTTAGCGTATAGCTCGATAGCTCAGGCTTTCTGGAGTATTCCTTTACTCAGAACTTTACTCTAAGGCTGAGCGTTTACATTTTGTCATAATACCTACCTACTTAGCATAGTAAGTACAATAATTGTACTATGAACCTAGCCTAGTATTCGAAACTAGGTATCTTTAGAAAACAAGTTTGCGTTTGGAAAACTCGCCAAATACGTTACAACCTAAAAACATACGTTTTCATAAATTAATAATGAGTTTTATGGATGTTTTATAGGGCTGTCGGGTACTAGTTACTTTTGTCGCAGAACCGACAAGCATTGGAGCTGTCGCGTTCTGCCGTGGAGACCGCGTCTCAGGTACATAGCGTAGAACGCCCTCCGACTAGATGGAGTGACGATACGCGCAAAGTGGCTGGCAGCGAAAGAATAGAGAGCCAGTGGTGTGCCATCGGAGAGGTCCATATCTAGCAGTGGACGGCGGGCTGACGATGGGTATGACGTTACTTGGGCAACGAGCAGAAGAAGTTTCACTAGCGGCCCGGCAGAGCGACTTCTGACCAGTAGTGGTATAAAAATATTTGAAATTATCGCCTGCTTCACACAAATAAACAATTATAGTTTGCCTCAAAATGATAGCTTTCTGGTTTAAACTGTAATAAGAATTTAAATACAATCAGTATCTTAATAATAAAACTAGCACTATATTGCAGCTGACTAAAATGAAGCAGAACTAAGTGTTTAAAATTGTATCTTCTATGGTTTACGCGAATGTTACACATTGAAATTAAACTACAGTTTACGGATTTTACATAGAGTCTGCCGTGAACATGAATCCTGTAAATAATTCGAAACGTCGGCTAGTAATAAATTAAAAATGTAGTTTCTAGATCACTCGGTTTAAATGTAATATCTTAGTGAAACCAATATATCGCGATAAAAGCCGTAAACTGTAGTTTAATTTCAATGTTCAAAATTGCCTTGACTACCACTTTGACTCGTAAAACCACAAATATTTGTTCCGGCAACCACTTCTATACATCACCCGCCGCAGAACAACGTAAAATTAATTAAACACTTTAAACAAGTGGTGCGATAAATCATGTGAATAGTCCCTTCAAGATTAGAGCGTAAGGTCGTCTTAACGGTGGTCAGTGAGTTGGGACCGGACGGACCGCAGCCCCAGGGGCCGACCGAGACCTCCTTGTTCCAACGAAGTGTTGGTTCTGACACCTGTGAATGTGGTACAAGTTATACGCATAAGGATTGATATTAATAAATGACTACCAACAATAACGTCGTCTTTATCACCTAAAATAAAGATCGGTCACCAAAGCTTTTTTTATCTACAATCTATATCTTTTTTAGTATCGACTGCACTTTAAATTGTAATATAAAACCAAGTAATTGATCACAAAATTATCAAATTGCACTATTTTTACGCAAATATACCGTTTGATTGCCATATAAAATGTTGCTGAACATGATACCCAAATATGTTACAGTAAAAGCTCGCATGCATCACCAACATGGATTGGTAAATTTAAAAAAATATAAAATTAACAGGCTTATCTATGGTTTCGTTAAACATATAAACTTACATATCAATCAGTTTAAAGCGGAACACAACGCATGCTTTTTCTTTTTCTCGGGGTTGAAACTCTGTTGCCGACTTTAGGACCAAATTGGAGCTTGTGAGACAGGGATAGGTACTCACCCTTTCACATGCGATGCATTATGTGTGATGAATTAAGAATAACAGTAAATCTGTTTTTTTTTCTGTAAATTCCGCTACATTTTCAAAGTTGACTTTGGTACTCGTAATGAAACGTCCTCTGCTTATATCTTGTGACTTGTACCATAACCCTTTATCGCTGGTCAAGCCCTTTAGGATCTTGTAGTGTTGCCCCCTTGAGAGATGAAGTGACCCTCATTGTTGGAAAACTAGTTCGACAATTAATTAATTTTGTAATCGTGTGCGTTTTATTTATTTAAAAACTTCCTGCAAAATACATTGCACAAGGCGGACTTAACGCCTATGGGCATTTTCTCCCAGTCAACCTTTAGGTGATGCAGAGATGATCATGGCAGGCGTGTACTACACACAAAGAGAAAAATTAAAGAGAATACGCAACACAATACATACTTATAATTTAAATATAAGTACATAACAAAATACATATATACATATAAATAAATAAATATATAAATACATATATAGTATATATATACATGAAAATAAATATTTAAAAAGATAGATTACTAACAGTTAATAATATACATAACTATACACATGAAAATAAATAGTTAAAAAGATAGAATACTAACAAGTAGTGAATTCGCTATACAACTGCCGGCGAACTCGAATTTGAACGTGGCACAACTACCTAACGTCCTAACTTCGGGAGGGAGAGCATTCCAAAAAAGGATAGATTGGATATTGAAAGAAGAATGTACTTAACTAGTAGAGTGAGATGGACAGAGAAGGTACGAAGGTTATTAGTGGATCGCAAGTTCTTATCATAATTGGAGCAGAGATATTGAAAATAAGATACTAGATATGACGGACCGTTAGGAGAGTGGAGAAAAGAGTATGAAGTCGTCAGAGTACGCAAATTTCGTCGCCGACGAAACAGCCACCATTTTAATTCCTTGCGAAATTTAGAAATGTGATCGAACTTACGCAGATTAAAAACGAACCGAATGCAATAATGTAGAAGTCGGTCAAGTTTGTTGAGTAGATCTGCATTCAGGTCGAGATAACATACATAGGCACCATAGGCAATTATAGGGAAGATTAAAGTTTGCACAAGCATTGCTTTAGTTTTGGATGGAAGAAAATGTTTTGAGACGGTACAGTGAGCGCAGAGTCCCGAATACTTTTTGGCTGACAACTGAAATCTGGGTCCCCCAGTCAAGGTTGCCATCTATTTGTAGACCGAGATTTTTCACAGATGTCGAGAATGGTATAGATAGCACACCCGTTAAAAGTTACAGGCGACAGGCTTGTGAAATCATACGCGGGCTTCCCACAACGATAGCTTGGCATTTTGTAGGATTGACGCAAAGGCCAAATCTGTCAGACCACACTACTATGGCATGTAAGTCTCGATTAACATCTGCAATGACATCGGACAGCCTGTCCACCCTTGCCTGAGCGTAAAGCTGCAAGTCTTCAGCATACAGATGATACGCACACTGAAGTTCGTGAGTGATGAGGTTAATGAATAGTGAGAATAGAAGTGGAGATAGAATTCCGCCTTGTGGAACCCCAGCTTCCAGATCACACCAATTCGACGATGTCTCATCAATGCGAACTGATTACTGGCGACCACGAAGATATGAAGAGAAACAATCCCGAGCCTCAGATAAAATATTAAGGTGGGAGAGGATGGCCAAAAGTACATCATGGCTGACGGTATTAAAGGCGTTCGAGAAGTCCACCAAAACTAACACAGTTACCTCGGCTTTCTCCACGCCCGCCCTAATATCGCCAGTCACCTTAAGTAGAGCTGAAACAGTACTGTGACCAGGCCGAAGTCCGGATTTGAATGGGCTATGGATGTTATTGGATAGGATGAATCGGGATAACTGCTTGTGTACGCAAGCCTCTAGGACTTTGGATAGGTATGGGAGAATGGAAATGGGTCTAAAGTGGTTCGGCATAGTGGGATTGGAAATTTTAGGAAGAGGTCGAACGTAGGCTTTTCGCCAGATGGCAGGATATTGACCCGAGGAAAGGGAAAAGTTGATTATGTGAGAGATAACAGGAAGGAGTTGGTCAAGAACAGTGGTAATCATGCGACGACTGATACTATCGTACCCGACTGCCCTTGACTTAATGGAGAGGATTGATTTTTTAACTTCATCTAAGGTGACGGGAGAATAATTTAAAGGATTTATATTAAGTGTAGGCAGTCCTGCAAGAAAGTCAATCGTTTGACGCATGGTTAGATGATCCAGAGTATTCGAAATTATGAAATGAGTATTGAAATCGTCTAACCCAATAGTCTCCGGCAGACTGCACTGCCTCGATCTGCCTATCCCCAAAGTCCCTAGAAATCGCCAGATATCACCTGGCGATCCACAATCATAAGCAATATGCTTATGATGTGTCGGCGTTTGGCATTGCGTATCATCTGGTTGCAGCGATTTCTTGCAGCCTTATAATAAGCCCAACTGTCATCCGAGCGATTCCGTTTGAATCCTCTAAATGCCCGATCTCGTCTCCTCATTGCCATCAGAACTAACCTAGACATCCAAGGCGCTGGTGGACATTTCAACCTAACCTTCCTATTTAGAAGTAATTAAAACCAGAAATGTAATAAGACCATACTAAAGTCTCCCATAAATAAATAATTATTGTCCTTCATTTACTTATAGCATAGGTATAGCGAATCTCATCAAACTTGACATAGCTGTTTAGTAATAAAAACCTATCAAACAGACTCATTTACAATGTTTTATAAAAATAAATAAAATTTATTGTCACGGCATGTTTACAATTAGTTGTACCTAATGTCTCAAAATGCTCTGTCAATTTTAAAACATGCAAATAAACATTTAAACAAAGTGGTGTGTCATAATTAAATTAATTACTCTTAGGAATGCTCGCAAGAAGAATGGATATAATTTAATGAATGAATTAAATACTTGTATGTAATCTTATAAATAATATTAAGTATCTGTCTAGTAACAATGAATGTGTCATCATCATCAGCCTTTAACATTCCATTGCTGGACTAAGCCTCTCCTTTGAAAGGAAGACTTGGCCTACTAAACCACGCTGGCCAAACGTGTTGGTATAGGGTTTGTATCAAGTTTTTCTTCTCTTACAGTGCTGTTCTCTGCATAATATGATCCCTATGTCGGCTCTTACGACACCTATGGGATGATACGGGGGAGGAATGTGTCATACGTGTGTGAAAATCATTAGCGAGGTAATGTAAATTTTAAGATTAATAATGCCAGACAGATTAAAGTAGTATCGATCACAATTATGATTTGTGTTAATTCTACAGATAATACAAGTCTGTGTGTACTGTATCTCTGACAACGTACCTATGAAAAACCCACAAACAAACTGATATCCACATTCAGAATATTATTAGGTATATTATATTATTATATTATAAATATATGATACAACAAGGATCGGTTTCCACAGCGCACTTAGTCTGGGTTATTAATGAAATTTATTTAACGTCTGAATCTCGGAGGAAGCGGCGATAAGCGTTAAGTAAAATTTATAATACAAGTGGAGCGTTTTCTAGCGGTTATTACGGCTGAAAAGTTTCAGTACTAACTGTAAGTAACGTGTCTGTAGGGTAACTTTCAAATAGTTCGCCTTCTAATATCTGTTGAGATATACTTACACCTTTTTATGATCGCCTGGTGTCCGTATACGCAGCAGGACCCTACGTTTAATTCGATTGAAAGTTAACTTTTTACGTGCGTGGTATTTAGTACCTTTCGAATTGTTTAAGTAAAAAAATAGTACCTACATTGCTACAGCGAAATCTTGAATTATTACCCAGCAGGACCCTCCGCTGTTTGAGGGTTTTCAGACCAATACTATATGTCACCATTTAGCGACGTATTAGTACCTTTAAAATACCTTGGTTTCATTTTAATATAATTATTAGTTTATGAGGAAAGCGCCTGCAAAACTTTTATCATGCCAGCAGGACCCTTTTTAGTTTTGACGCTTTCGGCCCCGACAGTCATATTTCTTGTTAGCATTTTAATAGTACTTTTCAAATAACCTTACGTTCAAATCAAATACTTTGTAGTTTAACAAGCAATTTGATTTAAAACTTTTTTCACGATGACCTTAAGATTATACCATCCAATGATGCTATTATTTTTATGGCACTTAAATATTATTAAAATTGAGGGTAAATGCAAAATAAATAATAATCATATCATAACGGATTTTTATTAAATTGTGTTTATAAAAATTAAATATATAAGTTCATCTAAAAACACCGGTTTAAATTAATAAAAATCTCTTTGATTAATGCCACCATCTAAGACTTCAGAACAAAAGGCAGACGGAGCGCGCGGAACACTTGCGTGAAGCCACTAAAGCAAATACAAAATTGAAAAGCGAATACAAACTCGGCTCAGTGCGCTGCGAAGCATCGCACAGTTCACACGCCACGATCATTCCAGCATTTAAATTCATAAAATGCCGTCTTGCGTTTTTAAATGGAATATATTTTTACAGATAACTATGGATTATTTGACTGTTTTATAATATTATTTCGATAAAATTCGTATTTCTGCAGAAAATATGTAAGTGTTGCCAGTTTACGTCGACACCGTTTTCCCTGAATTAGGGAAAATGCACTTGTCAATTGATTATGTAGGTAATAATTATTGTCATGTTAATGAACAATACATTAACGTATTGTAAAAGTATATTGTAGATTATCTTTTTTCTTATAAATATAGTAATAGAATTTCCATTAGTATATACATTGTTTTGAGTTCAATTCCCATATACTATACACTTTGACCTTTGTCATAGAATCAATCTTTGTACCGTTCTTATGGCGTAGGGAATAAGTATCAAAATCGTACTGCAACTGTTAGCTTGACTTGGCGCCGTGTTTACATTACGTACAGAAACAGAAATTATTGATTGCAGCCATTATTTATTTATAGTTGCATTTTTTTTGGTTATGATTTATGAATCATAATATTCATAATTTGTTGTGTGCATGATAAAATGTTTTTAGCTAATTAATATTTAGGACGCAAGCCTATTGCAATTAACCAAACATTTCCAGATACTATACTGAGAATTTGTAAACAAAAAATAAACAACATATTCGCCGATCTAAGATCTGAACCTCATGATTGGTATTCGTAAATATATGTAGTTGGTATTATATAAGTATTTCTTCTGGATCGAGGCTATGAATCACAAAACATAATCTATTTATTTCTCAATTTACGAATAAAATTTGTTAAAACTTAACTCGGTACCTACATTTAAGAAATGTATTAAGCATACTTTAATGGTATCTTTTATTTGAATAATTTTCACAACAGCATTACATATTAAAAGCATTAATTAAATCCATGGTAAATTCTTCAAAACCGCAAACGAATATAAAATATTACCTATGTAATATTTTTATATTCGTTTGCAAAAACTATATGTAAAATAGTGGGAGATTATTCATAATCTGGCAACTTTACACACACATAGACGCGCGTGTCCGTACAGTGCCAGTCGCCAGATGTCACGCACACATAGCTGTCAACGTGCCTCACTTAGTTGGACGAATGCGCTCTATCTGGTTCTTGTTTGTTAAATCTGTGGCCACCATGCTAAAAGTTATGAAAGCTCATACCTACATTGGCCAAACTAAACGTTAAGTCGCTGAAAGAATATTTAAAATTTTTAAAACAATTTTTCTTCTATAATACAAAATATTTGAATTACACGTAAGGTTATTTGAAAAGTACTATTAAAATGCTATTAAGAAATATGACTGTCGGGGCCGAAAGCGTTAAAACAAAAAAGGGTCCTGCTGGGTAATAATTCAAGATTTCGCTGTAGCAATGAAGGTACTATTTTTTTACTTATACAATTCGAAAGGTACTAAATACCACGCACGCAAAAAGTTAACTTTCAATCGAATTAAATGCAGGGTCCTGCTGCGTATACGGACACGATCGCCTGGTACGATCGGTGCTATAATACGAATTTCGCTTGCGTTTAGTAAAAGAACCGTGACGTAAGTACCTAGTCCGTGGTCGATTGATTCGGTTGGCGAGTAAAATAAACATTATAACAGACGCGAATAACGAAACGCATCCCTCATCGCATCTGCCCGCTCTCGCCGACTCGTCTTCGCCCGAAAACCGCGACGTCTCGACCAATCGTAGCGCAGATCGAGCCGCTACGCAATCGCGACGCGCGCGCCCCGCGCGTGCCGCGAGGATTCCCGCTCGTTTTCGCATCTGAACAACATGTATGCGTTCGCGTCCGCCCTTAATTTTGTAGTTAACTGCAATATTTATGTGTAATGTTATGTTTGTGGACAGTTATTATAAGGTTTTATTCAGTGAGCAGTTGTTTTAACACACACGACCCCAGTAGTTCTACGATACGAATCCCTCATACCTACAAAAAGCTAGCCGCCCTTATTACACAAAAGGCGCACCATAAAGAACTCCCGCTAAAACATTTATTTACTCATGGATACCAAAATGCACCCTCGGATTGACCAACTATTGCAAAAACAAAAGGTTTATGATACAAACACCTCAGATGAAAAAAGGAATACCTACCTATATGGATTTATGCAAAAATGGGTTTTAGGAAGGTACCTGACATGCAGTAGATCCCACTGTTTGCGCCGGTTGCACTAGGCATCCCTATGAGCGATTGACAACGATTGATCGCTCTTCATTAATTTATACGAAAACATATTATATGAAGAACTTATTTATTATACTTACTATTGGGGAAATTTTCTTATTCTCACTTTTATTTTATTTGGAAAACAACTATGCTTTTCATTATGTGAATAGCAGATGGAATACTTTGTCTTCTTGTGCTTTACAGCTACACAACAGGACTTTTCCTTAACTTCAAGTCCTGTAGTGTGAATGGAAGCATTGCAAGCACTGCGGCAAACAACTACAAAAATCAGTTACCCACTCATTCCTGGCTTGGATAGACATGGGTGGTCAAGAGAAGGTGATGGTACCTTACCTAATATCCTTACTTACCGATCGAATCACAATAATAGCTATTCATTAACATTTTGTCGAAATTCAGTCATAAAGGCGTGCTACTCCAAAATCAGTGCAAAAGACAGCAGCAAAGCTACATCACTGAAACGACGGGGTTAACGACCGTACCATTATTTATTTACTTTATTTGAAATCTTGCGCGACTAAACGTTCGTTAAGGGAAGATGCAGACGAGCGATTCAGACAGTTCGTACAAATTTAATCAGCCCCCGGCGATTATGTAAATGTTCGTAAATGAACGGATTCCACCCCCATTCAAATTAGGCTTAGCGACTACTACCACCTGCAAAACTGCTTATTTATTACGTAAACACTGTGTTATACTAATTAAGGATACGATCTTAGCGTCTTAAGTCACAAATCTAAGTATAAGAGTTGTGTACATCTTATACTAATATATAAAGCTGAAGAGTTTGTTTGTTAGTTTGTTTTGTTGAACGCGCTAATCTCAGGAACTACTGGTCCGATTTGAAAAATTCTTTATGCGCGCTATGAGCGACAGGAGCAGAGCAGTAGCCTTAAATAACGCGGGTGTAACCGCGGGAATTCTCTAGTAAATAATATCAGCAAAATTACCCGTCAGCTACAACCCTTTTCTTCCCACGTATATGACACTAGAGGATGCCCGCGGTTACACCCGCGTTATTTAAGGCTACTGCTCCACTCCCGTCGCTCATAGCGACAAACAAACAAACAAACAAACAAACATAGAAACAAACAGACATTCTCTTCAGCTTTATATTAGTATAAGATTAACCTAAAAGGCACAAAACCTGTGTAATACGCGGTGAAACTACGTTATTATAAAATCATAATATCATTACTCTATTATATACTATTATTAGAATTTTTACAAATCCAAAACGAAAACTATATTTCATATTCTTTTCGTGCAAAGCATGACAATAATATGACAAAACATTGTTCATGTTACAGCATTGTACTTAGCCACAAATTATTGTTAAAATTCACAAAAAGGGACAATCTCTGTTGCTTTCAATGGGTCCTATCCCTATGTCGTTTAAGCAAACATCCAGTAGCATAACAATAATACTTGCAAACAATGCAAGATCTCTGGACAAATACAAAGCGTCGTAAGCAAATGTTTCCTTTGCAGCATTTCCTTAGCGCGCGGAGCTAATTAGTTAGTAGAACCCTTGTTGGCTAGTGGTCAGCCGTCATCAGGGCCCGTCTTGTGTCCATGTCTCAGTAGCTACCCTCAAGAATAATTGCAACCCTTGGACCAATGTCTGTTACTCAGCCAACAGATATTAATTAGAGAACATTCTCGTATCTTAGTGTTTTCATGTTTGTGTACGTTACCCTAGCAGGAAAGTATCTCCTGGAGAGACATGAGTGGAACGTATAATTAGAGCACAATCTGCTGATGATGTGCGCGAAATAAAAAATTAGTGCGGGTTATAGTTTTGGAAAAAAATGAAAAAAATCATTCCTGCTGGGGTAACGTTCTTCCAGCAGGAAGATTCTAAACGAATTATCGGAGAGAGAAACATTGTACATGGGCAGATAGCTTATATTAGTGGGACAATGTGCGCCGAAAATAAAATTAGTGCGGCTTCAGGTTTTCGAGATATTGGAATTCCTGCTAGGGTAACGTTTTGCAGAATCGTGTATCTCTAAAACGGTTGCATGTGCGGTTATAAAATAAACATACACGAGTTGCTATTAATTTGTGCGAATTGGTGAAATAATAAAATTTAAGAAAATACATGTAATTTTCAAGTAATTGGCCTTCTTTGAAAACCCAAAAAAACATCGCAGCGTCAAAATAAGAAAACGTATAGGCTCACTGAAAACTGTTTTCGGTTCTTTTTGACACATAGATTAACCATAAAAAGTTTCAAAAGTATTCATACATGCGTTAATGAGATATATTACTAAAAGTCATAACGACGAAGTCGTAACTTTGAGGACAACGCACAAGAAACCGGCTCAACCCAAGGTGTGTAGGAGTAAACTAGCAATTAGAGCGATAGTCCAGTAATATATAGTGAAATTATCCAGCTTGGAATGTCTTGCATGTAATAAATAATTAACAAAAACTAAAACATCAAACAACGATTGGTTATCCGACCAAATTCGATACTCTTGAATATCTTTTGTTAAAAAATCGCGATTTCGGCAATGTCCTAGCGCGGGTGGCCAACTTGTTTCGAGTTAAGATTTATTTGAACCAACGAAATCGTTAGGGCTCTACAAATTCCATACTTATATTTATATTTAAATAAGACTCTATAGATATTTTGTTCTACTTAAATTAGACTCTATAGATACCTACATATTATTAATTTCGTAATTTTAACAAAAGGTTGAGAGAAATACAATGTCATGACAATGTTGTAATGGTTTGTGACTGAAAATTTACATAAGAAAATTGATTTCAGTTGTTGATAAATTTCAGTTGTCTTGCCGCGATCGACTTTACTTATAGCCTCGATCGACTAGTCGATCGCGATCGACCGGTTGGCTACAGCTGCCCTAGAACAACAGTTGTTAAAAAAAAACTAAAGTATAACCCCTCCTAAATAAAGGATTTCTGCTATATGTGTATGGTAAAATATTTACTAAAGGAGATAAAAAGCAAGGGTGTAGACAGAGGTGTATTACACACGTCTGCCTACCCCTTCGGGGATAAAAGGCGTGAAGTTATGTTATAAAAAGCAAAAGAATCAGTAATAGAAAATTAAGATAGCAATAAACAATCTTTACTTATGCCAATCCATTTTTATTTCATTCAAGTCAGTCAATTACAAAATGTTTAATAGTAATATGGCGTACTTAATTATCCTTAACTAGGTACTAAGCTATGTAATAAATTATAAAATTTTTGATATTTTTAAGATACCCGCTGCACCTAAGCAATACTTATTGACTTTTAGTAGGTGTGTAAACGCAGATAAAATAAAAATTATAGATGTGAGCCCTATATTACACGACAAGCCAGAAAGACCCATAGTAAACACCCGCGCTTATTCTTCAGATCAAGTAAAAAGACAGATACACATGCACGACAGAGGATCTCTGTCGTGCCGTGTTGATGATTGTATTTACTAAGAGTTATTTCAGCTTCACTTGTAAGTTTACTTAATATGATTTTATTATAAGTCTTTAATATTCATTAACTGTGCACATACGGAATGTTCTACAATGTTTATAAGATTCAGCGGGTATTTTAATAAATATTTGTTGTAAAAATAATATTTTTTTAACAACACTTAAATAACGTTTATTTAATATAAATAAAATGTCACATGTAAAATCTAAAACATATTAAAGTATGAGGAGCCACAAAATCTACCTAAGGCCCTGCATTTGGCGCAGAGCTCCTGAGGATGCGCTTTGGATGGGTCACCCTTGTCTAGTCCATCAGGTTTTAGAAGAGGTCTCTGAAAAAAAGATAATAGCAATGTTGAGTAATTGGTTATTTTTTATTATTGTATCGACAACTATTTGGTGAACGAAATCTTTGACACATTTGCTGCCACACAATTTATAAACGCAGTAAGTACTACTAACTTCAGTGGTACTTACTGGTCGTAGTTGTAGAAGGTTGATCTATCTATCTATTAAAAATACAGATTCTGCTCTAAGAATAAATTCTATGCCATGGGCGAAGTGTTCAGTCAGCGAACACAAAGAACATCTAATTCAAAAGCTTAGTTTGTGGATCACACAACCTATTGTATCATGTGGGAATTCAACCCAGGACTCTCGGTGCGGCGAGGCCGCTTAAATCACTATCCCAGCCTCGTAGTGCCGAACGCAGAAAGCGAAAATACTTGAAAGTGGCGATGCAGTGCAATCTTGTCATTTAAGAAGCGGGTATTGTTCGTGTAAACTGATTCGAAAGTTGAAGATCTAAAATGTGTCAAATATGGAAAAGCAGGTTCTTTAATAACTAATATAAAATTATACAATAACAATAACAGTTAATTCGACCCAAGCATCGAAATTAACTACAAAAATAAACAATATTCTTCATCATCCTAGTGCTGTCCCAGTTGTAATCTCTGAACATCGGCTTGCACATCGGCCCGACGTCCGCTAAGAAAATAACAACAATATTCAACTCAAATATAGTTGTCAATTCATACCTGTTTATGAGGCTTTACGTCAATCTTACAGCTGGTACACTGCTGGCCATAACCAGCCCAAGAGTTGGCGCTCATCCAGCCGCGGCCGCACTGCGTACAACGGTACTCGCCGAAACACCTGCCTTTGGGTTTATATGAATCCTGGAAAGACATCAAATTCATCAGTCAACAAGGCAATGTATAAATTTACTTTGATGGTTGGCGTAGTGGTTATCTCGCTGTTTATCGCTGAGCCGAGCGTAGCGGCTTCGATCTCCATACGGAACAACACCATGTGTGTTCAGCAAATTGTTTTTTTCAAGTCTGGATGTTTGTGTCCGTGGATAACATAAAATTACTTGTCCTTCATGACATAGGATTTACCTGATTACAACGACACAACCTAGCTTACAACATAAACTTAGACTACGGTTTTCATATAAATTGATTGGTTATTTTGTTTAGTAGCTAGTGACTCTGACTGTGGTGACGGATTAAGAATACGGAATGTCACCACCCCATATCATCCCATGGGTGTTGTAAGAGCCGACAGAGGGAGCATATTATGCAGAGAACAGCACTGTAAGAGAAGGAAAACTTGATACAAACCCTATACCACACTGGCCAAACGGGTTGGCCATTTGGCCAGTGTGGTATAGTAGGCCAATTCCTCCTTTCAAAGGAGAGGCCTAGTCCAGCAGTGGACTGTTAAAGGCTGATGATGACCCTGACTGTTACGTCTTCGTTACTGTCGTGGGTTCGATTCCAACCCAGCTATTTTTCTTTTCTGTGTCTCTTTACGATATTAATCGAATAACCTGTTGGTCTAGCGAGTACCCTGACTGTTACGCTAGACGTCGTAGATTCGATTCCCACGCAGGACATGAGGTGTGTTTTATCTATACCGTGTATTAATTTAAGAAAAGAAGTTTGTTTAGTTAATTCAGCCTCTGTCTAGTTGAAATCATGTGACTTTGTATTAATAGTACTTAAAGATGAAAACAGAATTGTTTACTTACCGACATTCTGATCAGTAAAGGCGAAAAAAAAAAAAGATTATTCTCACTACAAACAGGTCAACTGACACGGTGATCTAAACAACACCGAACCACAAAAAGAACTGCACCCTCTGATAGTCGTCTTAGCTATTTATAATAAATTATTGTTAGTGAGGGAGTAAGCAAATACACCACACGAGTATCAATTACCGATATTGGACTACAAGTAACAAGTATAAATATACGGAGAGTATTTCTTGAACTCTTCAGTCGAGGAGCGACTCTCATGTTGCAAAAACATAGATACCTAGTATTAAAACAGTGGATTACTTTATTAACTCATTTATTTCTTGTATCAATCGAAACTATACGAAGTTCTACATGATGTCACAGATTACCTAAGAAAAAAGCTCTTCATAAGAATTAAGTAAGATATTAAATTATTGAAAGAGAAATGTTTCTCAAATAATTATTCATCATTGATATTTGATATTCTATACCAGTTGGTATCGTAAAAGTCACAGTTACTTAACTAGTCGCGTACCTATCAGTACGTTACTAGTGAACTACACTCTTTTCTCGGGGAATTACCGTTCACACATTAATCCAAACGAGTACTCTAAAGTTCTAGAATATTCGTTTCGATTAAAATTTACAATTGTATTGTAGGTATAAATACGCTAATGGTTTTCAGTTTCGTACGATGTGTTGGCCGCTGACCGTGAGGGCTCAGTGTTGATTCCCGGGTTGGGCAAAGTGTAGCTGAATTGCATGTTAGGGTTTTCGAGCAGTAAAGTTTGGATTACAAGACGACAGTTTACGTATCTTGTGGTGGTATTCCGTTCTTGAATAACTTATTTGTATTTTTAGCTACGCTGGCAAATTCTACAAAGCCATTTTATTCCAGAGTAGCGTCGGAATTGTCTGACCTACAATAGGGTGTAAAATAATAGCTAAAACATACTCCATAAAAGGATGTGTCATTTACCCTATCATACGACATTAAAACTTTACTCATTCAAAATAGAGGTTCGCATTGAATAATTTATGTAGGTAACCTAATTGGTTGACAACCAATACTATCAACTTCCTGAAACAACCAGATATGTATAAGTTATACAAGGGTTTTTCTAAGTATCCAATTCATAACATCCGTAGTAAGTAACAACATAGTAACTTTTTTATTATAGACTCACGCCTGTTTCACCGAAAGGGTAGGCAGAGGCGTAATATTACACTCACATTTCGCCCTGAATTTTTAGGTCCCACGTAATAGGGGGCCAGCCTATTGCCGTTACCGGTCACATCACCAGACTCCGTGCTATCACTCAGAATTCGGAAAACCCTGTAACACTTTTGCTTGACCCGGGAATCGAACCCGGGACCTCCGATCTGCAGTCGCATACGCTATCCACTAGACCACGGGGTCACTCATCATTATTATACGTAAAGTTATTAACTACTAACTTTAAGCACAGTCTAATAATCCATATATCAAGTATAATAATAACATCTATAGGTAAAACTCAATTATGACCAATTTATTTAGCACCTACCCCAATAGTCCATTATTAGACTCTACGTAATAGCACAGAATAATTAATAGTACTAACGTAGTAATAGTGCAATTTTATTATCGAGACTACTTAGTAGGTTATCACATTGCTCTAAGATAAGAGAAGCTTAGAGTTTATTTAGAATGCTGGACCTAGGATCATTTCGCCTGTTCGCGTCCATTTAGTGCAGTTGGCAAGTTTGAAGGAGAAAATAAAAATGTTCCAGCAAATTGATTCAATGAAAAATTTATGTAATGCGTTCATTATATAGTCTATTTTAATAAAAACTTTCAGTTTTGTTCGAAACTTGTTATATTTTTTTTTAAATAGACAAACTTCAAAATATGGCATTTTACCCAGTTTGCGTCCAAAAAATCCTAATTGCGTCCACCTGTGGACCAGTTCGCGTCCACCAGCTTAGTCTTAAAAATATCAGCCTTATAATCCTTCATATAAGGGTGATATTGTTAAGACAATCTAAAGAAAGATTGGCTTTTAACAATTTCTATATTTAAGATTAAAGTTATAAAAAGTCTACATTATTATCATTATTAAATAACTTTATAGAAACTATAAATAACTATTTATTGTTCTCAACATCGATGGAACTTAAAATCAAAGATAAAAAATAACGATAGGTACATGTTGTCCAATATTGTGGTCTTCGGAATAGCATAATTTTTACATAATTATGTACATATTTGTCTTATCGATTTCTTCTTCTCACGAATTTCACAAAACGCTTTCTTTATTTAATCATCTTTTGTATTTTTTTCCCTTCTTCTTTCTTGTCTCCTAAGAACTCATCTTGAATAGAAAAAATATGGAATAAAAGAAATTAAATGTAATAATTCAATTTTAAACTCAGTCTTAATCAAAAATGCATTTTAAATTATAAAAAAAAATATATATAGAATGTATTTATGCGATAATTTCTATGTCATGAAAATATGGACGCAATTTGCTATATATAATATTATCCCCTGCAGGTATAGTTTGCGTCCACTTATAGTCGATTATTATATCAATTGTATCTTTTATTACAATCATAATAATGTGGACGCAAATTGGTCATTACAATTGCATACTATTAATGTTAAAATAAACAAAATCCCAATTTCTCTCTCATATTTTAATCACATAAA
This sequence comes from Euclidia mi, assembly GCA_944739405.2. NCBI lineage: Eukaryota > Metazoa > Arthropoda > Insecta > Lepidoptera > Erebidae > Euclidia > Euclidia mi. The sequence continues at coordinate 97,293,504 of OX123183.2, read as the reverse complement.
AATAAACAACTAAAGAAATCATAAATAGACGAGTTCGCGTCCATTGTGGACGCAAACTGGAAGTTTTATAAATTCGGTGTTGTAATTCGCGTCCACCTTATTTTAATTGTTAACTATAAAAAAAACAAGCTAATTCATAATTCATACTATTCGTCTTTTCATTATTAATGTCTAGAAACAGCTATGTATCCTAAAATTCACATAAAACAATAAAAAAATTACCGTCAAACACGCCGCTGCACACTATTTTTTTATTTATATCCCGCGCATCTGCACTCTTTTGTTGAACAACCGAGATTAACTAATTTTTTTAAACAGGATAGGCTGGGCGCACGGAACTTTTGTCTATTTGTGCGTGTCTCTTATACGTCTAGGTATTGGCGATACTGACTTTTCATTTTATTAGTGTGTTAGTATACTTATTTCCGAGCATTTTTAAAGGGAGGTCCGTAAAATGGACGCGAATAGGGGGGTGGACGCGAACAGGCGAAATGACCCTATAATAATATGTCTCCGTGTACCTTTAGGTAGGTAAGTGTTAGGCAAGACTTAGCACGTAGTAGTCTGTCAGCTTCTCCACTAGTAGTAGTAGTAGGCTATTGCTTTTTGGTCTGTAGGTATCGCGGAATTATCTATATAAATAAAAATGAATCACCGAAATGTTTGTACGCGCATAGTTTCCAAACTACTGCACCAAATAGGACAATTGTTTCTTTTCTGTGTTCGTTATTATCAGGAGAATAGTTTTGTGAAAAAATATTATTTAAAAAAAAATGCAAATATTTAATTAGTTGAGGTACGAAGTTCATCGGGTTAGCTAGTTTGAAATAAAGGTAAAATATGAAGATAAGTGACCCTATGTGCTGTGACTACTGCTGGTCAAACTGTACCTACTAATAGTAATATTTATAACGGGTAACGGGTCTATGTCGCGTAAGTATTTGTAAACATAGGACCTTATATTTCCCTCGACGTTTCGGCATGCGTTTCGTCGTCGTGGTCACGAGATGACGAGATGAACCGTACTTCCCTACATAGTATAAAACAAAGTCTGTCTTCTATCTGTTTGTCCCTATGTATGCTTAAATCTTAAAAACTACGCCACGGATTTTAATGCGGTTTTTTTTAATAGATCTCTAGAATTATTCAAGAGGAAGGTTTATATGAATAATTGACGCGGGCGAAGCCGCTGGCGACGTCTAGTATATTATAAACATGAAAGTGTGTTAGTTTATTTGTTTGTATGTCTATATCGTAACGGAGCAATGTTACGGTATTTTTGGTGTATGGATATAATTAGAAGACTGGAAGTGATAAAGGCTTTACCGCGATAACCCATACCGATAACAAGCGCGGAGCCAAAAGCGAAATCTAGATTTGAAATAATATAACCCTTGTACCTAGTACATATCCATTAAATAACAAAAAACTGATATTTGATTTTAAATCTGCTACTAACTTGTATTACCCCTGCCACATTCCAAATGCTATTTTTAGTCCAGTCATTTAAGCTTAAATTAGGTAAGAATCTCGGAATTCGAGATACCCAGCTGTAAGTCTGTAAATACGTGTATATGACACCCTAAAAGTTGTCTCAAAACCTGCATATGGTAGGGTGTACGCAACTATTAAATTTCAAGGTCAAAGATCACAATAATCGGTTTTTTGCGCTTATTTTGTAAATATCTCATTTCCTATGGGTTTTTTGCTATTTGTATTTTGATCAATATTATAGACTACAAAATTATCTACAAATTTTGTTCAAAAATTTTTTTCATACGGTGAGCCGTTTTCGAGATAGAGGGCGGAGAGCGCGCGGTCACGCATCACTTCAGGTCAACCGGTGCCTCCAGTCGAAAACGCCATATATAGCTGATGAACTATCGATAAATCAATGATTCTAAATATTTGTCAATTTTTATTAACTATTATATTATATTTTATCATTTTCTTCATACATTACATCTATATCTATTAAATAATACTGATAACCGTTTCCTAAAATTAAAAAATAACTAAGGGAAATACTTAAATCATAATATAATTATATTCCCATTTACACTAATGACATTTTAAATAGAAAATAATTAAGTGCATCTTCTTTAAAATCTGTAAATTTTAAAATATATATTTTATAATAAACGTATATATTATCAAGTTCAAACTTGGTTAGGGCATGATTTGGATCCCCAGGTATGGGGTTGGGCAATACGAAGCGATTTTCTGGAGCCTATCATGACAATTTTACCACCTGCTCCAGAAGATTTGCTACATACAATTTTCTGCAACTGCAAGAGTGGTTGTGGTTCGCGATGCGGATGCAGGCAAGCGGGCTTGCAATGCTCTTTAGCTTGTGGCCAATGTAATGGTCCAGCTTGTCTCAATGCTCTACCATATCAGAGCGACATTAACGAAGATGGAACCTTTGACCCCGAAATCATGGAAGAACTTGAGACAAATGTCGTTGAAGACGATAATGAAGACCAGTTTGAAATTTACCAGCAGCCGGAAGACGACGATGAAGAGGAAGAAGATGATTAAAATTATAAATTGTAGTTTTTGTACCCCTTATTCCATTTTTTTACTTTTAATAAAAATAAATCAATTGAATGATATTTTTTAATAAAAAGATTAATTCATAATTTATTTGTTTCTTTTATTCATCATGTAAGAAGTTATTAATATTAATTAGGTTAAAATTCAAATATAATTCCTATATTTTCAATAACAATTCTGCAATTACACGGGCAGGTAAGTGTTGTTGAATAAAATATAAAGTGGATAGGTTAGGAAAAAAATTATAAAATATAATAGTTAATAACAATTGACAAATATTTATAATCATTGATTTATCGATAGTTCATCAACTATATGGCGCGTTTTCGACCGGAGGCACCGGTTGACCTGAAGTGATCCTGTGACCGCGCGCTCTCCGCCCTCTATCTCGAAAACGGTTCACCGTATAAAATTTTTTTTTTGAACAAATTTTGTAGAGAATTTTGTATTCTACAATATTGATAAAAAAACAAACAGCAAAAAACCCATAGGAACTGAGACATTTACAAAAAAAGCGCGAAAAACCGTTTTTTGTGACCTTTGACCTTGAAATTTAATAGTTGCGTACACCCTACCATATGTAGGTTTTGATACAACTTTTAGGGTGTCAATATACAAGTATTTACAGACTTACAGCTGGGTATCTCAAATTCCGAGGTAAACTTACTAAAATGACTGGACTATATAGTTCTGTTCTGGTTGAGAGTGTACACACGGGTGGCAATACTGCCAATTCTACCAAAATAATACGAGCGATATGGCAACCCGCCAGCCGTTTATTTGTACAATCCCTGATTCAACTAGGTAATTGTGCACATATGAATGCAGAACTTTTGTTTCAGGTTTGTCTACGGCAATTGTTTTAGTTAGGCTAGCTGTGTTCTATGGGTGATGTGAGCAAGGTAAAGCTAAACGAATTTTCTTTGAAGAAATTCTAACCACCTCACTTTTCTCTCTTTCTTTTCATGATCCTTACTTGTTTCAGATCGCATCCTCATACTTTACGTTGATAGGAAGTATATGTTTAGCGACATGATCACGATCGTTACGACAGTGCCGCATAATTGAAAACTCAAAACAATGATTACAATATAATTTAAAAATATTGTAAATTACCACAAAACTACGTACTTTCAGTGATTTTATGACAAAAGATGAATATTTTAACCGAATCCTAAGGAGATATGACTATGTCATATAAGTTTTTAAAATTCCGCTTTTACCTTAGAGCAAAAAAGCCCAAAAGCTTTATTTAACCAAAGCAACTGTAACACCTTCTTATACGCCCGTGAAATGAATAAATAACCGTGCAAAGAAGCTCAAACGTTAGCCCCTAATTAGTAAGAGTTTACGTTCTCCATTTCACAAAAAAACACCATCTCGAAAGGGTCGGCATGCCCCGATTAACGATTCAAGAGGTCTCATTCATCCACTCGCTTTTAGGGTTACCATTCGACCAGATTTTGCATGGATATGTCCGAAGTTTTCTGTGGTTTTCGATTAGTTTGTATTTAATTCTTGATGAATTGATTACTATATTTACTTAAAAAAGCTATTATTATTGCTGGAATGTCTCATTTTCTTTCAACAGTATAACGACTTGTACCTAATTGACACGAAAGTAGAAGAGGCAGAAAACGTGTTAGAAAAGATGAACTAATCGTCGTTTGTAATAGAAACAAAATACAAATAGAACTGACATTTTTCTTTATCAGAAGCTAGACTTGGCAAATAATTTTGCTACTGTGGTTTCTACTTTGATTGTTAACACATTACATACATATTTGGCATATTGCGATTGAAATCATCCAAAAACTTAATAAAATTATCGAAATTTTTATCCAATCGCAAGTTTTCCCATCATCAGTCTTGTATATTAAGTCCCACTGCTGGGTATAAGCTGCTTCTCACTATGACTTTTTAGCATTTTTAAGACATCAGCATGGTCACCTTAGCAGCAGTGTAATTACCTCGGAATACTCACCCGTTTGTTTACTTGTAGTTAAGACGTAACTGAGTCAAGTATCCGCACCTTTGCCTTGACGATTGAGGATTAGGTGCCCCTTTTATGTCATTTGGTGAATTAAAAGGCTTGACAAATGAACTGACTGTACAGTGGTTATGACTAATAGTGATTATGGATAAAATTAATCTAAACGACTTAAAGAATTGACAGTTCCCAAGCCGGTTGATTTTTTATGTTTGTTGTAGTAGTTAGTGCCTAATAATTGATTATCCGATTTGAAAATTATTTTAGTTCGGAAGAATATAAATAAATAATAATAATAAATAATAAATCATTTATTCGGAACAAAGTTCTTTTATTAAAATTATTGCCATGTTGCGTATATCGAAAGCTGCGGTCAAAAATGCATTGCATTTTTGTCTAAGCTATTGGCAAATTACATTACAACAAAGACAATAACATAATCTATCTTAACCTTAATATAATTACGTACAGCTAATGAACCAATGAGTCCCTTTGTTTATCACATGTGCCTACTCTTGCAAGCAATTATATTGCTGATTGAACTTTATTAATTTGTTGCCGACGAATGTTTACGAAACTGTCAAACAAAAATACTTTATGACTCAAGTTCTGTACAACATACACTACATTGTAATATGTATACAGAATGTCATAAAAGCATACCAGATTAAACATCTGACAGTCAAATTCCATCAGAAAACTAAACAATAACACCCTGCCGAGAAATGTATCTATCCATCATTCATTGTAAAATATCAACTAGAACGACCGAGGACCGAGGATACCTCAAACAATACACCACTACCTTCGCACGATTTGGCCCGCAAAAATCCATTTGATATGTATTATATTTTATTTATAAATATATGCAAACCTCCCAAACAGTATTCACACGGATGGTTGTTCAATTCCATCAGAAAGGACCGAGGCACTTTTAAATATTCCATGTGCGGTCAAGAGAAAAATCCACAAAGAAAATGTATTACGCATCCCTTATTGGTATTCTCCCTCCCTTACGGCGACCACTGGCTTCGGGTAACACAATTTTATGATACTTTTATCAATAAAGAGCTTCGCCACGTGTCGTAAATATTGTAAAAATATAACTTCGTATATTGATATTAAGTTAAAAGGGAACATGTATTTTTCGAACAAAGCTACGTAGGTCGAAGAAAAAGCCAAATCTTATATGCGTAACAAGATAAATGTTACGCTGCACAGATGACACGGTAATTGTCGTAGCCAATTTGCCATTTTCTAGTGTGGCAAAGCTGTGGTTTCAATACCATCTACAGACCGAATCTTCTGGAAATTCACTAAGATTTCTTCCGTATCTGGTACTTTTTGTTAATTTTCGCCGCCGAAATTTTATTCTTAACGTATTAATTGGATTAAAAAAAACGTACATAATATAGAATAATATGACATAAAATAAGTAAATACATTGATGTACCCCAATAAATGCGGAATATTATGTTGTAAAAAGTACAAAATAAAATATAAGTCACACTTTCAAACCTTGTAAACAGTAAACCCTTGTTAATTCCGTCCCTAATTCTTCAACAGTATCAATACCCAACACAAGTACGTCTTTGTTTTCACTTCTAAGCTCTCGACAGAGTGTAAACAATTTCAATAAGAGTTCGTTATATTGTAATCTTCAGTAAACACTCAATTAGTCAGTCGGTGTTAATTAGAGACGCCTTTTAAGGGCTAAGTACCGTTTTAAGTAGCCACTCAATAAAACTTCGTTTCCTTTAAGAAATTAACCCTTTTTCTCTCAGATGTCATCGGCTTCTTTTCGTGTCAATCGCACACCCCATCCCCTGCTACGTCGTTAATTGAAATAAATATTTGCTCATACAATTTTCTTCGAGAATCCTTTCCGTCTTTCAATTAAAAGCGTAATCCTTTACTTTTATGTATTTGTCAACGTCTGTGTTGTTATAATTAGGTGTGTTTGGCTTTTTAATGAAATACTTGTTTTGAGTAGAAATTACATTATGTAATGAACCTATGATCATATATAAACTCTGTGAATATTAGGTACATGAGAGCACTTCTGGTATTTGCAAGGATGAGAAGAATAATAACCTTAGATACTTACATATATGTACATACGCAGAGTTAACGCAGGGGTATTAACTAACGCGGACCGTGAATCATGAGAAATAGGTCAATTTCTATTTTACATATTTCAAAGTTTATTATAAGCCTATACCTAATATTTATTTATGTATTTTTTTATTTATAGTCTCACGCCTGTTTTCCCTGAAGGGGTAGGCAGAGGTGTAAATATTACACCCACATTTCGCCAGATTTATTTTAGTCCCACGTAATAGGGGGCGAGCCTATTGCCGTACCGGGCACATTACCAGACTCCGTGCTGCTACTGAGAATTTCCTAGCGGAAAAACCCAATAACACTTTGCCCGACCCGGGAATCGAACCCGAGACCTCCCAATCCCACGCGCACATTTATGCCGCGAGACCAACGAGGCAGCCTAAGCCTATAATACATTACACGAAAATAAAATGCAGCAATAGGGCTGCTGCAAATTTTTTTCAATCTCACTCTAATCTCTTTAAATGCAACATTAGAGGTACTTACCTATACAATTTCTTTCTCGCTTAAATTTCGCAATGACAATCAAAGAAATTACATACCATAAACACCACGAACTGTATCGAAAGTAAGCTGCTTATAGCATAGACGAAAATTCTATTTGCTTTATAGAAAGCAAGAGGGCAATCGAATACCGCTAATGGGACGGTACAATTGAAACTGCTCTGCGGAAAATCGAGCAATAAGTATGCATCACGCCGACCCTGGCTGTGGCTGATGCTTTCAAAGATGTCTAGCCGAGAAGCTCGTAGACTCAATACCATTAGCACGAATACTACAGATATACCCTCAACACAAACTGTTTGCAGCGACCTACACGCTCGGTCATAGCAATATAAGTAAATAGATATTGAATGTGATGTTCGTATTGGCGAGATTTTCTTGAAATTGTTACGGTTGTACCTACGTGGTGCTGAGAATAGATTTCTTTTTAAGTTTCGTCACTGTTGCTAGTGAAATTTAAGAAATGGAAAGGTGTTGGTCGCTAATGTTGTAAGTACCTATGTTAAATCTTAAGGCAATACCGGAGCGTCCATAGCATTACTACGTTTTATTTGTATTTAAAGTGGTTGTTATATAAATGGTTTATATTAAATTGGGGAAGTCAATCCGCTACTGAAGATTTCACAGTCAATGAACCTTATCCTTGGCAAGCCAAAAAACAAATATTTTTACACTCCGTTTGATGCTAAGCATGATTCGTATACGCTTTTCCGACGCTCGAAAATTTGCTAAGCTATTTCCTCCAACTATATATTATTATATCTATCCAGGCCATGTCTCCAACATCTTCTCTTCATTTGCAGGATAAACTGACAGAAATTGGAATACTTTTGTCGCCCGGTACTTACCTAACTAAGCTCCGTAAAATAGCAGTATATTATGTGTGTAGGTACCTACACACATAATATACTGCTATTTTACGTTAATCTTCTCTGAGAAAGTTGGAGGGCTACCAGAGTAGTATCACAGTGGGAAAACTAGTATCTACTGCCTCGATCAAGTCAGCCCCATTCATACTACCTATATCCAGCGTGGCTATACCACTTATGATATTATGTCATAGGTGGTAACCTATTTGTATTATTCAACAGCCGTGTACTGTAATTAACTTGTATGATTGTTACAGATAATGATTCCTTCTTCAGTTTTATGGATATAACATACACATACAGAAGATATAATACTTTTATAATATTGGTTATCCATATTTTTTACCGGATGTGCGGTAATAATTTTCAGACGCATATGAAATGGAAAAAGCCCTGATATTTACCACACTGGTACTGAACTTCAACGTTATTCAATTCACAAGAGTGAATGCACATAAGTGTGCAATGTGCTCTTTTTGCAGATAAAGAAAAATGAATGAGACAATGCGAGATCGTAAGTGTTGGTCACAAGTGCTCGAAATAGCCTTTGTCCCGTGTTTACGGTTATTTGAGTGGGCGCGTAACGTCCTAATTTATAACGTTAATATTGGCCGCAGTGGCCATGATTGCAAAGCGGCGACGATATGACGTCATTTCGCCTGTAGGCTTGCCATTTGTCCTTTGATATTGTTCTGTTTTGGTAGATATCATGTTTTTATTAAAGAGTTTTAAGGTGTTTGTCTGGAAAAGTGATTAGGGAAAGTCGACATGGTATTTGTTTCAAAAAAGTTACAGTAGCGTATTGTAAAACAGCGCTTAGTTGTTTAATTGAAATTACTTTTCTTTAGCTAGCTGGTTGAGCTTTTGGTGAAAGGAAGGGCTCATTTGTAAAATACTTACCTCCATTAGCCTTCTATCATAGTTATACAACGTTCTGCTGGGAGGCAGCGCTGAGCTCAGGTTCCCAAAGAAGCCTACCTACTTGAAATTATTTTTTGATGAGCAGCCACCAAATGATTTGGTCTCTCCATTATGTTGTTATTTATTATACAACTACTAGTGCGCATTCTGAAAATACTTCACAAACATTGAATTAAATGACACAAAGACAGATCAGACAAGATCACTCAGACTTGGAACCACTATTTGTGGATCACCACTATCTGTGTGTCATCATCATCATCAGCCCTTTTTACTGTCCAACTCCCAGCAGTGGGAAAGTAAAAAGGGACTCTTCTCACTGTGAGAAGGGTAAGGCCATTGTCCACCACGCTGGCCAAGTGCGGGTTGGCAGACTTCACATGTCTTTCGAGAACAATATGGAGAACTCTCAGACATGCAGGTTTCCTCACGATGCTTTCCTTCACCGATAAGCACGCGATAATTAACAATTTATCAGGCACTTAACTTCGAAAAGTCTTTGGTGCGTGCCGTGGATTCAAACCCGAGACCCTCTGCGTCCTCCACTCGGCGCGTGAGCTGTGTAAAAATCTAACCCACGCCACCGAGGCGCATTGGCAGTAGTGACGTGATTAAGAATAGATATAATTTGCGGTTATGTCTTATCATGCATTTTATGTTATGAAGTACCTATTGTTAATGTAAGTATAGCTTTTAAAATATTATCAGGACATTAGCATACCAGTGTTGAGATATTTTTATTAAAAGAACCAGAGTACCTATGTTGAACCAGATAAAAATCTGGTGCAAGGTGGAAACCCGAAAATTATTTTCTTCTAACCCACTTACTGACTTTCTAAATTAAGAGTGGGTACAGAGAATTGTCTTAGAAATGAATCAATCGACTGGTTAATGTTTTAGATATTGGCATAATAATAAGTGCTTACCTAGAGTGCATGTTGGATGAATATTTTCTGACAATTGTATGTTTGATGATTAAAATTAAAACGTCAAGGTTTTTAATATTTTTACTCTCACTTTCACAAATTTAGGATCTTTAGGCGGACATCAACCCCAGCACCTCACGATTTGCTGCGAATCCCAACGCATAGTTACACCAAACACATAAAATACATAAAGGAATGAATTTTCTTAATATTAATGCGAAAATAGAGGAAAAGTGAAGCATAAAAATACGCAGTTATAAAGGCACTCAAAGACCACCCCACAAACATTTTAATAGAAGTTCAGCTTTGTGCTACCACAGGGAGCACAATTATATCCTTTATATTTTACAACAAGATGTATTCTCCAAGACTTGTATTTATTCCTTTGAACAAAACAAAGACAATCTTTTTCTGTTTTCAAAGACTTTGTTTTTACAAACACTATTCGTCGTCGTAAGGAAAATTTTCAGAGAATAACAGATATACTGCAGACTCAAACCAAACATAGACTTCGATAGACCGGAAAGTATTATTTTTGTTAGCACTGTCAATAACATACTATATATATTTAAAAAAGCTGCAGTTTGTTTGTTTGAACGAGACAGTATCAGCAGAAATCAGTCAGATTTGGCAATTTGTTGGAGTTGAAAGCCTATTCATTGAGAATGGTTTATGCATTGAAATATCACTGCACCATTTGAGAATGGACAAACTAACTTTATCGCGAAAGTCGCGGGTTCGATTCCCGCTCAAGTCAAACATTTGTGTGCATGAACATGGATGTTTGTCTTGGTCTGGGTGTTTCTATGTATAATATGTATGTATTTACAAAAAAAGTAAATATATATTTATGTTTATCCATTATCTAGTACCCACAGTACAAGCCTTGCTTAGTTTGGGACTAGATGGTGTTGTGTGAATGTGGTAGAATATTATTATATTATTATTATCTATTTGTATGGAAGATACCTATAACGGTTACTACGATACAGTAATAATACAGTTAGAATAACTCGTCTTTGAAATGCAGTGAACCATTACTCATCATCACCATCGTCCTAGCGTTATACCGGTTCCAGCCAAGAGTTACGCTTTGTTTGCCGGGTTCCCTTAGTAGTCTACCCAGATATGATAGAATATCAGCATACTTACCACAGAGCGACTACCATCTGACCGCCCTAACCCGAAGGGTTAGCGATATTCCAAGGTTTCTAGACCAGTATTAGTAAATTTCAGAACACTGGCTCTGTACCACTGCTGAATGCCCTTAAATTATATGACTTTGTTTTCGTTGTCGGCTTCAGTTTACATCCTTGTTTCAGTACTTAATCCATTCAATATTTTAGAAATCACGGTACAATTAAAATCAATCCTTCATCCTAAAATTAAGCATTCACAGTTTTCAATCCATCTCAATAGTACACTCTGCGTCATGGATGCTGTGATAGCGAACAAAATAGTCTGCTAGTATTCCTTAAGTTCTATATTCAAGCGACAAGTACAATCATGTCCTTTAGTACCTACGTTTTTTTATATAACTGCTTGGTTGTAAGTCGCAAAAGATCGTGATTTTAAAATAGGTAATGGCAAAAAATAAATTTCTTTACCCTGAAATCAAATCTCGTAATACATCAAACCGATATAAATAAAATTCCTTTTTCAAAAACAAAACTGCAAATCATAAATCAGCGCAAAATTGAATGAGTCAGTAGTGTGGTGTCGAATTAAAAAAAAATGTTGCAATCAAGGGTCGCGGGAGACGTGACGGTAGCGGTACAACACTACGATTGTTTGTTACATCGAGTAACGAACCTGGCCACTACACCGTCCGCATAACGATTCATCGGACTAGGGCTGGTAACACTGGCAACACTGGCACGCGGGGAATGACATAACATAGATCATAGAGGAAATAGTATGTCTATTTTTAGAACAACTACAACGATATATTAGTACACACATTTTGTCAACAGCTACATACATGTATTTTAGATGAGACTCTTAGTAATTAGGGTACACGTTACATTCAATACCGCCTACGATGCTCTCCTCTCTTTATGCTTATAAAACTATGTTACGCTACACCTAACATAAATATTTTTGCTTTCTATCTAGGTATGGTAATCCGGGCAAATAACAGCAGAATGCTATTCAATTTTATCTTTGAAGATAGTGCAAGAAATAACCTTGTTCATTTAATTTTTAATTGACATTTGATTGTAGTAGGAATATAAAAGCTAGCAACACCACTCCGGGTAATTCCCATAATACAAATTAGCTTTAGGTACCACGATATATGCTACATATACCTACATGTATACATGTAGTTTCAACTGATATGAATAACCAAGGTTATTATTTAATTACACAATCGTCATGCATAGATACTTACACTGTACTCGTACAAATGAATTTCAATTTCCTTTCTAATACCACCATCTACCGTATTACAGATGAACTAACTTGGGTCGTATCGTAGCCTATAACTCTTTAATCCTTCATCGAAAGCAGTTTTGAAAATGAATTTTTTTAACATATTAGCAGTAATATTGTGACGGACTGAAAATTGATAGTAATTTCTATAATACAAATACATACCTACTTAAAGCGTAGCGGCGGTAGACCAGTGGTGTACGTAACGGACTGTCGAGACGGTGGTCTCGGGTTCGATCCCCAGGTACGCAGGGCACACACCTCTGACTTTTCGAAGTTACCTATGTGTGTATTAAAAATTTTAATTATCGCTCGCTTAACAATGTGCCCGGTAGATGGCAATAGGCTCGCCTTACAATGGGACCAAAACATAACTGGCGAAGTGAGGTTGTGTAATACACCTCTGCCTACCCCTTCGGGGATAAAAGGCGTGAAGTTATGTTATGTTATGTTATGTTTATACATATATTGCTTACCTGGACTCGTAATGTATGAACTAATTAACTACATTTTATTGGCAATTTGTAGGTGTAGGTAGGTAGGTATTGATGATTGTTAATAAAATATACCTAATACATTTTTAATTAGATACCGCAACATAAGGTGAATATTGTCAACTGGCTGATCTCGCGGTTACAACCGCTTTACTAAGGGCCACTGCTCCGCATACATGGCTCATAGCGTGATCTTCTATTATAGTCTATAGCCTTCACATTGCTAGCACAAAATAATTATTCAAATCGAACCAGTAGATCCTGAGATTAGTACGCTCCACCAACAAAAAACATACACTTCCACTTTATAATATTAGTATACTACACTTTATCCGCAGCTTCGCTCTAAAAGCTCAAAAAAGGCAGCTATAGCCGAGTGGAGATACCAACAGACTGCCATGCAGAGAGTATCAGGTTCGAATCTACGGCGCGCACCAATGACTTTTCGGAGTTATGTGCATATTGAATTGTTAATTATCGCTTGTCCCGTGCCTAGGAGAGCACGTTAAGCCGCCGGTCCCGGTTGTCATGATCTTTGACAGCCGTTACAGGGCGTTAGTACCTTCTAAATAAACTGACACTGGCATAAACCATGGAATATCGCTATCCCTTCGGGTTGCGGAGGCCAGACATGCAGTCGCTCTGTGGAAAAGCTAATATTCTGCCAAATCCGGTTAGACTAGTACACCCCAGATTGAAAACTGGGATAACGCTAAGAGAATGATGATGATGACTGGACTTAGTCCGCAGCTTCGCTCTAGTAAATTATACACCTAAACCTGCCTCATCTCAGGAATCACACTATCTATTGGTGAAACCGTACAAAAATCCGTTCAATCGTTTTTGAGTTCATGGTGTTCATCACCATGAATCTCAAGAGGTGATGAAACCGGTTTAGGCTTGAGTAACTAAGTCATAGGGTTCCCACCAAGAACTTAGGGTCCCAAGCCAACCTCACCTGCAAGTGGTGCACCTGCCGATCAACGGACGAGGCTCTGGCAAACAAAATATCCCGGTAAGCGGCAATAGGCTCGCCACCTATTACGTGGGATCAAAAAAGTGACGAAAAGTGGGCGTTTAATATGCCTCTGCCTACCCCTTCGGGAAAACAGGCGTGAGTCTATGTATGTATGTATGTATGTGTGTAACTAAGTCAAAGTAGATAAGTTTTCCAAGGCGCCCGCCGTCCGCCGCCAACTAAGTGAAAATCGCTAAAATATTGTAGAGTCTTTGTAAAAGTGCCAGGGTGAATTTGAGACCAGTGTTAACCTGTATGTATGTATGATATGAATGTATTCACAAAAAAAAGTAATATTGTGTATGTTTATCCACTGTCTAGTACCCATAGTACAAGTTCAGCTTATTTTGGGACTAGCTGGTGTTGTGTGAGTGTAGTACGATATTATTATATTTTATACTAGAGGATGCCTACGGCTACGCCCGCAATATTTTGTAATTTACCTGTTTTGCCCAATCCCGTTGGTATTTCAGAAAATCCCTTCTTAGTGCACCCCTACGGTCCCCAAGGAACATACATGCCAAATTTCAGCTTCTTGTGCCTAATAGTTTTGGCTGTAGCTTGTCTGTCAGTCAGTCAGTAACGCAAGGATTTTATATAATACAGATTAATCTAGTCAGTTTCAAATCTAGAACATAGCACATCACAACAAACAAGGCTATCGATTTCACCGAAACATTCATCCAATATTCAGTTCAAGTACTTTTTTCGTTATGTGATTCAGTGATGACTCATTGCTCATAAAGAGACGAGGTCAACTGCTACACCGCGTGTTGACTCACCAATGTAGGTATTGCAAAAATAAACACATGCAATAATAATTTGTGTTTTTATACACTTACAAATACTAATAATACTAATTGAGCTTTTGTTCGTAAGGTCGCGGTACATTTTTTTCGCGTCAGGATTGTTTATTGTTTTTTTTTAAATGACTGATAGCACGTCTATTTGTTTTGTTCTTGATATTTTTAAAATTGAGTTTTATGGACAGTTATAGTGACCATGTACTGTTTAGATGCGTTGTTATGCGTAGTTCGGATTAAGCTTTAGTAACATGTTGTGATGCGATGGTGCAACTCTTCAGTTGTAAGACCAGTAAGATATTTACTATACATATAATGTGCAGTTATTTGTAGAGCTTTACACCTAAATTGTGTGGGTGTGTAATACACCTCTGCCTACCCCTTCCGGGATAAACGGCGTGAAGTTATGTATGTTATGTACATCTAAATTCTAAAGCCTCTCGGTATTCATGTAGACGTATATTTGTCAAACATAAAAAATCAAATCCAAACATAATTTTTTAATTATTAGAATAACGAAAATAAGTACAGCATAAAATGCTTATCTTCAAAATGTATCTTCGGCTGAGGTCGCAAGATGTCTCGTGTCTGAAAACTTTGAAGATGTTGTCTAAATATAAGTAAGTAACGTAAATTTGCATCTTATTCGACTTATTATAACAAACAAAACAAGAAAAATATCAGGTCTATAATCTAAATATAAGATTAAGTAACTTATTATTCGTCATAATATAACAAACTAACAAATTCAGTCAACCCTACCCGTAGTTTTCAGGTCTCGCGAACGGTCGGATGCCCAGAATAACTTAAACAATGCGTCTGAAATCTTGTCTAACTGCTTGACATACCGAATGTTCAATTCCCGACGTCTGCGGGCGACGACTATCTACCTGCGAGGTGATATCTTGAAGGCTTTCACGCAAATACCTCTGTGTACCTGCTGTTTCTATTTCTAATATAATTTATTTACTTGTTGCTTGCTACCAATGTTAGGGATTTTGTAAAGTTTTATTTTATGTAATATTGTTGTATATCTACTTATTGTTCACAATAATTTGGTCTTGATTTTTGGGTTGGGCAAAAAACCTTGTTCTTTGTTACGTTTTCAGTTTACTTACCCCCTTATTTGTGCAAAGGACAATGGCAGAATTCGGTCTGGGTTTGTTGTGGCGACCTTAAACTACATATGAACAAAACAAATTGTATTTTTTTTCTACGATTTTTAATATTTTCACTTTGTCTCGTTAAAGCTGGAGTATTTTATGATGATAAAAAGCATTCCAATTGATTACGAACTAGGTACCTACGTTATTATTTGATTGTTGCCATAGACAATAGTATGACTGGAATAGACGTGAGTGCTATTGATCCGTGTCGATTATTAAAATATAATTATTAATATGCAGTTATTTAATCTTTAATTAACTTTATGTCAATAAGCTAATATTTTTTTAATAAAAACAACTTTTAAATCAAATAAAAACATCACAGCATCGTTTTAATGTTGTATCGATTTCACATAAAATCGATTTAAAATGTGCAGCTCTGCTTTTGTCTTTGGCTGTGACAGTTAGATGCTACAGAATATTTCTGCGTTTTGATGTCAATCTGACATAATTTCATTTGATAATTCATACGTACCTACATTGTTAATTCTTAACTAAAGACTAAAACACCGATATCTTGTTTTTCCGGGTTTCCCGAGTGAAAATAGAATCATTTATAGACTCTGTTACTTACGCCGAATTTTTTGAAATATATTTTATTACTGGGCGCTTCAATTTAATTTCAGACATTTCGATGTATGGAGATCTGCCATTGTCCTTTAGCTGGTAATAAGTACATACATACATACATACATACATACATAGACTCACGCCTGTTTCCCCGAAGGGGTAGGCAGAGGCATATTAAACGCCCACTTTTCGCCAGTGTTTTAATCCCACGTAATAGGTGGCGAGCCTATTGCTGCTTGTCGGGATATTTTGTTTGCCAGAGCCTCGTCCGTTGATCGGCAGGTGCACCACTTGCAGGTGAGGTTGGCTTGGGACCCTAAGTTCTTGGTGGGAACCCTATGCAATAATATAATAAGTAAATGCAATAATATAATCTGCTTCGACTTTGGAGAATATTTGAGTTTGTGCGTCATCGTCAGGGGAAAGCAAGAGGCTTTCCCCTGACGATGACGATGACGCAATCTGTCAAAAATATACCAAGATTTGCGATTCAGTATAAAATGTTTGTCATAATAATATATCCTTAGAGACCTCACGCGCTTCCTCTACACTCAATGTTACTCTTTGCTCGCCGGTTTCGGGTACTTCGGACCTTGCCGTTTTTTAGGACGTCACCAATTTGGTCGAGGAATGTCCGACGAGGTCTGAAGCGACCGACTTGCCCACACACATTAAGGATAAACGCATGTTGCGTTCCGTGTCTCTGCCTACCCCGACGTGAAAAAGGCGTGAGTATATGTATGTATGTATATATAATAATATATCCGTAATGAAGACATTATTTTGATGCATATAAATATCAATGCGGGCAGTAAGTTAACTAAAGTTTGTAAATATGCTTTTGTTTGCTAAAATGGCTATTTCTTCGGCTAAATATGTTTTTACCCTACCACTAAAATAGCCGTTGCGCCACGTAGTTACCTGTAAAATCACTTTTACTAATAAACGCTTAGTAATTTAAGCAAATAAGTTACAACATTTTGAAAACAAAATATACATATTAGAACCGTATCTAGAGTAATAAGAGATGATCGCTGTCTATTATAGCGCACTTTTATCACAACTTAAACAAAGGTGCTTCAACTATTACTTACCATACGTTAGATTTAAACCTTAATCACAATAATCTTTGTTGCCCCACAAAACAAATACAACAATGAAAATGCAATATTTCTTTGTAAACAGCCAGTCTTTGTTCAGATACATTTAAGTTTAAGAGTAACAACATGTTTTTAAAAATTTTCGCTTTCACAAAGAGAAATGGTCGACCAGAAAAATAATGTCTGCGTACATAGAAGGTAGTAGTTTTATCATTTTTCCTATGTTTAAGTATGCTACGTATGTTGTACATTAGGTGAACGGCTGGGTCTTATCTTTAGTGCAGTTTGATGTCATATTTATTGTACGGTCGCTATTTATTGTGATTTAATTTCGTTTGTACCGTGTTTCTGTGTGTTTGGGTTTCGTTTCGTAATATTCGTTTGTGTTGTGTGTTCGGTGAGGTTTTGTAAGGATTTTATATTAGTGACGTGAGGTATCATAAGTTATATTGTTCTTGAAGAACTGGTTGGTTGTTACTGTTTCATACTTTTAGAAGTGAAAAAGATCTTTTGTAGTATTAAAGGGCTTTAATCGATTCTGTCCCAAAGTTTATTCTGTAGTACTAACGCGCGCTATGAGTGTAAAGAAAGTAAACTATAATGTTTCGATTATGCCACTATCGACACCGCAATTCTAAAATGTGTCATATTTGAACACTTCAAGCCTTCCTCCCTTCAAAGTTAGGATATTTTGACACCTACCTTCAGGATAAAAAAATGACACCGTTAAGGGCAGACAATTTCTGCGTAGCATTCACTGCGATACTTAACCATCGCTCTTAACTTTTGACATTAGTGTGCTTGTCACGCAGCGTTCATCGCATCCCATCAAGGAGGTATTATAGTTAATACTAGCGTAAGGGCTATACCTAGTACATACCAGACTTGTCTGAGAATAGGTACCAACGTAAGTTTTATATAACCGTCTGGAGTGTGAGGTTTGTACTGATTTAGGAATAGAATTAATTATTATTATTATTATTTGCAGCCACTTGTCCCACTGCAGGGCAAAGGCCTCCCTACCCTCTTTCCACCTTTCTCTATCGAGAGATGTTGATACCCACTCTTTATTAAATAGTGTAAGATCGTTTTGCCACCTAATCTTAATAAATTAATTAATCAATGTTCATTTAATAAGTGGATATTCTGATATCATGCAAGGTTATCTATTTTAGGAGACTTCAACTGTTGCTGCGATAATATTGAGTACTATCCTACTTAAGATTTAAATATATACATATTAATAGGTTCGAAGAACAATACTACTACTTATCTAACATATTTGTATCATTAAGAATTTCAACATAAAAATTTCAGTTCCTGTTTGAAAATTATTAAATACGACAGTGGTCCCAGGGATAAGGCTGGTCGGAGCAGTGAAACCGCCGCTCCGCGCCGTGAAATTAAATCTTACATATTGCACAGTGACGTCGATCTGATTCTTACACAAGCATAACTAGAGTAGGTACTTAGTCACTACTAGTCATGATGCAACCAATTATTTGTCAAACTTTGTGTTGGGTTTATACTATACGTTCCCTGTGACAACACATCTTATTTCAGAAGAATATTCGCCATGATCTCAACGAGACATAAATGACCCCGACATGCGATGAGCAAAGGTATGCCTTTTGTGAGTAATGTAAGATCTTGTAGGATATTTTGTTCAAAACGTTACACAAATATTGACAATGCACCACAACACACTCATGACGAACTTACGTAAAATGATGGTTATTTAACTTACAAATTATAAAAAAGAACGTAAGTTTGAAAATATTTTGAACACATATTGCCCAATATAAATCATTACCTACTACCGTTAACATTTTAGGATTTACAAACACCTGATCCCTAACTTTAGCTTAGACACATACTTATACACAGTTTTAACCATGTTTTAACACTTTTAAGCCGGGGTCTGCTTGCTAGTCAAACCAGATTTGACTGAGAATTATATGTACCGTGGATTCGAACCTGAAACCTTCTGCATAGCAGTCTATTGGTATTTCACGTAGGCTATCGCTTTCTGTATTACCTATACCTTCTACTTAAATTAAATGAAAACAGGACAAAATCTTTCGCACGTATTTCACCGGTGTCACGCATAACGAGGGCAATCATCATAAAAGGACTATTCAAATATAAAAACCACTTCATCTGAGCTCTCCGAGCGCGCCATTTTGTGAAACAGACCCCAAAACGATTATAACCTGGTGTGGACACTTGTAAACTGTACATTTTAAACAAAGCTGATTTTCAGGCTTCGTGTCGTAAGGTTGAGCTTACGTTTGATTCATGGGAATATTTTATAGGTTAGGTAAATTGTTATCTATAGGTTTTTAACAAAAATCTTCAAGAACTATAAAAACATGAAAGACATGTTGGAACGGGGACAATGAGTTCTTTTAATTTGTGGTATAAAAACTAAGCTACTCCTCCTTCTAAAGTAAGATAAAAAAGTGAACCTAATCCTGCATAAGCATCTATACAATAGTATGTAAATGTAAGGAGGTATTTAATTAAGTAATTTAACAACAACTCCCGACTAAAAATTCGTAACATTTACTAGTATTTGAAAAATTATGTATATCTATATATTACACATTTCCGTGTGGTGACGGATTAAGAATACTAAATGTCACCACCCCATATCATCCCATGGGTGTCGTAAGAGCCGACAGAGGGACCATATTATGCAGAGAACAGCACTGTAAGAGAAGGAAAACTTGATACAAACCCTATACCAACCCGTTTGGCCAGCGTGGTACAGTAGGCCAATTCCTCCTTTGAAAGGAGAGGCCTAGTCCAGCAGTGGACTGTTAAAGGCTGATGATGATGATGATGATATATTACACGTCTGTTTACTTGAATTGTTTTGGCCGCTATATTGGACAGCATGTGAACTTTAATTGATTCTGTGCATAATTTTACTGGCTTTTTTCGTAACTATTTTTTTAAGTCTATTCTAATTATACAAATTAAATAGAAGAAGAAGTCAGGTATATACTTAACATTGTAGGTAGGTACACTAGGTCGTTTCTTTATTGCACACATACACTCGTAGTGTTATTTGACTCAAATAGATATGTTCATAATAATTGCAAATACGGTTGATACTAAACAAAACTTAACCGAATATATTACCAATTGAAATTTTGCCAATATTTTGGCTTGTATGTTACTATAAATGGTTTCAATGCCTGCTTATGTACATTAGAAATCATATTTTTATTGTTATACCACCCACAAGCTTGCTATATAAAGAAACTAGCTTAAACAAGCTATAAAAACTTAGGCAAGGAACTGTTTTATGCTTATTTCGAACTACGTGTCTCATCGCATTTGTAGTAACTGATATGTTTTGATGTCCAAATAGGGTGTTTTTATTACGCTTGCAATAAGCTAAACTCATGTAAAAAAAAACTTGCATTTATAATATACCTAGTTTATGTCGGTACTATCGTTATTTATGTAAGGTATGTACCGTGTCGCTGCTCACGCACAATGGCCCAATTTAGTGGCTAAGTGCGGAAAACACCGGTCGACCAGAAAAATAATGTCTGCGTACATAGAAGGTAGTAGTTTTATCATTTTTCCTATGTTTAAGTATGCTACGTATGTTGTACGTCTGGGTCTTATCTTTAGTGCAGTTTGATGTCATATTTATTGTACGGTCGCTATTTGTTGTGATTTCATTACGTTGGTACCGTGTTTCTGTATGTTTGGGTGTAGTTTCTTAATATTCTCTTGAATTGTGTGTTCGGTGATGTTTTGTAAGGATTTTATATTAGTGACGTGAGGTATCATAAGCCGTATTGTTCTTGAAGAACTGGTTGGTTGTTACTGTTTCATACTTTTAGAAGTGAAAAGGATCTTTTGTAGTATTAAAGGGCTTTAATCGATTCTGTCCCAAAGTTTATTCTGTAGTACTAACGCGCGCTATGAGTGTAAAGAAAGTAAACTATAATGTTTCGATTATGCCACTATCGACACCGCAATTGTAAAATGTGTCATATTTGAACACTTCAAAGCCTTCCTCCCTTCAAAGTTAGGATATTTTGACACCTATCTTCAGGATTAAAAATGACACCGTTAAGGGCAGACAATTTCGCGTAGCATTCACTACGATACTTAACACCACCCTTAAACACTTTGGGAATTTGTGTGCTTGTCACGCAGCGTTCATCGCATCACATCAAATCGCACTTCGTTAATACTAGCGTAAGGGCTATAGTATACACCAGACTTGTCTGAGAATAGGTATCTACGTAAGTTTTATATAACCACCTGGAGTGTGACGTTTGTACTGATTTAGGAATAGAATTTATAAATGTTCATATGGATATTCTGATATAAGGTTACCTATTTTAGGAGAGTTCTACTGTTGCTGCTTCAGTCCTATCCTACTTAAGATTTAAACTCGTCATTAATAGAGAATACTATTAGATATTACTTATCTAACATATTCGTATCATTAAGAATTTCAGCATAGAAATTTCAGTTCCTGTTTGAAAATTATTAAATACGACAGTAGTCCCAGCGATAAGGCTGGTAGGAGCAGAAAGAAGTACCGCCGCTCCACGCCGTGAAATTAAAACTTACATATTGCACAGTGACGTCGATCTGATTCTTACACAAGCATAACAAGAGTAGTTACTACTTATCAGGATGCAACCTGTGTTGGGTTCATACCTACAAAACGTTCCCTGTGACACAAAAATGATTCTCTAATAGTGTAAGTCGTCTTAAAAACACATCTTATTTCAGAAGAACATTCGGCATGATCTCAACGAGATATAAATGATCCCGACATGCGATGAGCCTTTGTGAGTAATGTAAGATCTTGTAGGATATTTTGTTGAAAACGTTACACAAATATTGACAATGCAACACAACACACTCACGACGAACTTACGTAAAATGATGGTTATTTAACTTACAAATTATAAGAAAGAACGTAAGTTTGAAAATATTTTGAACACATATTGCCCAATATAAATCATTACTACCGTTAACATTTTAGGATTTACAAACACCTGATACCTAACTTTAGCTTAGACACAGTTTTAACACTTTTAAGCCAAGGTCTGCTTGCTTGTCAAACCAGATTTGAATGAGAATTATAGGTATCGTGGATTCGAACCTGAAAGCTTATGCTTGGCAGGCTATTGGTATATCACATAGGCTAAGTATCGCTTTCTATATTATACCTTCTACTTAAAATAAATTAAAAAAAGGCAAAATCTTTCGCATGTATGTATTTCACCAGCGTCACGCATAACGAGGGCAATCATCATAAAAGGACTATTCAAATATGAAAACCACTTCATCTGAGCTCTCCGAACGCGCCATTTTGTGAAACAGACCCCAAAACGATTATAACCTGGTGTGGACACTTGTAAACTGTATATTTTACAACATAGCTGATTTTCAGGCTTCTTGTCGTAAGCTTGAGCTTACATTTGATTCATGGGAATATTTTATAGGTTAGGTAAATTGTAATCTATGGCTTTTTTAACAAAAATCTTCAAGAACTATGCAAAACATGAATGACATGTTGGAATGGGGACAATGAGTTGTTTTAATTTGTTATATAAAAACTAAGCTACACTTCCTTCTATACAGTGAGATAAAGAAAAAGTGAACCTAACCCGGCCCCGCCTGAGAATCTAGATACAATACGAGTATGTAAATGTAAGGAGCTATTTAATGAAATAATTTAACAAAAAACGCTTAATTCGTAACATTTATTTGCGTCTCAAAAATTATGTACATATATGTATATATTAGACGTCGCGTCTGTTTAATTGTTTGGCCGCTATATTAGACAGCATGTGAACTTTAATTTATCCTGTGCATAATTTTATTGGCTTTTTTCGTAATTATTTTCGTTACTCTATTCTAATTATTCAAATTAAATAGAAGAAGAAGTCATGCGCCAGCAGGTATGTACTTAACATTGTGGGTACACTAGGTCGTTTCATAATTGCCATACACTCGTAGTGTTATGTGACTCAAATAGATATGTTCATAATAATTGCAAATACGGTTGATACTAGACAAAACTTAACCGAATATATTACCAATTGAAATTTTGCCAATATTTTGGCTTGTATGTTACTATAAATGGTTTCAATGCCTGCTTATGTACATTAGAAATCATATTTTTATTGTTATACCACCCACAAGCTTGCTATATAAAGAAACTAGCTTAAACAAGCTATAAAAACTTAGGCAAGGAACTGTTTTATGCTTATTTCGAACTACGTGACTCATCGCATTTGTAGTAACTGATATGTTTTGATGGCCAAATAGGGAATTTTTATTACGCTTGCAATAAGCTAAACTCATGTAAAAAAAAGCTTGCATTTATAATATAGTTTATGTCGGTACTATCGTTATTTATGTAAGGTATGTACTTACTTCTATGTACCGTGTCGCTGCTCACGCACAATGGCCCAATTTAGTGGCTAAGTGCGGAAAACACCTGTCCAACTAAGTAAATAACTAATTACGAAGCTACCCTTTCTGTCTGTTCGGCCTCCGCTTGGTGAGTCACGACCTGTAGCCGAAAAGAGATTGTTGGCTATGGAGCGTCGCATGGGTCGTGATCCGGAGCTCAGACAGAAGTATGTTGAGTTCATGAGAGAATATGAACAAACAAATAAAAAACCGAAGAATATATTTTGGTTTTCGAATTCCAAAAAAGTTGAACCTCAAACACGTATTATGGTACAATAACGGCGACTTTGTCATTCGTTCTTTTATTGATGAATAGGTTTTAACAAGTTTTCACAAAACCCTAACTCTTTTTTAGGGTTCCGTACCTAAAAGGTAAAAATCGGAACCCTATTACTAAGCCTCCGCTGTCTGTCTGTCCGTCTGTCTGTCTGTCACCAGGCTGTATCTGATAAACCGTGATAGCTAGAAAGCTGAAATTTTCACAAATTATGTATTTCGCTTGCCGCTATAACAACAAATGAGGCATATAGAATCAAAAGCAGCTAAGTGCCACATTTTCAAAAAATGAACTAAGTATGGAGCCATCTAGTGTTCTTTTAGTATCATCTCTTCATAAATTTATAACAAGAAACAAACCCGGCTAAAGCCCTTAAAATTACATTCAAAAATTGAATTTAAGATCAAATACAGCTAAGTGCCCTTTATCATATTAAAAAACAGCTAAGTGATACGATTTTTTGATATTTTTAAGCTTATTAGATAGCAACCATAGAAAAAGACAACCAAAACCTATTATTATTATACATCACAAGCCCTACATCCAAAGTCATTACAAATGTAAAAATACCTACTAAAACGTTATTTTCATTTCCTGCTATTTCGATATGAAGTCACTTAGCTGCTTTTGAATCTATATGCCTCAAATACTAAAAATAAAGAATGAAAATATTAAGGGGGGTCCCATACAATAAACGTGTTATTTTATCGTATTCTTGCTCAAAATTACTAACGGTAACAGGTAGACGCTTAAAATTTTTACGGAATATGTAGGTGTAAATAACCTTTCAAAATAAAAAATTAAATAAAAGAAAGTAAATAATAAAGGGAGGCTCCCATACAACAAACGTAATTTTTAAGCAATTTGTTACTCGATCAATAAACAAGTAGAAACTTAAAAAATATTTAAGAAGGTATATATACAACAAACGTGATTTTCCTTTATAAGTGATGGTACGGAACCATTCTTGCGCGAGTCCGACTCGCACTTGCCCAATTTTATTATTTAAAATAAATGCCACCTAAGTTATTTCTTTCTCATAAGCTTTTTTTGTGACTAGTTTATCATTCCCACCACTGTGCCACCTGTGTATCCAGGTTCACCAACACTAACCATTGATGACAACGAGTTTTGACACTCGTAAATTTCTAGGTAAAGTTAATATGAAAGTTGGAAGGTACTATCTCTTTGGATATTTTCGGTCATTATTTTTATTTTAGATATTTGTTGACATGCAAAAACTAATTCTAGAGAATAAATACCTCTAACTACCCCAACGTTTTGACCGATTTACATCGGTTGTGGTCATGAGAAGTTTGACATTATAATAATATAGACAGTATTATTATGACTGTACCGTTGAAGCACGTCAGATACGCGTTATTGATCACAAAAAATCCAGTGTAGTTCAATTCTAATATTAATCGCTACACAATTAAAAACATCTTAGTAAAGCCTTCGTATAGAGCCACGTTGAGTAATCCTCTAAGAATTAAGCGAGCATGTAGGTAATACGATTCTACGAAAGTCTGGCGGCACGGAATGCAACGAAAAAAAGAAAATTATTTGCAGTACTTTTTATAATTTGATAGCTTTTACTCGTTCCCGTCACGAATGTTTGATAAGCAAAAGAAATTACTACAATTTCGTATGAAAGGTACTTAAAATATTAAATGTGAATTAATTTTCGCTTTCTAAAATATTATTACGCTAAGACTTTAACAGCTCTTGAGCAGTCGAGCTGTCTGATTTAAAATACGTTTTAAATACTTTGAGAGCCTTGTATAAAGAAACCACCAGTCAGTCAAAAGTAAATAGTATGATCACATACCTCATAAAAGTATTTTAAGTTTGCCTTAAATATACGCAATGTATCGAAATATTTTCTTAAAATTAGGGTCATTGCCATATTTAATTGGCGAGAAATATCATAGTCAGGGTGGTGGTATCTCTCAATACCGACAAAAAACAGGTTCAGTTTTATTTGATTTGGCCCTCACCTTTATGCCATTCTTATTATCTCTTCCACTTCTTGGATGCTCCCGGGTAATGCTAGGACTATGATGATGATACTACTATAAACTTATAAAAGAAGATGGGTTTTTCGCAGTTTTCTCTTTTCGAGCAAATGTCAAGCCAATATTTTACGAGAGGGCAGGGTGGTAACTGTTCAAACCGATTTAGGTATGCATTCTGTAACCGGTATGGCTGTACCACTCAAAACTTACTACTGTTTTAAACGAGATAGTTTGTGAGTATGGATGCATGGATCTATCGATGTTTGTGAATATCGCACGAAAAAAGTACCTATAACAGACTAGAGGAAGTCCGCAGCTACGCATTTTTTTTGTTATTTTTTTTTTAAAGACATCTCCCGCTTTAGGACTATATCCTGTATCAACAACTGTCCTGTGTCGCCGGAGACTTTACAAACATACATCTTACGGACACAATGAACACCCAGACTCGAAACAACAATTTGTGAATTACACAAAGTGTTGCCTCGTGTGGGAATCAAACCCACAACACTCGACGCAGTGTCAAGCGCCGAGGCGGCCGCTTAAACCAGTACGCCAACCGTGCAGTCATTTTCTTTTAACTTAGCCGTTTCTGCCCGATTCTGTGGGATTTTTGGGAAATCCCTTCTTAGTCGCCTACAGTCCCCAAGGAACATACCTACATGCGAAATGTGCCCAATAATTTCGGCTATGCGTTGTCTCTCAGTCAGTAACGGAAGCATTTTATACATAGGTACTGATTTTGATGAGCCTTTGCACCAACTTCTTAGTTAATTATATTAATTATACACCAGAATAGCACATGGGTAGTCAATGTGCTATTCTATTCCATTTTGTCTCGATAACTGAAGACGCGGACAGTAGCTAGTAATGAAATAATCTTGTACCGTTCTCTAAGGACTAAACTTACTAAACTGTCATACAATCTCCCTAAGCTTATTGGTGAAGTAAAGGTTATTTTCATGTGGCGCTTAAAGCTTATCGATCGTTTGCGCCAGACTGAGCACCTCTTATTTATTCATAAACTTCGAAAAACTCGACTTCCCACGCGAATCATTCGCTACACTTTACCTAGCCCGTTTACAGGATTCTATTGCTATAAATGACCGTAATAAGAGTTTAAACATTTTACACGCCAAGTATTTAAGCTTTGGCAATCTGACACGTTTTAAAAATGAATAATATTTGATGTGCAACTGTATTCGTTTTCTTTGTCCATACAATGGATTCAATTATGCGAATATTCAATTATACGTATGGATTTTCCAGAAAAGGTAGGCGAAAATCTTATACTAATATATAAAGCTGAAGAGTTTGTTTGTTTGTTTGGTTGAACGCGCTAATCGCAGGAACTACTGGCCCGATTTGAAAAATCTTTCAGTGTTAAATAGCCCATTTATCGTGGAAGGCTATAGGCTATATAACATGACGCTATGAGCCACGGGAGCGGAGCATCAGCCTTAAATAGCGCAGGTATAACCGCGGGCTCATCTAGTATGAAATAAGCCTACTATCCTAATTCATTATTGTCTTCAAAACATCTGGACATAAAACTCTGCAGCACATTGTGTAATTTAAAGAGAAGTTATATTTATGTCTTGATATACACGCGCTCTTTTCATTAAAAAAAAATACTTCCAAGTTCCAAGAAACTGACAGAAACAGACTTTAGAGAGCTAAAGTCAGTTGCTTTATGTCGTAGTTTATTTTTCTTACACCTACCAGATATCTAAAACATGTGGAAGGTATAACCCTGAGGATACGTCACAAAAATCGTCTACATATTTATTGTCTACCAACAACAAATACCTGAAATCCCGATATAAAGTTTTGCTACTAAAATATCCTGTCAAGACAGAGCACCACGTTGGTGCACCCATATAGATGAAACGAACAACAAAGTAAGGAAGGTTGTATGTTGAAGCTAAGATGAGCCGAGCTGCTTGCGGGAAAATACACACGCTTGATGGATATCACGATCAAGACTAAGAAAATAAAGAGATGTGATATGTTTCCTTAATTAAGTTATAGTCGCAGACGAGCGACGTTGCTCTGCTTGGTATTCAAAGCTTCTATCTGTAGACCTAGCTTTAGATGCCAGTAATGTCACCCAGGCAACATTCGCACGTTATCAATCTCCGGAATAGATGGCGAAATTATCCTTGGCTTCTCGTCTCAAAGCTTCTTCCTCTCCTGTTTCTCTCGGATCTTTCCAACATAGAAAAGAAATGAAGGCGGCTTGGGCCTCCTCAACTCTCTCTCACCAAATAAACCATTGCGGTATAAGAATACTGGTACTCTGGAACTGGTTTTGGTAATACTGGTACTTTACATTGCTTTTTGCGAAGGGCGTAATAATCTCGACGGAGCAGATACATTCTGGCAGCAGTCCGCGTGGCTTTACTAAATACATAATATTTTCGTCTCATACCGCTCAGCTATCCTATACTATACCAAATATATTTCCCTATCTCACTGTTCCTTTCTCTCGCACATCTTAGTTGAATCCGCAGCCTTAGCACTGGCTACCTGTCGTCGACATTGTACGTTACGCAGCCCGGCTACCCTTTGCTACCAAAGCTTGTCGCTGTACCGTGATCCACTTTGTTATTGTTACTTAATCTAGACTAGAACACTTGTACCCGTCTAGTCTCGGATTTCTACACATAAATAGCGAGCGAGCTCTTCAGCGATTATGTTGTTGTTTGAAAACAGAATAAAAATAAAATTACCTTTATGGGGCGATATTATTTTGCAGCTTTGGAAGTGCATAGTAAGTAAAATTACTCTTTTTTGTTTTAGTTTTAATTTTATAATGCTTATTTTCACGATATTATTCTCCGCGTTACTTCTTTTCTTCTTACTTTTTGTCAATAAATGTGATTGATACATACAAAGACCCACGCCTGTTTCCCGGAGGGGTAGGCAGAGACTACGGAACGCCATTTGCAACGATCCTGACAAACCTCTCTTGCTTCATTCACTCCCATCAAGTTTCTCATGCATGCTCTTCTGTTTAGGGTACTTCTGACCTGTCCTTTTTTAGGATGTCTCCAATCTGGTCAGAGAACGTCCGCCTAAGTCTTTCCCTTCGTCCTGTCCCATTCACACGTACCTTATATATCTTCTTTGTCAGTCTTTCGTCATCCATCCTCTCCATGTGCCCAAACCATCTCAACATGCCTTTCTCGATGCTTGTCATTACATCTTCTTTTAACCCACACCACTCGCTTATCACAACAATTACTTACTTTTTCGGTCAAAAAAAATGTTGATGAGAATAAATAAAACAATGGTGGTTGAAAACACAACACTTATAAAATCATTTAGACAGAAAAGTACAGTACTAAACTTTATGGCGCTGATACACCTGAGCATTCACTTGTAAGAGAACAGCGAGCATTCGCCGTTTTCTGTTTTGTCGAACCGATCATTTTCACGATCATTCTAGCGAACACTCTAAATT
Source organism: Euclidia mi (assembly GCA_944739405.2). Taxonomy (NCBI): domain Eukaryota; kingdom Metazoa; phylum Arthropoda; class Insecta; order Lepidoptera; family Erebidae; genus Euclidia; species Euclidia mi. The sequence goes on along the minus strand of OX123183.2, from coordinate 97,263,804 downwards.
CAAATAGTCCGAAGAATATAGAAAAATATAGAAATCGCACTACGACAGCAGTTTCACCCAATATGTTTACTTCAATTTCACTTATGAATTATTTGTTGAGTAAGAGTAAGATACTTAGACAAATGACATTTCTAAATGATAAAATGCAGATTTAAATTTGAACGGTTTAATAATTCACACAAGTGCCTGTTCCTACGTTCAAATTTATTTATCGATATCGAGAGTTTATCAACATTCTATTGAAATTAATTCTGAGTAAACCAAATCTAAGGACCTATTGTAAACATTATCAATATTTATTCTGAGTAAGCCCATCACTAGTCAATTAAAAATAAGTGGCAAACTACAAAGACTTCCCTAGATTAAAATCATAAGTCAAAGTGAAATAAATATATTGGGCTTAACCGCCATTGTAGCGCGAATTGTATGTGATATCTATATTTTAAGGCTCGCCCGAATTTCGTGAGAATGCTCGCTAAAACACACTCATTTGTTTTGTAACATTCGCGAGAATGCTCATTGCAACAGGTGAATGCTCAAGTGTATCAGCGCAATTAAGAACATAATTATGTATATAGTATACTTATCGACTGTTCGCAGAATGTCGATCCTCACGAAAAACAAAGAACGTTTTTCCAATACAATAATTAATTCAGTTCACATTTCTAATTTTCTAATAAATAAGTTCATAAAATTTAGTGTGATATTTAATCCTGTCCCTGGTCTCCATTACTATTAGTTTTTAAGCCTCAAAATTGAAATCGAATTCTATTAGAATTCAATCCCTTTATAATTGGGTTTGCGAAATTGGAATTACACCGACGATGTAAGTATAGGCATACTGTCATTCCCCCGAGAGGGAAATTATTGACCTTTCAACATACTCGTATCTATGACCTTTGATTGCAGTTGTAATGAAAGCAATTTTATGTTATTTCTATAAACTTTGACGCAATAGTTTATGTACCTATCACGTCTTGTATCTGCACTATATTTTTTCTCTTTAGTTTCATTTCAAAGATATTATTATCTACCATAGAAATATACCTAAAATCTGTGTTATCTACAAACTCAGGTATTATTACAGTTCTTTTTCCTACAGACCAGAAAAGCATTTTTAACTGTTCCTACAAGTCAGAAAAACACTTAGGCGAATACTGAAACCTATGTACTTGTCTGAATTTATTTCACAGCCTTATTGACTACATCATAGGTTTTAATACTCATCTGTAAGTAAAACTTAGGCAATGGAGAGTTATCAAAGTCATATTTGCATATGATTATTTCGTTCTTTTGTGTTGTTAAGTTAGTAGGCTATGCTATTACTATCAAGTTACATGTAACTTTGTTACGTAACCTTGATTCAAAGTCGAAGTCTTTCTTTTACTAGTTGGCACTAGTAGAAGTTTAAGATATTTAAAGACTTAAAATAATTTAATAAAACTAATTAATATAAAGTGAAAATGAAAAAGCTTAAAAATTAAAATTTAGAAGGCGTCATGAAACTCATCCGCATCGCAGTCAATTGGAAGCGTGCCCAGAAGACTAGCAGCATTACCTCGTTGAATGGCTATATTTATCTTTTGAGCCAAATACGTGCCAGCCCTCTGGTCACGCGAGGCGTCTATGAGTCTCTTTGCGAGATCTCTAAAAAGTGACCTCGCACTTGGACTCCATGGCCCCAATGTTTCGACCCCAAACGGCTCAAATACATAATCTCCTATTAGATTTACATATTTGCGCCGTTTGAGGGTCTCCGCTGTAGCAGCAGCAGCGCCCGCACAACCTGCTGTGCTGGGAAGATGAGATGACGCAAGGGTATCGACACATGTTGCGGCAGTAACGACATCCCGTCTGGTCTTTTGCCATCGTCGCGTGCCAAGCCTTGAGGTTCAAGCGGCGGGAGTGCACTTGTGACTCCTCTGATGTTGTCCATGGACGGCTAGCCATCTGGCAATTCAATAAGGTACGCCAAAGTTACCAAATCTCTATATCTGATGTGACATAAACAAACATTAATTATCTCTTTGGACTTTGTGCTCCTAGCTTACAATCTTCTAACTGACTTTCTCGTTGAATCTTATAAAAGACAGTTCGGATAAGAAACCTGAGCTCTCACGCTTGACCTGACTTCGCACTGATGCCACTACTGCCGTGACTTAAATACTTAGTTGATACAGTTTCAAAAAGAAAATTATACCTACATAAATTGCCTTGCTGATATTAGATGAATAGGCCAGCTCAACCGGTGAAGAACTATTGTTGCGATTCTTCGGTGAGTGAGAGTACCGGAGTCCCCGTCCCCTATTCTTTCTTCCTTATCCCACTATTCCTTATATTTGTTTTCCTAACCCAAAAGGCGGGAGCGCACTTGTGACTTCGTCTTCTCGTTTGCTGCCTCTCACATAAAAAAGTCCTTTTTAACAATAATTATTAATAAAAAGTTTAGTGCTTTTAAACTTTTATGAAACTTACTAGTGTTAACCACGACCTCTACGACAGATTGTGGCTTAATCTGCCATTACGTAATAAAAGATTCCTTCGTCCAGATAGAGATCTGTTACTATATAATTTTGCCTCCTCTCAATTTTGTCTTCATATTCTTATCTTGATTCATACATAAAATATATAAACTTACGCCTTGTTCCCGTCAAGGTTGGCAGAGAGAACAGAACGCTTCTATACTTACAAACCTCACGTGCTTTCTCTACACTTATTTCTTTTGTCACACTTGCTCGCCGGTTTTGGGTACTTCTTATCGTGATGTCAAAAATAATCAATATGAAAGATGACCATATCAGTTATTTTCATGAGACCGACTAAGCTTAATTTTAGGTTTTAATGGAATATTTCATCAAACTCAAACTGTCAAGAAACACTCAACAATATTTCAAACACATTTTCCACCAAAATTTCTTCACAATTTCGATATTCCATCCAAATTTTCCATTAACAAAAACATTTTAAGTCTGCATCTTAAACTACAGCGCTATTTCCATTACGTTTCTAAGACTTCGCCTACAGCGAACGGTACGAAAACATATTTGAAAGTTGTTTCCCTAAGAATTCGCAGCCATATTCAACGTTGGAGTGTATTTAGATCGGTATAATGGCATTCGACCTGCAGACGACGGGGAGTGGGGTTGCGACAGTAAGTCAGCCACTTGGGCCGGCGGGCCGGGTAATGGCCCCGACACCTTTGCCCCAAACACGTTAGCTTGGGCCCCGTTAACCGCCCAGATACTGTGCGGTCTTTAAAGTTGAATGCGGAGACCATTCGCGTATAGTGATTTAGTTTTTCTTGTTGTTAATGGCATTTTATAGAAAGTTGAAGTATACCTTGGATAGTCCTCTCATTAAGGCACGTTTAAGGAGTAGCTGTGGGCTAAGAAAACTCTGTTACAGTATATTCAGTAGTATTTTCGTCCAACAACAACTCATAAATTTATTCTTGTGTAATCTCTGGGAACCATATTCTCACGATTTTTCCAATTAATACAATTGACGATGATGGTATTATATGCCCTACGAGCGTGGCAGTCTAATTGTACTCATTAAAATTAAAAAAACATACGATATATTTATTATTCAAAAATAAATTAGAATATTATTAAACAAAATGATGGGTAAATACCAAAGATTTGATGCTTTGTGTAAACATCCTAACTAAAAATTTTCAAAATAGGTACACACGAATTGAACTCATGCTACTGAGTGTTAAAATTTAATAAAAGGAAAAACTTTAATCAAAATTATACTTGAAAAACATTAGTTAGGTTTCGCTTTAAAAGTTACAAACATCAAACAAAACAGTAGGTACTATAAGAGTTGAAGTGGCGACAGTTGAAAAAACGTTTTTGGCTAAAACAAATTGCACGAACGTACGGAAATTAGCTGCACGAAATATTCACAGCGTGCGGATGGAAAAAACAGCGAAAGTGGAAAGTGTCACGAATGGCATTTGGCATTCAGCCACGGGCAGTATTGATGCGGCAGACGGGAGATACTTATTTATTCATAAACGTTCAAAACTTGTCAGTGGCTCCACAGTAGGTGCACAACTGCACACACTGCACACTACCCAAATGCATAGTACGTCCCTGTTTATTTTATTCGCCAAACATATTCGGTAGGGAGGTTGGAACCAGACGCCAGTTTTTGCGATTACAACGAGAAAACGTCAGATGGTTCGTTTCTGTTTTTGTTTTCGCGACGTCTACTACACTTCGATAAACACCGAATGTTGTTAATCGTGTTCGCTTTATGTATTTCGAATGCTGAATAAAATATTATTTGTTTGGATATATATTTTGTTTTTGCTGAGTTGCTAGACTAATACATCAGGTCTATATACTGCAGATGTCTATTTCACACATTTTCAATAGTCATGAGTGCCTCTCGATATATTTAGTACTGGCTAAGATCTAATCTAATTTAATAAAAAGAGAAACATCGTAAGCCGTGCTGCGTGTCGCTTCTTCAAATACTTTTATTTAATCAGAGGTATGCATAGAAAATTCGAGAGTGTTCTCATTTTCCGTCCGTTTGTTTAAGATGTTGATCTAGTCGGTAAAGGGATCGCCACCCTCTTCACACTGCGCTTTCATCTTCACGACTTAATACGGCGCAGCTCACACTTTTTCTTTCACTTGTTGCATACAACCTACTTAAGAGATATACCTACTTATCACCCTCTCTTTCTGTTATCCCTGTTGTATGAAATTATCATCGAGACAATCTCAAATATAAATAAGCAAACAAAGCCTATAGTTTGATTACTTGACGGTGTAATAAAAGAAAATTATATTTTTAAAAACATTATCTTCTTTACTTTAGTACCTACTTAATTTAGATAACACTTTTAGTTTGAGTTTATCACATTTTACTAATTTCAATTTAACTCTAGTTGCGTACTACCCACACCCAATATATAATATACTATAACATATTACCAAAATGTTCGACAATAGAGTACAGTACATACAACTTATTTCGTCGACGCTGAAGTTTTAAGGCATTTTAATACCATTGCTCGTTCGCCGTAAACATACGTCGTCATAAAGCTTTAAAGGGTACCCAATTAAGTGCATTGGCACTACTAGACAATGTTCACAACTATAACTATTAGAACATGTAAACCGTATAGATCAAAATCTTAGTAGAAACTTCACTCTAACAACTTATAAAAGATGATTGACGTTGCTACTTTACTTACAGAAAGTTTCCGAACGAGAGTACCTTCATAACATTTCACGAATAAACATAGTGCACTGAAGAACACGACTTTATACTTGTAAAAAAAGAAATATTTACTCCTTTTAAGGTACATTCGTTTTCTTATTTCCAGAGGTAGTTTCAATAATATTCTTTGACAAAGTCGTAGAGATAGCGCAATGGTCCGTAAAAGAAAATCCCAAACAATGTATTTTATTCTTTTTAGAGAAATCGCAGACTTGTCGTACTAGTTGTCGAACTAGAGGTGGGACACCAAATAGCCCGTTGGGTGAACTCGTTCCGTGATAATGGGCTCTTACAACCAATCTGTATAACGTTTCAGTTTTCAATAATGACGTTTAGCGGATTAATGGATGCTCGCACGAAACAAAATTGGTTTCGGGGAGGGTAGCTAGAAAAATCCGGTCGCGTCTGTCAGATTACAAAGTTATAAGCGCGTGGCCTGAAGCAGCAATAGGTTAGAGTTGGCCAGGTTTATACAGAATTAATGACCCCTTCGTGACTAAGCTCACTTTTCATGGACGAGGGAAAGTTTTATGGGTTCGCGGTGCCGTATCCTGTCGTACCGCCGGCTAATCTGCTGGAGCGCTTTTACTTTGATATGATTTGTCCATGTGTGCGTTTACAACGTGATTAAATGACGCCAATTGATTGAAACTGATGGATTAGTTTTACACAGATGCGCTTGTTAAACACGAGCTTTATTACAAAATCGATTATTATATTATGTGGACAATCACCTGCGACTTTCTGAGCGAAGTTTACATTAAAGTAAAATGAACATAGATTTGATAGACCAAAATGACCGCCGTTTTTTGCTAGAGTAATGATTTTTGTACACATATAATTATGTATAGTGCCTACTTATATTTTTCTGAAGAAACAAATTTTCATTTAAAGTGTATTCCATTGTTTTAGTTTTTGTCAAAAAATCTTTGTTACCGTTCAAATTAGGTATTTTAATTATGAAACTAGGGCAAAATCGTTGAAATCATAATCTTTATTCAGTGGTTCGTATTACGTATGCTAGATTGATACTTCATCAGTATTTACTGGATTTTACATACACTTCTCAGTTTAAGTATCTGTACTTTGGTGAAAATGTGTGCTAGAAACTTATCTAATCAACTTGTTCTTCTCAGAACAATCTACTTCTTTATATTCCTTCCTGCCAATTGATGGCAATGAATGTTGGCCATGTCTAGAGACGAACGCGATATGTACCATGTGAACACTGAAAACTGTCTAGAGACAGACTACTTCACTACTGCCCTTCTACCCACACCTTTAGGGATACCTTTAACCTTAACCAGATAAAAATAACTCGCCATGTATTAGACATGATGACCTCTGCCTATAAGCAATAGAAATCCCACTCATAGTCCAAACGTTAAATAGCCGACGTTTTCATCGGCAAGCAATCATTGCTTTACAATAACATAATAAAAGTGGACTCATTGAATATCGGAGCACAAAGGAACGCCACATGTGTAACACGATAATTGAATTCTCTATTTTACAGTTCTATGTTCAAAACCAAAGAACACCAGCCTGTTAAAATTTTACGATTGATTTACAGTGCACTAAACAAATCAACAATGCCTTAGAGACGTCATAGAGGATCATAAAGGCATCTTCATCTGTGTGTAAAACTTCAAATTGATTGTAAAACTTGTACAGTACAATGACTGAATAAAAAATACGTGTATACGTGTACGAAAGTTTTAAAATGGTCGTCAACAACTCATCAAAATCTAATAACACGGGCTTAGTGCGGAGGGCCGCTCTCGCCCGTCATCTCTTGTCTAGACAATGCTTGGATTCGTGACTTTTTCACAATTCGCAATCCCACGGCAATCGTACCGTACCTCTTCTTACCTTAGATATCGTCGAACATAATATTAAATTTTGCTACGAGCTCTCAGACGTCATAATCCATTATGCTATGACATCGAAATTAGAGTTTTATAGTTGGATACGAAATGAATTCTCGCGACGAGAAAAAAAATATATGAAAGATCGAGTGTCGCGTTCTACGAGAACTTGCGGGAAGATGGGTTTATTTTTTATTTATTTTACGTACAAACCGAGACATTCGTATTTATTTCTGAAAGTTTAAACGTGGCGTTAGCTACAAATAGCTTACGAAAATAGAAAAGAAAATAAAGAAAGGTGAACTTGTGAAGAAAACATATGCAACCGTAGTTTTATTGTTATATTAGACAGGAAATTTGGGCATAACTGTGATAATATTAATACAGCATGGAGAAAACTTATTTCACATAACTAGACTCATTCATTTAGTAGAATCCAAGTAGAAAAATACGACATGCTGTTCTATGGAAGATAAAACAGAAACAAGCTCTTTCTATTTTTACAAATCCTGTTTGGCAAAGCGAACACCTGGATTTAGGAGTGGACGGAGGATACGGACGTACATATATTTGACATGTCTGCAAGACACGCATTACGGCCTCTAAACAAAAGACTTTGAGCTACACTATCTCTACTCGACGACAACACACAGACGACTGGTTGACAAAGATCATTGTGACAGCTAGAACCGACGATTTAATGTGCTATCCTAAGCAGGTGACAAGCAATAATTAACAATTTAACACGCCCATAACATTGGAAATCAGTGGTGCTCGCCGGGATTTTGAACTCGATACCCACAGTATGCTATTGTAATCTCTACAAGGCTGTGCCTTTCTTGGGTGTCTCTACCTTCTTACATAGTACATTAATCGGATCTTGTACGTACCTAAATATAGTTAAAACATAAGCATGTATTAAGTATATAAGTGGGGTGGTTTTCATTATCTCTGCATCACCTAAGGATTGAATGGGAGAAAATGCCTTTAGGCATTAGATCCGCCTTGTGCAATGTATTTTACAGGATGTTTTAAAATGTCTGTAAAGCACCTTTATTATTACCTTCAGCTTACTCTTTATGTGTATACATAACTAAACATTCAGTTTACCGCCGTTCATCAAAGTGGGCTAGCTATTATCGGAATAGCTATGATCAGTGAAAGCGATAAATAGTCTATCAAAGTTACGTCGCCTACGCAGACCGGCTTGATTAAAGGCTGCAACAATGTAATTATTGCCAGTTTATAGCACCTTTATTAAGTTATAGAACCTCACCTATTAAAAACAAATAACATATTATTACTTGCAAATACTGATTAATTGGCAGACGACAGTCGCTCTGTGGAAATGCTAATAGGTATTCTGTCAAATCTGGTGGAAGCGAAACCGGGCCTTAAAGCGAAATGTTTTGGATGCAAGCGGGGTAATGCTAAGAGTAGGACGGTCTTTATGATGACTTTTAAATCGGCAAGTCAAAAGTTCAAAAGCATTTAAAATGTGTTTTAAAATAAGTTAGGTAGCCGTAACTCACACTTTTTTTACAAAGACACCGCTAAACTCTCACCACTTTGCCCGTGAACACGATTGATGCAAGCTAGTCGAAACATCGAGTCAAGAGTAAGTATATTCATAGACTAAGTACAGCTGTTGGTATGCAAACAATTATAATAATTGAATTCCGTGAGATCTATCTACATATTACAATGTGCCCAAATGAGTGTCACAGTCATACATAACGGAAACTCCTTGCTAAATCCTAATCTTTCTTTTAGAATTACCTGACTCCTTGCTACGATGTTTTTGTAAAGTAAAGTCCAGAGAATATTTAATCTTTTTAGCGTTATCTATAAAATATTTAAAAAGTAAATAATAATTTCAGTCATATTTTGGATACAGTCAAAGAAATTGGATATAGGTATACATAGAAGTAGTCCTAGTACTTACAAATTGAACACAGTCAACTGACGTGTAAGATACAATTTAGACAATATTATGCCATCAAATTATATAACCTTAGTCATTTTTCTTTTATGACAGTTCTGTCATGATTTTGAATTTAGCCGTATAATATTTAGATCGACATTGTCAAGTGTTGTAAAAAATCTTATCGATATGTCTATCCACAGTATATTTTTACCTCGTTATTTTTTAGATTTCCACGTGATAAAGATTTACAAAATAAGTGAATTGCGGCAAAAAGCACCATAGAATTTGTTCCAAGCATTTTACTGCGGAATGTTTTTATAGTATTGACAGATGGCGCAGACTAAAAGAAAATTCTGTGGCAACATTACTCCTCCCTTCTAAACGTATCAGTATGAGTGTTTAAATAATTACTTGCTTTTACTTTTACTAGGGTAGCAGCGCTAAACTGGAGTCGGATCTGGGGCTCCATTCGATGTCTCAACCAAAGGAATAATTTAATTTTATTATTCTGTTCAATTTTATTAACAGTGCATAGGGTTCCCACCAAGAACGTAGGGTCCCAAACCAACCTGCAAGTGGTGCACCTGCTTATCAACGGACGAGGCTCTGGCAAACAAAACATCCCGATTAGCGGCATTAGGCTCGCCACCTATTACGTGGGATCAAAAGACTGGCAAAAAGTGGGCGTTTAATTTGCCTCTATCTACCCCTTTGGGGAAACAGGCGTGAGCCTATGTATGTATGCTTTAAACAGTATTCAGCCAGCTACCTGCAGTTACACTGTTGCCACGAAAAGCCACGACACGATAAGCGACAAGCGATTTCGATGTTTATTGCGCGTTCTGCACTGAGGTGACAACGCCGGCGCGGCGGCAGAATAGAGAGCGCCATGAACATTGAAATCGCTTGTCGCTTAGCGTGTAGCGGGCGTTCGTGGCCAGGCTGTTAGGCGACATCCACTCATTTCATCGTTTTACCATATCCTTACTAATACCTATTATAAATATAAGTGAATTTATTTATTTCTTAAGCTTTCACATCTTGACTACTCAATCGATCATAAAAATGCACGTTGCTGGGAGTAATGGGAGTACAGAAAAAGGTGTAAGGTACTTTTTATCAATCGGCTTTGGCCTATGAATCAAGCTTCAGGTATCATCAGTGATTGCTAGGGTGGCAAACACAAAGGGTATGCTTATTTATTTTAATATATTGCTTTTTGCCGTGTGGTTGACGGCATAGAATACAAGTGTCACCACCCCCTATCTTCCCGTGGGTGTCGTAAGATGCGACTAAGGGATAACACGATGCAAATACCATCTTTGCGTAGAGACGGAAAACTCGACATCAAACCCTATACGACTGCCTCGTTGGTCTCGCGGCATAAATGTGCGCGTGGGATCGGGAGGTCCCGGGTTCGATTCCTGGGTCGAGCAGTGTTATTGGGTTTTTCTGTCACGAAATTCTCAGTAGTAGCACGGAGTCTGGAAATTTGCCCGGTACGGCAATAGGCTCGCCCCTTATTACGTGGGACTAAAGTACCTATATCTGGCGAAAAGTGGGTGTAGAAATAAACCTCTGCCTACCCCTTCGGGGATAAAAGGCGTGAGGATATGTATGTACGTATGTATATTGCTTTGCAATAAAACATGGCTTTTTCTTTCTTTAGTGTACGCGTGCGCCTTTCATAAATGAGACATCTTCTGTTTCTCCGACAACCAGCACTAAAACGTCTACGTTAGCAACAATTTCTCCGCCAGTAGGTACAGAAGCGATGAAAATCGTGTGCGCTTAACACTTACGTACAATAGAAAAACTACAAAAAAAGTTTTTTCACCTTGAGCAGCTTGCTAAAAGACGATTGTTAAAAATAAATTATTTAAGACCACGGTCTAAACGTGTGATGAAAAAGAACGTTGCTATGAATTCACGTTAACTTGATAGTTTGCAATACGAAAATATCGTGAAGGAGGATTTGATAATTTAAGATCACGTGAAAAATAATAGTGTTATTGAAAAATACCTTTCACGCGTGGTGACAAAACATATGAGATTAGCTTGGATTTAAAAAAAATTACTGTGACGCTTCATTATTATGTGCTACTGAGTACCCATTTCAACCCATTTGAAACAAAAATTTATAGGTTCAGTTTAAAAATGCAAGTTTGTGTAATAGTTATTTAAAGACTGTCTACTGTCTACTACTGACTAGCGTTCTGACTGCTGTGGACGCAAACTTACGGAATTTAAAATGTATAACATGTACATAATATACTTTACAAGTCTGTTTGATTTTGAACCTATATTGAAACTTTAATCGATATCGATAATGGATTTGCTCAATCACTATAAAATTAAAAAGTTACGAAATTTGTGTTTAGATTGTCTTTAGCCCTAACTGACAAACATAGTGCCATCTTCTTCTGGCAACTCTAATTTGTCATATGAGTGAAGAGTGTAGCTATATTCTATTTAATCTTAAAATATCGTTCCTTCCATGCTTTAGTTATTCTTCTGTGGATACAGTTTACAGTATATTTTTAAATAAATGGTTTAAGTAATAAAATAAAGTAGATACTTATTTTACAATATAAAACTTAAATTTAATACAGTAAGTATTGCTATATAAAATGTTACTCTTCAATACAACAATAATTTCTTTTAAACCATACATCACAAGAGAAAAAAGAAAACATACTTAAAAGTTTCTTTGAAGTCCTCGTGTTAAATATTGTACGTTAAAATGGTAAATACTATTTCTAAAGTACCTACGTAAAATCTATTAAATTTGTAGAAGCCATTTTCAATTTTACACAACAATAATACGTCGAGTGAAAAGTGAAAACAAAAATATTCTGCTATAAAAGAAGTTGGTACTTGAACTCGGGAGAACGTGTACTGTCAGTCTTTAAAACATAAAGCAAACGGGGTGAAAAATTTCTTTAACACAAAGTCATATATTTTTTTTGTTAGAGTTTAATGTATTCTGTTGCTTTTTATCGAATAGGCAACCGCAAGCAAGCTCGTACACCACAATTATAAATATCAACCGTATAATAATTATTTCTTTGTTTGTCAACGTCAAATACATTCGAACATAAAGAATTTAAATAAAATTAAGAACATTGTGCAATTAAGTAAAACAGTTGCCTATTATAAATAATGGAGTATATTTTAATTCGTTAGTACATAATGGTAGATAACCAAACGAGTCAAAAGTATAACCGACTGGTTAACCGCGGCGGTCACTGCGGCGGGCTATTATATAGCCTACAACCTTCCTCGACAAATGGACTATTTAACACAAAAAAAAAACAATTTGGACCAAACGTTCATGAGATTTGCCAGCCAAACCAACAAACCCTTCCACTTTATAATATTAGTCTACATTACAAAGTTTTATTTTGAATATTTTGCAGCGTATTTTATACCAATATCATTTCTGTCGAGTTGACGTCACTCTTAGGACATGATTGGAAATATGAATAATCGAAACATTTCCAAGGCAGTTCGCAGTAGGTTCGGCGTGGAGTCTGGCTGAACGGCCGAATCGTACAATACTCGACCGCAGCCGCTCAATTTCCGCGAGGAAAACGAAATATGGGGGCCGATTTCCAACATTTCTCGCTAAAGAATTAGGTACTATCAACAATTTTATAAGCATCCGGTCAGTTATTTAATTAGGATCATCCTTATCATAACTTAAATCGAATAAAATCGTTATGTGTAGATTACTTGTAAAGCTTTTACATTTTAAAGTATTTTTTTAATTATCTAGACAAGAACCGAGAGTTTATTGATACATAAGAGAACTCTATTTGTCTAAATACCTCGATAACGTAATATTTTCAAACTTCATTAATTCTTAATATTGTTAAAACTACAGTAGTTGGACTGACAGGCATCTTAACAAAAATCGCAAGTCAATTTATAAGAAGTAAGCAAATAAGTTTGGCAAAACACATAAGTACCTATTCATTCGTAGGTAGTTCAGTCATCAGTAGATACTTATACACATATGTAAATTTTGATTTACTTACATGCGAGCACATTTGATATAAGCCCATAGTCATATAAGCCGCCCATTTCATGTTTAGTACGTCACCAAATTATGCATCATACCTAACCAAATTCATGACTTCCACATGTTTCAAAATTTCGCATGCTGCCAAATATGTCGCCACGATATCTCTCGCTACGACAATAGCACGCCGGCCGGCGCGGCGCCGGCGCCGATATGTGACAGCGTGATACGCGCACTTCCGCCGTCGGAACCCACCTGAACAATAACACCCAGATACACGCTTAGAACATTGTAACACCCAATATTTATTTATTTTACATGCCATTGCATTATTTGTGACTATGTCTGTCATGAAGGGGAAATAGAATGTTGACTGCTGTTGATGTAAATGAACTAGAACTATCTGCAATTTTGAATTATTAGTTTGAAATGCCACTGTTGGATTTTACTATATACCTATGTTGCCGATTAGTAGTGAAACTGATTCGGCTATATAAAAGATTTGATGTTGCAGTCCAGTGATAAAGCTAGACTGGGTATCCATCCAGTCCAGCAGACTCATAGTGCATGTCAGCATCTCGCTCACATTCCCCATTACTCACCATTATAACATCCCAGAAGGTATTCTTTTTTCTTTCTATATATGGTGTGTGTTGTCTTGGAACTTCTAACATGTCTATCCGCGTACGTTTACAGAACACAAGTTTATTTTTGAGTCTGACCAAATACTAACCACACGGTGACCCGTTAAAACGCTTGACCGATTCCACGAAAAAAATACATTCTAACTAAATACATAGTAATAAATGAATTGTGGTGTGACAATATTGTTTACCACAGATTTATTGAACTAGGTAGGTGCTATTTTTATAAAATAAAATTGAATTGCAGTATTATCATGGACTGTTTCCGAGAAACACCAAACCGCAGCAACATTAATGTGCATGCATGATAATAATGTGTATTTATATTACGTAATATATTACATCTTATGTATTTGTTTGAAATAGAATTAGTTTTTATTATAAGTCAAATCGATTAGATCGATTGAGTAACATTTTGTTTGGTCTATTGAAAATTTCTGACAATGGTCACACTGAACTGTCAACTTCCTTCCGTTTGAAAAAATTAACACGCCGTTTGCAAGCTCGCGTGCCTTGTACCTAAATTAAATTGATCGCTCTTTGAATTAACGCGAATTGAATCAACTTGTAATTAACTTAATACGTAATTGCCGCTTTTGACTTCCGGCAAGGTTTGTTGTAAATTGATGACATAGTGAACTTTTGTGAAAAGTTTTGTGAACCGCTAACGTGCATCGTGGTCTGGAGAAGGACTTCGCCGAATTGTAAACTGGTATCCATTGATTCTCTTGTTATTTTGGCCAAAATTATAAGTTAATCTATAGGTCCACTTCAAGAACATCACCAGGAGCTATAAGGTAAAATCTTCATATAACTACTTTATAATTTGTCATCGCTGAGAATCTCAGCAATATATGTCAGACATTTGATTACTTTAGGACAACTGGATGAATATAAATTAGCTTCCACTGTGCTTACAACCAATTCCCAGTAAGCCTACGGTAATTCTAGACATAATTTTGATAGCAAGAGCGTGGTTAACTGCCTATATTGTAAACTTGTATCTTAGCCGTTGATTGTATCTGAACTCAGATTGGTGTTGTATGAGCTATATATCTCACCTTGTAGACAGTATTGTAGTGTTTGTCAGGTCAGTTATTGACTAAAATACATAATATTTAATTGTATAAGTTGACCTAGATAATTTGAAACACATTGTCACATAACCTCAATCAGTAATTGTTGATTTGTATTGTTGAATAATCTAACTTAAATTTGTTGTTGCATTAATAAGTCAGTTTGTTTGGATACATAACAGCTGTATGTATCAATAAATTTAGTAAATTTAGTTTATTGCATATATTCATAAACATAACAACCAACTTGACCTTGCCACTTGGGCGGGTCACATTAATAAACTTTGTTTTGTTATAATATAAAGATAATATTGTTAGGTAACACATATTCTGTGCTTACTTCCTATTGTATATCATAAATAACACAGTTAGTCTGTCTGTTGCAAATAATTAATTAATTAAGTTGAAGTTTCAACTTTATTAATTTGTTATAAGTTATAACTTTGATAACTTTTGTGTTTGTTTCAATATACTGAAACCTTAAATTTTGTTGGGCAGTAAATACCTGTCACTTGCCTTCACTTGCAGTAAACAGGCTAATACTTTGTTGGTTTCAAAGAATTAAGAAAAATTAAGTTTTGATTGTTAATTTTATTTAGCGCTTGTCCGGGCTCTTTTGAATTTTGATTATGTCAGCTATCAAGGACTTGCGTGCGGCTGCTGGTGCTATTGCGTCAGATTTGCGCTGGTTTGCCTCAGCCAGTGCTTTAGTGAACCGGCCTGATCGCCAGCAGGCCCTACTTCAAAGGTACGAGCGGATTGACGATCGCCTGGCAAGTGTGGAACAGCAATTCCGCACTTTCAGCACTTGCTGTCTTGAAGTGTCAATCAATGATTTCACCGCTGACCAGCGAAATAAGGTCAGCGAAGACTATGCCCAGGTCTTGGACCTGTATGATGCTGTCTCCAATACTGCGAGACAACTAGTTGCCGATAGGGAAGGGCAACCCGGCCTGAAGCAGGAGCTTCCTAGGTCAGCACCGGGGCTGGTGAGTAGGCTCCCTACTTTGGACCTCCCCCATTTTGATGGCTGCCTAGGAAGCTACCTGGGCTTCATTAACTTGTTTGACAGCCTGGTCAATGACAGGGCTGACCTTCGGCCAGCACAAAAATTGGCCTATCTAATGTCGGTTCTGGATGGGGAGGCTAAGGGCCTCATCCAGCATCTGCCCGTGTCTGACGAGGCGTACCAGACGGCTCGGGACCTAATTACCCGTAGGTACCATAATAAGCGTGGCCTCGCCGACACGCACATCGAGCAGATTTTGGGTTTGCCGACGCTCACCCGGGTCTCTGGGTTGCGCACCCAACTGTTGAACCCGCTCTTGGTGGCCATCAACGCACTTAAGTGCCTTGACCTGCCCGTGGACCAGTGGTCCTATCTATTGGTGCACATTGTGCTGAAAAAGCTGCCTGCCGACCTGAGGTCGCGTTTTGAGCAGCGCTTTGGTGGGGATAGCGCGACCCATCTGCCCCCCTTTGCTGACCTGGAGAGGTTCCTGGAGGATGAGTGCCGGGTCTTGGACAACTCCGGTGGTGACACGCCGGCTAAGACGCAGCCGCCCAAGGTCAAGGAGCAGGCTCGCGTTCACACCCGAGCCAATGTTGACCGGCGCCCTCCTCGCTTTGCGGTAACGCAGAGCCCAGCGGAGTGCTCCTACTGCAAGGTCACGGGGCACAGAACGGCCAGTTGTAGGGCATTCTTGGACCTACATGTCGCCTCTCGAAGGCGCATCGCGAATGCCCGCCGCCTTTGCTTCTCTTGTTTGGGGTCCCACTACCAGCGAGACTGCCCAAACTCTCGCCCCTGTCCTCACTGTGGAGGACAGCATTTGGACATTCTCTGCATGAATGCCAGAGAGGTTGGCCGCTTGTCCAACCAGTCGACGCCGCGCACGGGCGGGTGTTTTGAAGGTGGCAGCCGAGGCTCACCGGCGCGTAGCCGAGAGTCGCCTCGCTCAATTGATCGCCACTCACCCCGCTTGGAGAACCGTAGCGTGCGCACGCCTCCTCTCTCTCGCGCACCTGAATGTGCTGTTCAGCGTCACCAGCACCATGACTGCTGCCCCAGGTATTCCCCTCCTTTGGCGGAGCGTCCCCGCCTTGACTCGCGCCCACCTCGTTTTGGGCGGGTGCGTCACTATGACCCCCCACAGATGGCACGCGGATCGAGTCATCGCGCCTTTGAGGACTTCAAGCCGCACCCTAGCTTTGACTTGCCTGGTCCTGGCCAACGGTCGCCGCCCAGGCAACAATAGGTAATTAACTCCTGCCCTATAACGCCAACCTCCCCCATTGAGACCGTTATCCTACCAACGGTTGCTGTTAGGGTCTGGGGTCCCACGGGGACCTCTGTTGTTGTCCGTGCTATATTGGACACAGGTTCACAAGGTTGCATTGTTTCCACTTATTTGGTAGGGCAGGTTAAATTGAATATGGGCTCTTTTCCGAATTGTATTCGGGGCATAGGTGACGTAGCCTCTAATGTTGAAGGGCAAGTTAAAGTTATGTTTGGCCCTGTTGAATCTTCACACCCGAGGATTAAAACCTCGGCTATTGTGTTGAAGAATATTTTGGGTATGCACCCACAGAAACAGCTACCCGTTGCTGTGGTGAATTTGACATCGGGATTGGAACTGGCAGACCCCAAATTTGACACACCGGGACAAATCGACTTGTTGATTGGCTCTGATGTCCTCGGTGGAATTTTGATTGGTGGGAAACGGGTCTTGGTGCCAAATGGTTTGACTGCCATCCCGACCATATTTGGATTTGCTTTGATGGGACCTGTACCTAGGGACCCCCCTCCACCTGAACTTGACAATTTGTTGGCTGTAGGCTCCGCTCTCTCTGATGCGGTTCAGAGGTTTTGGGAGGTAGAGGAGCCCCCTCAAGCTGCCCGTTTGAATCCAGAACATGAGGAGTGCGAGCTGTTCTTCCAGAACAACACTGGTCGACTCCGTTCTGGTCGGATTATTACGAGGCTTCCCTTCCTGTCTGTTCGGCCTCCGCTTGGTGAGTCACGACCTTTAGCCGAAAAGAGGTTGTTGGCCATGGAGCGCCGCATGGGTCGTGATCCGGAGCTCAGACAGAAGTACATTGAGTTCATGAGGGAATATGAACAGTTGGGACACATGTCTGTGTCAAATTTGGATTGGCGTTCGGTGGAGCATTACTTTCTCCCGCATCATGCGGTATTGAAGCCATCGACTGGCAAGCTGCGCACAGTGTTTGATGGTTCTGCGCAGACTTCAACAGGCGTATCCTTGAACCAGTGCTTGCATTCTGGCCCCAAGTTGGTCAAGGACCTTTGTGACGTCATCACCAGCTTCCGACGACATCAGGTTGTCTTTGTGGCCGACATAAAAATGATGTTCAGGCAGACGATTATCCACCCTGATGACCGTCGCTTCCAGCTGATCCTTTGGAGAGAGTCTCCTCGCGATCCCATGGTCGTCTACGAGCTCAATACTAATACGTACGGGTTAAGGTCAAGCCCCTACTTGGCAATACGTTCTCTTTGGGAGCTCGCAGACCGCGAAGGCCTACGTTTCCCACGAGCCTCCGCCATCTTGAAGGACGATATTTACGTCGATGACATTTGCTCGGGCGCCTCATCAGCGGACGAGGCGATCCTCCTGCGGGACGAATTGATAGGTATTTTGGCCTCCGCTGGTTATGAGTTGCGCAAATGGATTTCCAACTCACCAGCGCTTTTGAAAGGCTTGCCAGAGGATCATCAGCAAGATCCACATCTATTTGAGATTGTTGACAACCCCGCCATGATGGCTGTTCTCGGCGTTCAGTACAGACCAGTCCAAGACATCTTTACATATAACGTAGACTTGAAATTGCCGTGTTCTTGGACTAAACGTCTCGTATTGTCTACTGTCGCCAGAACCTTTGATCCGAATGGTTGGATCTGTCCAATTATATTTTGGGCAAAATGCTTCTTGCAGAAGCTTTGGACAGCAGGATTGACCTGGGACGAACCTCTGCACGGCACTCTTGTTGAGGAATGGACCTCCTTTGTATCCTCACTTCCTGCCGTCAACGAGATCTCCTTGCCTCGTCCCATCCTTCCTCCCGGGAAGTACAAGGCCACCCTTCACGGGTTTTGTGACGCCTCGGAACGTGGTCACGCGGCCGTGGTGTACTTGCGCACAGTCAGTGCCTCAGGTCAGGTGAGAGTCTCCCTGATCATGGCGAAGAGCAAGGTAGCACCCCTTCGGACATCTTTGACCATTCCGAAATTGGAGCTCTCGGGAGCAGCACTACTTGTACGCTTATTGAACCACGTGTCTAGTACTTTGGGTAAAAGCATTTGTATTAGTGGGACCTACGCCTGGACAGACAGCCAAATTGTACTTTGTTGGTTGAAGGCGTCTGTCCACACCTTGGAGGTATTTGTTGCTAATCGCGTTTCCCAAATCCAGAAATCCGAAGTCAAGCTTGTTTGGAGACACGTGTCAGGTGAGCTCAACCCGGCTGATTGTGCCTCGCGCGGATGCTTGACGCCTAGTTTGATAGGTCATTCGCTGTGGTGGGGTCCGGAATGGTTGAGTCGACCAGAAATTGATTGGCCTCGAACGCCAGTTTTGAATACTTCTAATTTGCCGGGTCTACGAACACTCGCTCTTGAGAAGGTAGAATGCGCCTTCGACCCCGATTTCCTGTTGAATCGTTACAGCTCCCTCGACAAGTTGTTAGGTGTTACTGCTTGGATAAAGCGTTTTGTTTTTAACTTTAGGCACCCACAACAGAAACGACTGACACCGTTTCTCTCACCACAGGAACGACAGGAGTCCCTCACCTTTTGGGTTCGTTCTGTGCAATTGGCGCATTTTGAAAGGGAGATTGCTATCCTCAAGTCGGGGAAATCGAAATTGTCGGGAGCTGTATCTAAATTGAACCCCTTTTTGGACGAAACGGGTCTCTTGCGCGTTGGAGGGCGTCTCAAGAACGCCAACCTCCCTTACGGGGCTCGTCACCCCCTTTTGTTACCCAAGGACGGTCATTTGGTACGCTTGTTGGTAACTGACCGTCACCTTAAAAATTCGCATGCTGGTTGTAATGCGCTCTTGGCCATTTTGCAACGCGAATTTTGGATCTTGTCTGCCCGAAGAATTATTCGGAGTTTAGTCTTTCGCTGCATCCCTTGCTATAAGCTCAAGGCTTCTACCATGCAGCCGTTGATGGGAGACTTACCGGCAGATCGCGTAACTGAGAGCAGGACGTTTGACGGTGTTGGCACGGACTTCGCTGGTCCCTTCTTGGTGAAAACGTCGACACTTCGAAACAGCAAGACTGTCAAGGCCTACTTGTGTGTTTTTGTTTGTCTTTCCACAAAGGCCGTACATTTGGAACTGGTCTCCTCGCTTACGACCGAGGCGTTTGTAGCCACATTTGACAGATTTGTATCCCGCAGAGGGCTGCCTTCCTTGATCCGTTCTGACTGCGGCACTAACTTCAAGGGCACGTATAATTATTTGAATGAAGTTGTTAATTTTCTTGAAACCAACAAGGCTGATATAGGTGATAGGCTTGCCCGACGTGGGATAAATTGGTTGTTTTCCCCACCAAATTGTCCACACTGGGGTGGTATATTTGAGGCCGCCGTAAAATCGGCCAAAACACACTTGCGCAGGACAATCGGTGAGTCTGTCCTTACATTTCGCTGGCTCACTATTACAAGGTTCTATGTTACAATTTTATCACTTATTGAGTTATGAATACTACAAGGTTCTATGTGCTATTAGCTACTCTTTTGCAAAAATAAACGACTAGATTACAGCTCTTTACTGAAAAATATCAAAAATAACGTAGTCCTATGTTGTTTTTATCAACGAAAAGGAATAACGAAGTTCTATGTAATACATAGAACCATTCAATTTTAGTTTTAACTTATTTTTAGTTTAACAAGGTTCTATGCTAAACATAGGACTTTGTTTTTTGAAAACAAAAACAAACTTATTAATGATCAAAGTTTTATGTAATCTGACACTTATTGAATTTCGCGGTTTTTGTGACAATTTATTCAGTGCAATTGGTAATACATTTATGCAATTATTGCAGTCTTGATAAAATAATTATCATATCAGTCTAGATACTTCCACCGCTGGACTTAGGCCTCCCCCAAAGTTCTCTACACAGACCAATTTTGAGCCACCCGCATCCAACCACTTCCCGCGATCTTAATTAGATCGTCGGGGCCTACCCCTACTACGTCGTCCGTTACGTGGTCGCCACTGCAGAACCCGCCTGACCCGTGTCCCCCGTGTCCAGAACGGCCATCGGGTCTCAGAGCCGTAAATCATCACTGACAACACACACTGGTCAAAGACTTTCGTCTTGAGACACTGCGGGATATCGGACGTGAAGATATGCCCTTTTCGAACGCTGCCCAACCGAACTCGGTTGGGCAGCGGATTCAACAATGACCTATTTCTCGAAATTATTCGTATAGGTCCATACGACATGGACGTTAGATATGATTTTCATCTTGTCATTGTTCATTTTAGGACCTACTTGTTGGGAGAATCTATAGAGGCTATCAAGCATTGCGCTGAGGTCTTCCATGGTCTCAGCCACAGATATAGATCTACATAGATAACGCAATTATCACGATTTGTATTGAAACCAAGCGTGCCGACTTTTTAATACCTACTGTGACGTTGCCTGTATCACGAAGTCGAAGCGATGCGCGACAGTATCGCTTGTGCGATATTCATCGTCTCCTAATACACAACGTCAGATTAAACGTCCGAAGCAAACGCGGCAACGTAATGTGAATAAAGTTTATTTAACGGTAAAACGGACGCGCGGGGACTGAAGTTAGTGGCGACCAAGCTCGACGCTTGGTCGGAGTTCAGACACGCGAAGTGCATGCATTTGCGTTATCTATGTAGATCTATGTCTGTGGTCTCAGCCATGACTACGATGTCATCAGCAAATCCAAGGTGTGATGTACTCGCCGTTGATGTTGATACCGAGTCCTTCCCAGTCCAGAAGCTTGAAAAACGTCTTCAGCGCAGCAGTGAAGAGTTTTGGACATATAACATCTCTCTGCCTCACCCCTCACTGTAGCCGAATAGGTTTTGAGCTCTGGTCCTGGAGGCGGACTGACATGGTAGCGTTTTCGAACAAACACTTCAGCACTTCGACATCTTCCTCTTAGCGTTATCCCAGTTTCAATCTGGGGTCCACTTACTAGTCTACCGGATTTGGCTGAATTTTGGCTTTTCCACGGAGCGACTGCCTGTCTGACCTCCGCAACCCGATGGGATAGCGATATTCCATGGTTTAGACCAGTGTCAGTTTTTATAGAAGGTACTGACGTCCTGTAACGATTGCCAAAGATCTTCATGACAACCGGGACCGACGGCTTAACGTGCTCTACGAGGCACGGGACAAGCGATAATTAACAATTCAATACGCACATAACTCCGAAAAGTTATTGGTGCGCGCCATGGATTCGAACCCGATACCCTCTGCATGGCAGTCTGTTGGTATCTCCACTGGGCTATCGCTGCCTCCAGCACTTCGATATATCGATAGCCAATTTAGCACCGTTAGAGAGACTGCAGTACTGCCCAGGTTTCGATCGAATCAAAGGCTTTCTTATAGTCCACAAACGCCAAGCATAGATGCTGATTATAGTCCTCGGACTTCTGTATAACCTGCCCCAGCGTGTGTATGTGGTCTATGGTACTATAGCCTTTACGGAATCCGGCTTGTACGGGAGGCTGGCAGTCGTCTACCTTGCTTTCAAGACGATTCGTGATGACCCTAGAAAACAACTTATAGACGTGACTCAGAAGTGAGATGGGGTCTGTAGCTCTTCTAATGGGTTTTGTCGTCCTTCGTGAAGAAAAGTACCACCACACTTCTGTGCTCTGCCTGTGGCGTTTTGCCCTCGAGTATGATGGAATTGAATAGCTTCCGAAGCATTTCCACGGCAGGTGCCAGACAGATCTGCCTGTTGAGACGCCGATATTTTGGCATGGCGTCGGAGGATAGCAGAAGCATGCTGCGCCTTTCCTCTATGAGCTCGAGGGTCGGACCAGAGATTTTATTGGCTCTTTTCTTCGTTTTGGGCTTAAGAATCTTCCAGCCCGTGTTAGGGACAGCATCCACGAACCTGTCACTGAAGTCGTCGATAAAATAATAGCCAAAAAATAACATTTTAGACTATTCAAGTGACGACAAGGTGAAAGATAAAGATTTCGTGCCTCCAAGCATTAATAGAGGAAAGGCACCAATTATGGAATACGTTCCTAATATAGAATAAGTTATATTTGGAAGACTAGGGGCCGCGAATATTCCAAAATTTGTTTTTGTAGAGTAAAGATATATCCGAAATAAATATTATTTTACCAAATTTCAATTTTGTCATATTCTGGACACTTAGAACTGAAAATATAATGGCATTCCATATGGGGGACGTATTTCATAATTGGTACTTTTCCCTAAACTTGGCTATAAAATATGTGATTTAACAAAAACAAAGTTCTAAGTTGTGCTTATAAATAAATAAATAAATATTTTGCTACCACAAAGTTCTATGTTATTTTATTTTTGACGATATTATAAAATATAAAAGTCACTACGCTTTTTTTAAAACTTGGAAAGCATTATGTAGTCCTAAACTATAATATTAAAATGTCACAAGAGGCTAAGGCTACTTTAAATACATTTTATATGAGTCAAAAATTATAAAGTCTTATTACCAAACTTCATCAAAAGTCACATAAGACCTTGTAATAGTGAGCCAGCGATTTGAGGAACTCGCAACTGTGTTTTGTAAGATTGAGGCCGTTTTGAACTCTCGGCCATTGTGCCCGATCTCCTCAGATCCGAATGATTTGGAGGCCCTTACGCCGGGCCATTTTTTGATTGGTCGCCCACTTGTCGCCTTGCCTGAGTACCCCTACATTGATACGAGACCTGGTCGTCTCTCGCGTTTTGAATTGGTACGCCAGATTACTCAGAGCTTTTGGAAACGCTGGAATTTGGAATATTTGCACATACTCCAGCAACGCGTTAAGTGGACCGACAAGACCGATCCACCCAAGATTGGTGACCTCGTTTTGATCAAGGAGGCTAACCTTTCGCCACTCAGATGGCGCAGGGGGCGCATCCTTCGTTTGGTAACTGGGGCTGATGGAGTTCCCCGATTTGCTGAGGTCTTGGTGGACGGTTCGATTCTGAGGAGAGCGGTTGCAACATTGTCACGTCTACCAACCGATTAGCGGACCGGTAGGCCGGTCCGGGGCGGGTGGATGTTTGAAATAGAATTAGTTTTTATTATAAGTCAAATCGATTAGATCGATTGAGTAACATTTTGTTTGGTCTATTGAAAATTTCTGACAATGGTCACACTGAACTGTCAACTTCCTTCCGTTTGAAAAAATTAACACGCCGTTTGCAAGCTCGCGTGCCTTGTACCTAAATTAAATTGATCGCTCTTTGAATTAACGCGAATTGAATCAACTTGTAATTAACTTAATACGTAATTGCCGCTTTTGACTTCCGGCAAGGTTTGTTGTAAATTGATGACATAGTGAACTTTTGTGAAAAGTTTTGTGAACCGCTTACGTGCATCGTGGTCTGGAGAAGGACTTCGCCGAATTGTAAACTGGTATCCATTGATTCTCTTGTTATTTTGGCCAAAATTATAAGTTAATCTATAGGTCCACTTCAAGAACATCACCAGGAGCTATAAGGTAAAATCTTCATATAACTACTTTATAATTTGTCATCGCTGAGAATCTCAGCAATATATGTCAGACATTTGATTACTTTAGGACAACTGGATGAATATAAATTAGCTTCCACTGTGCTTACAACCAATTCCCAGTAAGCCTACGGTAATTCTAGACAGTATTCATACCTAAAACGACAGTATACATTAACGTCATTTACATTTTAGAAGAATGTAAAATGTTTACATATTTTGTATAGAGCTCGTCAAATACATATATCTCTAGTAGCCAAATCCATCGATAGATAGAATATTGAAATTGCGTGATAACTCAGTCTATATGACTAGTTTAAACATCGAAGTTCCAATTTACTAGAATCTCTTATTTATATCCAATCAATGTCGATCATATAATTTTAGCGTTACAATTAATGGTACTTAATTAATAATCAAAATAATTGTATATGGATATCATATCTATTGTGTTATGAGTTATAAATTCTTAGAAGGCTTGAGAACTCAGGTCGGGCGCTGCGCTGTAGCGAAAACATGGCTAGATAGGGATTTATAGACCACTCACTAGTCCACTGCGACTGTGGGGCTCCATCCCAGTCTATGGCACATTTGCTTTCTTGCCCTCTTTGCCCATCTACCTGCAGCAAACAAGACCTTAAAGTGGCTTCAGACAATGCCGTCACCGCACAGTGTGACGAATGTATGGGAGAAACATCAAAATCATAAGTTCATTTTAAGGGCATATTATAATTTGTAAACTATTAAGTCCTACCTATTGCGCTCTCCCCAGTTACAAACTAAGGAAAGGAATCAATACATTTTTATATAAAAAAAATAAAAGCAAAAAAAAAAGTCATTCACTATCTGATGTAGAAGTTTCTTCGTTTGATGAACTTCCTGATAGCGAAATATCGCGGTTTTCGTCAGTTTCGATGTAGGCCTCAACATCTTTACTAAATATCCTGTTATTAGAAGTTATCTTCCGATACTTAGCAATACCCGGATCAGTAGAGTGCCATAAGAAGTGCCGTAAGAGTGCCATCATAATATCCTTGTTGGTATTCTATCGTGAAGATTTTCGAGTTTTATGTTCACGGATACGCCTAAAATCTTTATGTTTGCACTCCAAAGCCTCTTCTGATAAAATGCCGATTGGCACGAAAAACGATGTAATAATAGCAGGGCCATGCATTAGTATTTTATGCAAACTCATGTCGCACGGGTGATCGATTTTCACGGGATAGCCGGGATCGATCACTCGCCGAGCAATAAAAAGAGATGCTTAGGTTGTCTTACGGGAAATAAATAAAAATATCACCAGGACAGATTAAACTCGCGTTATATTCCAGATTCACAATTTTGATTAATAAAAGAACCGACACTAGGGGTTAACCGGCTAGATAGTTATCCAGGGCGTAGGTCGTAAGTTAACACTCCACAGGTCCACGGATGGATACTCAGCTTTCACGTGTCCCAGCCGAAGAAAAAGCCAGCCAACCACGTGTGTCGCCGGTATATATGTCGTCGGCAAGCGGGTGAGGGTCCCCACTCCAGTGCGTCGTCGTAGTGGGGCTCGCAAGCGCGGAGGCACGACGTCACACACCCCCCCCGTTAGGCCGGGATTTTCCCTAAGGAAAATTCCCTAGCCCAACGGGCGTAGCAGCCCTGAAGATACTCCCTGGAATTAGAGAAAACAGGGGCATGAGTACCTTGAACAAGTGACAACCCTATACGCTAATTAGTATACCTAAATAATAATGACCCACGCTTGCATTCTTCACGCGTACAACGGCAGTCTGAACTTGAACATAAACATTTATCATTCATAATTCATCACACATACCTACA